>OU612095.1:65834270-67084270 GCA_914767995.1 Thecocarcelia acutangulata
TATACTGATCCAAAATAATAAAAAAAACCAATACAATTTGGTTGCTTAAAGATTTTTAACCCTGTTTATTTTTTGTTTTAAGCGTTCATTCACGTTTTTAATTTCATTCATTCAGGTTTACTATTTCATTGATGACTGAGAAATTAATCGTAAGAAATAAACGCAATAAACACTTGTGTTGTTAAACAATCGAGAGATTGTAAGAATGGTAACAAAGTCCAATACTCGTTGCTTAATATTTCTTTTTTTCATTTTGCTTTTAAGTTATTAATTCACGATTTAAGTCCCATTTAAAAGACAAAAACAAGGCTTTTCAATCAAAACAAAAAGTAAATTTTAACAGCAATCAAAACAGACTTTAAAAGTCAACAAAATGTTTGTTGCAATCGTTATTTAAATGCATAAATTAAACTGAAAATGGAAACTGTAAATTAATGAAAAGGAAAAGTAAACAAAAGACTTATGAGACAAATGTATATTAATACGTACGAAGATACATATGCATTCTTATTAATATATAATTTTTTTTTATATTATAAAACAACAGCTCTGTTCACAATCTTGTGCAAATTTTATTCCATTATTGCATTTAGAAACAGGTTTAGTACATTTTTACTTTACACTAACAAAATGTAGAACAATACTCTTGCTAGTCTTATGTGTAGCGCAACGCACCGAGTTGACAGCTTTTTAACCTTTATTAACACGCTTATATTAGTTTCACTTGTATGTTTATTTGTTTATTTTTTGTTTTTTTTTGTTTGTACGTTTGCAACACTCGAAATAAATGATTATTATATAAGTAGGTATGTATATAAAACTGTATATTCAACGTTGCTGCTTTAGTGTGAAAATTGGAGTTGCCGTGTTGCTTCCGGGGAAGTGGGGGGATTTTGGGGATTCACAAAACCTATTTTGAGAATACCAAAAAATTCTGAACTGATTTGCTAACCGGTTTGGAACCGGCTAATCATATTCGATGCGCGTTTGTTGCCCAGGAACATGAATTTGAATTATAAACGTTCATTCGGTTTAATGCGAAAACTGAAGTTGCCGTCTTACTTCTAAAGAAGTGGGAGATTTTGACGTTTTCTGAAGCCGAATTTGGGAATTAAAAAAAAAAAAGAAAAAACTCGGAACCACCTCGCTAACCTAATCGGAACTGGTTTTTCATATTCGGTGCGTGTTTTGGCGGCGGCACGTGTAACTGAACTATTAACGGTCATTCCATTTAGTGCGAAAATTGAAGTTCCCATATTGTTTTCCTTGAAGTGGGGGATTTTGGCGTTTGCTGAAGCCTATTTTTAGAACTCCAAAGAAAAAAAGATTGGAATGCGTTATACGGATAATTTAAGAAGAAGCTTAAACAATAGTGAATGAAAATTTTTAAATTTGAGACGAAAGCGTGTTTTTTAGTTTTTTCGGTTGCATAAAATCCAACTCCACACAACAGTTTTTTTTCCAGTATTAGAAAGTGGCTCTTTAGCATACATAATATTGCCATAATAGCTAAAAAATAAATACTGCTTGTTGAAAGACAGCAAACGCTATACAAACAATGCGGGCAATTTAAAAAAAATGCATATATGATTCCATATGAGATGAATATAGACAGAGAATAATTCAATGGGTCGGTGGCTGGTCTTTTACTTATTTGAAATATCGAATTTAACTTATGTTCATTTATATTTCATTATCATTGTCAATTTATTATCTTTCATTAGTTTTGCTAAACATATATTTGTCTTAACGAAATATTCTATTGTGAATTATTCTATTGGAAATGTTACGTAGAGAATTGATGTTTCGAACATTGGCTTACTTACTTTTCAACCTTCGAAACAGTTGCTTAAATTTATTCAACTTTTCTTAAAACTGAATTTGCATTATATACTTTAAATGTAAAACGTGAATTCATGTTATTTAAAACAATGTTTGAATTGCTATTGTAATAAATAAAACTTATTAATTGAAAATTTACCTTGTTCTAATTTATACAAGCACATACATTCATCATCACACAATCACAACCAGATCCTAATACTAAGGTATAGTAGTGAGAAAACTGGTGGCCTACTCCTAACAACACATACAGTCTACTCCTATAAATAACCCTAAATTCTGTGGGACTACACCATTTTTCTTCATGAGTAGTGTAGCAACTACGAAATAGCTAGTTGTCACCCAGCTAAAGGTTTGATTATTATTCTGCCTGTCTTCTCCAATCAAAAATTATTGATCACAGCAAATCTGATTTGTAAAAAGGCCAAAAAAAAAAGGAAAAAACTTGAACTAAAACCCAGTGTACAAACGTACAAAAATCAAAATTAATAAACTATAAGATATTAAAGGAGAAAGAGTTTAATCAGCCTAGATGGCTGATTTGGTAGAGTTCGATTCCTGCCTTAGACTCTGGGTGTTACTGCAGACAAGCAAAAAAAGATTCGCAGTTTTTGTGGGTTTGCTTATAAAAAAAAGCAACCCAGTTTCTAGCCAAACTATTTGTCATAGTAGCTTGCACTGTATAGGTATTCGATTATGACTTTCTTTTTGATGACACTAATGTGGTGTTTATGGGATATGATGGCTGATTTGGTAGAGTTCGATTCCTGCCTTAGACTCTGGGCGTTACTGCAGACAAGCAAAAAAAGCTTCGCAGTTTTTGTGGGTTTGCTTATAAAAAAAAGCAACGCTTGCACTGTATAGGTATTCGATTATGACTTTCTTTTTGATGACACTAATGTGGTGTTTATGGGATATGAATGACTGATTTGTAGAAAATGCTCTTAAAATTTTGAATATATTTTACATACATTTTCTAGACGTATCACTTATTTGTGCCCCACAAACACCACTACCCTGCATTGCACTAATTATAACGTTTTCATGTTGATTTAAAAGGATTTCAAATACTTTTAATACGTAATTCTTATTTTTGACTATAATAAAATAATAGCTAATTCTTTCTTATTTGCTGACAATACACTACTTATAAGATTCTCGATTTGATATAAAAAATTCCAAAAAGTTTTAGTACAGTGTTGTTTACCACTTTTATTTTTGACTGTTATAAAATAATTTTCTAATTCTTTGCTATTTGTTTATTTTCTTGCCTTTTTTCAGTCATGTTGTCAGGGAAATAACCACATATCTCTAATAATCGCCGCTTAACTCAAAATATGGCTTCACCCATGTCACCCACCATGTATCGCCAAGGACCGCAAACTGGTCCGCCCAACGCCGCTTTTTATCAACAACTAATGCCCAAGCATTACAACAGGGGCACTGTGCAAAATATGGCAGAACGCACACGTCTCATAGAACTGCTGAGAGCTCCTAACATACTCACTTCACCCACCATGGAACCGCCTTCAAAGGGTCTGCTTAATGGCCCAGGACAAAATAATTGCTTTCTCAATTGTGCTGTACAGGTAGGTTTGATATTGTTTTCAGGTTTTCATTGAGAATCACAAATTTTTCCCATAAGAACAACTTTTCTACCCCAAGCTCATGTCGTGTTACGAAATGATTGTTTATTTTTTTATTGTTTCACTGGTTGGCGTACAAGTATTTAACATAAAATAATTATTTAAAAGCAGAAAACAGCACAGATTTCTTTCTAGTGCAAAACAGCAAACATGTGTTTTACCAGTAGTTTTTTTTTTAATTTTATTTTAAAGTAAAGCAACTTGCTCTAAAATGAGTATTTTCGTTTGCTAGAACTAAGCCAGATACAAAGCAATAATTCAAAATCATCCACCAGGTGTATTGTACTTTGTTAGTGTGACTTGTTTGAGTGAGTACTTAAGTGTGTACTCGCATATGAGTTTTTTTTTCAATTTCATGTTAAAGATTTTTTTTTTTTGTTTTTTTAAGAAAAAGCTTTATTTTGATATTCTGGAGCATGAAAATAAAACAAGTGAATAATTGAACGAGAAAAAGTTTACATGTTATAGTCGTAGTTTCATGGGAATATGATTTTCATTGGCGAATTGTTAAACTGCTGATGACTGATGTCGCTGTCAGAAAAAATACCAAAAAGGGTAGAAATGCAGACACTTGATGGCACTATACTTCAATAATATTGTACAATATAACTGGATGATACTAGGTTACCGATAAAAGATTGTCTAACAAAGCGGGTAAATAAACTTATTTCGTAATAAACTGTTGGAATGGCCGCTTCAGCTTTTTTATGTCAAATCATCATAGACGACTCCAACAATACCTGTAACTGATAAAATTATTTTATCAAAATAGGTGCTCTGTTCGGACAACGTAGATATCTACGAGTAGAGGGCTATTGGTATTGTAGTGGATAAAATGAAGTGGTTGTAAGTAACCCACACAGTTTTCCAAGAACTGCTCGCCATGGCATCAAAGAAGGTTACCTCTATCGGATGGTCTAAACTTTCAGTGACTTTGAGACATAATTGACGCTCCATGTCGTTAATGTGCTAAATTCACACATGGGCTGAAAAACCCTGGGTCTAACAAAGGAAACGCAGTTTTTTTTGGTTCAAAATTAACTTTATTCATCAATGTAATCTTCATCAAGAGCAACGCAATCTTTCCAGTGCTGCTCTAACATGTCAATACCACTTTTGTAGAACGATTTATCTTTAGCCTCAAAATAGGCCTCAGTTTCAGCGATAACATCTTCATTCGTGGTGGTTGTGGGAGCAATTCAAAGTTCATTTCATGTAGTGTTGCTATTGTTTTGATTGACTTGTGACACTGTGCGTTGGCTTGATGAACCAAAATTCAGTTCTTTGCCATATGCGGTCGCTTCTTTGCAATTTCGGCCTTCAGACGCTCTAACAAAGCTACATAATATTCACTGTTAATGGTATTTTCTTTCTCAAGATAATCGATGAATATTACACCACGCACATCCCAAAATAGCGGGGCCATAACATTTCCAGCCGATTGTTGTGCTTTCGGGCACTTTGGACGTGGTTCACCAGTTGCTATCCACTCAGATGACGTTCGTTTTGATTCCGGAGTGAAGTGATGGATCCATGTTTCATTCATTGCCACATATCGACGCAAAAATTCCGGTTTCTTGCGTTTAAACATTACCAAACACTGCTCAAAATTATCAACACGTTTTCGCTTTTGGTCAACATGGAGCAAACGCGGCACCCACTTTGAACAGAGCTTTCTCATGGTCAAATACTCATGCAGTATAAAGCTAACACGTTCTCTTGATATCTTTACGATGTCAGTTAACTCACGCAACGTCACTTTTTGACCATTCAAACCAATTTTGTGGATTCTTTTATGTTTTCTGGTGTTACCCCCTCATTTGGACATCCACTGCGTCCTGCATCATCGGTGTCTCTACGACCACGTTTGAAGTCAGCAAACCAACGTTTTATTGTTGTTTCTGATGGAGCGGAGTCCCCATCATACTTTTCAAGCCATTACTTTGCTTGAGCAATAACTTACAAACTTAGGAATAGAATATGATTTTATTCACTGTCCTCTGAAGGTTAGTATGATAAAAAAATTTTATCGAAAATAAGATACCGTTAAACCTTTTTTTATAAAAAACAAAAACCAATCAAGATCTTTAGCTGGAAAATTTCGAAGAAAACAATATAAATAAGATCGAATAATACGAATATTTAGGTTAGTATTAACTGAAAAAAATACTAGAATAAAACTAGCACCATCTATTTATGTGTTAGTATTTTATCCTTTAGATCTTGAATTGCTATTGCATTTTGCTGTTAAAATATCCCCAAAGAAAGATGTCCAACGGGGTCAAATTACATGGCAATTAATATTGTCATGACATGACATAACACGGCCATGGAATTTCTTGCGTAAAAGAGCCATTATTTCGTTGACCGTGTGACAAGTGGCACTATCCTATTGAAACCACGTGTCATTCAAAGTAATATCCTTAATTACTGTCCTGAAAATGGTCGTTATCATCTCGCGATAGTGAGTTTTACTTCTGTAACTTTTTGGCAAAACTTATTTTCCAAGAACTACAGTCCGATTACGCCGTCATTCCATAAACTGCTCCAAATAGTCATTCTTTATGGATGCATCTGGTTTTCAGCAATCACTCCTGGATTCTCATTTGCCCAAATAAGACAATTCTGCTTGTTAATGAATCCACAAGGATGAAAATGTACCTCGTCGAAGAAGACGAAGTGACCGCAATGCATTCTGATTTGAGCGTCCATGTTTGTAAAACGATTCTATAGTATTAGATTAGGCGCTGCGCAACTGCGTACTTCTCCATGGTTGAATTTGTCAAATGCTGAAACAATGAAATATCGAATTAAGTTGGGGGAAAAATATACATTTAGATTTGGTTCAGAACCATTATAGTTAGACCATCCTTTATATTTAAGTTCACTAGCTGGTAAACAATAAGTCATAGCGATGAGGAGCAAGATGTGCTGAAAACGTTGCCACTATTCGTGTGTTACGTAATTAAATCAGAAGCTGTACATTAAAAACTAACAACTCCGCGATTAGGAGATCACATTTTACGTATACTTTAACACAAAATTTAACCGCACAGAAACCGAAGGCAAAGTCGTTTGCAGCAATTGAATCCATTACTTAAAAACATATTAAATGTTAATTGTGAATAATATTATTTTCTTTTGAATGTTTAGTTTAGGCAAAATCAAACAGTTCACTTCAATATACACAGGTGGGTTGTAGTCGCCAATTTTAAGTGGTATGCGTTTACCACAACACTTATTTGGCGCTTTCGAATCGAAAATTCAAATTTTAAGCGATTTCCGTAATTAAATTTCGCTCGATACTGTTCCACATAAGACTCAACAATACGATTATAAAAACTCACTATACAAAACTCACTATTTGTTTTGCAGCTTTTGAGAAGTTTTCATCATTGACACAATTTTATTTTTTGAGCTGAATGTTGGTTGGTCAGGTGTAAGGCGATGATTCTGAGCTGCTGTTGATCTGCGCTACATGTTGGACAGTTCATATTAATTGGATATTCTACGAATATAAGAGCAATTTGAAGGCATAGTCATTTCACTTGGATATACTAAACTGACCACTAAAATCACGTTTACATTTTTGGAAATAAGCGGCAATCCATAGAACTGGTTGATTGCTTACAGTCCTTATAAAGTCATGGAAAATACGAATTTTAGGAAACGGGTAATCTAGAGAAGGTAAAGTAGGATATGGATGCGAATAAAGAATTTCTATAGCATCTCATACACAATTTAGTTTAGCGATTAATGAAAGGCGCTTTAACAAACAGCAAAAATTCAAAACTACCATTAACTCAAGTTCTGATCGAATTACATTATATTACTTACAACCTTCATGTGAGCTCTCGAAGGTTATTAAAAAAATAAGTAAAAGCTTTATACAGGGTTTCCCAGGACTGCACGTCAAGTCAAAACAGCGTGACAAGATTAATTGTAACTAGCGTGAGAAAAAATCAGAAATCTAAAAAAAAAGTAGATGTACATATCGCTAGACCAGTTCAAAGACAGGCCGACGATCGGATGAATGAGCTTAATGCACCTACTCGTGCATTACATTTCTGCCAACATGTCCAGCACTGGTCTGTGTATATTACCGATCTCTGATATTAGAAAGAGCTGGACACCGGCAGAGGAAGTGTTTAAAACTCTCTACTGCCTTCTCGTCCCTGCAACTTCTACATAAATCATTAAATGGAAGCTTTAATACTGACGCATGCGTTCCTATGTAGTAGTGGTCTGTCAGAATCACCACAGTAGAATGCAACCTCCGACGGCACTGACCACTAGGCCTCCTATTATCATACTCGTACCTTGACCGTATCAGCCTTGATATTCGCCGGATAATTTCACTAGACCATTTGTCGTTTGAGTTCCCTAAACTTTGGCGCTCTACCGTTTCTTACATCTCTTGAGCGATATTCCAACTATTCCATCTGTATTCGCGGTCGCTGCCAGTTCATCCACTACAACATTTTCGGGCACTTCACTGTGTCTCCGTGTCCAGACCCTTGCTAGTGCAATCAGCGCAGCCTTACTATCAGTTCAAATTCAGATATCCGTCTCGTATACCCCGTAGTACCTTAACTAGTTAGCTCTCCATATTATAGCTGTGATTTCCGCCTGTGATACGCTGCACTCATTTTGCAGCCTAAAATTAATCCTGATGTTATATGTTACAGTTGTGAAATTGATTTACTTCAGCACCTACCATGACGGCCTAATCTGATGATGGATCATCTTCGCGGGGTGAATTATTCACGATTCACCAGCACCCACGTGTGGCTGGCTAGGTTTACACAGGTCTCAACTTTTCGATAAAAGTTTGTAGCACTGCAGACAAACCCTTTGCTTAAGAGTTCAGGCTTTTTAATCCCTTCTGTGTGCAATTTCTTAACAGTCAATGAAAAACAAAGCTTAATGAGTCAGTAAGCAGAAGAAGCCCATTAAGAGCATCAGCCCTTAACCAACTCACACGTCTAACCATCAGTCCTGGTTCCTAACAGTACACACATCATTTACGAGGTAGCAATACTTTGGGGGAGGGAGGTGAGGAGGGGGGGGGGGGGGGGGTGTTAGCGTCTTAAAACCGCCATGTACCATACTTATCAGGGAAACTAAATCCCCTTTCTGTGATTTTAGGTTTAACACACAGCCAAAACGCTCCAGCCAAGGTAGGAACCTCAACTGATCAGGACCGAGGGATATGCAAGGCAGAATCTCCCGGGGGCTTCCTGATTGCGGTTTTGCCAATTTTAACCCTTGGTGAGGGTTTGGGAAGTCAAACACAACATAAGTCATACGGCTTCATAGATTTTTTTTTTTTCCTGCTTCATCTACTTCAATAGAAAATGCTTGTCTCCCAAGTCAAATAAAGAGTATTTCTTATTATTTTTTATGGTTTAAAACCAAAGGTCGATTTTATTACTGAGAATCCTCCTATTGGTTGGCATCTTGTCTTATTAGCTTAAGTTATTTTTGATGTAGCGTGCTTGCTGTAAAGTAGTTTAAACAACTCGTTCTGTTATATTCCACTTTGAGTCAGCGTTGTTTTCATTTGAATAACTTTTTTCTCAGGATTTGCTTCGAAGATGACGTTTATAAAACAGATATAAACAGGAATGTTTTTATATTATTTCTGAACTCTATTGTTGAAGAAGATTTTGTATTGTTTCAATTATTTTTTTTTTTTTTTTTTTGGTAAAGTATTTTTTATTTTGATTATTTTTTCCTTGTATTGTCTTTAAAAGTTGTGTTCTGCCCTGTGGCTTTCTTAATGTAGTAATTTCTTTTACAGCTCATTTGTATATTTTCATGTGGGTGCCGGTTGATCTTTTAGGTCTCTTGTAATTTTTTACTTAGATTTCTTTATTTTTCAAATTTTTTCAGGTAGATGAAGATGGTCCTCAACCGATGTTATTGTTTTCTGTTTCAATTGATTTTAAATTTTTTGTTTGTTTTAGAAAGAAAATTATTTGGCTGCTAATTTTTTAACCCTGAATCAAGCTGAAGACTGCATTATGGTTTGTTGTTAGTTTTTCGTGACAACTTATTAACAAAATGACTAAAGTAAATAAAAAAAAAATCATTCTCCAACTCAGATGTCAACCAAATGATACAAGTGCCAACGTTCTTGATTTGAAGGATTTTATTTTTGAAAAACTGAAATAAAGTTTTTAATATTTTGTGTCGAAAAAGAGTTGTCTTAAATGAGCAAAATTAATATTGGGGTTTCTTTAGAGGTTTACAACTTTGCATTGGCAACTCTTTCTAATAGCTGATAGTTGCTTATTGTTAAGTTTGGTTTGACATTTCATTGTGGGTACATCTTGAATCCTAAAGGTGGGAAGACCTCACACACATCTCAGAAGGATTACAGGCCCATAAGCCTGACACCTGTTTTTTGTCCAATATATTGGATTGAATGGTTGAATCATATCTTAAGATGTCAATAAATCTGTGGCGTTTTTTTGCAGCATCATGCATCAGCATGCCTATACCAAAGGTAAATCTGTTGAGATTACATTGCATTCGCTCGTGGGGTATTTAGAAAATATTTTAGAGTATGGGGAGTATGCATTAGTGGAATTCTTTGATATAGAGGGAGTGTTAATGTGGCGACAAGCGTCATTATTCTGGCCTTGGAAAGACTGAATATTCATCAATCGATTATTAGTATCTAATATCTAATAATATGCGGGCCACCATATGTAGGTTGGCAAATTGGGGTAATTTGCAGGGGGGAGTTTTACCTCCTCTTCTATACATCTGGGTCTAAATTGTGTACTAGTAGAGTTAGACTTCATGTTGTTCAACACTGCGGCATTTGTTGATAATATTGCTGTGGTAGTATAGGGTAAGTACCCGGGCACTCTCCTACTGTATTTGAAATCTGCGCTGAGGATCATAAATGGGTGGAGCACTTACAGTGGCCTCAGTGTGAATCCACAGAAGACAATACTCCTTCTTTCCATCTGTAAACCTTGGCAGGGGCTTAGTGTAGACTCGCAGATAATGCCAAACACTTGGAAATCTATCTTGATTTTAAACTATCTGGACAAAAAATGTCCAACTTAGAGCAGACAAAGCGAATGTTGCTTTGTATCTATGCCGTAAGGCCATTAGGAAGACCTGATGCATAAGTCATTGAAATTCTCGCTGTCTATTTAATATAGCAATAAAGTAAACGAATAGGGCGCTTTGTCATTGCATTCACAGAAAATTATTGTAAGCGGCCCTTTATGGGCTGGCGAAGATATTCGTTCAAACTTCCACAAAACCCATGATGGTCAGAATGTTACTGACAATGGCCAGTAGTAAAAATTGATGCTTGAAAATGCCTTGACTTGCCAACTGGGGCGGCCATATGACCTAACTCATATTTAAACATTAATGTCATAAAATGCAACAAAGTCCATTTTGGGTTAATAAAAATATAATACTTCGGTGCATTATGAAGATAAGCCTGTGTGTATACCTTTTTCTAGACAACGGGGATATCGATCTCTGATAAGCGTGCTGGAAAAAAATAAAGCTCCACACGCTGGAATGTGTCCTGGAAAACATGTTCACATAGTCCACATGCTTTCTACCAAGGAGCCTATGGCCGCGTATTAACTTTAAGAGAACAGAGGAACTCTTAAAGCTGCAGAAGTCGTTATATGCTTATTCTAGACAGTAGGCGATTTCTGCAGAAACTGTCACTACGAAGATGAGGAAGAGACGGTCCTAAACCTCGTTGGAACATGATCGGCACTGGATATCTAGGCGAGCGGAATTTCTAGCCTCAGTCAATCTGAGCGCTTTGGCTTCTTTCATAAAAAGCAGCCGATGACAAATAACGTCAAACCAAGTAGTTTCCCACCTTTTGCTATCCCCATCCCACTATATCTCCCATTAGCCATTTACTATCTCCCTCTTCTTCTCCTACCATTTTTCTATTCAAGCAAACACAAGGGGAACTGAAAAGGACCCACGTGAGCTGGACAACTCTGTTACTCTTCTTCATATGTTGAAGTAAAAACAAGAAATAAAACTTTTATTTCTTAAATTATGATTCGAAATATTTAAGTACTTAAAACACTGTGGTCTTTCATGCGAAGCACCAATAGTCCTTGTATGTTAAAGAAAGATGTGAGGAAAAGTTTTTGCTGTTGGCTACTAAGATTTGTATACATAAACAAGAAGACAATGTAACACTTATTCTCCCTGTATACGAAGGCGGATTGATAATGAAGCTACTCAGCGCTAGAAGACAGCATAAACACACATTTTCTTTAATTGCAATGCGTCAAACGTCAGCTGATAAAATTTCATCGATTAGTTTATTAGTTGTAGTCGTTTGAATTAAGCAACTTTTGTGTTTCTTGAAAAATAGAAAAAAGTGAATTTCCTGCAATGATTAAACACTATTATTTGAAATGGAAAACGGCAAAAGAAAAGCTCGATAAATATTTCGTTGAGTTTGCTCCGTCACATTACATGGTAAAATATTGGATTGCTGAATTTAAACGCGGCCGAACAAGCACTGCAACAGTATCATCAAGTGGAAGGCGAAAAGAGATGACTACTGAAGAAAATATCAAGAAAATCCTCGATATCGTTATGAATGATCGCCGAGACAAGTTACGTTAGATTGTTGAAATGGTAAACATGTCATATAAACGTGTTTTCAACATTTTGTATGAACATTTGCCTATCAAAAAGCTTTCGGCAAGATGGGTACCGCGTTTGCTCAGTGTCGAACAAAAACGAGTTCGTTACACTACTTCAGAGCGGTGTTTGCACAAGATAAAGCGTAATCCTGCGGATTTTTGGCGTCAATTAATAATGACGATTAACAACGTGGGCCCACCACTACACACCTGAAACCAAAAATTAATCGAAACAATGGGTGGAAGTTGGAGAAAGTGCTCCGAAGGCAGTGAAATCGGCTTGCAAGGTTATGGCCACTGTATTTTGAGATGCACACGGAATATTGCTCATCGATTATCTTGAAAAAAGATATACAATCCCAGAAATGTATTATCGGTGTATTGATTGTTGCAATCAAGACAAAGCGGCCACATTTAAAGCAGAAAAAAAAAAGATTTTTCTTCAAGACAAAGCAACGGTTCACACCGGCTCATTAGATACAATGCTAAAATTACGTGAAATATACTTTGAATAGGTGGATCATCCACCTTATAGTCCAGATTTAGCTCCTAGTGGTTTTTCCCTGTTTCCAAAGTTGTAAAAATGGCTCGCAGGAAAAAGATTCATCTTACACGAAGAAGCGATTACCTAAACCAACCCGTATTTTGAGGGATTACCAAAATCGTTTTATTCAGATGGTATAAAAAAGTTGGAATGTCCTCTTGAGCTAAAAGGATACTATATTGAAAAAAAAACAAAACAAAAAAAATGTTTTTTCCTACTTATGTAGCTGCAATATAAATCTGCTCTCGCACAAGCAAAAAATGTAGAAAACAATATTCTGCAGAGTTAGCCTTCTACTATTATATTCTCTTTCCAATCTGAAAGAAATAAGTCAGTGCAATGAAAACATTAGGAAGACGTTGAACTAAATATATTGATCTAAAAGGAGATTATGTTACAAAATACTAGTACAACGCTTACGAGTATATGCCGAAAAATTATATTTATTTAAATAGTCATAGAGTTAGCAAACATGCTTCCTATGTTCACTTAACTGGTATGTAATTGTTGGTATAAAATTACCCTTTCTTAATTTAAAGCATCACTGTTCGAAGTATATTATGAAATCTTTGTAGCACAAAATGCCGATGAAGTAAAAAATTCAAAAATTAAATTCTGTTGTGATTATTTTTCTCTTTGTTCTTGTTTTTCATTTTGAGCTTGAAATAGATTTAAAGCATTATTTTGAAAAAAGTTTGGATTCTGATAATTTTAATAACTTCTACTATTTATTAGTATTTCTTATGTTATAACAATGCCTCTTTTGTTATGTTTTTTATAGTTTTTATTTATTTATATTGTTTTTTTTTATATTCATGGTTTTAATTATTCTTCTTTGCGTTAACTTAATTTGCCAGCGATAGGAAATAAGGAAGGAAGTTGATTGTTTATTTGTTATATGTACTCCCTTTTCAATTGAAAAGAAATTTTCTTACTACATACATAGGTAAAAAAAAGAACAATAACTTCCTTAACTTCCTTCCTTTTAAAGCTTGAAATACGCTGAACGTCTGGAAGCGTGAGCTTGGGATATTAAAACAGCGACACAATTACACAATAAGAACAGCGCCGCTGAACCGAATTAAATAATCAAAACGAGAAGAAAAAAATGATGAGAACTTGTTTGTTTCAATGATGGCTGCACTTGATGTACAAAATACACCTTCTTAATGCAGATATCAAGATATAAAAACACAGATAGTTTTACTACTTTGTAACCATTTAAGAAGCAGACTGATGACGATTAAAACGAAACAGAAAATATCATCCCTTTTTGGTCGTCGTCGTCTTTTGTTACCTTAAAAAGGGAATGTGCGCTTATAACAAGAATTGTTAATACTGCTTTTTTGGAGAAATTTATTTGTAGTGTTTCTCAATATAAAAGTAGTTCCTATGACAAGCAAATAATAATCAATCATATAGCTTTTACTTTTAAAGAGAAAATATTGAAGAACGTGAATTAATAAAGCTATACAAATAATGAGCGGCATAAGATAAAAATTAGCGAACATACATTTTTATTCAATATATGTATGTATATCATATGGTATTCAATTCTTATCAAGCAGCTTTAAAATTTTTTGTTTTGTTTAATAATTCTAGTTGAGGACAACATTAAGTTTTGGTATCTCATTGACAAGTGGTACACTCGTCAAGTGTTTTCGTATCACACATACAATTTCCACTGCGAGAAGGGGGAAACAATTTGGATAATGTAACATATTGTTCTTTTGTTTCTTTGTATATACAGTGCTGGCCATATAATTAAAAATTCTTGATAGTAAATTAATTTACTGTTTTGATGATATATCTGAGATTGTGTTGTTGGTTAACTAGACGCCGTACATAACGTTTTACATCTGATCTCCATCGGAAAAACTTGGTTTCGTCACTCCATAAAATATTTTTCCAAAATCTTCTTAGTTTCTTACAGTCTGTTCGCCAATATTGAATGAAAGTGTATGCGAAAGAATCATCCACATTCGAATTAATTTGGGTTTGTCTTTATCACTTTTATTCGTTCGCATGTACTTATGTATTTTAATTGAATTTTGACACATCGTTCACATAGAATAAATTTAGAAAACCCCAAATCAATTTTCTTTCGCCTAAAATGTGTATGAGCTTATCCTTTCGGCATCGGCGAATTAGCTGCTAATGTTTTTCTGACAAAAACCAATCTGGATTTAAAAATGTTTTTTGAAGACGAAAGTTTTTACTGTGCGATGCAGTCACCTTCATTTAACCGCCGTCTAATAGTTCTAGATAATATACGAATATTATATAATGACTCTAATTCAACTTTTAACTGCTTAGAACTTAAATCGGCCAGCTTTGGAGGTCTTCACGACTATTTTATCGTCTCTGGGTCTAGTTGTAGGAGGCTTGGAGGCTCTGGGTACATTATTTGAGCTCCCAAGGTTATCAAAATTGTTCATTTTATTTAAAATTTTCCTCTAGAGCAAACAAGTAATTGAGGAAATTCATTCACCATCTTCACGGAGCCTCTGAGATTAATGATTAACTTCCTTTCTTCTTCGGAGCAACTTGGTCTTTTTGCCATAACTGGTTACTAGTATTGGGGTATAGTTTTGCTGATATCATTTAAAACATACTTACCTACAAGTTTTCACAAAAAAAAAAAATTAAATTAGATATTAAAATAATGTTATTTTAATAGCAGAACTGAAAATGTTTTAATTATGTGTCCACTTAAAAAACTACCCTTTCTTTAAATAATGACTAACTTTTTAAGAAAGCTGAACAGAAAATGAACGTAAAGAAAGAACCAAGTAAAAGAGAGATCAAACCTATATTTTCAGTATGAAAGTTCCATTGCAATGAGAGTAGATCATATAAAATATCCACCACTGTATGTATACAATTATTCGAGTTTGCTGGTGAATGGCGGGTGAGGAGTGTAGCGACCAGAAAACAGCTACCTTCTATTCTCAGTTAAACAAATTCTACTATTACTTTTTTTCCTTAATAAAATAAGTTAAAAAAATTTTTTTCTTAATTTAAGAAAGATAAGAACAAATTTGCAAACGACTATAATTAATATATACACCTTTAACTTTTGAAGGACCAACATTTTTCAATTTTTCGATAGCTTTTGATATGACGACAATGAAAAAAATAATTTTCGAGGTACCAAGTATTTATTACTCGTTGCAAAATAAAAGAAAAAATGTATAACAGTAGGCGTGGTATGGCATGTAGGAGGTGATCTTCTGTGGAACTTAAGGATAACTTGTGCCAGTTGAGGAGAAGATTCAGTGGGGACATTTTTTGTCTAAATGGATTCAAATATTGAAAAAGGTGAACTTCAAGATAGACGAAGTTAAAGAATATTAGAAAATCGAGTGCCAAGTTTGTGTGATATCAGTAAAGAAAGCTTCTTAATATAACCCTGAAAATTACCGCCCAATTGAAATCTGCTCTGCGTTTTCCAAAGTAATGGAAAGTATGGTTAACTACTACTTTGTGAGGTATCTAGAGTCGCATAAATTACTTTGTGATCGTCAACACGGATTTTGTAAGGGTCATATCATATCTCTATGGCATATATTTCGCAGAAATGATGCCACTCAATCCATCATTTCGGTGAAAGTAAGGAGGTGGCTCTGCAAATCTCCAAAGCGTTTGACAGAGTGCGGCATGAAGCACTACTGGCAAAACTTTTTGCTTTTGCTGTCTGTGATGACTTTTCTCGGTTTATATCAAGCTTTCTCAGAGACCACACTATACGAGTTGTTATAGATGGGGTCTCGTCAAAAGAGTTCAAGATTAACTAAGGGGTACCACAAGTCTCCGTTCTTCCTCCAACCCCATTTCTTATTTACCTCATCGATGTTCTAGATCAAACTTCAGACCATATCCACTCTTTCACGAATGGCAGCGGCTTTTGTCATTCGCAGTCTTTCAGCTATATGCCCATCCTATCTGAAATCGTTGCCAAGGGGCTATATATGAATGACTCACTGAATAGTAATCTTCTATTAATCTCCGAATGGGGTCGTAAAAACAAGTTGACCTTTAACGCTCGTAAGACCCAGTGTTGTTAATTAACACACAAACAAACGACCGCCAATGCTGCTTCATATGTACTCTTAGATGGTATGCACATTGAGGAATCGGATGCTCTGAATGTGCTTGGAATGAAAATACAGTGCGACGTTCGCTGGAATAAACACGTTTTTCATATCTCTAAAGAATCATTCAAGTGCCTCGGGTTTTTGAAACGGTGTAAGATGTACTTCACTCCATCCAATCTCCTTAATTTATACCATCTATATACGACCGAAAATGGAAAACAACTCTCATGTTTGGGCCTCAAAGTCTATTTTGGATTTGCTCGACCCTATGCAGGAGAGGGCAAAGGAGCTCATCGGTGACAGAAGAGTATTCAACCCTATTGACACACTGGAGTATCGACGAAGGGTACGTTACTATGTTATATCGCTACTACAATGGATTTTGGTCTGACGAGATTAGGGAGTTTGTTCCCGAAACTCGCATCTTTCGCTCATTCATTTGTGGTTGATTGCCCGCGGAATCGTACTACGCATTACAGAGGGAATTCGTTTTTCAGCCGTACGCTTCGTATGTGGAATAAGTTGCCTACAGACGTGTTTCCTGCCTCTTATAACGTTGGAAAGTTCAAATCTAATGTTCACAAACACCACTCTTTCTTATCTCTTCCTCACAACCTATTTTCCGAGTACAAATACAATGTACACGATCCAAGATAAAAAAATAATGCATTTCCTTTTCTAGAATTTCATGGAACAATTAAGTTGAAAAATAAAAACTCATAAACAGAAGAAACAAACAAGTCTTATGTATTGTATAAAAACTACCGCGTAAAAGTATATGTGTAATCAGCTACCGTAAACTTGTTGAATTATTTGATTATCCTGGATATAGTCGTTTATATTCCTATCATACGCATATAAAAACTCTCTAACTTATTATTCTCATTTTAATATTTGTGTGTTGTTTAACAATACGAATTATTTGTTCGCTTCCTTCCCTGCTTTTGATTAATAATGTGAATTTTTTTACTCCTGTTTAATTGTGTGTCAGTTGCTTTTATTTGTGTGAGTGTAGAAGTGCAAGTGTTCACTTGACTCTACTGTAAGATAATTTTCTTTGGCTTCTTTGTTATTTTTTCTTTTATTAAAAATTAAAGTATTTTGTCTTAAGCAGTCTTAGTTCTAAGGTTAGTTTTTTATGTTCTTATTACACATACTTAGACTGACACCAAGTTTAACACGGCTTCAGGAGAGCTCTGGTAGTGTACATATTTTTTGTTTGTAATTTGTTTTCTTATTCTTTTAAAGTTAGGCTCAATTAAACACTTCAAGATTAGTTCACACGATAAGCCTTAAGAAGTTCGTCTGTCCCTTCTATTTTTTGTAACATTTTCTTCTATTAAACATTTTCTTTAATAAGAAAATTGTGAGTTTGTAGTATCTAAGATATCTTAAGAACAACTTTTTCTTCAGCTCTCGAAAAGGGGTTGTTGTCTACGTTATATATTTTAGTTCTTTTCGTTGTGTGTTGTGGTATAATTTTTATATTAAAATATAAATAAGAATTGCTTACAAGTGATGATTTATGTTCAAATGGTGGGAAAATGTATTTTTATACACATAAATCTATTAAAATAAATTGGCCACTGAAATGGAAATGTGGTGCAATTTATGATCGAGTTTGTGGCTTAAATCTTTTGTTTAGTTTTTCAAGCCGCATGATAGAGATAGTCAAAAGAGGACAGACAGCATGTTCTTTTTAGTTTGGAAATTAAATTAAAATAATTTTTTAAAGCCTAAAAAAATCAAATTTTAAGTTTCGCAAAAGCTAAAATATGTTAATTTAGTAAATGTTTTAGCTTTTGGAACACTTACCGATGCCATTATGAATGAAGTAAAACTTGTAAATATATGCCCTAGCTTCACTGCATCTAGCCCATAAATCATGTAGAACCTAGATTGATAAATTTTGTTTGTTGATGTACCCATTAAATTGGAATATTGCCTAATCGCTAACGAATATAATTGTCAATTTTCAATTGCTCCAGACTCCACTCCTGGGTCAGATAAATTTTGTTTTTTTTATTTGTTGCAGATGTAAAGGCCCTGATTCACTATCCTACATGATCGTACGAATCATTCACAGGAAACTGCTTCAAAAGTCTGGCCGACTTGAAAAAATCGCTTCAAAATGGCGTATGATAGTGTGGCCTACAACACTATCATACAAGTATAATTGCAATAATTTATATACACAATAAAATAGTTAAAAACTTTTATTAACATAATAATTTTACATTACTTAAATATTCTCATATTTTTCACAATATATACCACACTGATCGCACAGAAACCATAATGTTTTGTAAAGTTTCATAAAATTTTTCGTGTATGATAGTGTAGCAAGGCCTTAAGCAGTGCTAGCGTAAAATTCGCCAAGTTATTCACCAGGAAAAGGCGATATTTAGTAATTGATCCTTAAGTGACTGTTTCAGATTCTACCGCACATTCACTTGGACAATTAAATAAGTTTCGTTATCGTGCTGGCGTTGTATTATTCTATACCAAATTAAATCAATAAAATGATTATAAAGTGGGCGCAGCATTGCCTGAACAGAGGAAACCCGCTTTAACAATATTGTTTCATTATTTGCACGTGCTACTTAACACTGTACGAGTACGCTCACGGCCATTTCGCCAACCAAACTCAATAAATGAACATCTAATAGATAGTGCTTTCTTCAGCAATATATTAGCTATCATGAGTCAAAGTTTGGGCGACACGCTTAGTCCAAGTTTTATTGTTATTAAAACATGTAGGATGCAACATAACATATGGTGTCAATATATTTTCGTCTAAAAATAATAATAAATAATGATAATCTGCATTTAAATTTGAGAATAATTGCAAATATTTTTATTTTATGTTAAATTTAGATAAAAAATGTGTTCACTTCTCTGGCTTTCAAGCTTAGAAATTAGGTCGACTTTAATGATATTTATGTTTTTTGCGATTCTTTGTTGAAAAATATATTTGGAACAGTTTGCATCTGTATTTGTAACTATACAGTTGCAAATAAATTTGCCTAACAATTGCATCTGTCACGCACCTTGTTGGTGAACATTCTGCATAAAGACTTGTATTTAGATACTTACAAGGACCTGAAGTCTCATGACCATTCCTAGCGTCGTCAAGGGTCAGAATGGTGGCATGAAGTGGCAACAGTGGATAGTCAGTTTTCGAAGATAATAATCTTCAGTGATGAGGCACATTTTCACCTCACTTTATAATCAATGGAAGATAAAGCTTAATGAGCTGGTAGGTTGAAGTCCATTAACCAACTCACCCGTCTAACAGCAGCATCACGGGCGATTATCCACCGAAAACCGGCAATGCACCATAGTTGTTGGGGAAACACATCCCCCCAGCAATTACTGCAATTTTAGATTTAAACCGCCGCCAGAACGTTGCACCTCAAGCGTGATCAGCATCCAGATGGTCCGCAAGCAGAACCCCCCAGGTGTTTGCTGATTCCGGTTCTGTCAATTAGAGTTTCGCAAGTTCAACACAACATAAGTCATGCGGCTTCCTAGAGTTTTATTTGCTACAATAAACGAGACACTCCTACCCCTCTTTACCACAGAAGTACTTTGGTTTGAGTAGTGTTTCGTCCGTATTTTCTCTACATGTTCGTAACTATTGTTATTCTTTTTTAACAAAACAACACTGGAATAGACTTGACGCGCTGCTCAATTGTGTACCTCTCCATGGTTGAATTCTTCAAATACCGAAACAGAAAAATGTCAAATTAAGTTAGACAAAAAACTTGACTGGAAGGTGGGACAACACACTTGACATCGTGCACAATGGTTGGACCGCTCTTTATGTGTTTTGCAATATTCAATGCCTAAGCAATATTATTGTTTTACACCACAAAATTGCCTTGATAGTTTTAATTTTATCATATTTTAGATCTTGTTTTTTATAAACAAATAAGGTTTACATATCTCTCATAAAAATAATAAACCAGGACATTAAATGAGTTCTACTTTCTTTTTTCTCAGTTAAAGTGCTCTTACATGATTAATTAAAAATAACCTCCCAGCTGTTTTCCCATTTTCCAAATAAAAATGAAAATTATTACTTTTTTACCCAAGGAACTCTTTTTTTTACATATTTCATAGACAAAAGAAACTCCCAGCAAAGATATTAAGACTTACACTTGAAAAACTGCCTTGTAAAGCAAATAATTTTCATACTTAATGTATGAACCATTAAATTGTACATAAAATTTTCGTGGCATGCAACATGCGATGCAGCGAAATTTATAAGAAAAGAAATATAAACTTATTAGAATTGGAAGGAAAAAATAAACAAACAGATAAAAAAAAGTGTGGGAATTAGGAAGGAAAAGAGCGATCTTATGGAACTACATTTGATATGATTATGTCTTAATAATAGATTTTTTTCCTAAGAAAATTGTATGTTTGAGAATAGGCACACAACTTTATTGTACTTGTTTGTTTAACAACTAATATTTAAAATTTAATATCTTATAATATTACAAATGACCAGTTTGCGAATTTGGTTTGTTTTAAGCAAACAGTTGCCGGTAATTAAATTGCCATTATGAAGGCAAAATAAAAAACAACAAGGAGAAGGCAGTGTCTAAGCTTATGAGTTTAGGCTATCTGTCAGCCAACGAGGTCATGGACTCAGTTTCTTGGGATGCACCACAATATTCGCAATGTCAACACAGCTCCTGTCAACAGGCAACTAACTGTCAGTTGATACCTGTCTAGGTTTGAACAAACTGTCTCACTTAGTTTGTGTATGGGAGCGGATGATAGCAGATTATCCCCCGTTTTGTGAAGAAAATCGAAAAAAGTGAATTTTTTGTGCTCATTAAGTATTATTTTTAGCGGAAACCCCCATAATTCAAACTAAGACTAAGCTTGATAAATATTATGGAGATTCTGGTAAAGAAGTGGTTTACTGCCCACACTTAAATTTTTTTGCTTCGTCGGCTTTATTCCATACTCTATATACACACAGTTTGTCAATAATGAGTTTACACACTGAAAAAAATACGCTTTATTTAAACGTTTTAGTAATTGTATTACATTTTTATTAAAAGGTATGAAAATTAGTGTTAGATATTTGTAACAGTGGCTCAGTCGCTATAACTTTTGGACCAATTTGTACGCTGGCAATCTATCTAATCTATTCTTGTATTATTCTTAGTATTATATACATGCATATCGCAATATAATTAGTATATGAGATGATATAATAGAATGGATAAAATAAAAGTGTGTACAGAATTCACACACGCAGAAAGAAATGGTGGTTTTCGATATTTATGTGATTGATAGATGTATTCTTGCAAAATACTTGGACTCTTTTCCAAGTTAAATTTTCGTCTGAAAGCATTATGGATACGAAAGGTGATTGTAAAGCTATCGCCGATTAGCCAAAGATAACCAGGAGTTTTCAATCAAATATGGTGGTATAAGTCTCTTTGTTGTAGCAGTTAGTGGAAATAAAAAACTCCGTTGTGTGAGGCTTAGCTGTAAGTCACATCCAATTTCAGTGTGCAAAAACTACAACGTTGGTTTTTGAATCAAATGCTTCGAAAAATATTACTTTTTCAAAATCCAACATAGTAATATAAGTATAAAAAAATTTATGTACATACACTTAAAATTAATTTTTATATCTATTAATTTTACCAACAATTCATTTTTATTTCCAATACGTTGTGCTTAATAAAAACAAATTTTGTAAGATATTATTTTCATCAATTGCAGTCTCTGTCAGCCTTTATAAAGGGTGGTTAAATTTTAGGGGCCGTTGTTGATTTTGAATAAAACACAAATTATTTAGGAATTATTGTCATTTCTTTGTATAATATACCGCCCAAATAGCCGCCGCGACTACCAGACCTCTACCCGATGGTGTAAATTTTTTGATGATCCTGTGGAATAATTGAGGTTATATGTCCTTAATGTGCCGAACTATCTCATTCTTTAGCTTGTGACTTATTACTGGCCTATTAACGTATACCCTCTTTTCCTAATAACCTTAAAGGAAGAAGAAGAAAACATGTTTCTTTTTAAATTCTCAATAATTTATTAGATTATTAGGATATAAGGTTGAATGTTTGGAAATTTCTTTCAAAAGTTTCCAAGTCTACTTATGATTATGAAACGTCTACATATAGATAGGTACAAAAAAACAAGCTATTTATAATCTTTTGATTTGTGTCAATTTTAGATGCTAGAACAGTGCATAATAAACTCAGTTGTTATAATAAAATTTAATGATAATTTTAACTAAACGGTGTTTGTTTTCAATGTGCAAACTCATTATTGCAACCACAAATAGCATCACTGTTATTTTAACATAAATACATAAGACACGGCTTTTCCCTTAAATGCGTACTCAACCTGTGCAGAGCTTTATTATTTTGTTTTGTAAACTTACGCGGAATCGTACAGTGAACCTACATAGATATTTTTGACAGCTCAATTAGAAGAGTGGAAACTTGCACAATTGTGCTTTTTGTATTCTAGAGTTGTTGCAAGATTTTATATCGCACTTTAATTATTCGCAATAGGCTCTGCAATATCTTAATCTCGAAGATCCGCTTTTGTGGTAAGATTTATTCAGTGACAAGACATACTCTCTGTTTATGCTGAGGACGTTGTAGAATTCGTTTGGATATGTAAACTAGTGAAATAATTTCAAACCATATTTCCATCCTTAAGAAAGAAAGTAGAACATAACACACATAAAAACGATTTTTTGCTGCTATTAACATAATAACTTTCAATTAGGTTTGAGCATGATCATGCTATGCCACAAACAGGGCGTGTAGAAACGATTAGAAATTATTTAGACGGCATTACACTGGTTTACTATAAGTATTTTGATGAAACTACTCTTATTGATTTTTGCGTTCTTATGAAGTCTAAACTTTTTGAAGGGATATAATATGTTCTGGTACCATCGCTTGAAAAATGATCGAGAATTTTTTATATCGTTTGCCACGATTAACATTTGAGTGAAATTATTTAAAAAAGTTATTGCAAAGAAGTTTTTGAAATACAGTTTTTTATATAAAAATAAAAATACTTAGAATAGAAATATTCTACCAGCTTTAAGAGCCGTCAGTAACTAACTATTAAAGCTGACCAAATATTTACTGCATTTTTAAGTCAACTTTAATGACGACAAAGTTAAAGTCTCGAACGGAGAGAAAACAACAGCTTATAATCTTATTCTCCCATGCATCATTTCAATATCGACTATAAAAGTTTTTTTATATAATCAAAAAGCAGCTTTTTAAATAACTTTTAAACGGTGACTCTGGAGTTCAATCATATCATTATTTTGGCATCTGATAATGACTTGAGGATGATAATGATGAGTCTAACGCATGAGATTTTATCTCAAATAATCTTAATGAAATTAAAATTAAAATTTTGTATGCACTTGCTTAAAAGTAATTTTTAATAAGAATAAAAAAGTGACGAACTCACAAACGGTTGTTGCTCGAACCAAAAATTATATGTGCAGCTTCATGAAATGAGCACTTTTGTAATTTCTGTTTACCAGCAAGTGCTTTTTACATATTCCATACACGTTCACCTCCCAGAAAAGTTCTCACTGCCGGCAGTCAAGCGTTAAAAAGAAGCAGCCATAAATTAAAATAAAATGCATAATAATGTTTAAAGGTTTTAACACTTTACAAGAAATTAAAAAAAAGGCCACAATTTTGCTTTTTACACAGACGTTTATTTATTTTAAAAAGGGGAAATTATAACTTTCATAGTGCTAGAGGATGTTACACAATTGTAGCATTTCTTGCTTGAAATGAGTTTTAAATTAATGTGAAGCGCCACAAGTTACGTTTCTTTTTTTTATTGCAAGAAATATCTTGTAAATTCATATCACAAGAAAAGAATATGTTATATAAAGCGTGTTTTTTAATAGAAGTAGAGAACTTTGTAATAGAATAAAACAAATATGATTTTTTTTTTCAATTGACATGCAATTTATTTGATTCGAAACATGAATTATAATTCAAATATGATTTCTGGCAGTCTAATCTAAAGGATTAATTTCTGATTAATGCTTGTCAGCGTCTACTACTTCACACATCCTCGCATAAAATAGCTTAGAAGCACTAAGTCAAACTATCTTGGAGGCCCTTTCACGGATCCGACACTATGTGGTTTTCTTTCAACGTTTCCTTCAATAAATCAATTATAGCACGAAACTCCTACACAACTACAACTTTCTGCTTAACGAAAAAGTCAGTAATCATGGGACTACAAGGTCACCATTGACTTTAACGTTCTGAATAATGATTCCACCAAATAGTTAGGTCTTTTGGATGTAACGGTGTCTCATTATCATTACTCCAAATACCGGAGCAATTTTGTGAAGTGAATTAGTTCACCATCGTACCGATGTGATTTGCAAGACGCACATATTTTTTGTTATTCATATCGCTCCTTTATTGCAACATAGTCATAACTAAAAAAAGCTTGTTTCGAGAAAAACACATTTCAAATTTTTAGTTTCCATACAAGTCTTAGAGATCTTTTTTAGAAAATATCTCCTAAAGGAAACAGTTTGAAAGTAATTTAAATAAATTTTTGGCACAATATAAAATCCAGTACTGTTAACAATTCTGCATTGTTACCTCAAAAAGCTTATTTTGTGAGATATAACTATGTTTCAATAAAGGAGCGATATATTTACTTGTAGCCACATGAACAAAACATTTGCTGCAGAACTACTGCCTCCTAATCTGTCCAGTATGCAGTTCCCCAGACAGAAGGTGAAAGTGTATTTGCATCAGCACCTTGCCTTGGCGTTATCTACAAGGTCTCAAATTTTGCCATAAGTTTTTAGCCTTATACACTTGACAATGTTCTAAGGGCAACATTCTATTGTTGAATAATATGGTTGGTACTGCTAATTTCATATTGTTATATTTGTAACGCCATTGACACGCTTAACTATAGTTTTATAAAAAAAAAAAATTTATAAGCACTCACAATATATTCCGGTTTAACATTGTTATAATTGTGAACAACTGCAGTCCTAGTAAAAGTTGCCATAATATTGTCGTACCCAACCATGTTATTATGCCAAGCATTATATTATACAACCATACTAATTTCATTAAACAATCATACTAATGTCACAAATAGCTTTATTGATATAGAATCATATTTTTGTCATCCTTCACCATATTAATTCAATAAACGTCATCCCTGGATAAACTATACTTTTTTGTTTATTTACTCTGCCACACAATATACGTTTAATAATATAATGCTGCAATAGAGTTTGTTTTAGTCTTTCGTGTTGCTATTGTTAACACTCCGCGAACACGACTCCCTCTTTCCTCCTCATCATAACCTATTTTCCTAGTTCCAGTACAATGCGTTGCTTATGTAGGGGACATCCTCTGAGTACTGGTCCCAGATAAAAAAAAATGTTTAATAATAAAATAAACATAAAATAAAGCTATAAAAGATTATAATATATTTTTAATTCTTTCCACCTCCTCACACCCTATTTTCCTAGTTCTGGTACAATGTAGGGGTCATCCCGTGAGTATTGGTCCGAGATAAAAAAAAAAATTACGAATAATTCCTAAATTATACTCAGGTTTCACAATTGCAAATGATTTCAACTTTAACTGGTTTTAGCATCTACTAGCTAGAATAAATATTATTTTGTTAAATATTTTGACAACAACTGCATATTTAAAAATCATATATAACCATTATTAATATGATTGGATGTGATATAGTATGGATGCTATCAACAATAATATGACTAGTCATTAAAATTCGTTTAGTTGTAGCAATGGCACCACCATAATATGGTTGGCCAACTATATGGTTGAGTTCGTCATAGCATTGTTGATTACAAATCAAAATTTGAATTCATTGTCTGAATGCTGCATACGCTTTATATTTTTGCTCTGGTTTTTAGATCAACAAAAAGTTTTTTTTAATTTAAAACAAAAACATATTCTTTTTATAACAAAATCACAAAACTAAAGGAAAAATATATGCTAGCGACTATTTCGTTAAAGTTGACAATAGTAATTTTATTCTGTGAACTTATAAATGTTATATGTGAGTAAGTCTATCATAGATATGATAAAAACAAATATTTTGGTGTTGGGGGTAATAAAAGCAATTGTAATTTAAAAGCAAATTACGCACAATATTAACATTGCATGCAACCATATTCCGAAATTGATAGACATAACAATAGATTTAAAGAAATGCAAACGAAAACATATTTATGGTGAAGCAAACTATAATTAAATCGATAATAGGCTGTTTTTAACATTAATCCTCAATATTATGGTGTATATACTAATGTTGCTGTAACCATATTTTAAACTGCCTTTTCTTTGGGAGTGGCCAAAATCTTTGCTCAGGAGTTCGGGCCTTCTAATCCCTCATGTATTTTCCTGACATTCATTGAAATAGAAGGCTTAATAAGTTGGTAGGCCGAAGCCCATTAAGAGCAGCATTTCTTAACCAACTCACCCATCTAACCACCACTTTTGGTTCCTTACACTACAGGTATCTATTGTAAAACAACCGCACCTCGGGCTGTTATTAGCCCACAAAAACCGGCAATGCACCACAGTTATCAAGAAAATGGATGCCCTAAAGCCAGAACGTTTCGATCCAGGTAGGCAACACAATCATAAACAAACGCCAATGTGGGCTGCAAGCAGAATCTCAAGCGGGCTTTGCAGAAAACACTAACCGCATCTTCTTGCGATTTTAGGTCTAAACCACAACCATAACATTTTAGTCAAAGTATAGGCACTTCAACTATAATCAGCGCCAATATGGCTTGTAAAATGAAAACCGCCTGGTTCTGCCGGTTAACCCTAGGCGAAAGTTTAGGAAGCCGTAATACAACCTAAGTCATGCCGGGACTTCATAGTGTGTTATTTGCTGTGGCAAATGAGATTTTCCTTTCTTTTTATGCCCCACGAAATAGAGTGGCCAAATTAAGAGTACGTCAAGGAAAGAACTGCTCCTCCGGCGGACATTGAAAAGATAGATATTTCTTTAAAGGGATCTTTGTTTCATCCTTCTGGGCATTTAAAAAAAGCCCCAGAGATGACCTACAGCTAGAGCTGACAGTTACTGCCGGTTCACAGTTCGGAGTTATATGTGTAGAACATTGCTAAGAATTTTTATCACAGCTGTTGATCTGCTTGTTATAAAATGCACAACACATTCACACAAACAAGATAATATTAACAACTTAATTCACAAACAAACAAACATATATGAATTAACGTACGTATACTAGACTTGTTAGATTCTGACTTATGATTGTCTTACAAAAAGCTTAAAAATAAACTGACTCACTGCCGCCGACCTGCTATTTGTACTTCATGATAAGCGTATCCTATGATTATTAATGGAATAATACATCGGCGAATGGCCTTCATCGTGTACTTATTTATTGAAGGTTTTAGTGACCATTTTGCATAAAAGTGGAACGGATGGTTGTAGGCTTGTTGAAATGGGCCTGTGATTTCATATAGCCTCATAAAAATGGATCTAATGGTGTTAAATTAAGTGAGCAAGGTACCAATTCTGATCATCGAAGGGAGAGAGTACACGACTTGGAAATGTCACATGCATTAATTGAATTATTTAACGGACTGTTTGGGATGGCACTGTCTTATTGAGATAACATATTTGCGACATAAAATTTGTACAGAGTCGGCAAAAAGAACTGTGTTATCGTGTTTCACGGGGCTGCAGTCCACAACCTACACTAATCAGTGGCACGTTATAAATGCATTTCTCTTTCAACTTTCACATGGAGATTCGCGGTAGTTTTTCAATTATCAGGACACCTTGATTTGTGGTGTAACGTAAAATTTTTGCTAACCTGAAACGACGGCCGCCCAATTTCTTTTTTTAGTGCTGCCAATATTTTCAAATTTTACTTTCTGATCGCACTTTGTGATATATATTTTTATACCCTTCGCAAAAATGTTAAGGGTATATATAAGTTTGTGATTCCGTTTGTAAAATCTACAGTTTTTTTTGCGACCCTATAAAGTATATATATTCTGATTCAGAATTAATGGAAAAGTCGATTAAGCGATGTCCGTCTGTCGGTCGTTGAAATACCGTTTCTGAGAAAACCATTAGACATAGAAAATTTTTTCTTTCACCATTCTATTACTCCATATTGCCATGTATTTGCTATTGAAATTCAGTAATATCGGTCCACGTATAGCTGAGATATATCCAAAATTCCGAAAAAAGCCATGAATTTTTGAAATTTTGTATGGAAATTTTTGACAAAAAAAGTGGTTTGTTTTGTTTCAAACTTCACACACTCATTAAGCAAGGTGACTAAAAGGCAAAAATTTTTTTTCAGATATCGGTCCCTATATACCCGAGATATAGCCCAAATCGGGGTTTTCATAAAAATGTCGCGTAAGCGAACTGAAACAACTTTTTTTGCTTAAAAGCAGTTCTGGTAATAAAATAAGGTTATATAAATATCGAAAATGAAAATTTCCGATATCGGTCCATATATACCCGAGATATAGCCCAAATCGGGTTTTTCATGCAAATGTCGCTTAAGCGAACTTAAACAACTTTTTTGAGCTCAAAAGCAGTTCTTGGTTTAAAAGAAGGTAACATAAATATGGAAAATGAAAATTTCCGATATCGGTCCATATATACCCGAGATATAGCCTAGACCGGGGTTTTCATGAAAATGCCGCGTAAGCGAACTTTTTTTTGCTGAAAAGCAATTCTCGTTATAAAAGAAGGTTACTAAAATACAGAAAATAGAAAATTCCGATATCGGTTCATATATAACCGAGCATATTCAGGTCACATTTTTAATATACTACACATATTCGTGACTATCGTGAAGGGTATTTTAGATTCGGCCCAGCCGAATATATTACACTCTTACTTGTTTAAAATAAAATAAGGCTCTTCCTTTTCCTGCAAGTCGAAAGCTGTGCAAGCTAAATCATATTGCAAATTATTTTTCTTGTAGATTATACAATAGTAATAGCCATTCCGTGCTATCGATTGTGAACATCTTTTCCTGTGAAGTTTGCAATAGTTTTCTATAAATGCAAGTTCACAGCTGGTCGGAACTTCATGTAGTTAGTGTAGTCCGTTTAGTTTTATTCGGTTTCTAATTTTTTATCCGCTCATTGGCTTGGCGATTTTTTATATTTGAGTTCTGTGATTGCTTCGCTTTTCAAAAAATGGAGTTGATAATAAACAGTCGGTGACAATGAATGGGAATAAATTAATCGGTGGCAGCTTAGAGTCAGCTGTGCCCGATTAGTTCATATTTTTATTACAATTCTTTAACTTGTATACATCTCCAGGTATTTTACAACGTAATTATTTCTAATATCGTTACAAGCATAATTATCCAATTGACATAATTAGAAAAAGTTAAAAGATATATTTGTCGCATAAATTTAATGATGTTATAATCATAAGAGCTTTTAATTTGTTTATTTGTAACCAGATAAATAAGATTTTCAACAGATCTAACGATCAAATCTATTAAGCCATAACGATACTCCATTCATTTTACTTTTTATTTTTATAGAGTTAAATGAAAGCAAACACAGTAGCAAATGCCAGAGAGAGTTTAATATAAAACATTTAAACAAAAATTTTGAAATATGTTTATGTATTGCATATATGCAAAGTGTTATCTTGCTACTAATTTCTTTTCATTTCTTTTAAGCTTTTTGATAAGCACTTCTTTGCAGTAAATTATCAAAATTAAAGTATTTTGTTCTTATAAAAAATTACGAAAACTTCATGGAAATTCACTTACTTTTGGAGCAGTTCTGCACAAATATTGTTCGGTAACATTTCTGTAGTAAAGTAAATAATATTTAATAATAAAATAATCATGACTAGAGTGTGTTTTTTATAAAGTAATTAATTTTTCCCCTCTGCAAAGTTTGTGTCTTAAGTTTTTCGTTTTCATGTTAACAAAACTTCCAAATTGAACTGGATTTTGATGAAAATACACCTTGTGCCCATCATTTAAAAAAGCAGCTGAAATTTTTAAATAAACTTGACGTGGATGCGAAAAAGTAAAAAACAGCGGAACATTCAACGCAATTTAAAATAACATATAAATAAAAAAGGGCTTTAAAAGGTTTTTTTACAATATTGATAAATTCGGCACAAGCCGACCTTTTAGTAGACTTTTCAGCTGCTAAAAAATGCAAAAAACCAACAATACCAAACACAAACAGGTGACAATTTAATATTAATTGCATGTGTCGTAATGACTGCAGTTTTCAGTTGCTTCATCAAATCTACAGTATCCGACTAAAGCTGTTAGAACAGTTAAACAGTTGACCTTTAAATGACTTTTGTTAAAATTTAGTTTTACATGTTTTCACACAAGCTGACAAAAATATCTATTTTTTGTAAAGTTTTAAGTGTTTGTTTGATAATTACTGCATCCGTTACAGTTTTACTTGACTTTTGTCAAAAAGTTGTTTAACTAAAATTTATGAGTTTTTCAAACTCTTAGATTTTCTCGCATGCTGTACTAAATCTTATGTTTGTGCTTTTTTAAAGTGCAACATTTGAAATCAATCTTGCTGGAGACCCAAAACTCAAACAGATTTTTATTGAAATCTGCAGGTGCCCACAATCAAAAACTTTTGCTGAACTTGTTTTGTGGAATTGAGTTCATCCAATTGTATTAGAAACGATTTACGGATTTTTTTTATTTCATCGTATGTCTTTATATGTTTGCTTAGTTTTTTAAGGTAAAAAACTTAAAACAAACTGGAGCAAATGTTGTTATGAACATTTCTTTTAAATAACAATTGGTGTCTTTGATGTCTAGTGTGTTCATTTCGATTATAGACATGCCAACGTTTTTGCAGTAAATTGGATATTATTAAAGCACCTGTGCACAATGACAATGTTGCTGCAGAAATTGTTCATTTCCTTATTACTTCATAGAAATGTTGCTTGAATGTTTTACTCTTTTTTTTTTGTATAAGAAATAAATTGTTATTGTGAGGAGCTTTAAGCTGAGACCGAAAAGTGTTTTATGGTTGTATTGAAGAGCCAACTCAAAAAATTTTATCTATTCTATGCTTAAAAAGATTCACAGTAGTGTGGTGAATTCTTTATAGATCTGAATTTATAATTTCTAATACACAAGGTAAAGGATATATATGCATCAATTCGTCGTATTGTCTTCAACTTCCTAGATAAACATCTCTTTTTTAATAATTTCTGATTGTAAACTATATTTTGATCCTTGAGGCCATTGTTAGTGCTAGGGTCAATCGCATGCTCCCGACTACACTCACCTATAGCCTTAGCCTTATAGAAGCTTTAACTGAATATGCAATCATTTCGAGTACCGCTCTTCGAATTCTTTCCAAACACAATATACAGACATCACTGTGATCTGTAATTAGTACTCTTATCTAGTTAGGCGTGCTGCGATTAACCTTAAAGTTTTCCCAGCTGTGCTTCTAAAGCAAGTGTGCCCAGCCCTAAGCGCTTGATACTCAATTGTTTTTGTAAATGCACTTAGCTATGGGGCTGTGCTCTTTAACACACAAATACTGCGCTCAGCATTAGCAATGAAAAATACACAAACAACTTCGTCTTTCATATTATTTTTTTCGTTCTTCACCGCACACTCACAAAAGCAAAGCAACAACACTTTCCTATGCTTTGTTGGTAAACATTGACGCCATCGATTATCAATGCGAATTTTGGTTTTGTAAATGTTTTGCTTTTTACAACAAAAAACATTAAATAAAAATAGTTTTTCCTTAAATGTATTGATGTTTACTCTTCCATATAGAACTTGTGAGCACCACTGTTCTAAAGCCTCCGTTTAAAGCAAATCGAGCTTTTCTGCATGCCATATTCTTCATCCACTTTCAATGAAACGTGGGTCGAACCATTCTGTTTCTCCACGCAGTTTGATATTGTCACAAAACGTTTCAGCAGGTTTCATTTTAGCAAGTTCTTTTATCCCTTCTCTATCTTCAATATAATCTTTTACTTATATTCCATCGCATCTTGTGGGTTTCACGAGTTTTCAGCTTGCTACTCGTACAATTCTATAATCACTGACTGATTGTCTAACGGGTTGAGGTTTTAGCTTCCCATCAGGTGACTTAAAACATGTATGTTCACCAACGTTTCAGTATTAACGATTAATACTGAAGTAATGTCTAATATATAAAGCCTCGAATCATGCAGTGAAAATTGTGACGTACTTTTCTTCTGGAAATTCAAAGTAAAATTTTACAAAAATTTATTTATCCTTGAGGGCATTTCAGATTTTTTGCGACTGATAATTAATTTGACATACCATCGCATTTTGCTTTCAAACCATCACACCTGTAGTAAAGTAATAAACATATGATTAATTTATCAATTTGCTCAACAGTCGAATTTATTATTTTTTTCATTTGCTTCTGTAAAGAAATTGTTTAAACAAATTTCTAAAAATGACTAAATATTATGGGGTGTCAAATCTCTTCATTCACACTATCCCAGTTGCACGTATTGTTTGAGTTTCCGACAATTCTAAATACAAAGTGTAGTAGTCTGAAGAACCTTTCTTCCTTTCTAATATTATAAACTAGCTGAGCACACTCGCCTCGCTCGAAAGGCATTTACTAATTATTATATTGAATTTCTTAAAATTATATAATACAAACATTTCAGTCCAAAAAAAAAAATTTTTTAATTTTTTGCATAAAAAAATTCTTCTAAACTGGATTATTGATATAACTATATAACATAATTGATTTAGAAAGAAAGGGAAAATATATCACAATTTAAGCTTCCTAGCAAACAGCAGTTTTAGCGTTTCTATCAACTGGTCGTGGAAAAACATTGAGATTCTAACCCATACACGTTTAACTTGGCCTTGAGTTTTATTAATCGTAATCGGGGTAAATTAGTTGATGTCATAGTTATTCCAGGATTAAGCATTTATTCGCCCTATTATACTATTGATATATTTGCTTTATTAGCGGTTGCCATCAGCGTTTTAACAACCAATCTGGTATCGTGGCATAGTGTTGGCTGATTCAGGTTACGTAACACTACAACTACCGATCTTAGCTTATACTGTAAGTCATAAGGTGGCATTTGCAATAAGTAAAATGAGTTCAGGGACTTTATCGGATAGTTAACAACTACACTAGGGTCTGTAATCGAATCGATTGACATACGAACACAATTCGCCATTAATTAGGTTTTGGATATTTAGGTTTATTTCATTGACACTTTTATGTTTTGCTACTAGAAAAGCCTCTCGCTAAACCAAACGCAACTGTAGTTTTGACCAATATTTGGGAACACTTTTGTGATTCCATGTTAAAAATCTCAACACTTTTGAGTAGAGCAGTGTTCTTCAAATGGAATGACTTGTACATATTCTAAAAAAATTGTTAGAGTTGCAGATGGTGGTTGCTCTGCCCCTTGCATTTTATTTGCCACCGAGAATTAACTCGTTGTTCATTCTCTAAGTGTACAGACAAATGGAGTATAGCAGGGCAGCTGCTAATATATTTGCCAATATGATATAGGGAAAACTCACAATTTCTATCCGTAGCTGCAATAGCACTCATGACGTTTCCGCTCGTAGAATACTTGCAAACATATTTAACAGACTTAACGGAGTTGTTGCACTCTACATTAATTAGATTGTATCAATCACAAACTGCGAAAACCAAAATTTGTATAACTTTGACGATTGGGTTGAATTCGCAGTTCTACAAACACGTGAGCATGCAGCCATTTATCGACGCCCACTGTCGATTTGATGTTTCGTTTCGATCATCATGCCATTCGTACCAATTTTAGAAACTTTAGCTTTAACCGTTCTCAAGATATACAAAAATTAATATTTACTTTGTAGGGTAGGTACCACGCCCACTTATACGATTCCACCTCGTTTTTAACCGATGATTTAATTTGGCTTTTAAGCAATCTGGACCGAATCAGAAAGTCTTATCGTCACTGTGTTTATGATATAAACAAATCAATACTTATTTTGAATTGGCGTGGCAACATTGCAAATTTTTTTGTATTCATACAAAGAAAAAATTAGTCAAATCGTTCCAGCCGTTCTCAAGCTATGCGATTACATAAATTTGGTAATTCATTTTTATATACTTATATAGATGTGGAAGTAACTCTGTCTGTTACCTTTACACGCCTAGAACCCTAAACCAATTTAGAGGAAATTCGGTTTGCTAATATTTAACGAGAACCAACATAAGAGAGTTTTTACTTTGAAAGCTGCTCTACAAAGGGAGAAGTAGGTGCAAAATGGCCGTTCCAAAATAAGGTTTTAAATAACTCCGTCATTTATGAACCGATATTTTCCTTTGAAAGGATTGTCAGCGGAATGAAAATAAGAAAGTTTTTGGACATCGGGCAGACAAAATTTCCGTCTGAAAAATACACTTTTGAGTTACAAAACCATTAAAAAACCAACTTTTCAATATTTTTTCTTGTTTTGAAATAGATTGTCAACGGGATAAAAAAAAGAATTCGAACGTCTCACAGACAAAATGTCCTTCCAAAAAAGTAGTTTTTCAATAACACTGGAATTTATGAACAGGTTCTCTTTTATTGTTTTAAAGCTTGAACTCCATTATATATTTTTAATAAAAGAAAAAAAAAAATGTCTGTCAAAAAAAATTTGAATAGCTCTGCCATTTATGAATCGATTAATTTTCCCCCTTTTGAAAGAATCTTAAAGTTGATAAAACTGGTTGAAAGTAAAAACAAAAATTTGAAAAATATTATATTCTATTAGAAAAATTTTGGCAACAGATTAGTTTTTTTTTTAACTTTTTGGAAATCAGACAAACATTTTGATCACTTAAAATTTGAAGTCACTCATGTATACGATAATTTTCATTTTTTGTTTTATATACAAAAACACCGGTCTGTAATATTACCAAGAATAGTAGGAGTGAATTTTTCACCTTTTCATTGTTTCGGAAGAAAATTTTTGTTCCCAACCAATTTTAGTTTTTTTTTAATGTTTATTCTGAAACGATTTCCCCATTCGAAGATTTTTTCTGGAAAAAAAAATCTAGTACATGAAAAAACTATCTAAACGACACGTTTTACTGATATGAGGTGGCAGTTTTTTGATTTCTGAAATAATCTTCAGTGCACTCGATGCGTTGAAATCCATAATAAAATTTTTGCAAGTTGTTTACTTTATTTTTTATGATAAATCATATAAATTATTTACGTATACACTGTATTTTATTTTTTCACTGTCGTCCGATTTTCTTAAATGTTAATTATTAATTTCATTTCAATCTAATTCATTACTTTGCAGTGCGAGAGCTTTAAGGATTAATTTTTGTTAGCCAGATCAGTGTCGAAGGTTTTAATTAGTTTCATTCTAACACTTTAAATGCTGTAATAACATTTGTTTTGGTCGTTCGGCATTGTTATTTATTTATATGTGCAAGTCAAACATCCACAAATATTACTTCCTCTTTTCTCTTTCCTCTTCCCCATAATCCATTTTCCTAGTTTCAGTACAACCCCTGAGCGCTGGTCTATCTTATATTATACCTATATACATATACCACGGCGGATTGGTATTGAAGCTACATAGCGCTAGATGGCATCACACACACAATTTGTTGAAATTGCGATCTGTCAAAAGTTAGATGACGTTAAAATTTGAATTAAGCAACTTTTGTGCTTCTTGAAAATTGGAAAAAGTGGAATTTCGTGCGTTGTTTAAACACTATTATTTCAAAGGAAAAAATGCCGGAGTAGACAATTGTGAACAAGATTTACATCAGCACCTGTCTTGCGGCCTTATCTGATGATGGACCAATTCCACGGAGTGAATTGTTCACGATTCACCAGCGCCCCCGTGTGGCTTACCATACGGGGCTCACACAGGTAGCAATTCCTGGCATATGATTGCGGTCATATGAGCAACTTCTTGTTGAGGAGTTCGGGTCTTCTAATCTCTCCTGTATGCAATTTCCCAGCATTCAATAGAAGACAAGGCTTAATGAGTTTGTAGGCCGAAGCCCACTAGCATCATCAGCCCTTAAACCAACTCACCCGGGAACCACCACCACTGGTTCTTCAAAGTACAGGTAGCTATTGTAAAGGCAACAGACCCTCGGGAGGTTGTTAGTCCCCGAAAAAAGCGAAATACCAAACAATTATCGAGGATACTAATACCTCCTTCCTGTTTCAACCACAGCTAAAAGCTTTCAGCCAAGGTAGACACCTCGGAACTGCATGCCCGGGGGCCATGCTGATCTTCTTCTGCCAATTTGAGCCCTTGGTAAGGTTGTCGGAAGCTAACAGAACATAAGTCATGCGGCTTCCCAGTGTTTTATTTGTTACAACAAACGAGGGACCCCTCCTCTCTTTACACGAAAAACGTTACTAACCCTGGTTAGGAATACGCCAAGGCCCCTGAGGGGCGCCGGAATAGGAAAAAAAAAAGCTCGATAAACATCACGGATTACATGGTAAAATATTGGATTGTCAGATTACATGGTAAAATATTGGATTGCAGAATTTAAACGCAGCCGGAATAGCACTATGACAATACCATCAACAGGTGGTTGCTGAAGCAAATATCAAGAAAATCCTCGATGTCGTTGTGAATGATCGCCGAGTCAAGTTACGTGAGATTGTTGAAATGTAAACATATCTTGTGAATGTGTGTTCAACATTTTGCATGAACATTTGCATATGAAAAAGCTAACAGCAAGATAGGTACCGCGTTTGCTCAATGTCGACCAAAAACGAGTTCGACAGACCACTTCACAGCGGTGTTTGGATGTGATAAAGTGGAATCCTGTGGATTTTTGGTGACGATTAATAACTGTTGATAAAATGTGGTTCCACTACTGTACATCTGAAGCCAAAAATCGAAATAATGGGTGGAAGCTGCAGGAAGTGCGAAGACAGTTAAAGCGGCTGGCCAGTTTATGGGATGCACAAGGAATATTGCTAATCGATTGTCGAAAGGATTCACAAGCACAGGAAAGTATTATCGTGCATTATTGGATCAATTGATTGATGGAATCAAGAAAACGCGATCTCATATAAAGAAGCAAAAATGGCTCTTTCTTCAAGACAACGTACCGCTTAACACAGCATTAGATACGATGTCAAAATGACGTGAAATCCGCTTCGAATTGTTTCATCGTCCACTATAGAGTTGAGCTTTAGCTCCTAGTGACTGTTTTCTGTTTACAAACTTGTAAAAATGGATTGCAGTAAAAAAATTTACCTAACTAAAGCGTATTTTGAGGAGTTCCCAAAATCGTATTATTCAGATGGTATAATAATGCTGGAATATCGTCTTACTAAGTGTATTGAACCAAAAGGAGACTATGTTGAATAATAAATGGTTTTTGAAAAAGAAAATTGTTTTTTCTTACTTAGCTGCCCTCGTATATTATGTGGCAGCACAGAAACAATGAATGCATCCAGCTTAAGAGCATACTTTAGTGTTTTTATATACTTCTTTTGTAATTCTGTAATTCCTGCATTGTTTTTCTCATTTTTATACCAAAAAGCGTTCTTTTATTTTCACAGAAAAAAACAAAAAAAAATATGAAAGTTATGTAATTCTACACCCACATTATGAAACTTATGGTCAGTGGATATTTGTGGTTTTGAACACTACAAAGAAAAACTAAAAATTTATTTATTTTTCTAACGTTTCGACCACCCAAGGTTCTAGTGTCAACACTAATTAACTTTAAACATTTACAAGATGACTTTAGTTTCATAAAACGACAAATTATAATTTAGCTTTTTAACATCAGAGAAAAATCTTAAACAGAAAACCGGCATGAGAAAACTTTAAAGTATTTGTTTTCGAGCTTACAACATTTAAGATAGAAAATTTTGTCTTGTTTTTAATGAAATTAATTAAAGCTGCCCGTTTCATAACTTTTCCAACAGGTTCTTTATAACATCCCTTTATTATTTTTCTAACTGTAGGAAACTTAATTTTATTTAAAACAATTTGAAACTATTTTAGATAAATTTCTGGTATTTGATTTATCTATTAATCAAAGTTTCTCTTTGTCTGTTTTTAATTTCAACGTTTTATAAACTCAACGATATTTAATATGATAAACAAAATCAAAAAGACCTTCGTCATTATTGCCTACAAAAGTATATGGCAGCCAAAATATTTTAATGACAGGAAATGATAAATGAAGTTTTATTTAACTTTACAAAACACAACAAATCAGATGAAAATAAAATATTCTCTAATGACTAAATTTTTCTTCCTGCGGTGTGCTATTAAGCTTCTTAGCCTAAAGCTTTATAGTTAAGAAAATTATTACTTGAAAGAATTTTTTAACAGATTTGTTTTATATTTTTCCGTTTATTTGGATGTATTATTTTTTTTAACTTGCACTTAAATCTAAATAATTATGTATTAGGGGAATAAAATAATACTTATCTCGCACAAATTGATGGTCGCGGAAAAGATCTCACAGCGACGACATCTCCAAACTATTCAGCGGTGTTAAAAAGCTGTCAGACAGTGAGAATAATTTTTCACACGTTTACGACACGCCAAAACTATCCACTAATTTGAGAATTAGATAATAAAGGATATTTGATAAAGCGCATCGCACTATAAAATTTAAGCTTGTATTCGATTGGTGCCAATTGAATGACAACCTGGAAAATGTTTCTGATACAAATGGAATAAAACAAAATTAAATTTTCAAAATGGAATCATAATTTAAGCATGACTTTCGCAATAAGACCCTAGCTGTAGTGGTCGGGTATAGTCTAATCTGTTCTTACCCGTGCAGGGATATCTTGGCAGTTACGTGGCAAATGTTTTCCTTCAAATGATCAATCATTTTGGGCTTATCAGCATAAACTGATAAAAAATAACCATTATTTTAAATTTTTTCAAAAAGTATTTGTTCCAATAACTATCCTGTCGTCTTCAAGTAATCCCACTCAGATATAATATACCTATACCACCTTTTTTTGAATCCTCGAAACACTTCTGAAACGCGCTTTTTGGTATCGCTAACAGCTCCTGTTTCGATGTTTCTTTTATCTCCTCAATCGTAGCAAAATGCTTTCCTTTCATCGGTGTTTTCAGTTTTGGGAAGAGGAAAAACTCAGTGGGGGCTAAATCCGGTGAATACGGTGGTTTGGGCATGATAACAGTTTATTTTTGGCCAAAAATTCATACACAAGCATCGATGTGTGAGCTGGTGCGTTATCATGGCGCAAAATCCATGATTATTTTTTCCACAATTCTGTGCGTTTCTGACAAAAACGATTTGTATTCCTTATTGACCGCACGACCTTGTAGCAAGAATTTATGATGCACCATGCCATTGCGGTCGAAGAAAACAATGAGCAAAACTTTCACATTTGACCGAACTTGACGTGTTTCTTCGTGCTTGGCTCTTCTGGACGCTTCCATTGGGTTGATTGGACGTTGGTTTCAATGTCATTCGTCACCAGTTAGGACCTTTTTGAGGAAATGTGGATCGTCGTTGACGATATTCAACAGCTCCTGAGCGATGTCCGTACGAAGTTGTTTTTGCTCAAAATTTAGACATTTTGAAACAATCTTTGCTGCCGCAAGTTTCATGCCTAAAACAACCGTAAAAAATGCTTGGCATGAGCCGAACAATATGCCAACATCATCAGCAACCTCTCTGATAGTGATTCGACGATTATCCAAAATCATTTTCTTCACTGCTTCAATGTTTTTATCGGCTGTTGACGGGCATCGTTATTGACATCTTCTCGGCCTTTCTTAAACCGTATACCACATAGAAGGGACCAAAACCTGAAACTAAGCGGTTACCAAACGTTTCCTTGAATAAATCAATTGTGGCACGAGCTGTGTGGCATGTTGCACCATCTTGTTAAAACCACAGCTTCTGCGCACCATGGTTGTTCAATTGACGAACGAAAAGGTCAGTAATCATAGAGATCACAATTGACTGTAAAATTCAAATCAATGATACTACCAGCTGACAAAGCATACAAAACAGTGAGTTTTTCTCGATGTGTTGGAATCTCAACATATATTTCAGACTTCTCATCACTGCAAATCATTTTCTTTATTCACGTATCTATTCAAACCAAATTTGCTTATAAAAATCGGGATCAGTGCAAATCTCGTTCTGGATGTAATTTTCAGTCTTTTTGTGTTGAAATGTCGAACCAAACTAAACATATATCGCATTACAGTCTGAAGGAATACATCGGTTGATATGATTATATTGTATATATCAAAATAGCCGCACATGATGCTAGCTTAAAGTTTTTCATCTCTATAAAAACACTCTTTGATTCATGAAATTGGTGTGATTGACTTTAAGGGTCTCTGACTTTTGTTGTGTATTTGTGTGGAACTTTCAAAGCCCCTTCAAGAAAAAGTATAATCTCGCAATCCTCTAAGAACATTTTATATAACGTCTACTTTATTTTTATCATGGTCCAGTACTCAGGGAATGTTCTCTACATATGCAGTGCATTGTACTGGAACTAGGAAATTTGATTATGAGAAGGAAGTAGTGTTTGTGGATGTTTGAATTGATACGCTGAAAGGCCAAAACAAACGTTCTCACAGCATTTAGAGTGTTGGAAATTAATTAGTTAAAACTGATCAGTTCCCAGTGTACAACACTTCGACACTGCTCAAACTAACAAAAGTTAGCTCAACACCTCCCACACTGCATAGTAATGAATTACATAGCAGGAATATTAAAAATAAAGTAATAATGAACATATAAAAAAAAACACGAATGACAGTAAAAGAAGAAAAAAAGCCAGCACGTGTGCACAGGATGAAAGACAAAGCACTACTTATTCCTGTTTGCTATCTATTTCGGTATGTTTTGGTTTTTTACGCTTCAATAATGAACATATATAGAAAAATCTGATGACAATTAAAAACACGAATGGAAGACAGAGCACTACTATCGGTCATGCAGAATGTTTAGAGAGCCATTGTCAATCTAGCACGTAGCGCCTTCCTTTAGTCTTGTTGTTGACCATATCACCAGGGTTGCCAGAATTTAAAGAGGTAAAACTGCAAAACTCAAGAATTTCTTAGGAAAAAATCTGCAAAATCTGCACTTTATTTTCCAAATCTTCAAACTCTTAATAATATGCCTTTTTTTAAAATCATTTTAAAAATATTAACAACATAGTGAAAGAAATTATGTATTTCAGAATATTACAATGCAAAATAGATTTAATGAGAAAACAAAGTTGTTAAAATTATTTAATGCCTAAACATATATACGTATGTACGAGTGTATTCCGTCTTCTGTGTCGTTAAAATTTACCTAGCTGAAGACTCTCTCCACGTTTGCTGATGATATTTTACCACATATAATCGGTTAGAATTTGAAAATTATGTCAGAATTAGCAGGTTTTATTTTAGATACAGTCGTAAAACAGCTCTGGGTAGGAGAACAGCTCTCACGTTATCGTAATTATTTCTGGGCTGGAAATGAGCTCTCGCGTTATCGTAATTATTTCTTAAGGGCGGTCAGGCTTGTCGTTGTTGTTTGGCTTTCGAGAGTTTTGCGTCTCACTCTCATTGGTTAACTGTCTACCTCAACTAACTGTATTAGTTTACAGTTTTTGGAGGTATTTCGTTGTTAACCACGCGGCAACTCTTACGTGAAGGCAGATGTTGTTATAGTTAGTCGCAGCGCCGCTGCAAATTACTGTTATTACTATCATGGGTATAAGGTCTTCGTTACTCCGTCCATGCTATGCATACTATACTTTACAAATTTATTTGCAGTTGTGCGAGTATAGGTAAATAAATAAATAAATAAATAAATAAATAAATAAATAAATAAATAAATAAATAAATATTTTAGATGCGAGTTTTGGCCGGGGAAGTGGAGGATTTCGGCGATTCCTGAAGCCGATTTTGTGAATTTCAAAAACAACTCGGAACGCGTTATACGGATATTTCTTAATTTTTTGTTTGGTGTTAATTTTGAGTTTATTAGTTTTTTAAACTGTATTTATTATATTTAAAGAAACTTTACACGAAAAGTGAAGTATTTGTTAAAGGAATGATATGCATTTACAAACTAACCATGTGTTGCCCAAATATGACATTATTTTCTACAAATTACTGAACACACCGCATGCCATAAATGTAAAGAATATTTTTACTGTCTGAAAATAAGAGAAAACATAAAGGAGAAAAGTTAAGCCATCATTGAATAGAATCAATAAGTAAATATCTAAAACAGAAGTGTTCAAGACCTATGAGCTATAGGCTGTCCGCTTTAATATACACATGCTGCACCCAGCACTAGCAATTATACACAACACAAACAACTTTGTTTTATGTGTTTTTGTCGTTCTTCACTGTACACACACAATTACAAAGCAACAGCACTTTCGCATGCTTTGTTGGTAAACATTGAGCGATTATCAGTGTAGATTTGGTCTTGGTTTACGTATGATACGATTTTGCTTTTTACAATAAAAAATATTAAATAAAATTAGTTTTTCCTTAAATGTATTGGTGTTTGCTCTTTCATATGGAACTTTTGGACACCCTTGATTTAAACCGTGGAGGCTTTTAGAGATATCTTTTTTTATTTTTATTATTTCACTGCGGACATACCTTAACAGCCAGTTTACCAATCTCGACAGCGTGCCTGCGTTCGCAATCTAAGCGAAAGAAAATTGATTTGGGTTCGTCTAACTTTTTTCTATGCGAACGATGTGTTAAAACTCAATCAAAATACATAAGAATGTGCGAACGAATGTGAAGGACTGGCTTTCTTTCGCATTCATTTTCTTTCGAAATTGGTAAACTGGCTGTAAGTTTATGAAGAAAATAGCAATCGTAAATGTTAACTTTTCTTCAGTTTTAGATGATATTTTTGATAAGTAATTTAATTGTTTTTGTATGTTATAAAATAGGGTGATTTTCAAAATGAAAACGTAAAAGAATGCTCCAACAAAATATGTAAAACTTCCCCGTATTTTATAATTCTCTGAAAACAAAAATTTTCAAAAATGTCGGTTCACATAATGTAGCTAACTAAATGTTGTTAAAATTATAAACCTTTTTTTTCTTTTGCAATATTAAAATATTTACACAAACGACGGACGTTTGGTACTCATCAAATATTTGCTCAATGTGACTGTAACATTAATTCATGTAAAAATATTCGACATCAGTTCTGTCTCAAGACAGAAAAATTCATGATCACATGTTTCCTTTGATTCCTTGCACAAAAAAAAAAACGGAAGTTATGTCTATATTTTAGTCGCTGTTAGACATCATATTAGAATATTGTTATTACAATAAATTGTTGTAAAGTTATCTATCATACATAATAGCAGAATAGTGTTTAGCTCATATTAAAAACTTCATTATGCCCTTTTAATAGTCAATCAATAACTATTATCTTACTTCCGATTTTTAAATTGAGTCTTCTCTTGAAGCATTCTTTCAATAATTAATTATCTTATTCAACACGTAGACACAGTTTCCGTTTTGGTTTTATTTTAATGAATACATTGTAAAGCACAAAATTAATAAAGACACAAGAAGAAATAGAAAATACATCAATTTTACAAAACAAACAAGAAATTCTTGGCTTTAAATTAATTACAAAGTGAATACAATTTGAGAGTTCAGCGAAAAGAAAGGAAGTTGTTTAATATACGTGTAAGATAAGCATAAGAAATTTTTGAAATTAATTCCCTTTTAAGTAAAAAGTAGTTGCATTAAGAATATTTCTTAAACACTGTTTACAATGCTCACATGTAAAATAGATAATACACGGCACGCTTTTACCGATGAAGAATTCACTGCAAAGTGCCTACATGTCGCCTTTTACATTAAAAACAAGGCTTCTGTAAAAAACATAAATTACATCACCTGACAAAATTTTAAATAGACCGCGTTCTATTTCATTATATGTATTAAACAGTTGTCATTAGAAATCTATGCCATGCGAAAAATTCTGTAGCGGATGGTCTTGGACAGTATTACTAATCGGCTAAAGGCAGTAATATTTTATTATGTTTTAAATTAATTTTTTATATTAAAAAAATATTCAACACCAATTCCTTAAATAAAATGCTTAATATTTTCGCACTGAGATAAAAAAAGAATTGGTGAATCCTCTGCTCCTCTGTGTCGCAGGTAAACATTTTTCGATGGCAGTAATTCATTTTAGTTCAGTGTGGCTTTGATATTAAATTGATGCAGAATTGGAGTAATTACTTGCTTAAGACTCGTGTCAAACGTAACAAGAATTCACAGGATCATTGGAAGTGACGCAATGAGCCATTTCAATATTGCAGCCCAAGAATCAATTTCGGTAAATCCATATTCAATTGTAACACGCTTTCGTCACTCATTTCAGGTTCACTACAAATATAAATTTGAATATCGTCGGCATACATACTAATATTACATTAATAGAGGACTTAAAATGGACCAGTGAGGAACGCCTTTGGTTGCTGGCAGTTCCAAAAATATTTTTTTCTTTAAGCTGACATATTGATACCGATTATTTACATACGAGTATGATGAGATGAAATCACTTCCTCTGTAAGTGAAGTTTTTTCTTGCAGCTCCATTATTATTTTTTAAGTGTGAAAAACTTGTTAAAAAAAAGAAGCAAACAAAAAATGAATGATAATAAATATAGTTTAAACAAGTAAGAGTGTAGAATATTTGGCTGAGCCGAATCTAAAATACGCTTCACGATAGTCACGTAAATATGTAGTTTATATTACAAATGATAATATGCTCGGATATTTATGGATCGATACCGGAAATTTTCAATTTCTGTATTTCAATAGCCTCTTTTTATTATCACAACTGCTTTTAAGCAAAAAAAGTTCAAGTTAGCTTATGCGACATTTTCATGAAAAAATAGGTTTAGGCTTTATCTCGGGTATATACTCGTATAGACCGATAACGGAAATTTACATTTTCTGTATTTTAATAAACTTCTTTTATAGCCAGAACTGATTTTAAGTAAAAGAACTTGTTTAAGTTCGCTTACGCTTGAAATGAAAAAATAGGTTTAAGCTATATATTGCATATATATGTACCGATATCGGAATTTTTAATTTTCTGTATTTTAGTAACCTCCTTCTATAAACAGAACTGCTTTGAAGCTAAACAAAATTTTTTCAAGAAAAAATCGGTTCAGACTGTATCTCGAGTATGCACGGACTGATATCGGAAATTTTCATTTTCTGTATTTGGTTACCTCCTTATATTACCCAAACTGCTTTTAAGCAAGAACTGTTCAAGAAAAAATCGGTTTAGACTATATTTCGGATATACGAGCATATGCACGGAACCGGTCCTTCTCTATTACCAGAACAGATTTAAAGCAAAAAATGTTGTTAGTTCGCTTACGCGACATTTTCATGAAAAAATCAGTTTAGACTATATCTCGGGTATTTAAATATCCTCCTTTTATTACCAAAACTGCTTTTAAGCAAAAAATAAAAAAGTTATTGAAGTTTACTTATGCGACATTTTCATTAAAAAACGAGTTTGGATATATATGGACCGATATTGGATATATATGGACCGATATCGAGAAAATTTTTTTGGTATTAAATCGTCATGTTTAATAATTGTGTAAAGCTTAAATCAATACAAACAATTTTTTTTTCAAAAATTTTAATACAAACTTGAAAAAATAATGCCTTTTTCGGAATTTTGGATATATCTCAACTATATATAAACCGATTTTACTGAATTTCAATAACAAACCTATGCACCGATGAGATAAAAAAATGGTTAAAGTCTAGTGGTTTTCTCAGAAACGGATTTTCTACGGCGGACAGACGGACTTCGCTTAATCGAAATGAAAAGGAAAATTATAAAAATTACAAACGGAATCACAAACTTATATATATCCTTTACATCTTTGTGATGACTAAAAACGCGCTTCGATATCATATTTCAAATTTTTCATTCACTTTTATATAAGCTTGCTCTTCAATTATCCATATAACACGATAATTATCCGTATAAAGCGTTCCGAGATTTTTTTAATCCCGGAAAACGGCTTCAGGAGTCCCAGGAAACAATATGGCAATCGAATTACACTTTAGTTTAGCTACACCTTCCATGGCCAATTAAGCTCCGAATATGAAAAATCGGTTCTGATTTGGTTAGCGAAGCGGTTCCGAGCTTCTTGGGAATTCCCAAAATCGGCTTCGTAAATCCCCAAAATCCCCCACTTCCCCGAAAGCAATACAGCAACTCCAATTTTCGCACTAAAACAGGAAAACTGTATATACAGTTTCAAATATATGGTCGCAATTTTTCCTCTAAAGAGAGTCAACTCAAAATTTTACAATTCCCACTTTTTACAACAAATTGATGTAGTCGTACAATGGTCCTGTCTACCCACTTATCTTAGATAATTATCGCCAAAAATATACAGTTGTATCCCTTTTCTTGATATAAAAGTAATATTAAAAAAATAGTTTTTTGTCTCTACTGAAAAATTTGTAAATTTTGAGTTGGCGCTCTTTAAAGGAACCAGTGCGATATGTGTACATAGGTAATAACCACCCATGTGGCATTGATTTCGAGTGTTGCAAATGTATAAACAAACATATAAGTGAAACTAATACAATCATGTTAAAAAACACTCTGTTTTGGAATTTATTGAAGTTAGTCGGTCTTTTACTGTCAAACGTTGACCACAAAATCAAAATTGATATGAATGATTGATGGGCTATCACGCATGAAATTTCAAAGCATCAAGCACACATACACGATATCGATAACTAACATTTTGCCTGTGTCTATTCCGATTTATATGGTAGCACTACAAGAATTTAATCGAAAATTTTACAATTCTTATACGAGTACTTGTCAGATGTTAAGGAAAATTGAGAGAATGCAACTTTCTTTTATTTTTTAAATCACGGTTGCTGCTATTCTGCAAATTTGATTTGCTGTGAATAATAAATCTTCCAACAATCCTTTTCATCTTTGTCAGAACAACGCAAATGTCTGTACACGAGTTTTTGTTTATAACTCTTAAAGTCTTGGGAACATTATATAGGAGGTGCATCGCTAATAATAAGATATTATTATAAAAGTTTATGAATAATAGATCGCGGTAATTATTGTTATAATTAAAAATAATTCTTGGCGAAAGCCAGGTTTGAACTTGAGCCAGCCAAATACCAGCATATAATAATAGAAATATCAATAAGTTCAACTAATTATCATTAATATACATTATGAACAGTCCTTAATCTATTTCTGTTCTTCGACTTTTCTTTGGGAATCCATTTTTTGTATTGCAGACAAGTATGCAACTTATAACTTCTTGTATTTTAAAAATTATTTTCATATTAAAAAAAAAAAAAAAAGAAAACAGAAGGCAATAAACTTATTTTGTGTGTTTTGCTTTGCTCACTCTTTCTTTAGAAAAATACAATTTTTAATATTTTTAAAAATATATTAAAATGTTTTTGATTTTAATTTGGTACTGTTATTAATTTTGCGTGGTTTCTTTTCTTGTGTTAAAATTACAAAAAAAAAAAAAATACCAACAACGATAATCATTAATTTGACGTCACATACTTTTATGGCATCTTGTCTTTTGTTGCTCTTCTGTTTGTGCCTTAGTTTGATAATGAAAACACGCAACATACACACACATACCCACACACATATAACATCTACACAAAAAAAAAAAAAACAAAAACAAATCAAAGTTTTAACAAGAAAAACTTAAGAAACATGCGTGTCTTGAAATCTGGGACTCCTACAAGACTGATGATAATTTGGTTTCATGATGTTTTATTATTGTTTTAAAGAAATTAACATATTTTATAATTTTAAACATTTTTTTCTTGAAAAAAACAAAAACAAAATCTGTGGGAGTGGAACATAAATAAATCATATTTCAGATCATACACACAGAAAAAAAAGTTTTTTCTTTTTTTTCAACAACGAAATTCGTTGAATCAATCAATAAATTGTTTGAATATGGACCTTTAAAGGAATTCGTGGTTTCAAAATAAAATATTAGGAGAAGTAATTATTGTCCGAAAGCAAGTATTTCTTTCAATAACAGAAAATATGATATCGAAGTCGGTTTTTTCAGACAAAAATTTTATTGATTTTACTTTTACTATAATTATTTCTGTGTAAGATTGTTACTGATTACGTGGAACAACTTATAGTAGTCTACATATTTTAACACTTAACGATATTGAGGTAAAACTTGTAGAGAAATATACTATAGTTTGTTGCTTTGAAAAAATATTTGTTTTGCTGAATTACAAAAACAAAAAAAAAGAAAAAACCTTGGGTTGCTTTTCATCTATTTATATGTAAGTAGTTTAGTTTAGTGGTTTGGAGTGCCTTACAAACTGAAATTCAGTTAGCCCATGGTACAACTCGCATTCGGAAACTTACTTTTCCTTTGGTACTTAGTTTGCGAAGTACATTCTATTGATACCCTTAAAAGCTGCGACCTTTATTAAGTTGGTGTTTGTTTCCCACATTGCAAAGATATAAATGTATTCTGTAACTTTCATTAAACGTCAGCTTTATTTCAAGAATGTGGTCTCAACTTAACCTTACTATTTGGATCAGTGCTTTTTCAAAAATTACAACCCTGAAAAAGCGCTTTTAACTTACATCAGTTAGCATAGTATTCAGCAAAAATGGAATAGCTGCAAAATCTTTTGGTAGGAGATCGGCTTTTAAAAAATGCAATGCTGTAGGAGTGGAAGCACGAATATCATGCTTGTTATTGTTTTCACAGAATGTATATATACATAAGTCAAATATGTTCCTGCTGCTTCATGCCTGCTCTTATGAAGCTATAATGCGACTATAAAAGAATTACTACCATTTCTTTAAGTAAAAGTGAAAGGAAATTGCCAGCAATATGAACACATAGAGTGCTATCAGTAGATACTAGAGTCAGTAACTACAAGAGAAACCTGTACTAGGTGCACAAAGAGTTGGTAAAATACGACCATAAGTTATAATACTCAGGCACAAAGCGACTGCGATAAAGTTATTGCCCAATTTATATAGTCAATTGGGAAAACAAGTGTTTCTTTTTTGCTATCGTCGGTGTTTTCTATATATATGTTATTGCTTTGTGATTGTGTAGATTTCAAAAAAATTTCACCAGAATGAGTAGCAACCATCCTGTGTACAAGTATTTTTTACACTCGACGGTGTTTTTTGTTTATTATTATTTTTTTTTGATGTAATTGCTTTCAATACTTTTAATGCTCTATTACGTTTGAGTTGGTCTTTCCATGGTCTTTCTCTATAATCTTTCCAGTGCAATGCGCTGCATATTTATGAGTCCTCCCTTGATACTGGGCCAAGATAAAAAAATTTACATTCATTCAAAAGCAACAAAGTATCTTGCTCCTTGTTACTATCTAGAGGTGTACTTCAAGGTTAAATTTTGGGACCAATATTATTATCAACATACACTAATTTGCAGAACTTATCGCACTATGTATCCCAGTGTACACAGTTATACTTAAGTAGTTCAGAATCCTCAATTAAGGGGAACTTAAATCTACAAAAATCTTAATGTCTTTTAATTCACAATAAAGCAACTACTATTTTAATTGAAGGTGAGATCGTAATAGACAACAAAAAAAAAATTGATATTGTACGAACAGCAAAAAATCTGTCAGTAGTCTTCAATAGCAACTTAACGTGGACAAAACACATAAATTTACCGGTAGGACAAATTTACTTCAAACTTAGAACCTTACGGTCCGAACAATATTTTATTCCGTTGAATGTGAGAATTCTACTTGCATACGCTTATATAATACCGAGCTTTACATATGGATGTGAGTTATTTTCTTCAAGTTGTCTGGTGGCAAATGTATATTTTTAAATAGGATTATTTCAAAAAGTAATAAACCGTGCGGTCGGAGGGTGACAACGTTGGAATTATAGAGCGGATTCATCAGTCATGATGTCGCAGTGATCGAGTGAGCATCTCGCGTTGGCTGTAGACACATTTTTTAAAAGTAATGATTCTTATGTATTTGCTCGTCGACAATTTTGTTCCATGGTCACTATTCGGCGAATACATGATGGACCGATTGTAAATTTAATTCGATTGTGGGTGCAGAGTTTCCGCGCAACTAATTCAACTATGAATGTTCCGAGGCTAGGGCCCAGTCGATCTTCAAGGATTCCCGAAAACATTGAAATGGTTGAAAGCAGTTTACATGAAAATCCGTGACAGCAGCCTCACTGCGACTTACAATACCGATTCATGCAATTTTAAAAAAGCAATACAAGTTTCATCCTTTTAAAATTCAAATCGTTCAAGAACTGAAAGAAAGACACTTTGATTTACACAAAACTTTTGTAAAATTATGTTGGGAGCCAGAGCTTCGATGAATTTGCTTCGGGAGAATGTCCTCCAAAAACTGATCAGTTGCCACCGACGGCGTGCGATCTAACTTCTATGATTTTTTTATAGGGCTACCTCGAAGAGAGGGTTTATAATGACAATGTCCAATCTCTTGTGGCTCTAAAAAAATATTTCCGTGCAGAAATCAGCTCATCTGAATCAAGTTTAAGTCTGCACCAATGAAGATTTTTCTAAGGAAGTTTTCGTGGTTCTAGCCAAGATTTTGTGCCAAATTGATGTATTTAAAAACGGTTGATGGACATTTTGAAGTTCTAACACGATTAACAGTTTTTTGTTTTTACTTCATTGAGAAGATTTTTATTTCTGCAAATTAATATTTTATGCGATAGTTTTAGTGTTAAATGAAGGCGATCTTGCTGGTTGTGGTCCATGCAGATACAAAGGAAATAATGACATAGGCGTTAACTGTTCTTAAATACTTCATAAATTTATTTACACTTCGTACTATCATGTACTCGTATTAGCATACTAGACTTGCTTACTTTTCTAACTTAACACTATCTTGCGCAACGTTTAACATAAAACTCTACTGAACATTTTATTGCTACATATACTTATATACAAGAATCATGAATCTTCTAGTTATTTGCGAGTGATACTTCCAGATCAAATGTGTATACGAGTATATGAGTGTTATGCACACATGCTTGTGAAACAATATGAACGCAACAGCAACAATAAAATCATTGATTGTTGGTTTGCTTGGAATTCTCGTTCTCTAAACCATGTATGCTTGTTTGTTTATGTATTATGTTTTTAGATTTATGTTGTTTATAAGTGTACATTTGTACAACAAACAGATCTATGGCTCTTTTTCAAGTCTACTGATGGTTAGGGTAGCTCCTATTAATTGTTGACATATTTGTATATAGCTAGGAAACAAACAAAAAACAAGATATTTGTATTTTTTGGTTGGTATCAATATTCGTAGCTAATAGAGTAAACAAACACAATTGTTGGTGAGTGTTTTAATTTTTTTGAAATATATATTTTTAATATTATATGGAGTGCATATCATGAAGTAATATATTCATTAATATTAATTGAGTATTCATTACAAACGGATACCACATCACTTCGAATGTCCTTGCCGTTTTCTTGGTAAGAGTAGTTTTAACTATTACTCCAATTATTTGTTGCGGTTGCTTCAGGTTGTTCCACTAATCCCGTGATTTTGTATGTTCTTTGATTTTAAAGAACTTTTCGAACTTTACAACACAATAGAATACAATAATATAAAATTTTATCTGGCATCAGAATCTTTTATAGCTGCTGGTTTTGTTATATACGAGTATAACAATTCAGAAACTAAAAGTGTTTAGAATATCTATTTTTACGTATTAATACAAACATTTAACAGAAGCTTTAATATAAACATAATATATGTAATTCGTGTAAAAATAACCTGAATTCGTCTAAAATCAACATGAAATATCAAAATGATTTCCTGCCCATGACTTTTCATCTTAATTATACTTGACTTGGCGTTAAAGTTACATGTATACTTTTATATAAATTACTACAATTCAATGGGAAGAATATCGTGGCAAACATGCTTTTAAATTTGGTTGGGTTAAATGTTCTAATAATCAAGGCTGAGTAAAATTTAACAAAACAAGCTGTTTTGTAAAAAATAAAGTGTGTAAATGAAAAAATGTAAATATATGTATAACGAACACGTTTAATACTCACATTAAAAAAACTCTTCTTGTATTGTATCTTTCATGAACTTTGTATAAATTTATTTTTTTTCAGGTAAGTCTTTAGCAATTATGGAATTTTTATGACAACACACATATAAACATCACAGGCAGTTGTGAGCCTGCCATTAGTAAGTAGCGAATATAAATATCATTTATCTCTTTTAAAACTTCTTTTACTTTATAAACTTTTTACATAATCATTGCTTTTTAAAGTTCCGTTTTGAAAATATAATAAAATAATTATAAAGTCTTCAACTATATAGAAAAACTGAAGTTTTTCTGTTTGTCATGTCACTCGTGTCTTTAGCAGGCAGGCTGGAGACACAATTATCATAACGCGCAAATAATAACATCAATTTCATTCCAAGAATTTCAAAACAACATACTTGATCAGCAAACAACATTCGAAAATTGTTACTTGTTGATTCCAGGCTTGTGCTCAGCAAGAAAGAAAAAAAAAATTGATTGGAAATAATGAAAGAAAAATATACGAGCACAAAAAGCAAAATTAATGTAAGCACCAAAGAGAAGGCATTAGACACAGTAAAGAAAGGCCAGAAAGTGAAAAGAGTGAATTCATAGTATAAAATTTATACAATTGAGTCTTATTCGCTATACTCGTATTAGCTTCTAACATTGATACCAATAAAAAATTATAAACAGCTAATGATGCTGTTTATAATTTTTTATTGGTATAAAATTTATGTTCAAAAACCAACTTGCCTGAAAAAATCGGTGTAATCTTCGCTATATACATAAATATGTATTTGTAAGGAATTTTCTGAAATTTCTTACTAGCTCAAGCTCTGTGGATATAAACTATTTTGAACAGACCTCGAATTCTGCCAATACTTGAAATCAAAAGATTTCAGAAGAAAAACTTTATATTTAATACTAAAAGAAAATAAGTCATATTTAAATCATTGTAAGAAAACATGCAGTTCAGTTACATTACGTCATAATCAGGCATATTTTGCAAACCAGTTTACACGAAAGTGATCTCAAACCACTGAAATAATGTACTGTGTACAACAAATTTTGTAAGTTCGTGATTTGAAACCAGTCAGTTAAAAGTCTTCAGATTGTAAATTACGTGCACATATTTTGTATTTATTTTTCAGTGAACGTAATAAAAAACTAATTGATTACTTTACATTATAGCCCTATTCACAATCTTGTGTAAATCGTCTAGCATCATCCTAAATATTTGAGGATAATTATATTTTACATTAAAAAAATACATTCAAATATATTGTTACATTTCTGCCTTTAAAAACACTTTTGGGATTATTCAATTGCAAATTAAAACATGATACATGTTCGCTACACACTATTTATATACTTCACAACTTTATTTACACCTAAAGTAATAAACACATTGAAGCCAGCAAACAACCGACTTCAGTATGTCAAATATAAAATACATGCATTTAAATGCGAACATTTATTTTGAAAACAGCAATACGACACGACTGCAGGTTGTTGTCCATACTCATTTTTTTGCCGTTAGTCGAATTAAACTAATTTCTATTTTTCTTGACTACAAAATAAAAACAGTGTGACCAGTGTGTACAAAAACAATTTAGCTCTCGGAAATATTTTGTTTTCTAATATAACAATAAAATTTAAATGGTGTTTTAAATAAATTAATAAATATTTGCACTATTGTTAAATATACGCATACATACATACGGCTGTATTCATAAAATACATTATCAGTTCAATTACAAATGGAAATTCCTTGAATTCACTTTTGTCTTTTCTCCAATTATTAGCAAAAAGTGAGTATGATATTTTGTATTATTTCCTTTTCTCCATTTACTGAAAATACTCATAGATGATCAACTGTTCGATTCTTAGGGTCAAGTTAACGAAACTTGAGGTTTTCGCTTTAGTTTAAATTCAGAAAAGTATTTTACTTGAAAAATAAAGTCCGAGAGAAATAAATTCCGTGAGAAATAAATTCCTCAAAAATATTAATAATTAGGCTGTATATGTTTATTAAACACTTATTTGATAAATTTTCTATAGAAATTTGTCAAATAACAGTTTAATAAACATACAATATTTTTTATCAGTAAGGTCATTAGACTCCAAACAAAAAATCTTAGTTTTACTACACTGAAAATAATTCCTTCATTAATATAATGAATTTTGACATTAATCTAATGAAAATTTTCATTATTTTTCGGCCAATGATGGCCTTCATTGGACTAATGAATCTTCTTTCATTAAAAATTATTTAATGAATACATTCGTTGGATTAATGAAAACTTCATTAAGTTAATGAAGCATAAATCATAATATTTATGAATACTTTTCATTAAAACAATGAAAAAAATCATTAGGTTAACGTTATTTGTTCATTAGGCTAATGAATGTGTTACATTATTTTTATGAAATATTTTCACTATTTTAATGAATAAATTCGTTGAACCAATAAAAATCTTCACCAATTTGGTGAAAAATTTTCTTCATTCTAATGAAATAAAATCATTAGTTTAAGGAGGAGTTTCATTATTCTAATGATCTTTTTTCATTAGAATTGTGCTACTGAAAAGAAACTAAACCATTTTTTTTATATTAAGCATAAAATAATTTTTTATTGTTTTAATTATAATGCAAAATAAAATTAATAATATTAATACATTAAAAAAGAAATCAAAATATTTTAATTCAAAATCAAAACATTTTAATTCAACACAAAATAACTGAAAAAATAATATGTAATGTTACATATGTAGACATTTTGGATAATTAAGTATATTTTATTTTTCATAAACTTCATAAACTTTGTCTATTGACTTCAAAATCATTTTAAACAATGAACTGCAGCAAACTCATTTATTTTTTTTAAACGTTTGCTTCTGCTTTTGGAAACTTGTGATGTCTTGCTTTTTGAAGAACAAAAAAAAAAAGTCCCGTTGCGTGCAAAAACAAAACGTTTGCTTTGGCTATAGAATCTATAGTATAAATACATAATTGTTCACAACGAAGGCTAAGGAAAAAATTAAGTGTGACTTTGTTGTTGCATTTGTAACAGAATAAATATTCCTTTAAGCAAAAAACCAAAGAAGAGCCCATCTCTTTGCTTTTGATTATTGACTATGTAGGTACTTAAAATGAGGGTAGTTTATGAATTCTAATGAAAAGTTTAGTTAATATAATGAACATTTTCATAACAACTAAAAAACTATTGATAAAATAATTTTTTGGGCAGTCATTTTAGTCATTAGTTAATAGTTATTTTGTCATTTAGTTAATAGTTATAATAGTTATTAATAGTTATAATATATTTATTATCTCACTTTTAATAAATCTCTAAAATTTTGTACCCAGCCTTCAAAAATTGTTTATAACAAATCCAATGAAATTTTCTAATGAAATTATGAAAACTAATGAATCAATTTTAATGAATATTTTCATTAATGCTGTGAATCTTCATTCATGGAACGTAATTTTTCATTCGGTTAATGAAAATTATCTAATGAATGGGGTTCATTGGAAATATGAAGCAAATATTTTTCAGTGTAACTAAGTAGGATGTCATTAGTTACATATGTATATACCAGTTCATTTTACATCACGTACAAGTAGTTTTAATTCCATTTTTTTTTTTTTAATTTTAAGAGAGTTTTGGTCTCCGTTTTAAAAAATTCGATAAATTGTCGTAGTTTCATTTCTTTAACACTGTTCTCATTATATTTTAAACTTTGAAGGCCCATATAATCTGAATTAATCGTAGTAAACGAAAATTTTTTTAAATTAAATTAATCTTTTTATCTTTTTATTGGTTGGACAGAAGAGCTTATTCATGAAAGTGTGATATAAACAGATCTTGTTCTGTAAATCAACAAATTTTGTGAAGCTAAAAACTCTGAGGTAGCCACACTGAAACATAATTTTTTGAATATGAATTTATGTTGCTGCCGTGTGCAAAATAATTCAGTAGTGCCCTAAACGACTGCAATTGGCGGTTGCAGCATTTGCTGTTGTGGAGTCGTGTAGTCTGCTGTGGTCTATGTGTTTAATGCTTAATACCACTGCATATTAACACATTAGACTTGCTTACTTTTTTGACTTATTACTTACAACGTTTAAAATTTAACTCTGTCTTTGCCAAACATCTGCTGGCTATTTATACTTCCTTATTAGCTTCTACACTGTTTATGAAGAATGGTATATAATGATATTTCCAAATTCAAATGTGCAAATATAATTGCTACGCACCTATGCTTGCGGAATAATAAGAGCGGATCAATAACAGTAAAATCATTGGTGATTATTTTTCGGGAATTTTGAGTTCTTTAGATCACGTATCTTTGTGCAGTAAGTTTTTAGCTTTATATTGTTTGTATGGATGTGTATGTACATTTATAACAATCAAATCGAAGCCTGCACAATGGGGTAAAAATAGTGTATATTCGTAACAATACATACAAGCTATGTTTTCAGACAAAAATTTTATTGATTTGATTTTTACCAATCAACATATTATAAACAGCTTGTTTTCTATGTTTACCAGCTGTCTATATTCCATAGCAGCTATCCTAATCATCAGTAAACTTTGGAAATTTTTGAAAGATATTCTCAAACATTAAACTTTGCATGCCAACAATCTAAATAAATTATTGAGAATTTAAAAAGAAATTTTTTTAATAATACCTGTCAAAGCACAAAAACAAGCCTTTTTCGTTTATACAAGTCTCTACTTTTCTTTGCACCTTTCAAACTAATGAACAACAATTGATTGCTACGATTTGTTTTCGAAAGTATCAAAAATCAGAGCACGAAAATTCAAACAATTGCATTTAAAAAAAAAAGCTGTTTTTAATTTTTTGTTAGAGGCATAAAACTCAATTGATTTAATTTTTTTTACAATAATTTTTTCTGTGAAACCTCAAACACATAACATTTAAAAAGAATATTGTTGAGAAGAAGCATTACTGAAAAGAAGATAACATATTTAGTTCTTGAAAGCTAGCAGTTTCTCGCACTACAAACTACTCAATGTTGCCTTTAACCACTTTCTTATATGCATTAACTCAATAGTTAGCTGCGAAAATTTCGATTACAAACACAATAACACGATGCTCACGTGTAAGTCAGTAATGCGCACTACATCACACATTTTCACACACATTGCTGCATTTGTAGATTGAACGTCTACCAAAAGTAGTAAGCGAGTTACTACAAAGTAAGCGAGATACTTTTGGTGGATACTGAAGTGTTCATTCCACGAACACAAAAGCTCCTTACTTTGTAAGTTTCACATACTTTGGAAGCAGGTGGAAGGTATTGAACACTACTTTCGTATACGATTACATCTTAACACAAAGTGTTGCTTGCAAACATTATTAATGAAATTTAATGGGATAACAAGTGTTCGCCGCTAGGCATTAGCTGCGTTTAAGTGTAAAAGATAATTAATATTAATGAAAGATTTTTTTACCTTTATAATTGCTAAATAAAAATGTCAGGAATTTTTTTAACTTGAGGTCAAATTTTTAAGTTTTTATTTTAAAATTTTCAATTTTTCGCTACTCCACTGGGTAGCATCATCAAGGATTTAGATATTGTATTTTTCTAAAAGAACTGTACAACTACAAAATAGGGATACTTTTCAAGTACATGTACAGTAATAACATGCAATTTAAAATAATCCCTATTTTGTGGTTGTAGAGTTCTTTTAGAAAAAACTAATATCTAACTTCCTGATGATGCTACCCAGTGGTGTAGCGAACTCTTGGAAATTCTAAAATAAAAATTTGACCTCAAGTTCCAAAAATTTCTGACTTTTTTATTTAAAAGATAATTTTTATGGTAAAAGGATGTGCAAATTGTGAAGCGAAAATTTTCTTGATTATAGTCATAGGCCCTATATGTATCTCCATAACTTAAATCATTTCATTCCTTCAAATAACTTCTTAACCTCCATTCAGTTGAGAGAAGCTTTGCGCAAACCTTAAGTCTTATTAAAACTATTGAAACAAACAAAACAAGCGAAAACTTCAACAGTTGTTATTTCTGTTGATGTCATTACTACAAGCTGCTGCTTTTATTTTTTCATTATTTCTTTTTCAACTTTTTGCTCAAACATCATTTGGCACACGCCAAACTGGTTTTTTCTGAAAACCCGCTCTCTCCTGCAGTTATTCTTTTATTTTTCTTATAGCGTGGCAAAACAAATTCAATTATTAAAATATTAATGAATAAAAGTCGTTAATGTTTGTTTGTTTGTTTGCTATTGCACCAGGATTAAGAAACCTTAAGGAGTGCTGGGTACTGTGAGGTGCCGCAAAATGCGAAAAACAAAGTTTGAGCCACGTTCATTTGCAGTAGTCTTCAGAAGTATTTATAGCAATTTATTATTTATCATGTTGCTAGCTATTAGTTTAGCGATAAATCAAATACTATTGGATTTGTGCAGTGATTTTATTTCAACTGTCAAATGACTATAATACGTAATTCTAGGAAAAAGCTAAACAGTCAAAGCGAGTTAAAGATTGTTAGAAAAATTATTTTAAGGTTTTACGCATTAGGAGACTTTTTAGATTTGTTTAACTTATATTAATTTATTTCAATAAAATAAAAAATATTTAAAAATTTTTGTTTTATTTTAAGGAGTGTTCCTTCAAGCAAATATGAATAAGTTTGCTATAAATAAGCTGTTGATCAAATCAAGATTTATTACTGAAAAAAAGACTGTTGATTTACGGTGCATAAATATATTTTGTTTATATGGGAATAAGAGTTTTATTCTCATTTGAATTTATACCTATTTTCGATTCAATTTTTTATTCATAACCAACTTGATTACAAGGTAATTAATCCTAGATAATGTTGGAAAAATTTATCGTTTTGTTATCATTTGTTATATTCTACACTATTAACATACATCACATGAAATCTTAAATACATCATGGACTTGCCCAGCAGTAAAAATTTACGCTTCTAGTAGAAGAAATGAAATACTGAGGTTTAACCACCATCACCAACGATACACGAATTCTAAATCCTACATATTTGTACGACTAAGACACGCTGCCACTTTGACAATTGAGACAGAGACATATTAATGTATGAGGTCTCGAAAAATATACAAAAGGAAGCCTGGAAAAGTATAGGTAAACCATATTTGAAAACTTTACAAAAGAATAGCATTATTTTAATTTTCAAAAAGCTGTCAAAAAAGCAAACAAAGAACTCCGTGTTGTAAACGGATACATGTTCCCGTACCTTTAGTTAATAAACATACCTTCACGTAGAAAAAAAAATATGGTTGATTTGACAATACTCTAAGAGCAAAATACTATTGTTGAACACGACCACATAATATGATTTCAACCCGGAATTTAATCGCAAAACTAAGTACAGCCAAAAACCAAAATTGTATAACATAACTATATATGCATTTGATAAAAGTTGTAATTTATGTGTGATGACTAATAATGTTATTGTAAAATTTAACTGTTAGTATTATCACTTTCACCCGTATTATTGAAAAATTATAAGTTATATTTCACGATCAACCGTATTAGTGTCAAACGTCACAATATTATATGATTTGAATTAAAACAACCCATTTTTAGTTTATTAAATTGTGTTTATTATAAGTTTTTGATATTTTTCTAAAATCCAAATGTAATAATTTGCAAGCTTAAGGTGTTTTTATAAAAAATTCTTTTATATAAAAAATTCTTTAATTGTTTATTTCTTATATATTTCGTCTTCCTTCTGACTACTTTTGGAACATTTTTTAAGATTTTTTTTTCTGTTCTAGTATTCAGTTTGTTCTTCGTTGTTTTTATATAAACCTTGTCACATTGTTCACTAAGTATCCTCACCTCTAAAAGGCATTTTGTACACTAAATTTGACTTACGAGATCAAATTTAGTGTATTTAAAATTAGCTATTTTTTATTCATCAATAACTATCTTGACACCTTCAAAGTAATCCCCCTCAGATAAAATACACTTATGCCGGCGTTTTTTCCAATCCTCGAAACACTTCTGAAACGCGCTTTTTGCTATCGCCAACAGCTCCTGTTTCGATTTTTCTTTTATCTCCTCCATCGTAGCAAAACGGTTTCCTTTCAATGGTGTCTTCAGTTTTGGAAAGAGGAAAACGTCAGCGGGGGCCAAGTCCGGTGAATACGGTTGTTGAGGCTTGGGCGGTTACTCTCTATTGCGATGCGAAAGCATGTTCGATGCGAAAGGTAGATGCGATAAGAGTATAGTTTGGTATTCTGTGCTGTTGCGTAAACTTTTTACTTTTAAAATGTGCGAAAGGAGAAATTAAATGCGAAAAGCCAATAAAAAAACGCAATACCAATTCTTCGATGTTTCTTTCGCACCGTAATAGAGAGTAACCCCCATGATAACGTTTTTGTTGTTGGCCATGTGTGGGCTAGTGTGTTATCATGGTGCAAAACCCATGATTGTTTGTGGATAATCCAATACTCACTGCAAAAAAACCCTTTAGTTCCCTTGTACTAACAAGTACAACCTTTAGTAACCTTGTACGACAAGATGAAAAGTGAACAGTATATTTGGCTTCCATCACCGGAACGGCAAAAGTTTAGCAGGAGGTTAAGCTTAAATTCTGAAGAAACTTGCATAGAAATGTCTCTAAACATCACTAGCCTTAATTCTTTGCTTCAGTTATTAAAATGTCGCCTAAACGAAATTATACACCAAAATTTATATGTATTTATATGTACACTTCTTCTGTGGCATGTCACGAAAAGTGTCAGAAGATATATCACTATATGTCTAAGCTCTATAAAAATTGTATATTTAAAACCAGCGTTGTCAACTCGGTGCGTTTCGCACCGTTTTTCGTGCTTTTTAAAATTATTTGTGCGAAAAATTCTTTAGTGGGTGCGTGGTGCGCTTTTTGTACATTTTCGGTGTGCACCAAATCAAATTCAACTCAACTTCTTGTTTTAATATAAGAAAAAAGTTTATTCAAGTGCAGAACATTTTTACCTTTAATTAAAACACGGAGTTATAATGTGAAAAACACACCTTATTATATGCACAAAGATGATCTTGCTGGATTATACATATCTTCGAAGGAAAAAGAAACATTTTGTTTTGTAAAATTTGCTGCTTTTAGAGCTTGTTTTGATATTAAACGAACAAGCGAGGTTTGTCAAATATGTATTACAATAAATGCTTACACAGATATGATGGCGCGTGAATTCGTTACCAAAACAGTAATTGATAAATTACTAAATTATTAATAAAATTATTAACGTTTGCATATTGATTACCTTTTATTTGTTATAATTCTGGCAAATTGTCGTATATTTTAATAGATTCTTTGAAAGACACCCACTCTAGCCAACTGATTTTCACTGTCTGTATGAAAACAGAAATGAAATTTACATTGTGTATGATAGAATTGCTGTTAATAGAGTTTAATCGCTTGTAGTGCGATTCTGTAACTTTTAATGATCCGATAATCGTAAATTTCTTCGACATCTTGCATCCCTTGCAGACTATATGCTCCTGCAATATATTGCAGCTGTATTTTTGTGTACACAATATTAGTTGATATCGGTCGGCAGCGAATATAATTAAATAATATTGCTCCATAGCAAATTTTATAAAATATCGTTATAATTATTGTAAATATATCATTGTATTAATAAAAGTAACAGAATTCCACTAGAGGCCAAATATGAATTCTAGCTATTGCACGAAAAGGCTTTTTCATTATTGTGTTTTTATATATAAAAATATTGTACTTTTTAAACTAAAAAATAGATTTTCAAAAATGAATAGAAAAATTCGGTGCGTTTTTGTTTAAATAACGCGATTTTTTCCCCATTTTGGTGCGTTTTGAAATTTCAAAGTTGACAACGCTGTTTAAAACATTTTACTTCGAACCACTCTGAAAAAGATGCTTTTCGCCTTTTGTTTTTTAGAATTCCGCGCCCATTTCTTTGACGCACTTGAACTCCATTATTTCTGTATAACAAAATCTTTCTATCACTGTCAATACAAAATGTTTTTTTGCCATTGATTTCATTATGTATTGGTAGTTTTTCATATCCCATATTAGTAGAATGCTTTTATTCAGCCACTGGCTTGTTTCTATCGAAACTTGAATAAACCAGTAGCTTTAAAGAAGAAACAACACGCAGTTTTCAATTATTGTTCTTTTTCATTTAAGATTTAAAATAAGGAAAAACTAACATTAGATTTATATAAATTTCAAACATTAGTTAAGGCTCAAATAAAAAAAACGAAAAACAGAAAGAGAAAAGCAAAAAGACTGCATCATGCTGTCAGCAATTTTGCACAAAAATAAAAGAAATAATAAAATGAAAAACAAGCAGAGTGTTTTTCTAGAAATCTGATGGAGTTTTTTATGATCAATTTTGATCTTTCTTTAAGTTTAAACTTAACCTTCTCCGGCTGTTGGCTTTGACAAAGGTTCTTAAAAAAAAAGTTGTTTGTTGTTGGACCAACCACTTATAAGACGATAACAACTTGAGCACGAGCCGCTCATAAATAAATGTATATTGTTTAAGGTTTTTTTTTTTTGCTGTTTGGCACTATTTATGTTGCACAAAGTGGTGAGTGGAGGACTATTTGCAGCATGTTTCTTTTGTGTGCGTTTTTTTAACATCTGTTTGTTGAATGCAAATAATTGCTTGGATATAATACAAAGTTAATACTGAAAGCATGATCCTAAATTCGTACACATGCGGAGATTATATATGTTTAAAACAAAAGAATACGAAGCTAAACAAGAAGCTGAAAAACTCGCTGGTTCCCGCTAAATTTTGTTGTTTATGTTTTGCGATTTAATTTGGTCTATAGTATATTTAGCCCTAATGATGAGCTGTTTACAGAACACAAGCGAGCGAATAATTTAGAAAATTTGTAGGAAAGCCATCAAAATTTCTTAGTGTTCTGTAAACAGTACGACATATGTATTATATACGCTTTTTGCCTATTGATAAATTTATTGCTTTTAATCGAGTAAAAAAATGCATCGCTTTCAAAAAATAAATTTTCAAATTTCTTGAGTTATGTTGGTACACATGTCTGTTATATTTGTTGGCAATATCAGCCATTTCGGATTCTCAGTTTGTTTTTGACAGATAAAAAGGTAAGTCGTGTTTTGGTGTGCTTTTCGATTTTTTTACTAAATTTTGAGCAAAAACAACGTCACATGGACAGCGCTCAGGAGCTGCTGAACATTGTCAACGGCGAACCAGATTTCCTCAAAAGGGTCATAACTGGTGACGAATTATGGGTGTATGGCTATGACATTGAAAACAAAGCTCAATCAAAACAAAACCGTTATTCACCGGACTTGGCCCACGCTGATTTTTTCTGACAAAACTGAAGACACAGAGATAAAAAAAATCGAAACAGAAACTGTTGGCGACACAAAAAAGCGCGTTTCAGAAGTGTTTCGAGGATTGAAAAAAAAACTCGGCCATAAGTGTATTATATCTGAGGGGGATTACTTTGAAGGGGACAAGATAGTTATTGATGAATAAATAAATACTTTTTGAAAAAATTTTAAATAACGGTTATTTTTTATCAGCCCTCGTATGTAAGATAATTTCTTTCGTTATTGACTGCCTTCTTTATAATCTAAGAACTCGGGTCAACTGGCTGAGTGGTTAAAGCAGCAGATCATGATACGTCATGACCCGAGTTCAAATCACAGTGGATGCTGATGAGTAGTGTAGCGACTACGAAACAGCTAGTTGTCCACCAGCTAAAAATTTTATTATTATTTTTCTTGTCTTCTTCAATCAATAATTATTGATCACAGCAAATTTGTATTGTAAAAAAATCCTTCTTAAGAAAAAACTTAAGAAAGGAAAAACTTAAACTTAAACCCGATATACAAACTAAAAATCTAATTAAAAATTTGATTGAGTTGTTATTTTCATCTTCTTATTATGTTAGAATAAGTATTTATTTTAAGATTTTTTGGTTCTAAAATTAAGATTTTCTTTTTGAAAAATGAAGATTATCTGGCCAAAAAGTTTTGGCAACACTGGTTGCCAGAATGAAGATTTTACCTTAATTTAAAAGATAATATCTTAAGATATTTCTCGCAATATTAAAATTTTTAATTTGCGAGATTTTTTTTTTTTTTTTTTGAGTTATTCTAATAAATATGTAAGTTATTTTCAAACATCCAATGAATACTAACTTCTTTCATTAAATTAAAGTTATGATAATTATGCTTACATAGGTGCACATACCAGTAATTTTGGAATTTTGTTTTATCTTCTGCAATGTTAAAATATTCATCCTTCTGTAACAATTAAAAAGCATTATTTTTCGGTTTGACATATAAAAAACAATAGAAAACCTTTTCAGGATTTGTTCTAAATCTCAGAGTTTATTTTTGGGAACTGAAGATTTTTGGAAACAAATTCTGGCAACACTACTTTCAAACAATTGCAGCTTCAATTAATTTAAGGTGAATTTTTCCAATGATTTAAAGCTATGTCTAGAATTAAACACATTTTTTCCTGTCCACTTTGATCAAAAGTTATTGATCGCGGCAATTAATAAGTAATTTTGGGTGAAAGCCTGATTTGAACTTTAATCAGAAAAATAAAATCATAAAAACTTTTCTTTTTAAAAACTAAATTTCAGCATATAACTTAATAAAGTGGCTTTTAATTTTATTTTCTAAAAATGTATAAAAAAAAATTGTGGTTTGATGAGTTCCCAAAATATAATGGAAAGAAATTTTAACTACCTGAAACCTAATACTCCGCTTTAACTTTGTTAAAAAAAAGAATAGGTTGCCAAAAAAGCTGAAGAAAGCCACAACAAATCCATGTGATGTCTCAGCATCCCAATCCTTTTTTACCTTCAGAGATAACAAATGGCGCACGTGTGCCTGGCTCGTTCTAAACGAATACAAAACCAAATGAAAAAAAGTGCATAAATTTGCCAGCAACACATACGAAAATCTCTTCAAGCGATTTAAACAAACAACAACAATTTTTCCTTGTCTTCATCATAAACCAGCGATGTCGAAGAGGCAAAATTAAAAAAAACTTTAACTTCATCGCAAAAGCATCATAAAGTACGAGTAAAGAGTAAACCAGTTTCGTTTTGCGTTTTCAAATTTTTTTTTTTCTGAAATATAAAGCTTTTTCAGCAAACTCGTATAATATTCATATGTACCAGAAAGTAAACATTGTCTGGCTGGATACTGGGTACTTAACTGCAGGAGTGGAAAGAAACGGCCGGCGTATATACTCGCACGTACCTATTTAGTAAGACAACGTAGTGATTGTACAATACTCGTATTTCTTAGAATCTTATGCTTACATTTACTTATTTGTTTTCCTTTTTCAGTAAGCTCTCCAAAGAAGTAAACAGAGAAAGGAAATATAAGAATAAAAAAAGCGCAAACAATCTGTAAGAGCAGAAAAACTTGCATCACTTCGAATTTTTATTCCGTATCAGACACAGATTTATTTTCTTTTTCAAAATCATTTAAAAAAAATAAATTATCTTGTCTTTTAGGAAATGAAACGATGAAAAATACGAGTTATGCTTTATATGTATATTTATACGAAGGAATTATTATGATAACTACGATTTTCTGTCTTAAAAAGAGCAGTTGTTTTTAGAGAATATATTTCTTGAGTCACTATCCTAGACGACTGCATTTTATGACGCAGTCACAGGAAAATGTTACAGAAGTCTGACCGCAAAAACGCTTAAAAATCTCGTCGTAGGTACCAATTTATTATACAACAATATTAGATGTACAACTTTGCTTCCACCGTTTTGCAATAGCTGAAGCGGTAAGTGGTAGGATTTACATAGCACGTCAACAGGACAGGCGCTAAAGTTAATACCTATAATGAACTATTTAAGACCGATTAACATTTATCGGCAGAGTTCATGCGAAATCTGTAATCTGCTAAATTAATTGATTTTTATATATAAGTCATTAATAAGCGAACTTTTAGTTATTACATATGTACGATATTAACTAACTAATTGTGAGTTCAAGTCCAACTTCAGTCAAGAAGAGAGATTACTTTTAATTGTAACAATAATTGCTGTGAAACAATAATACCAAAGAAGAGCAGAAAAAATAATTGAATGCCATAGCTGGGGGACAACTAGCTGTTTCGTAATCGCTTTATTGCTTTAAATCAGGGGTGCCCACAATTCTATATGGAAGCAATACATTTTATTTTCTGAGGCATACAGTCATAGAAAACCCGTCATAACTGTGATGTATTTCATCATTACAATTATCAATGTAATGATAAATGTCATAATTTTTGACCTCATTGACTCTTTTTTTTTTTTTTTTTTTTTTTTTTTTATATTGGACTAGTACTCAGGGGATAACCCCTACATATGCAGAGCATTGTACCAGAACTAGGAAAATAGGTTATGAGGAGGGGGAAAGAAGGAGTAGTGTTTGTGAACATTTGACTTAAACTTTCCAACGTTATAACAGGCAGGAAACACTTCTGCAGGCAACTTGTTCCACAGACGAAGCGTACGGCTGAAAAACGAATTCTCTCTGTAATGCGTAGTACGATTCCCCGGACAATCGACCACAAATGGATGAACTCTAGACGATGAACGCGTGCTACGTAAAAATGTGTGAGTTTTGGGAACAAGATCCCTAATCTCGTCAGAGCAAAATCCATTGTAGTAACGATAGAACAGAGTAACGCACCCCACACTGCGTCGATGCTCCAGTGAATCAATAGAGTTGGATACCCTACTGTCACTGATGAGCTTCTTCGCCCTCTCCTGCAAACGGTCGAGTAACCCCAAAATAGACTTTGAGGCACCGGCCCAAACATGAGAGTTGTATTCCATTTTCGGTCGGATGTAGGTGGTATAAATAGTAAGGAGATCCGATGGAGTGAAGTACATCTTACACCGTTTCAAAAAACAAAGACACTTAAATGCTTCTTTAGAGACATGAAAAATGTGTTCATTCCAGCGAACATCACACTGTATCTTCGTTCCAAGAACATCAAGAGCATCCGATTCCTCAATACTTATACCATCCATGAGTACAGATGAAGCAGAATTTGCGGTCGTTTGTTTGTGCGTTAATAAGCAGCATTGGGTCTTACGAGCGTTAAAGGTGACCCTGTTTTTACGACCCCATTCGGAGATTAATAGAAGATCACTATTCAGTGAATCGTTCGTATTTAGCCTCTTGGCAGTGATCTCTGATAGGCTGGGCCTATGATCAAAAGAGTAAGAGTGACAAATGCTGCTGTCATCTGCGAAAGAGTGGATAGGGTTGGAAGTTTGATAGAGAAGGTCGTTGAGGAAAATAAGAAATGGAGTAGGAGAAAGAACGGAGCCTTGCGGTACCCCTGAATTAATCTTGAACTCGTTTGATGAGACCCCATCTATAACAACTCGTATAGTGCGGTCTCTGAGCAAGCTCGATATAAACCGAGAGAAATCGTTACCGACACCAAAAGCAGTAAGTTTTGCCAGCAGTGCACCATGCCACACTCTGTCAAACGCTTTGGAAATATCTAGAGCTACCACCTTGCTTTCACCAAAATGATGGATTGAGTGGCACCATTTCTCCGAAAGATATGACTCTTTTCATCGCTGTGATGTCAACCATTATATCATTTGCTCTAATTATCATTAGCAGTAATTATGACAATTATTTCATCAATGACACGTCATACTAACATCATGGTGATGTTTTATAGGAATACGTTTGATGTGAGCATGTGATTAATGCAGTGGCACTCTAATGTCGAAGATATGATTAAATGAAGTCACTACAATAACAAAATACTATCAATAGAATAGCACACTAACATCAAACCAACTATAATTTGATGTAAAAATCGCATTTATGTGAAATTTTATGACAAAATGTCATCAGTACCATGACACGCCATCATCAACTAAACTTAAGCTCCGGTTAAATTTAATGATTTCAAAAATATGTAACTTTATATATTAATATTTTCAAGAAATCAATGAGAATTAAAAATGTTCTAATACTTTTGATGACTTACTGTCATCAATATAATGTCTGCGTGTCGCATTATCATATTTTAATTGTGTGTATGCTGTGTACGAGAAACTACTCTTTATTTTATTCTCTACGCTCTCATAGAATTCATTATTTAACTAACGTGGTACCCAGCGGCCAAAGTTTCGCTTACGTAAGCGATGATCCGATGCACACTTGTAAGTCAGTAATGCACACCATCTCATATACGATCCTAGTATACTTTTTCATACACATTGCCGCATTTGTAGAGTGAACGCCTACCACCTGCACACAAAGTAAGCGAGCTAGTGTGGTGTTCATCCAACAAAAGCCCATTACTTCCTAACATACATTGTAAGCTATCAGTAGGCAGCTCGAATATAATCTCGCATACTTTGTAAGTCGGAAGTAGGCAGCTCGGATACAATCTCGCATACATTGTAAGCCGGCAGTAGGCAGCTCGTACTGCGCACTTCATTTTTTTGGAAATATTCCATTAAATAAATTTGTTCCGTTTTTTGTTAACTGCATTCTTTTATTTTTTCACAATGTTTTATCTTTCTTGTACCTTTTTTAAATTGTTTTCTAGGCACTTTTACCTGATTATGTTAATTAAAATTTTTGCAGCGTTGTCTGACAAAGACGGCGAACGTTTGATTTACAACTAAAAAATAAAATACGCACTTATAAATGTGGTACAAAAGATGAACGTAATTCATTTTTAGGAACTCCATATACTACTGTCATACACTTTGTAAGTTATCATTCATTGATTACAAAGCGTTGCACACATCATCGAAGAGAAGTAATGTGGTAGGCAGTGTTCGCCGCTGGGTATGTGATGACTAAATGTCATCAATATGTTGTATTATCGTCCATTTGTATATTCGCTTTATAGCTATACTTATTTGCCTTTGCTTAAACAATACTTGCTTGAATACAAATTTACATAAATATGATGCACTTTTTTGTACTTTATAAAAATTAATCTAAGCTGAAAAATAATGATTTAACAACAAAATTATTTATCAACAATAAATAGAAAGTATTATAATACTATTTATCCTTTTTTTAAATAAATTTTGTGGAATTGCATGTATTATACGAGTACATATTTATAAAATGTACCAATTTATTGAATTTTTGTTGAACTTTATAATCTTTTAAATAACATTTTTGGTTTGCACATTTGTACATCAAGCTTTAGTTCAAGTTTTTTCCTTTCTTAAGTTTTTTCTTAAGAAGGATTTTTTACAATACAAATTTGCTGTGATTAATAATTTTTGATTGAAGAAGATAAGAAAAATAATAATCAAATCTTTAGTTGGGGGACAACTAGCTGTTTCGTAGTCGCTACACTACTTATCAGCACCCATTTTCGAATTTGAGCTCGGCTCAACCACCGAGCCACCGAGCAAATTTGTATTGTAAAAAATCCTTCTTAAGAAAAAACTTGAACTAAAACCCGATCTACAAATGTACAAACCAAAAATATAATTTAATAAAATGTATCATTGAATTGATGTCACCACAGTTGTACCATTAATGATACTCAATCAATGTATGACAAAATTCTCTGATGACTTGTTTCATTGAGATTGAGGTCAGTGTTCACATTTATGATGACTATATACATAATATTTACGACAATTCTAATGATCTGGCGTCAAAAAATAATTTTTATTTTCTAAGCGGAAAATAAAACTCAAAAAATAATTTTTATATTCTAAGCGAAAAATAAAACTCAAGAAGTAAAAATCAAAATATAATTAAAAAAAAAAAACAGGTTTTTCTTCGTGAACATTTTTAACAAAAAGCTATTTTCTTTTTTAAAAACCGTTTCTTTAAAACGGATTTGTGTACAATTGAAATGGAGGAAATTTTCTAGTTTTTACTAAAAACGATACACAAAACGTATGAACGTCTCATAAGCGAATTGCTGGGTATACTTTATTTTAAAAACTTTCCAATAGGGAATATGTTTGTATGTTTAAAATTAAAATCCCAGCAGCGAAACATGTTTTGAACTTTACAAAAAGTTCATTATTACAACAGCAAAACTCTTGTTAAAAGAAGGGCTGAGAAGTGCATTAAACGAAAGGTATATGTTGTTATTTACTAATGTGTTTATGTGTGAGTTTATTTATATGTTTTTTTTTTTTTTGCTTATTGCCACATTAATTTGTAATCAAGTTTTCTATATAGATACATGCATACATATGTATATACATACTTATATGCTTACATATATACAATATAAATATGTTTATTACGAAACATTTATTTGCGCGCTATTTTTCTAGATTTTCCATAAATAGACTTAGCATCATGTTGATTTTTCCTTTCAGTAATTCTCGTACCTATAGATTTTCTATGTATTGCTTTTCAACTTCGTTAAGCGATTTGCGCGCAATATTCTACTTTTTTTTTACTTTTTGACTTATTCTGGTTTGTGGTTGTATTGTTGTACTTTTTGCAGCCCACTCCTTTATTTGTATGTTAAACATGTCGTAGATTTTTCCTTCGCTGAATATGGTTCTAAGCAAACATATTTTCTTTGTTTGCCACAGTCTGTTATAATTTGTACGCGTTTCTGAAACTAAAGTTGCGGCGCGTGTTCTGCATGATTTCCTTGCAGTCGTTGCAGTGATTACGCAAACGCAAGGATCTTAAATGCTGGCTTTTCTTGTCGTAAACCATATTTGGCCAGCGATCAGATGTCGTTAATTTGTTGAAATAGTTGTTTTCTCAGAGTTAAATAGATTTTTATTTGGTTTGTAGAGATGGTTGGTAATTTTATAGACTTATTGGTGTCATATCAGAAAACATAGAAAATCTTGTTTTACGTTTGAATTGAAGAAATGGAGTTTGTTTTTCATCAGTTTAAGGAAACACAGAATCGTTTCTTTTTTACTGCGTATTTCATAAAAAGTGACTGTACCTCAAACGAAATAGACATTTGAAAATCAACAAAGTTGTGGAACTTTGAAAAAATATACAGTGGTGGCCATATAATTAAAACATTCTTGATAGTAAATTTTTTGATGGTATATCTGAGAATGTGTTGTTTGTTAACTAGACGCTTGCATTGAATTTTCCATCTGATCCTCAACGGTAAAACTTAAATTCATCACTTCATAAAATATTTTTCCAAAAATCATTAGTTTCTTAATGTTTTTTCTGGAAAAATTCAATCTGAATTTAAAAGTTTTTTTGTTTTTTTTACGGAAATTTTCACTATGCGATGCATCCACGTAAGACATTTTTATTAGGCCACCATCCAATAGTTCTAGATGATATATGGTATCGATATGATGACTAATTCAACTTTTAGGTGTTTAGAATTTTTAAATCGGTCCGCTTTAAAGGCCCTTATGACTATTTTATCGTCTTTGGCTATGATTTTACGGGCTTTGGAGGTTCTGAGTACATTATTTGAGTTCCCAAATTTATCAAATGGCACTATAAATTTTTTTTCTAGAGCAAACAAATAATTTGGGAAATTCATTCACCATCTTCCCGGCTCCTCTAAGATTAATGAATACCTTCCTTTCTTCTTCGGAGCAATTAAGTATTTTTCCCGCACCTGGCGACTAATATTTATATACAAATTTACTGATATCCTTTAAAACATACTTATTAAAAAATTTTCATGAAAAGACGAAATTATATATTAAAATAACATTATAGAAATAGCGGACCTAAAAATGGTTTACCTACGTGTCCACTTAAAAAACTAAATGTTTACTAAATAATGACTTATTTTTTTTAAGAAACTGAACAGAAAATGAATGTAAAGGCGGAACCAAGTACAAAAGAGATTAAACTTATCTTTGCAGTGAAAAAGTCCCGTCGAAATAACAATAGATCATATAAAAACCCGAAAGAGTGGGAGATCACATTTGTGTTTTAATTTTATGTCCACCACTGTATATGTATATTTATATCGCACCCTAAATACAAAAGGGTTACAACTGAAAATTTTCCAAAACTGATTTTTTCCATAAAAGGACATTTTTTATGTTTTCGCAAACATTATCTAAAATTGAAAAAAAGTATAGCAGAACCTTCAATATTCAACATTGATTTTTTTTTCATAATGGAACAATATTTTCTTTAAATATTACAATCATTTTTACATAAACGGTTTTTGGTCCCCATGAAAATTTTAGTATTTTGAGGGTGCGATATGTATATAAAAAATAGTTTCTTTCTGCCTTTAAGAATTATAAAGTAGCTAAAATCAAGAAATGATTAAAGGCCACTAATGAGTTGTTATCGACCTACTTAAATAGTTTTTTGAGCCTAAAAGAAAGCCTCAATTTGAGCTTCTCTTCCTAGTTTCACTGTGTTGCCGTAAACATTTTTGTTACAGCATTTCCATTGTACACGATAAGGTTGACCAATAAAATAAAAAAGAAATAAATTAAAGAATTTTTAAATGTTAAGAAGATTATGCCAACTTGGAAAGAAATATTGCTGCTATAAAATCTCTTCAAACAATAAAATACGATTAAAACTGGAGCTTAAATTTAAGAGATGTAAAGACAAATTCTTTTTGATGATAAATCAATTGTTTTTAAGAGTCTATAAAACAGCAAAACCATTAAAATTATTACCAATTAAAGCAACAAACTAAAAAAAAATTCACTGATAAATACTAGTTAAGCAAAGATGGTATAAAAACAAGCCTTAAAAAAGGAATTTGATATGTAAACCACTAAATTTTGTTGCTAGATCTTCTTTGTTTTCACACTAAAATTTTCCGTTTTACATTTATTTGAATATTTACAGAATTTTTTTTATGTTTCTTATTTTAAAACTCTTAAACTTTTGAATTATCTTGTTTCTTCATAGGTATACAACTTGGCTGTTTTTTTTTTTTATCAAAATTCGAGGCTTTATTGTAAAAAAAAAAAATTGTTATTTATTTATGATTCAAAGCATTGTCCATCGCTAGCCACTACTTTCTTCCATCTTTCGGGCAGCGTACGAATCTCGCGTTGACACAACTGGTCATCTTTTCAAATGACTCACGAATCGATCCAATTTTTTACTTCTTCATAAGACGGAAAGTGCTGGTCAGCAAGGTCCCTGCTTTTATCGTTGCTACAATAAAATTTGTTCAACAGTCATTTCTTAAATACCAAGGCCAAGTTGTAAAGAAAATACTAGTAGGCAAAAAAATTTACTCCTTACATAAATTCCATATCCTTAAGTTGATGAACCCTTAACTTTTAATAATTTCAATCTGTGCTGTAAGTTTTTAATGTTCTAAATCTTAGTGCCGCCAGGTATTGACTGTTTCTTGGAATTGTAGTTGTTGTTATTATTAATAAACTTCATTCCTTGTAATTTCGATGTAATATGTTTTTTCGTATATTTACTTATTTATAAAGTTTTTGTCTCGTGTTGGAATTTGTCAACTTTTCCTTTTTACTATTGTTGTCATGATATGAGCAATTTATGCCAGCGTAGATACGAGTTTCTTTCAATCAATGGCACGTAATGAGTTAATAATAGTTATTATATTTTAACATTTTTTTTTTTAAATAAACAAACGGCCAACAAAAATGTTAGTCTTTTCATACATAATTGCTTACATCTCATGTCTAATGCAATTTTAATGGAATTTTGTTCAAAATAACCAAGCAAACAAATTTACATGCACGTAAAGATGTGCACTTGGGGTTGAAACTATAAAAGTGTAGATGTGTGTGCTGAGAGTTAAAAATAAGACTTGTTTTTGAGCAATTTTATTTTTGATATTAACTTTATTTAGACCAGCGAAAAAGTGCATTGGCAGAATGTCCGTAATATTGTTATTAAAATTGTAGGTTTTTAATGTTTTTTAGTTAAGTTTTTCATCGAGCTTCTTCTTGGATTCAAGTATGATTTAATCCCTTTCTCAAGCTAAGAAGGATATTTCTGTTATATTATATAACATATTGCTGCGACCAATAATTATACAAAAGAAGACGTGTAAAATTGATTTTTGGTTTTTGTACATTCGTACATCGGGTTCTAGTTGAAGTTTTTCCTTTCTTAAATTTTTTAAAAAAGGATATTTTACAGTACAAATTTGCTGTGATCAATAATTTTTGATTGCAGAAGACAACAAAAATAATAATCAAATCTTTAAGCTGGGGGACAACTACAATGAGTAAAATAATTGTAGACTTTTCATATTCGCCACACAAGTCGAATTCCATATCAGATGGCCTTAATTGCGTAGCTGTTCATTATCATGTTTATTTTTGATGTTTGTTGTTCTGTCCGCCGTTTTACATTTCTTGTAAGCAAATCTAAACACATTTGTCACTGCTGTACTCAATTGAGTAGAGTTTAACAATCAAAAAATTTCTTTTATTGTTATTTATTTTACTACTAATATTTATACCAATCAAAAAGTTGGTTTGGCATTTCAACAGACTGACTGATATGCAACCTTGGTTAAAGGTCAGCGAAGCCCTAAATCAGCTCAAATATCATCTCAAACGAAAAAATCTAACGATGATAATACGACTACGGCAACGGAAAGTAATAGATTTGCTATCCTTCAGACTAATAAGCCAACTACATAAAAAAAACATTTAAACCGCCACCAATATATTTGAGAAAGCCTACTTCTAGTGAGCTGGTAACATAGTTGAAGCACGCAGCAGTAGTGGAACAAAAATCCAGGTAAACCATGAAAATGATTGCCGAAAATTGTCTGACGTTTTGGAAAAAGAGAAAAGATCATTTTACACTTACCAGCTTAAAAGGGCTAAAGGGCTTTAGGTCACTATAAAAAGCTTAAGAGTGCTTAAGGTCTTCACGTTGTTATAAAAGGTATTGACCCTTGTGTAGACACGGATGATATAAAGGCTGGATTGATAGATAAAGGCTTTAAAATAAAAATTCTTTTGAACATTAGGAACCTCGAAAAAATCCCTGAACCCAAGTATAAGGTGGAATCAGGGGATGTTGTCGTAAAGAAGAATGGAGTACATCCAATTTATACCCTGAAATTCCTTTTGCACCGTAGGGTTGCCTTAGAGGCGCCGCATAAATGTTTAGGTTCCGTCCAATTTCTAAACTGCCAAGAATTTGGCCACACTAAGGTTTATTGCAAAGTGCCCACAGTTTGTGTTGTATGTGGCGAACTTCACGGAAGGCAAAGACTGACTCAAGTGTTAAAAAATGCATTAACTGTTAAGATAACCATACTGAAAATTACAGGGGCTGTTCTGTCTATACTCACTTTAAGCAGTCAATGAAAAATAAGTCATCAATAACCTTTAACCAACCCCAGCAGTCAAACATCATATCTAAAAGTAATTTTCATGGGCCAGTCAACCAGCCATATAATAGGGCAAAACCCCAAACAAGTCTCTTGAATCAGGAGCCCAAGCTGCAAAACTCCGATCCAAATTTTAGCAACCTTGAGGCAACTCTGCAGACTCTTGTTCAATCCATAAATACATTTACGGTTTCTATGACGAATATGATGCAGGAAATGCTGAAAATGCAATCCACTATTTTGAAGGAAATTTAAAAAAAATGAATTGGTTAAAAATATGTTTCTGGAACGCAAACGGCATCCGCCAACACAGAAATGAACTTGAGCACTTTCTTATGGAAGAACAAATCGATTGCTGAAACTCACTTAACGCTCACAAATTGTTTCAAAATTAGTGGCTACACACTATATAAATATCCCCGTGGAAGATCTTGTGGAGGCTCGGCAATTCTGATAAAATCCATAATTAAGCACTATTTGCTAAACGAGACACGTGAGAAGCATCTCCAAGCAACAAATATTTGCATTGAACACTTTTATGGAAAAATAATTATTTCATCGATTTATTCACCGCCCCGATTTTCAATAACAGAAAGTCTATACTCAAATTTTTTCAATTCAATTTTGGGCCTCGATTTTTAGCGGCTGGCGACTATAACACTAAACACATCTTTTGGGGATCACGTTTAATTTTCCCGAAAGGCCGTGTGCTTTTCCACACAGTTTTCAAAATGGGCTTTGATGTGATTTCAAGCGGACACCCCACTTATTGGCCGTCAGATAGACGAAAGAATCCAGACGCTATAGATTTTTGAGTTGCAAAAAATGTTCCTTTGGAATGGATACAAGTGAAGCCTTCAATAGATCACTCACCCACTATAATCTCTGTTTCGTTCCCCCAGGAGATCTGCTCACTCCTTTTATCTGACAGAAGTGGTTCAATTTCAGACGAATATATTCTATTGTTCACATTTCTGAATTTTACTATTACTGCCAATGGTGAACCAGTTGCCATGAAGTTCCAGATTGTGACGGCGTCAGCCGTGGCGGCCGCATGGCTGGAATCTTATTTGAACATTAATGTCATAGAATCTTCTATTCAACGAAGTGCATTTTTATTAAAAACGTTTTTCTCAATTTTGTTATAATTTAAACACACCCGTTAAATATATAAATATATATTTTGCTTTCAAATATTATATTGAGAATTTAAAAAGAAAAAAAAATTCTCAGCAATTTATTTGGATTGTTGGGATATAAAGTTGAATGTTTGAGAATATCTTTCAAAAATTTCCAAAGTCTACTGATGATTAGGGCAGTTCCTATGAAATGTCGACATATAGATAGCTGGGAAACATAGAAAACAAGCTATTTATAATTTTTTATTGGTATAAATTTATTTTGTTTTCAAAAGTTTTAAGCAATTTTTATCGAAAGAAATTTTATAATAATTTGTTCTGCGTCTGTAGCAATTATGCATTCTATAAAACTATAAACTGTTTGTTATTGATATGAAAATGAGTATACCAATTCTCTACGTGCGATTTTTTATAAGAATTAATCATAGCGAAACTCTTCGCACGTGGGTGTTGATTTAACAAAACAACAATAAAATATTTTGTATTTGTTCATGAAATTGAAATATATTAAGGAGTGATGAGAACGATTTACACAATACATAAATTATTAAAAAGTCAAAGTGTTAACAATCATTTGTTTCACGTAGATTTGATCGGATTCATGAGAGAAATCAATGTTATTAAAAAAAGAATTAACTTAAAGAAACGAGTACTTTAAAGTATAAATAAATCAGGGATTTAGCAACAAACATCATTTATAAACATAAAAAAAGCAAAACTACAACATGTTTGTAATGACTGTGCTTAATATTATGACAAAGTTTCTACTTATAAACTAAATAATTATTATAAATTTATTGAATTTTTGATGAACTTTTATAATTTTTTAAATTAAATTTTTTAAAAAATTATAAAAGTTCATCAAAAATTCAATAAATTTATATTTACATCTCTGGGTACGGAGAATATTAAAATACAAAAATATGTATGTTAATAAATAAAATAAATACCGCTAGTTCTGAGACAGCAAACGCTGTACAAACAATGTGGGCAATTAACAAAATGCATATGTGATTCAATATGAGATGAATATAGATAGAAAATAATTAAATGCTCGGTGGCTTAGTGGTTAAAGCAGCTAAAGATTTGATTATTATTTTTCTTGTCTTCTTCAATCAAAATTATTGATCACAGCAGATTTGTATTGTAAAAAATCCTTCTTAAGAAAGAAAAAACCTAAACTATAACCCGTTGTACAAATGTACAAACAAAAATTTAATTTAAACAATTATTAGTTTAAAATATTTCTAAAAATTATTTATTATGAAATTTGCCCAAAACAGCTGAAGGATTGGTGCTTTAAAATTTAATAACTTTCGTTTATATATTTGCTTTTATTTTTCCTTTTCAGTTTATAAAATACATAATGCATAAAAATTTTACAAAATGCAAAATAATGTCACTTAAATTATTCCAATTTTCAGCTTCACAATAATGGTATTGTTTATTAGAGAATATTTCTTAACATTTTCAAAATTTGTAGAGTTGGCGTTCAAATTTCAGCAACAGTGCTGTTGGACTGTATCGGAACTATTACAAATGCTCGTTCCTTCCAATAACCACAAAGAAAGTAGTGAAATCGAATATATATTTTTAGTGTAAAAAAATCGATTTTGTTTATTTTACAGGCTTTATTGCAGAAATATAAGAACATATTTTTTTGGACCAGTACTCAGGTGATAACACCTAGATAGGCAGTGCATTGAACCAGAGCTAAGAAGATAAGTTGTGATGAGGACGAAAGAGGGAATAGTGCTTGTGAACATTTGACTTTCAACCATTACGAGTATAACAAACAGGAATCACGTCTGTAGACAACTTACTCCACAGACAAAGCGTGCGGCTGAAAATGAACTTTCTCTGTAATGCGTTGCACGATGAACGCATGTTAGTATAAATGTGCGAATTACGGGAACGGGATTCTTAACCTCGTCAGAGCGAAATACATTCTAGTAAAGATAGAACATAATAACGCCCCCTAGACTGCTTCGACGCTCCAGTGAGTCAATGGAGTTGGTTACCCTACTGTCACCGATGAGCTTCTTCGCCCTCTCCTGCACACGGACGAGTAATACCAAAATAGACTGAGACACCGTCCCAAAACATAAGAGTTGTATTCTATTTTTGGTCGGATATATGTGGTATTAATAGTAAGGAGATTGGATGGAGCGAACTACATCTTACATGGTTTCAAAACCCCGAGGCACTGGAATACTTCTTTAGAGACATGAAAAATGTGATTACTCCAGCAAACATTACACTGTATTTTCATATCAAGAACATCAAGAGCATTCGATTCCTCAATATTTGTACCATCAGTAAATGAGTATAAATGAAACAACGGTCGTTTGTTTGTGTGTTAATAAAGAACATTGGATTTTACAAGCGTTGATGGCGACAATATTTTGCCTGTTGGCAACGATCTCGTACGCCATAATCTAGGCCCATAATTCAAAGAATACCAATAACAAATGCTGCTGTCTTCCGTGAAAGAATGAATAAGGTTTGAAGTTTGATATAGAAGGTCGTTGAGGAAAATAAGAAATAAGAGAGGAGACTCACGGTACCCCTGAATTAAACTTGAACTCGTTTGATGAGACCTCATCTTTGACAACTCGTATAGTGTGATCACTGAAAACGGTAAGTTTTGCCAGTAGTGCAGCATGCCACGCTCTGTCAAATGATTTGGAAATATCCAGAACGGCCACCCTACTTTCGTCGAAGTGTTGAATTGAATGGCACCATTCCGAAACATATGCAAAACGATCACCAGTAGAGCCACCTTTGCGAAATCCATATTTCACAAAGTAATATTTTTAATGTACACATCGCTAAGCAGTTCAGTTTTCTGGACTTTGAAGTGCTCAACGGCTTTAGCGGAATTGAATTATAAACACATCTGATAAAAATTATGAGCATTGTTACATTTTTACCTTTAAAAACGGTTTTGCTGATTCTTCAACTGCAAATTACTAATTACACTTCTTTATTACCTTCTACATTCTCCATTAAGTTTCCAGTTAACGAGAATTCCAGCCTCAAATGAACAAATATAATTGCTACGCACATACAAATACATGCTTGCCAAACCATAAGAATGCAATAACAATAAACAATAAGAACGCAATAGCAGCAATAAATTTATTGGTGGTTAATCTAATTGGAATTTCGCTTTCTTTTGGAGCATGTATATTTGCTTGTTCTTGTATTATGTTTTAAGATTTATGTTGTTTGTGTGGTATATAACCAAAGATTTCTTCATATTAAAGCAGAAAGTTGAAATCTCTCGCAAAAAACCGAAAATTTGTTTTGTAAGCTCACATGTTTAATCAAGAATAACTTTATGATGCAAACTCAAATCGACTAATATTTCGATGGGGCTATGGTTACAAATACCTAGTCTTATGGTATAACATCTAAATGGATATAGTCATTTATTGCAAAACCATGCAAGCAAAGTTGTACACTTAATATTTTTGTAAAATGCTGCTTTTATTTTAAACTAAATATCGCAGCTGGCCCAAAATTTCACTTTAATTTATTAAATGACTAGTGGACGACGACAATAGTGCTGGCATTTGAAGCTGCAGCGCGTTAAACTGCAAAAATCATGGAGTGGTCAAACAGCCCTCGAACTAAGCGAGCCAAGTTTGAGCCTTAACTCTTGCGTAAATCTAATTTTGTTGCAAACTTAGTTTTTCGTTTGTGTTAACCTTGGCCAGAGTACAGATTCTCGTTGATAAGTTAAAAACTAAAATTCTTTTATTCTTCAATATAGCTGAAGCAACACGTAAAATTACAAATTGAGGCCTAAAGCAAGAAAAAAACTCGAAGATAAGTAGTGAAAAAAATGGATAAAGGCCAAAAAGAAGAAGCAACAAAAACACAATGTGCTATAAAAAAAGCAAACAACAGCATAAATATATCACAATAATAAATCAAGAAAACAACTACAAAAAATAAACGCATTCAGAATACAATCAGAAAACATAACAAAGAATACAAGCAAAAAGGAAAAAAAGAACTTAATCAAAACAAAAAAAAAACCAGCTAAAGAAAGAAAACTCATCTTCAATACTGATAAGTGTCATTAGACAGATACAGCTTGTACGAGCATCTTAAAAAGAAGTGCACACAAATATATTCACATAACTGTGTTTATAACTACTCGTACTACTTGCAGACATTCAGACCAGTTTGCAAAAATCAAAACAAACGAAAAAAGAACGCAAAAAAGTAATAAAAAAAAGCATTTTAATGCTTTACAACAGCTTATACAAAAGCACTTTAAAACCCCAACTTTATCCGTAAAGTTTGCTTTGAGTGTTCTCCTAACGCTAAAGCTGCTATTGTCTAGAAATAACCCCCTCCCCCCTTTCTGTGCTTAAAAAATACAATTACAATTGGAAAATACAAGCTGAGGTTTAAATAATATGACTGTGTGTGTGTGTGTGTAACTCATTCCCCAGGTGCCTTAGGCAAGTTTTATGTGGAGTCGCTATCAAACGTGTTGGACATAAAAACAAACCTTCGTTTTTATTCTTCATAGCAAAGAAATCTTAAAAAATATTTACTATTAGTATGTGTATAAAAAAGAACTACTCTCTGTCTTAGATGTCAGCCATTTTATTGTAAATGTTTAACTCTGTTCATTTGTTATTTACCATTTATTCAACTTTATTGTGGTGCCCAGAAAGAGTTGGGCTTGGTGGCTGATAGTGTTGAGAGTTTGAATTTTATATAAGCATGGCTTGGGTGATGCTGTTTTTCGATTTAATGTCTGAGTAGCTAATTGGGATAAATGACTTTTGGTTTCTGGGCACTACATAAAAAGACATCGAGATTTCCTTTATGACTGTAAAGCAACTGGTTTAAAGAAAAATTTGATTTGAAATTTGAAAGCAGTACTTCTCTCAAATTTTGGGAAATTTTTGGTTTCTATAAAGTCAAAATTAGATACAGAAAATAATGTGTTACTTAAACACACACATACATAATGATATACTAAAAAAGCGTTAAATAAAATTTACTTCGTTTGGCGCCTAAAACAATTGCTACAACATAAAACTAAACTTTTTTAACACAACTCAAATATAATTAAAATAAAAGGAATTGTTGTGCAACAATAAATAAATTTTACTCCAAGATTCTATGAAATTACACAAATCCTATTTAAATGTTGTTAGATCCCAATGAAACAAATTTTACTTAACTTTAATTAAGTGTATGCAGCTCTTCTTAAACGTTTTTACTTGGTTAATTTGAACTCAAGTCGTTTGAGAGTTTGTTTAAAGTTTTTAAATTCAGCCGAATGTTCTTTAAGTAAAAGTTATTTCAATTTTTTTTATTATAATAATTTGAAATATAAGTATGTAACTGCTTAATTTAAACCCTTATGGACAAAATTAATTCTAAAGACTGCAGAAACAAGCACAATAAAAATTTGTTTAAAGAGTGAAGCATACTTTTTGGTGTCGTAATAAATCAAGTTAAGAGTTGCTAGATTTCTTTAATAAATACAGTCAGTTTAGAAATAATTTTGACTTACCGTCAACTTTTAAATTTTCTAGATGTTTGTTATTCTAGATGTTTGGGAGACTGCCATAAATTACAAGCTGATCTTGATAAATTATCTGACTGGTGTTCTAGAAATGGTAAACATATTAATATATCAAAATGTTCCCCGATGTCCTATACTCATATCTTAAGCCCATTTAAGTTCGATTATTCTATTAATGGCCTCTTAATTAAACGTGTAGCTGAAGTAAAGGATTTAGTCGTTTTTTTTTTTTTTTTTTGAGTTTTTCTATGCATACTGATTACGTTGTTTCTAAAGCCAATTGTATGCTTGGTTTCATACGAAGAAATTCTAAAGTATATCCTGAAATCTTCATACATTTCTCTGGTCCGCTGTATTTTGGAATATTGTTCTATTATCTGGAATCCCTGTCATGTAGGTACATCTAATCGTATTGAACGTATTCAGAAAATGTTTACTAAGACCGCTTTAAAGTTAATATGGCCTTATGAACTGCCTTCTTATGACATCAGGAGAAAGTCATTAGGCTTGCAATCATTAAATGATCGCAGGACTTGCTCCTTGCTCTTGCTGGCCTATAATATTTTACTTAACGATATTGATTGCCTTGAATTAAAATATTATTTTACTTTATGGTGTCCTCCCAGGGATTTAAGAAATAATCCTATGTTTGAGGAGAACTGTCTAAGGACTAATTATACGAATAATGAACCAATTTATGTAACAACTTGTTTCCTTTGTTAAATTTTAATGTTAGTTTTAATTCGTTTAAATTTATGTTATTTAAATATTTTAATTAAAATGTTCAGTAATCTGTAAGAATATGATTGTGTAGATGAAATAGTAAATAAATAAATAAACAATAGAGCGCATCTAATAAAGAGAGACATGTATGAATGAAAAAACTTGTTTTTGTGTTTTGACGGGTATTATTAAAACATGATTCTTTTTAAATTCTCAACAATTTATTTAGGGGATAGCTCCTACATATACAGTGCATTGTACTGGAACTAGGAAAACAGATTATGAGTAGGAACAAAGGGGAGTAATGTTTGTAAACTTAACACACTTAACGACCAAAATAAACGTTAGCACAGCCATTAAAGTGTTGGTATTAAATTAGTTAAAACTGATCAGTGTCCAGTGTTTATAACTTCGGCACTGCTTAGACTAACAAAAATTAGTTCAACACCGCGTACACTGAAGGGTAATCAAATACATAGAAGAAACATAAGAAAAAAATTAATAATAACAAGTAGAGAAAAAACGAATGGCAGATTCTGCAGTGAGGAAGAGGAAACAATGGAGGACTTGATCACCTACAGTGGGGCATTGGGATACAGGAGATATAGGCTGCTACAAGTACATACGTTGAGTGCATGGGACTTAAAGTTGAATGTTTGAGAATATCTCTCAAAAATTTCCAAATTCTGATGATGATTAGAGTAGCTCCTATGAAATATCAACATATAGACAGCTGGGAAACATAGAAAACAAGCTGTTTATACCTTTTTGATTGGTATTAATGTTAGAGGCTAGTATAGTGAATAAAACTCAATTGTTTAAACAGAGAGATTCTTATAAGTTTAGAGCATAGTTAGAAGTTTGTGTGGCACAAAACGGCACTTTGCACAGAAACCATTGTTGAACTAGTGCGTTATACTCTTCCGTAGGAGTCCTTTTGATTCAGTAGATAGAGTTTTAGCGTCTTGTATTACGCCCTATAAATCTTAATAAAACCAAAGTGAGAAATTAGTTGGAAGAGCCTTTTTTAAGAAAAAAAAACTACTTTGTGGCTGTAATTGTTTTGACTTAAAACATATGTCGCGTTAAATTGATTACATCAATTACACACTCATAAATAAGTATAGTATTGTAAGAACCTTTGAAAATACCGTATTAAATATAACAAATATTCAAAAACTTGAGTTTGAGCTGATTTATACGGTGGTTTAAAGCTATGTCATAATACTCGTTGAAAGCTACTACCAAAATCATGTTACATTTTTACAATGATTTTTAAGTTTAAAAAAATTGTTCGTCTCTTTTTATCCTTTTGCAACTACCTTGCCAATCGAATGAAAAAAAAAAAAACAATTTGAAAAAATTACAAATGAGTCAAAAAGAAATTTCGAAAAATCATGAAAAGTAGAATATATGCCTTTACTATTAGACCTTTTCTAAAACTCACATGATTTCAAACATATGCTGTTTCAAAAGTACACATTTGATTTGTGGCTGTTCTGTAAACCATAGTTTTTTGTAAGATTTGATGTGATTTAACAAATCAGCAGCTTTTTGTTTTTATATCCAAACATTTTTTTACAAGATGAAAATTTTTCTGCAAATTTATTTGCAAAATAAAGTTAATTACTTCTAACAAATATAAAAATATAAAGTAAAAAAAAAGTAAAAGAAAACCACAAACAAAGTCACAAATTCTGTCAACAAAATAAGGGTATTTACCTTATTTTTTCATTTAGTGCATTATATATGCATTTTTGGGTTTTTTTAAATCTGTTCTTTTATTTTTCGATATTTCTTCAGGAAGAAGGCAAAAAGGATATTGAGCTAGAGATATTTATCGCAAATATTAAATTAAATAAAGTCCAATGCAACTGGGATCAAGATTAGTGCGTATAAGTATAAAATATAATTTTAATTAAATATCTGCAAAAACTAGCATGTGATTTCAAATTGTTGCAGTTTAGCTTACCGGTTTGAAATCACAAAATTCAGAATTATTTTGCCTGCAGAACAGCAAATCACCTTCACAAACAGTGATTTGCAGAACATGTCTGTATATTGAGGTTTTAGATGATTTTAAAGTAGATAACACACGACTTGTTTTTAACAATGTATATGCCATTTTTCCAATGCAAAATGGCTACAGGTCGTCTTTTACCTCAAAAATATTGCTTCTGTAAAAAACATTAGTATAGTCATCTGACAAAATTTCAAATAGAGTGTTTGTTAGGTTTAAAGATCTGACATTATAATTTTATGCCTTGCGAACAGTTCAACGGCGGTTGACTTTAGGCGGTTTAAGTAGTTTAGTTTTTTATAATAATAACACGCATAGACAATGACAAACGTACAAGTACGTTTGTGAGCACATTTTACAAACCGTCTTTAAAAATAAAATACTGGCGATCTTATGGCATATCGCTCAGAGAAAAGTTGCTACTCAATTCATCATTTTGGTGAAAATAAGGTGATGTCTCTGGATATTTTAAAATCGTTTAGCAGAGTGTGGCATGGTGCACTACTGGCAAAACTTACTGCTTTTAGTGCCCATGATGACTTTTCTCTGTTTAAATCGAGCTATCTAAGAGGCTGCACTATACGAGTTGTTATAGATGAGGTCTTATCAAACGAGTTCAAGATTAATTCTGGGGCTCCTTTCTTTCTCCTTCCCTATTTTTATTTGCCTCACCGATCTTCTCTATCAAACTTCCATCCCTATTCAATCTTTCGCGGATGACAGCAGCATTTGTCACTCGTACTCTTTTAGTTATAGGCCAAGCCTATCAGAGATCGTTACCAAGAGGCTAAATATGAATGATTCACTGAGTAGTGATCTTCTTTTTATCTCCGAATGGGGTCGTAAAAAGAGGGTCGCCTCTAACGCTCGTAAGACCCAATGTTGCTTATTAACACACAAACAAACGACCGCAAATGCTGCTTCATCTGTACTCATGGATGGTATAAATTTTGACGAATCGGATGCTTTTGATGTTCTTGAACTTACCGCAGCATCGATGCAGTGTGGGGTGCGTTACTCTGTTCTATCGTTACTACAATGGATTTTGCTCTGACGAGATTAGGGATCTTGATCCCGAAACGCGCACATTTTTACGTAGCACGTGTTTATCATCCAGAGCTCATTCATTTGTGGTTGATTGACCGAGGAATCGTACTACGCATTACAGAGAGAATTCGTTTTCAGCCGCACTCTTCGTCTGCGGAATAAGTTGTCTGCAGACGTATGTTATAGTGGTAGAAAGTTCAAGTCAAATGTTCACACTACTCCCTCTTTCCCCCTCCTCACAACCTATTTTCCTAGTTCCAGTACAATGCACTGCATATGTAGGGGATGAGTACTGGTCCAATAAAACAAAAATTTACATACATGAAAAAATACCATGGAGGAAAAAAAGGCGTAAAAACATGTCCTCTGTGGGTGCTTTAACCTTGACGTGAACAGTAAACGATTTTTATAATTCTCTGTTCAAAATTGGCCAGTTTTTCTCTTTTGTGGCAGCACTGTTTTGAACCGCCTAAAGATATACTTTACATTTTAAACTTCTTCAACTGCTGTAACTACTTCCATTTAAAAAGGTATACGTTGGTAGATACTCTTAAAGTCTTAAATAACAGGTAACAAACAAATTTCCCAAAACAACTGCAACATAAACTAAAGCCAGTCAAATATACTCGTACCCCTTTTTATGTTACAGGAAATTTTACCTGTTGTTTGAACACGGCAAACTAGTGTTTGATATGCTCTTAAGTTAAACAGACGTGGTGGCGCAATAATTGTGTATTGATAAGTGGTGACGCTTAGTGATTTACTAAATAAAGCAACAACAACGGCATTATGTATCTACTTGAGAGTAAATATTTTCATTGCTTTGCTAAGAAAATCAAGTACAAAAGAAATGGAAAGAAAAATTGTATTTAAACCGCAATAGTTTTTGAAGGAATTTGTTTGTTATTGTTAAAAGAAAAAAAAAAATAACAAACTGAAACTTAAAGTGTATACAACAATAGCAACTAAAGTGTCGAGTAAAGTTTTACAGTAATTAACAGCACAATATGAGTTTGAAAGAAGATTTATCTTAAAACTAAAATGTATGAACTTTTGACATTTCAAGTCAAAAAGTTTAAAAATAATTGTATACAAAATTCAAGTGTTAAAAGAAGAGTAAAAAACAAAATTACTAGTAGTTTGAATTTGCAAAAAATGCACCTTGTTTTTAACAACTTTTAACAGCCCTTCGTCAAAGGAAGACCTAGAACAGGTGCATTTTTAAGTTTACTATGAAATAAACAAAAAGTGTGTTTACATATGTATGTACGGATGTACCTACAAACTTAAAAAATAAAAAAAAATTCATTTACAACACATGTGTTAAAAGTCTTCAAAACAAAATTTATTGCTGACGTAAATAAACGTTTAAAAGAAAAAAGAAGCGGTTTAACCCTTAATTCAAAAGCTTTGAACAAATAAAAGCCATTTAAAATTTATAAATATAGGGGATGTTTTCAGACATGAAACATCTTTTTTTGTAACAAATGTGCAAAATTCGTTAATGTGCCCTAAAAAGAAACATGTGATTAATGAAGCATGCAACTTAAGTTATACAAAGCAATAAAATAAAAATAACAATTTGCTCTTCAATTTGTTGCTGCAGCCAACCACTACAAACCACCACCCACCAACCCACTTATAACACTTCTTTTACTTTAAAATGGATACTGTGGCCATAAAGACCGCCCCGCCCCATGCGCCCCTCTCAACCACTATACAAAAACAATCAAAGCTCAACCATTCCAACCATGCAAATAGCACTAATAATGCTGTTGCTGCTGCAGCTGCCACCGATTGCCTGAAACACACAAAATCTGGTATTGGCGCATTTTTTCAAACTTGCAAGGTAAGCCACGAGTTACGAATTACAAACATTACTCGCCAATACTAAATAGTTTTATTAACAAGTCAGTTGTTGATTTTAATTTATTGATTGTGTGTTTTCATTCATAAAGAACTTCAACTCATACGATCATTGTTTTCTCAGGAATTTAAATTAATATTGAATTTTATAATATAAGCTTATTTATTTAATTAATTTTTTCAATAGTATAATTGTTGCAAAACTATGCTGCAGGTGATGTTATAAGGCTCTGTTATTCCAAGTGAGTTTTGTAAACTATTCAATGCGATTAAAAATTATTCGTAAATTTGTATACATATGCATGATCCATCGACAGCTTAAATTTGTAAATTAAAGCATTCCATTGTAATAGTATTGACAATTATACAGTGTAAATACAAACGTATAGTTTTATTTCAAAAAAACACTAATGCGTTTTTACACTTTTAAACAAAAATTTGTACCAGCTAGCGTTATCAAATGTGAAAAAATCTACTCCTGAAGAACTTTTTTTGATCGTTGACGAGCGCGTTTAATGCAGAAGATCCCTCGCACTGAATTAACTATTACACAAGTTTTACATTGTCTTACGACATTCCTATACAACACAGCAATAAAGCTAAACGTGCTGGTAATCGTTTGAGACCCGTTTTTACAACTCGTAAAACACTCAGCCGTGTAATCCTTATGTGATTTATACAAGAAGCCGCAAACGGCTCATTCGTTGAAGCTTTATCATATCGTATAAAGCTCAGTAGATTCTTCATGATGCCGTTCATGTTCTGAAAAATGCATTTCGCTTAAAATTGAAAACGCCAAAGATGTGTTCTGGCAAACGAAAACGTTAAAAATTTTACGTTTTCAAAACGCTAGCATATAGGCAAGCAATCTGGAAGATTTTATATGAACTGAACTTTAAACACAAAACTAAATGATGCACTGATAAAATTGTATGTTTTCTTTTTATTTGAAAGAAAACTTATAACATTTTGCGGCTTTTATAAAACAAAATTGCAATTTAAATATTTATTTTGAGTTTGTCAACGTTTAGTTATGAACTGGCGATTTGGGCAAATAATTTTTGCTTTTCAAAAGTAAAAATGCAACAGGCATATTAATTTGCAATCATGTTATTTTTTTATGTTTTTTTTTTTCTATGACAAAACATGTTTTTTTGTTCAACGAACAACTTCGAAAAACATCAAAAGGCTAGAAAATAGTAGCGGTTGCAGAATACGCTGAAATGCGTTTTGCGTTTTTTACACTGTATGCGTTACGTTTTTCAGAATATGGACACAGAGTGCTCCAGAACTCAACGCCAAGCCGAAACATGGTGATAATTATACAGGGTATCCCATAACACAAGGTCAAACCGAAACAATGTGACTAGATTGATTGTAATTATCATGAGAAAAATCAGATAAAATTTTACAAAAATACAAATACTGACTGAACAGAATAAAATGTTTTCTTAGATATTTTTCTGATTTCTCTCATAATGGTTACAATCAATCTAGTCACTCTATTTGGGCTTAACGCTATGTTGTGCGACACCCTGAATAATTTTTAATCACAACCTGAACATTTTAAATTCAAAATAAAATATTGTTGAACGAAGAATAAACTATGACACGCTGCTTCTCTCTGTTTATCCATAACTTTAAATTTAATTGAATATACAGTGGTGGCCACATAATTAAAACATTGTTGATAATAAATTTATTTATTGTTTTTATGGTATATCTAAGATTGTGTTGCTGGTTTACTAGACACCATTTAGAGCATTTTTCCATCTGATCCCAACCGGAAATTTGTTTTCTAAATTTTTTTTCAAAAACTTAACTTTTTTTAATGTTTTGTGTGACAAAATCCCGAGTGGACTTAAAAATTTTTTTGGAGACGAAGCCACTTACATTAAGCCGTTGTCAAAGAGTTCTAGATGATATATGGATACCATATGATGAGTCTCATTCAACTCTTAGCTGTTTAGAGCTTTTAAATCGGTCAGTTTTAGAGGTCTTTACGACTATTTCATCGTCTCTGCTGTGAGCACATTACTTAAGTTCCCAAATTTATCAAAATAGTTCATTGCATTTAAAATTTTTCTTCTAGAGCAAACAAGTAATTGAGAAAATTCATTCAACGTTTTCTCGGAGCCTCTGAGATTAATGATTATCTCCCTTTTTTCTTCCAAGCAACTCGGTCTTTTTCCCATACCTAGTGGCTAATATTGGTATACAATTTTGCTATCATTTAAAACATACCTATCAACAAATTTTCACAAAAAAAAAAAAACGAAATTATATATTAAAATAACTTCATTTAAATAGCAGAACTGAAAATGTTTTAATTACAGAAAATGTTTTAATTTCGGGTCTGCTTGAAAAACTACCCTTTCATTAAATAATGACTTGTTTTTTTAAGGAAACTAAACAAAAAATGAATATAAAGAAAGCATCAAGTGCAAAAGAGATCAAACTTATCTTTGCAAAAGTTCCGTTGAAATAACATAGACCATATAAAACATCGAAAGAATGAAAGATTGCATTTATTTCTAGGTTAGGTTGTACGGGCCGCCAGTCTCATGAAACCAGCCCACTTGGGTCCTTTTGGTCCCGTTGTGTTGCTTGAGGGTGAAGTGCAGCCTATGAGACTTACACTTCCCCCGACGGTGCAGATCCAAACCAACCCGAAAGCCGTATAAAGGAATTCAGTCCGTTGGAGTAAACACCAATACATTTAAGTAAACACTCTTTATTTAATGTTTTTTGTTGTAAAAAGCAAAACATTTACAAAACCAAAATTCACACTGATAATCGCAGTCGTCAATGTTTGCCAGCTAAACATGCGAAAGTGTTGTTGCTTTGTTCTTGTGTGTGTGCAGTGAAGAACAACGAAAAATATATAGGACGAAGTTGTTTGTGTATTTTTCATTGCTAGTACTGAGCGCAGTATATTTAAGCTAAGCGCTTTAACAAAACCAATTAAGCATCAAGCGCATAGGCCTGGGCATGTCTGCTCTATACTGAGCTATCTATGTAGAACTTTTCGATACAAAAAAGAAAGTCTATTGTTTACTTTTCTTTTTACAATTACATTTTTTGAATACTTCTTCATTAAAAATAAACATTAAGAACTTTTTATAGAAACTTTTTCAGCAAGTTTACCAATCTCGAAAGCAAATGAATGCAAAAGTAAGCTAGTCACTCACGCTCGAATCAATTTAGTTTTACCTAAATTGCAACATATTTTCCTAGTTCTGGTACAAAGCAAGGCATATGTAGGTGTCATCCCCCGAGTACTGGTCCAAGATAAAAAAAAATTAAGTATGGAAACCCAAATCAATTTCTTTCCTGTTATAGAATTATGTTATCGCTGACTTTACTCGTATTATAGAAATTTAAAATTTATTAAAAAAATAAGTTATTGATCACTAGAGGTAAAAATCGCTGGCTTCTGTAACAAAGTAGCGCTCTTTTGAGTTTTTCTATGATTAATTAAAATAATCGAAAAAATCCTTGACAATTTTTCCTTTATGAGGGGATAAGCTCCTCCCTAGAAGCAGGTTTTGTCTTGTTGTATTCCTAAGCAGGACACTTTGCTTTTGGGGTATGTATTCGCCATTTGTGGCAGCAAATATAACTATAATATAATATAATATAATATAATATAATATAATATAATATAATATAATATAATATAATATAATATAATATAATATAATATAATATAATATAATATAATATAATATAATATAATATAATATAATATAATATAATATAATATAATATAATATAATATAATATAATATAATATAATATAATATAATATAATATAATATAATATAATATAATATAATATAATATAATATAATATAATATAATATAGGAAGCCGATTGATTTAGTTTGTTTTAGACGGAAACCCTCATCAAGAGTTAATTATTAAAATGGGGATCAGATATGCCCCTAGCGGTGATTGCGGTTGAAGTCCTGCCTCTTAGTTGAAACATTCTGGCTGTGGTATAAACCTAAAATTGCAGGAAGTGGGTATAATTCTTATCTCATTATTTTCGGAATACTAACTGTAGTTCCGAGGTGCTGTTGCCTTGCAATAGAACCAAAAGTGATGTATGATGTATGTCTTCCATTGAATGTCTGAGGAACTGCGTACAAGAGAGACTAGAAGCCCCAAAGTCTCCAGCAAGTGATTTGTTTATATGACTACAAACATGTCACAAGAAGTTGCCATGTGCGTGAACTTTGCAAGCCACTCGGGAGCCGGTAATAATTCTCACCGCGCAATTGGTCCACCATCAGATAAAACCATTTGCTGACGCAAATCAATGACACATTCTCTATGGATAAGCTATCGATAACTTTTATATATCTACAGAAAAGTAAGCGTAGTTTTTTCAGCAAAAAAGCAATATTATAGGCTTGTTTTTTCATAGTAAACTAGTTATATCGACTAATTTTATGTACAAAAGTAAAGTTATCGATTAATTTTCTGTGAAAAAAATTAAAAGCTATCAATAGCTTTCATAGAAAAAAGTAAAATTATCAATAACATTAAAAGAATTTATATACCTATATAGAAAAGTAATATTACATACTTTCGGAAATTAAAGTTATTGATATGGTGCTGCATTAGAAAGCCAAGTAATCGATAACTTGGCAACAGATAATGCCTCGTGTATATACAGTCACTCACATTTAAAGTCGGGCAGACACATGAAAAAACTTTTAGTCTTAATTTTGTTTATTTTATCACAAAAGTTCTTTTATTTGAAAACAACAAAAACAATTTATTCCAAGTTCTTTTATTAAATGTATACGAAGGCTTAACTTAAATAAGGTCACTTTTCAGTCTCGCATATAAAGTCGGGCAATTAATAAGAAATTAGCATTATGTGAACATAACGCAAAATTAATATTTAGTTTTACGCTTTCTTTTAAATTTTTTCTCAAAATATTTAAATAAACATTCTTATTCATAACACCGACAATGAAATGCAAATTTCCAACTCCTGAGGCTGCCATGCATCCCCAAACCATAACCGATCCACCACCGTGCTTTACTGTTTTTCTTAAATTCTTGCCTTCCATCTCTTTGTTTGGTTTGCGCCATACTTTGCCTCTTCCATCGCACCCAAATAAGTTAAATTTACTTTCGTCAGTAAACAATACCTAAATATCAATAATAAGCCTAATTAAATTTTTATGTTTGTTCCAACTTACGGTACTCCAGAAATCAAAATCTTTGGTCATATATTGACGAGCAAAAATAAGCCGTTCGCTTTGGTTTTTCTTACTTATAAGAGGTTTTTTCCGTGAAAGTCATTCTTGCGAAGAAGTCTTCTTATTCTTTCTGGGTTTACCTCCGTCCCAGAAGCTTCCTTGACCATTGCTGTCAGTTTTGGAGCAGAAATAAAAGGATTTGTCTTCACCTGTTTTAAAATCATGCTCTCATCTCTGGGTGAAAGCTTTCTTGCTCGGGCTCCGCGTTTTTATTTGCTACCAAACCACTTTCTTTATAGATTTGCTTTTTTTTATCAAATTAGATATTTCCCTTTCAGATTTTCCATCTAAGTGCAACTCAATTTTTATTTTCCGTTCTTCGAAGGTGGATTGTTTAATTTGCGCGGCATTTTTCAAAAAACTTTTATAATCTTCACTGATCGAATGATTGTGTAAGAAGAAATAATTGTTTTGGAGACAAAAGAAGAACAAAGTGGAAATAACGGTATATTTCACTTTTTCATTGTACAAAACATTAAGTGCCCGACTTTCAATGTGAGACAGAGAATTTACTTTTTCTCATTTTGTTATTCTTATGTATTTTATAACTGGACTTAAAATAAAATTTCTTTGGTTTTTCTATTAATAAGAGTTTTTATGATAAAACAAAAAAAAGTTAGACGCATCATCTTTCATCAAAACATAAATATTAAGATCATAAATTTTCGACAATGTTTGCCCGACTTTAAATGTGAGTGACTGTATGTATATATTAAAAGCTAACGATAACATCTGTGTGATAAATTAAGATTTATCCCAAATTTATTTTCGTAAAATAAAGTTATCTAAACAAATTTATCGAAAATTCAACAATTGCTTGTATGTAAAAAAGTAATTAATTTAATTTTCGCTAGAAAAGCAAATTTATCGATATGTTTTTTATAGAAATATAAGTCAATCTTGTGAATTTCTGCAGTTGCAAATATTATACAGTTTAAAGCATTTTGCTGATATAAAGTAAAAACATACTCCTTTATTTTGCAAATACAAAGATACTAGGCCATTTGCATAAGATTATGAATAAGACCATGGACTTATCTATTCATTTCTTGTAGAAAACTAAAGCTACCGAATGTTTTTTAAAGAAAATTATCGATATCTATTGAATAGCAAAACAAAAATTATTCTATTAAAAAGTAAAGTTATTAATAATTTTTCCACATAATGATAAAGTTGTTGATAATTTTTTAATACAGAAATGAAGATCATCAGTTCCTTGAAACTTGGACTGAAATGTTGAACTCCAAACAAAAGACAAAAGAAACACACCTTATTTATAAAACCAAATCGTAATTGCTGAAGTTAAAAAAATTTCACTGCTTTTTATAATTACGAGTACATATTTCTAAATGTACTTGAAATGGCAACATATAGTAGTTTTATACTCTAACGAAATTCTTGTTATTCAACTTTTTGTATTCTTTGTTTGAAAACCCATAAAAAATCATTAATTTTAATAGCTTCTTGAAATTGAAAAACATAATGGCAAAACAGTAATAACAAAACATAAAAACATAAAACATAATTATTTACTGGTTGCTTGACTGCCACTATCAAAAAAACGTTTTCAAAACAACCCCAAAAAGAAAGTAAATGTAAATTTTGAGAATTTAACATATAATTGACATTCAAAAAAAAAAATATTAATAAAACCACAGTATTTATACGAAGAACCTGAATAAAAAAAAGTAAAAACATGTACACTTGCTTCAGACATCGTTTTACTCTAGTCTTTTTTGTTTGTCATTTACAACGAGTCAAACCTTGAAAATAATTAATGTTGTTACTAATAAATAGAAGAAGTGTATTCAACTTAATACGACAACAAGTGTCAACTCACGCTTTGAGTAAAATGTTTGTCTGCTGCCTGACAACGCACAAAACTAATGTTAGGAGCCAGAAAGGTTGACGTTGAATTTTTAATTTTTATATGAAAACTTTTTGAAAATCAATAATTTAAACGACGGGTGAAAAAGAAAATTTGGACATGTTTTTATTTAGGGCAATTGAGGATAAAACAATTTAATTAAATTTTTATTACCTTGACACCCAAATATGCTGTGCATTGTACTGGAAATAGAAAAATATCTCATGCGGAGGATGAAAGAGGAAGAAATGTTTGCGGACGTTTGTCTAAAACCTATTAATAACAACACGCAAAGACTAAAAAAATAATTATCAAAGCATTTTAAATGTTGCAACTAGAATAGTTCAAACTAATAAAGTGTATAAACCTCGGACATTGTGCAGACTAACAAAAAAATTGTACTGGGCGGATCTTGTTCTCTAAAAGCACTTATAATATAATAAAGCTTTTCTTTGTCAGGGTTCGAACCTGCGAACTTGGGACCGTTAGTCGAGTACTCTATTACAATTCCCCAGACATTCAGCGGAAGACTAGCACGCAAACTTCATAAAAATATAAACTCTCAACTAACTCACACGTATTTCCATCACTTGTGTTTCCTTATAGTAAGTAGTCTGTTGCAAGACAAGAGCACGTTGGGAACTATAATTAGTTCTTCGAAAATCCACCTGTACTATAATTATCAGGAAATACTCACTCCCTCAGATATTAGCTCCACAATCAGAACGTTGCAGCCAACATGCAGGTACCTTAAGCACGATCAGTGCCAGGATGGTCTGTACAACACAGCCTGCGGGGGGTTTTGCTGATGCCCGTTCTACTAAGTAACCGTTACTGAGGGATTTGGAAGTTCCTATAAAACATAAATCATGCTGGGGCATCCTAGGGTTTTATTTGCTGCAATAAAGGAGAGCTTGCTGCCAATCTATTCCCCAGAAAGCGGAGTATTCTGATATAGAATTCGCTACGACACAACCTGCTTATCGGTAGGCCCTTAATTACAAATTGAGACATATTATCATGCAGCTTTTCTGGTTACAGGGACACAGTGAAGTAATACTACAACGGACAAACTGTCTGTACTGCAGCGAGGTCTGGGTATTACATAAATTCATACGGATGACAAGATTCGTTTTCGAAAGCTGTAAAAACCAGACACGGCAGCAACTTTTAGGTACTACACAGGAAAGATGGTATAGTGAAGCCACCTCTTCAATATCGAGGGCAACAGGGCCCAGGGGTCTACCCTGACTAAGGTTGTTTATTATAGTGGTAGTACTGACCGGGTACATATAGAGATAAATGCAAGGAGATTAAACTTTTCGTATAATGACTTCTGTAGAAGTTATAGGGATGAAGAAGAAGGAGGTAGTATTCCCAGTGAAATTTTTGTCACATACATCTTCGATCTACGACCATTGACAATGAAAGCGTTACCCATCCGAGGTCTGTATACAATTCCTACTTACATTTACACAGCGATGACCTAGGCCGTAAGATGCTTCCAACACTGTATACATTGTAAGCGAAGATTGGATAAGTTCAAAACTGTATTATTAGCATTTGTTTTCTTCTTTGCTTCTTATATACAATTAATTTAACAATATGAGTAGAAAAAGACTAATCTGAATCGAATGCTAGTTGTTTGTTGTGCTTAACATGTTTATTTTGATTTTGTCTGTTGACACAATCGCTTACAATCGGATGCTTTGCAAATTGTAATAACTTGTGGACTGTTGGGATTGATCCCTTTCTCTGCCGTTGTCCAGCTCTTAATCTTGACAATACACTGGGCTGACTTTTTCAATAGGTGGCAACGTGTTCAACCTAACCTTGCTTTATCCAAAGCAGAACTTTGACTATAAGTAGCTCCAGTTTATTTAATTATATGGGTGGCGGGGAAAAAACGATAGTGAGAATTTCTTATTTTCTTTTGAATAAAATGAAATGATATATTTACAATTATTTACCTTTCCAAGGGTTCCAGTTTTCGCACTGATAAAAGTTGCACGGTGCGCTAACTTAGCACAGTTTTGAGTCGCCAAATAAATACTGAAATTCTAACTTCACGGGTGGCAATAAACACGACTAATATTAATTGAAATTAGAAAACGAAAGTAACCATGACCTTGACAAGGCTTAACATTGACAATTAGATTTGTCAGAGCAAGTGATACTAACCAGTGGCACAATTTTTATTTTTGAATAATGCCGGTAACTAAGTTTTTAATACCGATATTAGTAAAACTAAGAACATATACAAATCATTCATCAGCATCATTACAAGCTTTTATTTATGCATAATTAATCTTATAATTGCAGTCGTCTTGATACAAAATTATTTTACAAAGTAATTCAGTGAAATATATAAAAATAAATATATAAAAAAAAATTTATGTTCAAGCTTTTTTGGACAGATTATATCGTTATTTGGAAAATGACTTTAAATTTAGTTGAAAAATCGACGAAATAATTGCTTTAGTGCGAAAATTTAAGTTTCCGTGTTTATTTCGGGGGAGTCGGGAGATTTTGGTGATTCCCGAAGCTGATTTTGGGAATTCCCAAAAACGCAGAGATGTTCCACCAATCGAACTTGGGCTTTTCAAAAACGGTGCGCGTCGTTGCCTTTGAACACGTATCTGAACTATTGCGGTCATTCGCTTTAGTGCAAAAATTTAAGTTGCCGTATTGCTTACGGGGAAGTAGAGGAATTTTGGGGATTCCTGAAGCCGATTTCAGGAATTCCCAAAAAAAACTCAAAGACACTCCACTAACCGGTTAGGTCGGTGCACTTTTTTTTGTCACGGAACGTGTATCTGAACTATTGCCGGTCATTCGTTTTAGTGCGAAAATTAAAGTGGCCTATTGACTCCGGGGAAGTGGGGGAATTTTTGGGAATTCTCGAAGCTGATTTTTGGAATTCCCAAAAAACTCGATACACGTTTGCTAACCTGTTCGGAACCGGTTTTTCATATTCGGTGCGCATTCTTGTTGTGGTACGTGTATTTGAACTATTACCGGTCATTTTGGAGCCGGTGATTAATTGAAAAAATTAAATTTATATTTGCAGTAAGTCATAAAATAGAAGAAGGTAATAAAAGTTCCAATAAATATAAAACTAAATATAAAAAACCGAACAAATTTGTGTTGAAGAAGTCCGAAGGAAGACGAAATATCGAAGAATAAATTCACTAAAAAATTTTTTATATAAAAAACAAAACTGACCTCAAGCTTAAAGCAACATTTCAATTAAATATACGGCCATGTCACAGAATTCACTTCCGTTCTGAAATGGATTTGAATCGGATTTTTAATTCTTCAAAAAACGAAAATTTAAAACTTTTTCGGAATCAAATCATTTCTTGCAATTAGAAATGATTTCATTCTGTAAAGTTCTTTAGTTTTTCGTTTTTGAAGAAGTAAAAAAAGGATTTAATTTCGTTTCCGAACGGAATTAAGCTCTGTAGCATGGTTGATAGTTTAAATAAATATTGTTCAAAAAACTAACAACCAAACTTTTCAAGGCTTTTGAACTAAAAAGTAAGAAATAGTTTTACGAATACTAGTATTATTGTGAATTAAGCGCCGGGCGCTCGAAAATATGATACAAAACACCCACGCTTAATTCACAATAATACCAGTATGTTTCATTCACTATTGTTTACGCTTCTTATTATATTTATTTCTAATTTTTAGCGGAGCGTGTTTTTAAAATATATTTATTTCAGAACCGAGTCGTTGGTAGAAAACTTATCGATGAAAGCGTAGAAAACTATTCAACTATTTTGTTAAGTTGTTTTGTCTTGTATTTATTTTCCAATTTTCAACCACTTATTTTTCTTATTTTTAATATTTTTTTTAAGTATGCAGCGCGTAAAGTAACATGTTGCTGTACTGACGTATGGACTTTCAACCAAAGTTAAAAACTAAAAAAAAATAACCAACAATAAAATGTGTACATGACTTTTAAATAAAAAACAGTTTCCATTATTCTTACAAAACTTAGTCACATACAACATACATTTCTTTTTATTTTTAATTTCACTATTAGAACACGTCCATTTGGACAGACAATCAAACAGACAGATAGTCAAGCGTCGTACATGAGTTGTTGAAATAATAAAAACTAAATGAAAAGAGAACAAAAATTATGCTGCCAGGTTTCTTATGCTGTCAATGGTTTGAGTTTGCTTTGCAGCAACTAAACATGTTTAAATTAAAATTAAATGCGGCACACTGTTGCTTACTTTAATGAAGATTAAATAGATTTGTTGTGTTTTTCTTTGCGCACTCAACTTCAAAGGGGTTTGTTTAGATAGAGTAAGCAAAATATTCCAGGTATGATAATGTTTTAATTTCTATTAACTGAAAGTTGCTGCTTAAAGCCATAAATTGTTAACAAAAAAAAAAAAACGACGTGTGTGATTTTAGTGATAATTAGCAAAAGAGGGTCATTTATGGCCAGAAATTTGCCAAGTGCTTATTAAATATATATTTAAAGTTTTTTTTTTTACCGAAAGATTAAGTGTCAGTTCACGGATAACGAAGCTGTTCGTTCGTCCGCACAGCTACATTCAAAACATTAACAGAATTTTTAATGTGCGAAGACAAGGTTCATAAAAATTATCATGTTTAAAGACAAAAGTATTTTTTTTATTAAGTACATACATATATACATATATCTCATGGCACAGAGCCTATCAACATACATACATACGTACGTTGATAAATAATAAAAACCAGCAGTTTGCTGGTTAGTCAGTGACTGTAAACTGCAGTACAAACAACTGGAGTTATAACAGATTGTATATGTGATCAATATGAGACAAATGTAGACTAAAAAATAAATAAGAGCTCAGTGGCTGAGTTGGTTAATCGGCCGAATTAAAAATACATCATGTTTACATGGTACTGAGTTCGAATCCTAGTGGGTGCTGATGAGCAGTGTAGCGACTGTGAAACAGCTAGTTGTCCCCCAGCTTTAGTGTAGTCAATTATTTTTTCCTGTCTTCTTTGATCAAGAGATATTGATCGCGGCAATTATTATTTTAATTAAAAATAAAAATATTTCTCGGCTCTAGCCAGGATTGAACTTGAACCAGATGAATAATACCATTATATATAATATTAGAAATATTAAGTTCTAGTATTTATGACCATATCTTCTTCTTTTATTAAAAAAAAAAAAAAAAATAGTGGTATTTCTACGGGCTAATCATGGTCAGCCTATGTTTGTTACTTAAAAAAGCAAAATATGCATTAAGCATGAAAAATATATTTTCAATAAATATAATGTAATTGTTAGAAAACAACTCGTTTACTTAAAATTTTTTATTAAAAACCAAACACCTGCTTCTTCATGTAGCACTCACGTTTTAAAACTCAATACCAACTGTCAGCCCAAGTCCAAGTCCTTTTCCTTTTCTTTACACTTCCTTCTAAGGAAAAAAACTCAAGTGTAAAACAAATGCTGCAAATTAAAAATAAGAAGGAACAGTTTTCTGTGGTTTGCTTTATAAATTTTTTTGTTGAACCCTAATGGCCTGTTATTGTTCAACTTTTAGCCAAAAAAAAAAAAAAACTACCTAAAAAATTATCTAACTGAAATGTTTAACGACAGGTATTGGATCTTATTATTCATACTGAATCACGCATGTTAAATCAGTCAGTCTCTTATTATACTCGTAATGTTTTCCACACACACACACACACACACACACATCCAGGGGATGCATTAAAAATCTCTTTAATAAACATTTTTTTAGGTTATTTTCTTTCTTAAAAAAAAAAAGAAAAAAAAAAAAGAACACAAAAGTACTCGTATCATGATGAAAAACGTGGGATTTTGAAAAATTTTTTTATCGCTTGCATTAAAGTGTCAAACAAAAAATATGACCCTGTACAACGAACAGCTGGTTGAGATGTGTATCTCCAAATGGTATCCAAAAGTATTTGTTTAAGAACTAATCTGGCAGAAATGAAAATTATATAGTACAGCTGAAACATAGAATAACAAGTAAGATCTAAAATACCCTTCACATCACTCATGTAAATACTTATATCTTGTATATTACAAATTTTAACTATATATGATGTTTTATAAATGGGTAAAAATTGGAACAAAATGGGCTTTTCGAAGATCGATGACAGTTTAGAGTGATTTTTCGACCTTAAAATCCCCTATATACTGATTTTCATTAAAATCGTTAGAGCCGTTTTCAAGAATCTATAAAAATATTACAAATCGATAAAAAAGAGAATAGGAACCTTCCCGGTACCGGGGCCAACTTATAGCGATTTCTCGAAAACTCTTGGATACCGACTTATACCAAAGCCCGACTTTTACCAAAGAGCTGTTTTTTGGTCGATATCATCTTCTCGAATTGATCAATAAGGGATCAAATAAACATAATCAAAAAGCAGAATTGACGTTTTTTATTTAAAAACAACTAAGAGTGTAGTATATTCAGCTGGGCCGCCGAGTCTAAAATAGCATTCACAATAGTCACGTAAATATATCGTATATATTACAAATTTAAACTATATATGCTCGGGACAAAAAAGCTTTTCCGGGGGCCAGACTATCGGAAGGATTTCTCGACCTTAAAACTCCTATGCACTGATTTTCATTGAAATCGTTAAAGCCGTTTTCGAGAACCAATAAAAGTATTATAAATGGATAAAAACCGATACAAAAGGGGTTTTCTGGGACCGGATGCATTCTAGAGAAACGATTTAATATGGCGCCGGTCCCGAAAAGTGTATATTCTTCCGGTTTTTATGCGTATTTTTATTTTTATCCATTTGTAATATTTTCATTGGTTGTCGAAAACGGCTTTAACGATTTTATTGAAAATGATTGTGGACCTTAAAAACCATACTTTACTTTTGTTGGCCGGATTTTTCTTTTTCTGGTGAAGAACATTATTTCTCTTGAACTCAAATTCATATCTTTTTGGTTTCCTACAGCTTATTAGTTTTTGTTATTAATATTTGCTATCATAATTAATTAAATGCTTCTTTAATTTTCTCTTACTAAGAAGTAACTCAGTTCTATTTTCAACTTGTGATTTTAGCGAAGTGTTTGTGGTCATAACATAGTAAAAGGTAGTTGATATCTTTTAACTATTTAATTTTAATAAAAAATTCAATTCACAAAAAATTGTGGATTACAAGAAAATAAATGTCTGAATGTTTCGGTTTGAGGTTACGACATCAACTGCCTTCTTCGTGCAGTCCGGTTGCCATTTATCTTCCGCATTTTTCAGTATTGCTAACAATAGCTATTCGTTGGAATTTGACTGGTAGTAATGTGTCCACTGGTAACAATTTCTATTTTTTTTATTTTATGTTTGATCTAATATAATTAAGTTGAGGGAAAAATTTTATTATCCTGAAATTTTACTTTAACCCTTCAACGTCCATATGGCTGTAATTCGACTGGTTTGACATATTTGCGCCACTTTATCCTGTTTGGAGTATTCCTAGGAGTTTGATTTTTCAAATATCCTTTTTCTTGTCTCTATATTAGTGAAAACCCCCGTTCAAAGGTATAAACAAAAAGGGAGTGGAAAAGATTTTTTTAACATTTGTATCATATACGAGGGCTGGTACAAAACTAACCATTATTTTCAATTTGTTTAAAAAGTACGTATATATTCATCTATAACTATCTTGTCCCCTTTAAAGTAATCCCCCTCAGATATAATACGCTTATGCCAACGTTTTTTTCAATCTCGAAACATTTCTGAAACGAACTTTATGGTATCGCCAACAGCTCCTATTTCGATTTTTCTTTTATCTGCTCAATCGTAGGAAAACGCATTCCTTTCACCGGTGTCTTCAGTTTTTTGAAGATGAAAAAGTCAGTGAATACGGTGGTTGAGGCATGATAACGATTTTGTTTTAGGCCAAAAACTCAAGCACAAGCATTAATGTGTGAGCTGGTACGTTATCATGGTGCAAAATACATGATAGTTTTTTCTACAATTCTGTGCGTTGCTGACGAATTGCTTCGCGCAAACGGCGTATAACTTCAAGGTAGTATTCCTTATTGACCGTACGACCTTGTAGCAAGAATTCATGATGCACCACGCCATTGCAGTCGAAGAAAACTGTGAGCAAAACCTTCACATTTGACTGAACCTGACGTGCTTTATCCCGTCTTGACTTTTCTGGACGCTTCCATTGGAATGATTGGGCTTTGGTTTTAATGTCATAGCCATACACCCATGATTCGTGACCAGAAGATAAAGTATTACTGTTTTGCCAATATTGTAAAACTTCAGAAGAAAATATTTTCGTAATTTTTTATCCAAAAACATTAAATTTATGTTTCAAATTTTATACTTTTTATAATACTTTTGCAATATGCCGTTCTATAGTTGTGCTTTTTAACATTATTTTTTTTTTATAAATATGCATAAAATCAAAGCTAAATTACTTTTATATTGTTAATTATTAGGAACTTGCTTCAAAACACTGTGTTTTTATTTGTCATCATATGTAAATACGAAAATTGTGAGTGTATTTAATTTTTCGAACTTGCGCTTACATATCTCTTTATGTGTAAACACTGGTTTACACACGGTTTATTGAAAAATTAAAATTTTTTATAAAAGTGTAATTAGAAATAGTTTTCTTTTTTTAAGAAACTTTAGAATAGTTGTGGTTCTACTTAAAAATAGAGTTTCTTATATTCTTTTCATCATATTCTATCACTTCAGCTTAAAAAGTCTGACATGTTGATTTTCTCTAGAAACAAATGCTTAAGGACGTGTTTCGAATTCGATGTGCTTGAAAAATTAACTTCTTAAGAAGGAGCCATCTCCATTAATATGGGAATAAATTACTTATTCTAGTGTACATATGTACAATACATATATCCGGTTGTGTAACGAGCCTTGTAACAGCACAAGATGTGCATTTAAAATGCACTTAACTTTAGAACGTTACAAATACTTCCTTTGGCGGCAAAAAATCAAAAAGAAATCAAATAACGTTTACTACACATTAACACAAAAGTTACATTTTCTTTTTATAGAGAAAACTGTTTCCGACCAGCTTGTTATGAAAAAAAAAGTTACAAAGTTTATTCATTGACACGTGCTGTAAGGTGATGAGTTGTAAAGGAAATTAAAATAAAACAGCCCACAATCTTATTATTATTTTTAATAAACACAATTTAATTAATTAATGCTCGCTACTAATACTGAACGCCTACTCAGTATAAATTTTACAAAATGTAAAACTGCACCACCGAGTAACATTAAATCTAAAAGAGTGTTTTATTTATAGTCAAGTGGCTTTTCTTTGAGACAAAACAATCAGTTGATTACATTGTTAAGCTGATTAATAAAAAACCATATTGCTAAAATATTCATATTGTTTCACTTATAACTCTATAGTCGTAGCATTTTGCTGATCATTAAGGAAATTGTAAGCGCATACAGAACAGGCTTTTTTGTTTTGCCTTATCTTTATAAATATCACATATAATTTACTTAATTTAACTATGCGCCCATCAATTTTCTCAGTTTGTAGCAACTGCGAGAGCGTAGCGGAAGTGCGTGTGCCGTTTGCTTTGAAAGCCTCCGCCAAACGCATTCAGCGATGTTTTAATAAAATTGAAATATTTTATTTTAAAAACTCACTTCAAGTCAAAAACACAAAAGAGTGTTGACATGTATTTAAAATTAGTTTTAAAGATTAATTGAGCAGATTAAATTGTATTAAACTAGAAGATAATATTTGACACTCCAACACCTTAGAATATGAAACCGTCGTGGTAAAATATTTCAGTTGTAGGTGGTAGACGACCACCTTTAGTGAATAAAATGTTGAAAACGAACCCTTTAAGTATACCATTTAAAGAAGTACAAGGTGTTTACTTTACACTAAAAAAATACACATAAAATTATTATATTTGATATTGCGGAAATCCAGGTCAACCATGAAAATGATTACCGAAAATGGTCTGACGTTCTGGATAAAGGGAAAAGATTCTTTTATACTTATCAGCTTAAAAGTGCTAAAGGCCTTCAGGTCGTTATAAAAGGTATTGACACTTGTCTAGACATGGATGATGCTAAGACTGGATTGGTAGATAAATAATTTAAAATAAAAAATGTAGTAACCATTAGGAACCATGAAAAATAGGGTTGAACTGGGGATGTTGTCCCAAAGAAGAATGAAATACATGCAATTTATACCCTCAAATTCCTAAACTGCCAAGAGTTTGGCCACACTAAGGCTTATTGCAAATTGGCCGCAGTTTGTGTTGTATGTGGCGAACTTTACAGCACATCACAGTTCAAGAAGACAAACACTGACTCGTGTGTTAAAAAAATGCAGCAACTGTGGAGGTAATCATACTGCAAATTACAGGGATTGTCTTGTCACTTTAAGCAGTCAGTGACTAAAAAGTCCTCAAGTTCTCTTAAGAAACCCCAGCAGTCAAATAGCATTTCAACAAATAATTTTCCCCACATACAAACTTTAAGCAAATTTCTTACGCTAATGTGGTTAAATCCGATATATAAAACTTGAACCAGGAGCTCAAGTTTCAAAACTCCGATCAAAACTTGAGCCATCTTGAGGCAACTCTGCAGACTCTGGATTAATCCCAAAATATTTACATTTACGGTATGGCAGAAACATGGAATGTCAAATGCACAAGATTGTGAATAGAGTTAATAAGTTGAAACATTGTTCAAACTATTGTTTTTCACTAGCGAATACTTTTTCCCAACCTCCTGCTAGCATATGAATTTCATGCCAACGAAGTGCTCCAAATTTGAGTCAAAGAATGTATCAAACCAATTTCTGTTCTGAAGTGTATTTCACTAAATGTATCTCGTATCAATCGAAACAAATAGTAGTCAGAAGAGGCAAGGTCTGCGCTATAAAGGACTGGTTTCCACATTGTTTCTGACCAGTCTTGCAAAATGGGGCCTCAACGCTCGGCCTCGTATTTGGTCAAATATTCTGGTAATTTTCGTTTATTGCTCCCTTGAAATGAATTAACTGGATCTATGGTCACTTGACCTGATTTTAAAAGCTCATAATACAACAAGAAGAATTACTTCTTATCTCAACAAATACAGAGCATTACCTTGGCGTCTTGAATATTCGTCTTCGCCGTTGATATGACTTGGGGTTATCGTAATGTATCCAGTTTTCGTCACCAGTAATAATACGATGCAAAAATTACTACTTCTTACAGCGTTCAAACATCATGCAAAATCGCCGTTCCACGTCTCTTGGCTTCAGTCTCATGAAGGACTCAATTTCCATGCTTTGGAATGATTCTCAATACTTTTATGCATCAGAAACTGGCTTATTGTGTGGCTCCCAAAGATAATGCAAATACATCTTGCGTTTGAATACAATTCCCGTTGAGTAATACTACCAATTCCTCATCTTCAGACCTTTTCCTCCCCCTGTCTCCTGTGTTCAAATCACTACTTTTTATGTTGATCGTAAGCTTCTACCGACAATCAATTTATTTCAGCAGTTTTTCTTCAAATGAATGTAGTTTATCATACTTCCCTGCAAAATATCTTTTTTGGGCACAGAATTTGACTTTATTATAGCGATTTATCGAATACTGAGTTATAATGTTTATTCTCCACGGCTGATACCTGCAAGACGCAATCTTTACCAAATTTCAATACCTTGAAGTATGGAAGGTGTTGGACAAACTTTTGCTAATCTGAGCAGTGTCGAAGGTATATACACTGGGTACTGATCAGTTTTAACTAATTTAATTCCAACATTTTAAATGCTGCAATAGAGTCTGTTTTAGTCTTTCGTGTTGTTATTGTTAACACTCCGTGAACACTACTCCCTCTTTCCTCCTCATCATAACCTATTTTCTTAGTTCCAGTACAATGCGATGCATATGTAGGGGTTATCTTCTTAGAACTGGTCCCAGATAAAAAAAATTGCCCAAATTTTTCACAGCACTTACAGCTGCTCAATACCTTGATTTCCAGGTGCTCAATTGTCTCCCCCCGAGGAATAAGTTTTGCTTCGGCGTATTCCTAACCAGTGCACTTTTTTTTCGAGTAAAAAGGGAAAGGAGCAGTTGGTTTGGACCAATGGCTATGGCGGCCAATAAAGCGCACCAAACAGTAATTTTCTCTGAATATAAGATAGTGTTGACAGCTTTTGCTACGAAGTTATGGAAAAAAATTCATGGAAGTCTTATTTAATTTTGAATTTTCAAATGAGTAGAGTCTATAAATAATTTGGGAGATTTAAACTACACAGGAGATATAGGCTACTGCATGCTCATATGTTAGGTGAATAAGACTTATTAGTATCACTCCCAACGAAGAAGCTTGTCCGTTTTCTTGATATACTTAACCCCTTGATACACAAAGGGACGAACAATAGATCAACACTGGTCATAGTGCAAGTGGAGGATAAGGGCCACATCCCATCCAATAATAATAATAGGATTTAACCTGCCTCCTGCATTTTGCTCATTATGCATTTCATTTCTTCTTGAATTGAATTAATTGGATTGAAGGAATTTCATGGACGAGTTGTTAAATATTAAGCCTAATAATTTATAAGATTGGTTTTATTTTTCTGTCAGCTAAAGATTATTTGTGTACGTTAAACGATTTTTACATTTCTACTAACTAAATATAGATTACTTTCAAAGGATTATTTAATTCAGCTAATATGTACAAAGTCGATTTATTTTTTAGTCTTTCTTTACTCTCAGATATGTTATAGATATTTTTGAGGTCGCAAAATCATCGTCCTGTTGCTGGCCTTTCAGTCCTAAGACTGGACTGAAGCTTTAAGTCTCAGAGGAGCATTAAGTTCTTTAGATGAAGAAGGAACTCTAAATCAAACCATCACCACATATTAGCCTCAGAATAGATAGAACAATTTTTAGTATTGGCAGTTAAGTCAAAGCAAGTCTGTTTTCCATTACAAGTTCCATTTAATGCTATGGAATAGCAAAAATTATTGTTTTCTTTGGGCTGTTATTTTTGTTGCTTCATCTTTATGTGATGGTGTAGATTTGGTGAAGTGGAAAGACGATATTTATCCCCCAAACCCCTCCCATCTTACCTTTAAAATTATAAAAAATATATTTTGCTATTCCTCAAATATGCGATTTATAAATATAAAAGTTTGTAATTTTGTTTCTTCCATTAGAATTTTCTGCTTCCCCTTCTTTACCCCACTAGGCAAGATTGCCAGCAAAAACAAAACAATAATCTTTGGAATGCTTAGAAACGTCATAATTGCTGTAAATACAAAAGAATGCTGGTACTTCATTTAAAATTTCAATTCTGAATAGGAAACAACAAAATATGAATATCAGCTCCTTCGAACAGACAAGTTGTCTTCGAAAACAACAACTACTAATCAAACAACCTGTTTTATAAAATTTCAAGATATATTTCAAAATGTATGATATATTCATGAAGTTTATTGGTTTAAATATTCAGCTATTTTTTGTAAAATTCTATATTAATTAGATTACGAGTTTCTTCACTCAACTAGTAATTTTTACTAAACGACAACGACAAATTAATTTGCATACAAACGTACGAGTATGCAAACTCTTTGAACTTAACTAATTGATCATACAAAATGTATACAAATTCATGAGTATATAGCCTTTTAAAATTAATAAAAATATAATTCTAAAATAATATATACAGCTCTGTTCTACATTTTCAAAATTGCTTTGATTGTTGTTTTGATTTTAATTTTTTATTGATATTGTTTATGAAATTTTAAAATCTCAAATTTCACTTGGCATGCGAAACATTGCTGATAGGTTTAGATTTATTATGTCTTTAAAAATGCAAATTACAATTAAAAAAGCAAAAGATTTAAAGCATTATCGTAACAGCCAATCAATTATACAGTAACCCAAGTATTTTCATGATATACAAAAGACAAGGTATACGAGTATCGAGTTTTCCTTGACAATCGCTGTTTATGTTTAGTTATCTTCCCCTTTTTCCATTTATATTTTAATTTGCTTGTTGTTTTGTTGTTATAAGTAATATCTAAAAGAGGAAAAAGTTATGTAAATGTTGAATACATATTAACAAGTTGTTGAAGTACTTAAATAGAAACAAAATTGTTAAGTTATCATTTTTTCAAATTGAAAAACCATAAAATATTTATTGGAAAATTTGAGTGCCCACCTCATTTTTTAAAGTAATATCCCACTTGATCAGTTACGAAAATAGCCGATTCCATTCCTTGAAAGAAAAAAAAAACAAATAAAGCAAGTCATAGTATAATATATTCGGCTGGGCCGAATCTAAACTACCCTTCACGATAGTTACGTTTATATATAGTATATGTATATTACATATTTGCACTAAATATGCTCGGATATGTATAGACCGATATCGGGGAAAAAATATTTTTGCCTTGTAATCACTATTCCAAAAACGAAATCTTTTATGGACATTTTCATGGAAAAGTTTGTTTAACTCATATTTCGAATATATATGAACCGATATCGGAATTTTCTATTTTCTGTATTTAAGTAATCTTCTTTTATAATGAGAATTGCTTTTCAGCAAAAACAAAAAAAAAATGTTAATGGAAAAACTGGTTTAGGCTCGGGTATACGAGTATATGGACCGATATCGGAAAATTTTTTTCCATATTTATATAACCTTCTTTTATTACCAGAACTGCTTTTAAGTTCGCTTACGCGACATTTTCGTCAAAAACTCGGCTTAGGCTATATCTCGAGTATATATAGACCGATATCTGGAATTTTTTTCGCCTTTTAGTCGCCATGCTAAATAATTGTGTGAAGTTTGAAGCAAAACAAACAACTTTTTTTCAAAAATTTTCATACAAAATTGCAAAAAGAAAAATGGCTTTTTTCGGAATTTTAAATATATCTCAGCTATATGTAAACCGATATTACTGAATTTCAATAGCAAACTTTGAACTGAAAGAATTTATTGCAAATATTAGGTATAATAACAATAAATAAATAAATCCAAATTAAGATCAGATACTCATATTTTTTCATTGGAAGTTGATTTATGGTATAGTTTTATATATTGTCTAATCGGTAACAACACATTCATTGAATCAATTAACAAATTGTTTAAGTGCGGACCTGTAAAGCAGCTATTGTTTTCAACAACAAAATATATGATATACAAACTTTTTTGCTTGTTATTTATACATCATTGAACCATGAGAAAGAAACGCTGAAGAAAAAAAGAAGAGTTTCTTAGAGAAGCTTATAGAATCATTATTCTCTAACACAAATATTTCGATAGAAATATTTGTGTTAGAACACTAGCTAGAACTAGTAAAATATAATCTGAAATTTAGTAATCAAATGGTATATTACACATTTTATTATTTTTTTAAGTTTGCTCTTATACCTGTACTTTATTACAGTTTTCTTTATGGCGCTTGTGAAAAGTACGCCAAATGCAAACGTTGCCTTAAAGCAAATGCCTGTGGCGACTTTATAATCTCGGCTCATTTGCACTTTTCATTAAAAATAATTATTTCCACTATCAATTTCTGATCTTATTGTTTTGCCTGTTTTTGGTTGTTATTAAATTTTCCCACCTTTTTTATGCAACCATTTATCATTGATTTGACTCAACGGAAATTCAGCTGTGAAGGAGAAAGAAAATAAATGATGAAAAGAAAAAGTAAGAAAAACGAAAAAACTAAACTGCGAACTTGTCATCAAGTCTCTAACAATGGCCAACCGTTAAAGTAAAAAATGAGCCAGACTCGAAAACAAAGACAATTTGCAGTGTTAAATTTGGTTAAAATGTAAGTAGACTGAAAAAACGACTTAAAATCACTCATGTGCATCATAAAAAAAGAAAAATCAAGAAAAAAGACCTCCACAAAAGGGAAATAAACGAACTTTTTATTAAAAGAGATTTAATAAAATTATTTTGACAATTTGTGAAAATAATTTTACATAATAATTTTAAGGTGATTTAATTGCAGAAATTAAATTTTGCCACTAAATATGGCTTTAGCTAACTCAAGAAAAGGGTTTTGTATTTATGACACAGTTTCTTTTTAAATTACTAAATGTTTTAGATAACAAACCTCAGTTTAAAAGGAAAACATTATTTCAAATGCTTTCGAAACAAGTTTTTAATTGATTTCTCTTTGATGTGCGACCAATAGCATTCGCTTAGTGTTATATATTTACTTTAAAGTCGGCTAAATTGTTATTTACGACAGATCTGTTTAATTGTGGCATGAAAAATAATATTTCGTAAGAGCTGTCTGTTCAGCGTCGTTTCCATTTCTTTTACCGCATTTCTATGTTTTGAAAAAAAGTACATTCAAATTATTATTTAAAATAAACCACTCGTTCTCAACTTTTTAAAGAAAACTGAAAATAAAGTTTAAAAAGGTAACTTTCTAATAAAAAAAATATAAATATTAGTAGCTAGTGATGTAAACAATAGTAAACTCAGTTGCTTAAAAGTAACTTTAAAAAAATATGTTTTAAAAATAGCACATAGTAATGTAAAAAAAAAATATACTATAATTGATCCTGGCAGGAACGCTATTGTAAAGTGCTAAGAAATTTCGAATACTACACTTAGCTGCAGTTAAAATTAAAGTGCTTAGTTACGAGTAGAATAATGAGAGGAACTTGGATTTGAAGTCAAAAATATTCTGATTTTTATTTACAATTTTTACATCTATGTCTACTAATCTCTTAATGGGTGTGAAAATAAATATATCGAGTCAAATATGTTTGACATAATAGAATTACGTAATGACATATTTAGTGTGAAGATAAATATGTTTAACGTAACGTTCCAACGAACCAACCTGTTTGTTTATGTGTTTTAAATAACATTTATTAAAAAAAAAAACGCAATACCTTTAAACGAAAAAATATCCTGCAAATGTAGCATAAATAAATAATATTTTAAAACACCTAAACTAAATAGAACACATGTAACAATTTTTAAGATTTTGAGCAAATTAAGGTAAATTTTTGGTTGTCACACAATAAGACTTTGTGGGGGGTAAGAAGCCAAGAGTGTCCTCTAAATGCCGATAAAAGTGGCAGATGCCAATTTTATTTGGGAGTTAAAAACAAATTAATTTGAAGTTAGTGGAAAATTGGTTATCTGCGAATGAATTTAGCTGTATTTGGGCACATTTTTGGTTGTTACTAAACACGACCTTGTGAAGTTGGAAGTCAAGAGCATCCCGCAAACTTTTCAAAAAACTTCCGAATACAATTGAGATCTGCCACTTATATCGGTGCTTAAAGGAATTTAAGTTTATGTTTAAAACGTTCACTTAAAAAACTGGTGTTTTTGAAGTCAAGCTATTTTGCATGTTTGTTTTCTAAGTCTTTTGTTATGATGATGATTTTCACCAAAAAATGGAGTATTAACACACATTGTATGTGTGTTATAATATAAGGTAATATGGGCTTAGTTTTGTTCAGAGAACCTAACTTTAATTTATTTTGCTTGTTCTCATCTAGTTCTTATTTTTGAACAATTCGGTTTTGATATTTGTCTTGCAAGACACCTGAAGTGTTGCACCTTCAGGTGTGTTTTCTTTCAAAGTGGTAGTGTATATAGTAATATTGGCACATTGTTGCATATAGCAGAGTATTCATACTAAAACCATGAATTAGGGTTATTATAAGGTTAAATTACTAAGACTGACATTTCCTCGACAATACGTTTTATATGGAATCAACCCTACCTTGAACGAGACTTTCATAAAAAAATGATTATCTGCCTGGCTCACGATGTCGTTTCGTTTACGTTCGCTAGTGTTTTATATTAAAAATAAGTGATTTGTAGTCAACTAATATTCAACTAACGAGTACATCGGAGGTTGACAAGGCATATGATATAAGATCAGTGAAAAACAAAGCTTTTAAAAGACATCGGAATAGGTTTTTCGACCTTAAAAATTATGACGAACGTTTACGAAATGACATCGTGAGCCATTTTGGCGTCATAGGCTTTCAACTCTGATAACACAAGTTAATCAAGCCGAAAGTATGAAGTTGTGACGTTAAAAAGTTTTCAAGCATATCATGATATCGCTCTACATTCACAGTCACCGTTGCGCCGATTTCATTTTCAAAGAAGTAAGATTCATCCCATGATTTCTCCTGAACAACTTGCACACCAGACTGGCACTTTTAATGGACGTAAAGGGGACTGATGAATATTTTGAGGAGTTTCCATTGCCCAGAACAAAAAAGTGCCCCGTCACTCATTACGATTATTTCATGAAATTTAAACACGATTAAAACACGTTGATTTATTTATTTATTTTAGCTAAATGGTTAATAACAGCTGAGAAATCAGTATAACAAAGAAACAAATAGAATTAATATAACAAAAATTTCATTAGAAAACTACAAACAGTTATAAATATAATCACTAGAGTTTATATACAAAAGAAGTCTTCTCTTAGTAACATGAATATTGTCAGATAAGTCGATGATATCATAAAATCTGTTTACTTCGCCACAAACTCTACGGAAAGGATCAAAATTTAAGAAGTTTGATCGATGAAATTGAAGATACAGAGGAACGTATGATCTTAGCTGTCTGTTAGGTATATTGATTTTTATTCTATTGCGAAGATGAATTGAACCAATATCCCCTTGTAATAAAGAATAATATATTTGATGTAATTCTTCGGCTATTCAATGTAGGGAGGTTAATAAGAGCTAGTCGGCTGCGGTATGATGGTAAATTTACTGCTGGGTTCCAATTGAAATGATTAAGACAGAACAGCAGGAATTGTTTTTGGACTGCCTCCACCTTTTTTATATCCCAAATTACTGAGCAGTATTCAAGAATAGGACGCATCAGTGTAGTAAATAGATTTTTGGTGGTGTAAGGATCTTTAAATTCATTCGCCCAGCGTTTAATAAAATATTATTTGCTGTTTTGACAGCAAAAGTGACGTGAGAGTCAAAATTAAGTTTTTTGTCGAAGTAAACTCCAAGATCTAAATTAGTGTCAACAGTTGTAAGTTCAGTGCCATTAATGAAATACTTCGTGTGAAAGTCATCGATTTGCATTTACTTGGATTTATTTTCATGAGGTTATCCAACCACCAATTAAATAATCTATTTAAATCAGCTTGTAGAAAAAAGGCATCGCTTACATTTGGTATGCTGGAGAAAAGTTCTACATCATCAGCAAACATTAGAATGTTCCCAAATTCAATAGAGTTTGGAAAATCGTTGATGAAAATAAGGAATAAAAGGGGGCCAAGATGACTCCCATGAGGAATACCAGAAATAGCATCAATGTATTTTGATTTGGAGTTGTTAAAGATTACCCATTGTTACAGTCTTTCAAATAAGATTCTATCCAACGAAGGAAGCTTACAGTAAATCCTATAGCATTAAGTTTCTTAGCCAATAGTTTGTGGTTTACCTTATCAAAGGCTTTACTGTAATCCATATATGTTACATCGGTTTGCTGGCTAGTATAAAAACTATCATTGATGTAAGACGTTAATTCCATTAACAGCCTGTTCGACGATATCGAATGAAAATGTATGCGAAAGAAAGCTAGTCACTCACATTCGAATAAATTTTGGGTTTGTCCATACCACTATTGTTCGTTCGCATGAACTTATGTATTTTAATCGAATTTTGACACATCATTCGCATAGAATAAAGTTAGAAAAAACCTAAATCAATTTTCTTTCGCCTAGAATGCGAATAAACTTGTGCTTTCGACATCGGCGAACTGGCTGTAAGTTCATTGCAGTCGATTTACCTCTACAAAAACCATGCTGTTTTACAGAAATTATTGGTAATATTTCGTGTTTTAACAATAATAAATTTGCCACATGTCCACTTCATGACTGTCAAATATGTTTACCGAAATGGTGGCAAAACAAAGTAGTTAGTATTTTTCGTTACAACGAAATCAGAATAAAAGACAAATATGGGAAAATGGTAAAGTCCCATTTTGTAAAACCGGATGTTTCCACAACACAAACAAGCGTCTTGTCAAGAAATTTTGTACGAAATGCACTCAATGTCTTAAGTGGTGTCGCTTGCTTGTATTGTGTAATTATCACATAAATGTGTTTGCAACAGTGCTACTTGAAGTCTTTATATAGCGAAGTATTTCACCAAAAACCTCTATACAACGAAATCGGTCAAATATTTAAAGCAAAATGTTATCGTCGGAAATAACTTTACATGTGGGAGCAAGTGCATATGGAATTAAATCTGTATTGTTTTTAGTCTTGTCAAAATGACTTAATTTTTACTTGATTCTTGAAAAGTGAATTTTTATAAGTATTTGGGTTAAAATAGAACTATAATTATGAGGCCTGTTCTAAAACTCACGTGATTTTAAAGCCCATGTCATTTCAAAAGCACAAATGTAATTTGTGCCTGTTCTACGAATCACAGTTTTTTGTGATTTTCGATGTGATTTATACTCTTCGGAAGCACAAAAACAGATATTTTTGCTTCAATTATATGATATTTTTTGCTTTAGGTTGAATTTTTTTATTCGCGATATTATTCGCTAATTTCACAAAATAGTACACAAATCTTGCAACAAAGTAAGCTTATCAATTTTTTTTTCTTAATCTAGTGAATTATTTCGTATAAAATAAATAATTTTACTTAAACAATCAATAGAAAACACATTAAGTTAATTATTTCATTGTTGTATAAAGTCATAATAATGTACGTGATAAAAATAAGGATGTGATTTCAAATTGATTGCAAGTTAGCTTACCGATTTAAAATCACAAAAATAAAAAATATTTCATGTGCAGAACAATATTAATTAATTTTTTTTCTATATTAATTAATGAATTTTTAGTTTTAAGATTTGCATATTTATTGTTAGTTCTTTTAGAAGATACAATAAATAATTGAATTATAAAAAAAAAGAAATGTGCAGAACAACTTTTCTGTGATTTCAAATCACTTTTACAAAAAGTGAATGTATAATGAATTTTTTACATTTCTTTTAATTTGTCTGTACCAAGGCTTGCCTTAATACATATAAAACAATCAGTCAATCAAGTATTTTTGGATCTCCTTCAGACTCTTTGTTTAACTGTTTTTATAAATTTTGTTTAATAATTTTTATAAATTTTTGTCATACCTTTTTTTCTACATGTCTTAGGAGACACAAGAGAAGACAAGTATGTGAGTGTCCCAAAAAAAAAAGTTTTAAACAAGCAAAGTTTATATTCACTACTTTATAAATAAAACTTCTTTCAAACTTTGAGAGACCTATTTTAAATTAAAGAAAGAATACCTTCTGGGCAAAAGGTTGCTATTGCTTACAATGAAACTTTCTGTTACCCCATTTTCTGTAAATGTTTATGTAAACTCTGTTATTTAAGAACACAATTGGAGCTTCAACAATTGTGTGTAACACAATAGGAAAAACTCCTACACACTATACTACTGGTTATACTGGAGTCTTAATTGTACTCATATCTTTCTGTTTTCTTTGTTTTAAAAGAATTATTGAAAAACAAACAAGAAATTGAGCATTTAGTTTTTGTTTTCACAAAGTTTCTAATGACTTCTTGTTTACAACTATTGTTAAAAATTATAGGGAAGCAAAACCACATTATAACTGCTCTGCTGGGTACCGCTGAAATGATTGTCATATTAAATGATCTCGTTACGTGCTTTGTAATACAAGATCATATTGTCTTAAGGAATGTCTTGGTACGAGCATAATACAAGTATGTAAATTGATAAGATAAAAAACCTTTCACTTTACTTTTTAGCAGAGCTAAGAAGTAAATCTCTTAAAATAAATTTTAGCAGAATATATAATTATTTTTCCCTTAAAACTGGCAAAAGTCTTGTGCATAGTAAAAGCATTGACTTCAAGCGTTTAATTAAACAAGCTTTCTAATTAAATTGTAAAATAAGTTGACCTCTCAAATCTATCAAAGAAAGCGCCGAATAACTGTCTTGGTGTTTTGTAAATCAAGTTGAAAAGTGAAATGCTTGAAAGAAAAACTTGTTGGTTGCTTAGAAGAATATAAATATTTTGTAACTTAATTGCGGCCATAAAGATTTTAAGTTCTTTCAACACCTCTTCTAAAGGAGGTGCTAAATTAAACCTGAACAGAAAAATTATACTTAAACCTTTTTTATGTTCAAGAAATACAGATACAATAAAGAAATTGTAAAACATACAGCTGGCCTAACGAAACTTATAAAAAAATATATATGTATATAAATTGTTGCCATTAGAAACAAAACATTAGAAATGAAAAAAAAAAAAAATTAAGATTTCTTGGGTAGACACAAACTCCTAAAATTATCTTAAACAAGAAAAACCACAAAAAAGAAACTTTGATTTGAGCCAAACGTTTTAACTATACTTGGAATTACGACTAAAAACGTGGATAATATTTGCCAAGGCATTCTAATTTCGGGCCTATTTTATGAAAACTTTCAATAACATTTGTAAATGAAACAATATAAAAATCAATTTGTATATATTTTTTTAAGCACTCTGCACTAAATGTTGCATACAAAATATTTAAAATTTTTTACAAATAAGGCCCCCAAATATATTAATTGATTCTCGGGTTGCTGACACTTTTCCAATCAAAATACTATTTAAAACTTCAAACCAGTATCAAAAACCTTTAACACAAAAAATAAACAACAAAAAACTTTAACGAAAAAGTTGAAAGGAAATTTAAAAAACCCAAGTAACTGCTAAAAAAATACAACAACAAAAAACAAACAACACAAACAAAAACTAAAAACAATGACTTTAAATTCAACTTGGCTGGCTGGCTGGCTGGTTGGCTGTCTGTCTGCCTGTCTTTCAACATGGCTTAAGCAAAGTCCGTTGCTTTTTTGACTGTTAATAAAACTCAGTTTGAAAAAAAAACTCTTTAACAAAAGCGCTTTTAAGCGCTTGATACTCTTCCACTGAAACTACATTATCTGTTTGTGGCCGAAAACCACTACAGACGCAACCAGATTTCCAGTTGCCTGTAGTATTTTTATGAAACCAGTTTGCTGTCGTCGTGTATCTGAGGCCACCAAAGCAGAGCGTTTTTTGTTTTCTTTTTTTAATTTTGTAGTTTTCTTAACTTGTTGATTTGTCATACTCTTGAGTTTCTTTAGAAAAATGTTTACATCTGATATATGTGTACGTACGTGCTCGTTTAACAGTCCATACTGGCAACATTTGGCGAAGTGTGTGTTAAACCAACATGGCCGTCTTTTTCTTAAGACAATACAATCGCAAACCTGTTTGAGTTGGTCTGATGTACGAGTAGTAAAGTTTTATTTAAATTAAAAAGTCTTATGCTTCTTTTCTTCAAGTCTGCTTGCTTATTGTAGTCCAAGTCAAAACCTCTTTCCACAAAATTCGTATTTCTGATTCCACCTTCCACTTATGATACACATACTTTGTGTGTATTGTTTGTGACAACATCCATTATGGTGTATCATATTAAATCCATTAGTAAATGTGTCTTGACTAGACCGTGTTTTAGTGAAGTCACTCACCACTCAACTCTAAAGGAAATATTCAAACGTATGTTTCATTACATGATGAACTCCAAACATGTTTAACACTTTCAGGGCCAGTACTGCAATTCACTAACTTTACACCCCAATTAGAAGTGTTAACTTTAACCACACATTTTGTTGTTTGCACTTACCCCTATGTTATTCACTAACTATATTTAGCCACCGTAAAGGGTTTTATTTTTCTTCACGTTCAGATTGTTATAACGTGGCAACTCTCCATTTCATTTTTATTAGCTATTGTACTGAATCTCTTCTTGTTTATATATTTTCTTCTCTTTTGTAACTTGACTTTTTTATACACATAAGTATAAAAATCTTAAAAATAATATATGAGCTCGAGATCCTTTCTATATAAAACAATAATTAAAAGTTTTTTATTGAATATTTCATTTTGCTTTAGAAAACTTTTTAAGGAAAGTATTTGTTGATCGATTATAAAATCAAAAACAATTTTGTAATAGGAAATAAAATAACATGAAGAGCTTTAACAAATACATACATACATAATTACATTTAACATAAAAATAATGTTATTTTATTGCCTATCAAAACATTTTTGATTTTATAATCGATCAACAAACACTTTCCTTAAGAAGTTTTCTAAAGCAAAACGAAATACATATTGAATAATAAAGTTTTAATTATTGTTTTATACAAAAATATTATTTTTAAGATTTATTTTTGTTGTTCACTAACTTTTATTGTTTTTTTTTTTTTTATTAGACAAATAGTTTATTACATAAATTAAATTAAATTAAATGAATATGTAAACAATATAAGTCAACACTTTTTTTAAACCCACAAAAAATTAAAACCTATTTATGTGGTTAAATATAACAGCTGCCTCAAACAGCTGACTTTAAACCCCAGCATATGGTGTTTAAAGTACTTGTGAATAGAAAAAAGGTTAATTTTGTGGTTAATAATTTTAACCGAAATAATTGGGGCTCAAAAGCATAGTGAATCGCACTACAGGGCAATTTTCAGACATTGTTCTAATATGACAATTTGATTTAATCACATTGTACAGTAGACTCGAAAAATTTAACTTTTTCAATTCTTAACGTGTTTTTACGGATTACTTATTTATGTTTGGTATGTCTAACTAAATTAGATACATACGAACGCTTGTTTTTTTTATGTTTCTTAGCTGCCTATACGTTGACATTTTACAGGAGCTACCTTAATAGTCACTAGACGCGGAAACCTTTGAAATATACTTTCAAACATTTAGCTATATAAAATCCAATATTTTATATTGAGAACATAAAAAGAAAAATTTTAAATAATACCTTCCAAAATCACAAAAATAAGCTTTTTCTTTTGCACACCTTCCTACTTTATTGTATTATATTGGTATTAATATTAGAAGCTATTAAAGTAAATAAATTCGACTGTTTATATATTACGTACGTATTAATTTTTTCTATTAACCTTTATTATTCATGTGGGTTGCAAAAACAATTTCATATTACGGCATTCGGTGTTTGTCACCGTAGTATGGTAAAAGGCTTCGGATGAAGCCTTTTACCATACTACGAATTTACGATGCCCTAGCGTAGTTCACGAAGCTGTTAAATATGTTTATTAAAGAACTTCACACTGTGTACACTAAATTTCATCTGCCATCGTATCGCTCCTTTATTGCAATATAGTTATATCTCAAAAAATTAACTTTTCGGGTTAACACTGCAAAACTGTTAACAGTACCACTTGTTATATTGTGCCAAAAATTTATTCAAAGTACTTTTAAACTGTTTCCTTTAGAAGATAATTTCTAATAAAAATTTCTAAGACTTGTATGGAAGCAAAATATTTGAAATTTGAAATGCATTTTTTTCGAAACAAGCTTTTTTGAGTTATGACTATGTTGCAATAAAGGAGCGATATTGTATCATTGTAAAGTACAAACTCTGTACTCTCGAAAATAGCTTCACCGTATAGATTCGTGACTAAAACTGTTCAATTCTCATTAAGCCATTCGCTATTCTAAAGAATAATATCTTTAAAACTAAAATGCAGTAATTCTCGCCTAAAGTTGTTGCGTGTCATCTAAGTAATATACGACTTAGAGAAGAAGCCGGAGACAACAGTATCGTCAACATGAAATCATCTTCGTCATTATGCTGATGATTATATCACTTCAGAAACTAATCATTATATCGGTATTATTTTCAGCTAAAAAATTACGAACAAGCTATGACGAGTTTTTACATACCAAAAAATCGCTAAACAAACAAAATACAAACTCTTATGCAACAACAAACTCTTATGCATTCCACAAACAAACAAATGTCGTGTTTAAAGAACACGAATGAATGATATGTCTAGAAAATTTGTATGAAATGCGCAATCGTCTCCCATAAATTTCACATAAAATAAGCACAAATAAACTCTACTAAGAACATATGTTCGAAACAAGTGCGCCAACATATAAAAATCACGTCAAAGTTAAAATGAAATATCAAGGAATATAAAAAGTTGAAGACAAAAAAACTTGAACTTTACGACAAAAAACTTTCATGTACAAATGTAAATGCATGTTCAAAACAAAAAAAAAAAAACAATTTAAGCAGAACTGATCAAACATTTGGATGCTTTTCGACGTATGTAAACTGTTTCTTATATTGAAAATCGTTGTAGAAGATAGTCCAATGACGGTCAACTGACCGGTTATTTGACGGACATTCTTGACCGAAACTTAATTCACAAGATTCCATTCAGTTCAATATGAAAAATATTATCGAAACTTTGATGTGTGGTATTTTGATAGTATAAGTCAGTAAAAAAAATGGTGAGTATTACTAAGCAGTTTCGCGGCATTAACCGAGAATTAAGATGGCCTTTTTGAGAATTAAAATAAAAATTAATTCTAGTTTTATTGAGCAATAATAGCGGCTTATCTTTACTATACTTTACTTCGTAGAGGTCCAGCATTTTTCATACAATAAAAAAAATCCAAGATTATTATGATTCTTCTAACCCATTCTCAAAACTATTATATGGGTATAACATTTTGGTAAATGTGTTGGAAAATAATATTTGAGTGTGTGGATTTCGTACGGTATGTTCTTTCATACCTAAAACCAGATAATTTATAAGCTTAAATCAAAAATATTTCTAAATAAAAACTTTTTGTCTTCTTTATTGCAGGTCCTGTGGCATTTGGATGCTTTTCGACGTTCTTTCCGCACTTTAAATCAACACATATGTAGTGGACAAGATTGTATCTTTTGTGCTTTGAAGGTAAGTTACTGTTGTTTACACTATTACAATCCACAAACGGACTTAATAATGACAGCCGTAAAGTAGGCAGCAGTTTTGGTTTAATAAGTAAATCTGTTGCTTTCTTAACTTGTCGATCAGAAATTCATTTTATGAAAAAGGTAAACAAAATGCATTGTTCGACGAAAATTAACTTTATTTTTGTAAACATAGAAGCATACTCTAGGGGTGCTATAATTACACGCATATGATGTAAGCAACTGAATTTGTTTTAGTCGAAATATACTCCCTCTTTCCACCTCTACATAATTCCTTTTTACTAGTTCCAATACAATGCACTGCATATGTAGTGGCCTGAGTACTGGTTGAATAAATATACATATGTATATGTAAAAAATTTAAAATATAGAGGAAAAGATAAGAAGTCATTTCATGTAGGATTTTTGTTTGTTTGGTGGAATATCATTTGTCATATCTTGCTGAATAGTCCTTTTGTATAATTTCCCCTCATAGTCGTTTCTATATTTTTCCAAAAGTCATTAATTTAATTTAAAATTGGTATTGTGCTCACTCGTATGTCATGTAATTACGCTTTATTATTGGTTAACGCTTTAATTATTTACAGCAAAATAAGAATAAAAAATCGCTTATCATGCTTATTTTTTTTAGCCCTATAATTAAAAGGCTGCATTTTATTGGGTAAATAGTAATTTAAATAAAAATATAAAGACATACTACATATGCTTGTGTAAGTACTCATTGAGCATTATCATAAAATTTTAAATATTTTATCAAACATCCTTTTCAAGCGAAAGCAATAGAAAAGAAACATTCAAACACTATAATAATGTTGGAAAAGTCACCGGAAAACACCTTCAATTCACGCTGTTTATTTTTCAAAAACTATATAAATTTTAAGTGAATTCAGGAAAATAATTTTTTTGTACAGGATGGTGGTGGTACGGTGTGCTTATCAACATTGCTGCACTCAAGTGTGTGGGTATAGTGTAACGGCATTTACACAGTTTAATAGGCGACAATTCAGTCTTTACAATTTGGCTCCAGCATAATGCCGCAAGAGAATTCCTAATAATTTTGAAATATTGTGGGAATATTGAGACATATGCTTTAACTGTTGACCGGATGAAAATAAAATGTTAGTTTTTTTCAATCCAGTTGCGGCAAAATTGCTAACGCTTTTGTTTAGCTGTTTGCTTTAATATGCAACAAAACTACAATATTTTCTAAAAAAAAGCTAATTCATTTTCAAACATCTTGCAGACGGTTTGAATTTCTGTGCTGGAATTCTAGTCTTCAGTTATTATATAGTTCAGTGTTAAAAGGTTAAACAAAACAAAAACATCAAATTTATTTTATTTATTTTGACATCAACTAAATGAGGAGACATCTTCAGCAACAGCCTGAAGTCAAACAAGTTGAGCAATTAAAAAACGTGACTAAAAATCTTGTTTAAAAAATGCAACCAAAACACTTAACAAGAACAAAAAACCCCATTCGTTTCTTTCTGATTTGTAAAAATGCAATCAAAGTAACAACTTTGCAGAAATAGCAATAAATTTATCAATATTAGTAACAAACGCTGTATAAAGCAGTGAAGGGCGTAAATTTCTGTGTATTACGAAGTTGTTCGTATATTTACGTGTACTTGTCGTGTTTAGAGGCGGTATAAAGCCTAAATAGATGCTACCATCATGTTGCCTACAATTCTCCTTACACTTGTTTTATTATACTACTTTTAATGTAGTGTTTATGGAACAAGAACGTAGTGATACGTCTTGCAAATTTATATGAAATATGATATTTCAGTATTGCATCTAAGCTTTTCAACTATCCTGAACGGAAGCAAAAGTGGTGGTCCTATACAAAAAAAACTCTTACCAAATTTCATTCTTAAACTGAATAAAAAAACCAAAGCAAAGACACATACATACATTTGAATGCATTTCTGAGAGTTTGGAATAACAGGCTCTCTGAGAAAAATGATGTTTTTTGTGCTTGTGAAATATTATTACAACATTTTTCTTTTAGAATTCTCATTAATTTATTTAAAATAATGGAGTATAAATTAAATGGTTGAAAATATTTTTCAAAATTTTACACATATACTGGTGATTAGCAGAGCTTATAAGAAATGTCGACATAAGGAGAGCTAGGAGTAAAAAACAAGCTGTATACATGTAATTGGTATACATATTAGTAACTAAAGCTATGTACACACGGTTGTCAGATGTTACAATATTGTAAGATCTGGCAACATGCTGACAACGCAGTGACAATGAAAAATTGTCCCGCAGAAGTAAAATGTGTGTAAGAAAATCTTGCAATTTCATTGTCAGACTATGTCAGACCATAGTCTGACATCATCTGACAAAAAAATTGTCAGTTCACACTGTTGTCACATTGCCATTTATGTATATCAACAACCATCTGTTTGGTAGTGTTGGCCATCAACCTTTTTTCTGACAATGATGCCATTGTCAGGTGCATTCATTTTATACATCTGAAAATTAAAACTTAGCTTACAATACCAGCCAATTATCTGGCAATGCAGACGAAGAGTGTTTTCACGACTGTCAGATACCAGACAACATTGTCGTCTTACAATTGGTTGACAATAGTTTTTCTGACAACGTTGTAAGTTAAATTGACAGTTCACACGATTGTAATATATTTTCAGACAATTTTACTGGCAATATTGTAAGATCTGACAACCGTGTGTACGTATCTTAGTAGAGTAAATAATCTTAGGCTCAATTGTTCTTTCCAGTACGCATTTGGGATTAAATCAAATGTAAAATTCTTGAGTCAATCGAATTTTAAAATTCTTTCGATATCAGTTTTCTTCCAATCAATTTCATTTTCAGCTTATTTGAAGCGCAAAGTCTGGAAACAAGATTGATTCGATCTCGGCTTTTTCAAATCAATGTCTTTTGCGGGATTGAGTGTGCGTAAAATTAAGTAAATACTTAATTAAGTAAACACTTGATTTAAGAAAATCCGTAGTTTTAGTACTTTCGACACCGCATGGGCTCAATGTAAGTACGGATGGGTTTAATTTTCTTTTCATTTTACAAAAGAAAAATAAAGATAGAAGTAGCCCCAAACATTTGCGAGCTATTAGTCTGCTGTCTAGTAAAAGCGAAAAATTTTAAAACTATATACATAACAACATTCTTTAAGTCAGTGTGGAGAAAAGGCTAGATTTCTTTTCATACACAGGTACTAAAGTAGTTCACCTTCCATACAAAAAAAAATTTTATTTTCTTCACAACAAAAAAATGTTGTGTCATTCACCGCCTACGATTTCAGATTACATCGCGGCTCAAGCTATATTTCAGTGTTAAATAGTTTTTCGCTACCACGGCAAATTTTAGTTAATTTGCTTCGGGAAAATTTCCCCTAGAAACTAACCAGTCGCTTAGGCGACATCCCCTGGCCACCGGGATCGCCCGAATTAGGTCCCATGGACTATACACCCTGTATATCTATATTGTGGAAAAATACTCAGTAGATTCTCAAATAAAAATGTGTTGGCAAACATCAGTTTACTTGAGGTTTTTATATTTTTACACGTTTTTTTTTAGTATAAAACTAACAAGTATTGTACCATTTAACAATCCTGATTAAATGCGTGAACTTTTATTGGCACTTGCCAAGCCACTTTAGTACATTTTTCTAAAAAGAGGGCTTCCAAACTCACCAATTTTGAAAATTTTAAGTTCATAGCTTAACAAATAGTCTTAAGTCTAGAGAACTTGGGACAATTGTGTCATTAGTTTCAATGTGATTCTAGAAATGTTATTTAAAGCTACGGTTCCAAAGTTTAACAAAATGATAAAAATAAATCACAATAACAAAAAATGGTTACAGTTTGGACAAATTTCTAGGTTTTGCTTAAAAGCCCATAATTTTCCAAATACATGGGAGAGATTTTTTCTGATTTTTCTCATGATGGTTACAATCAATCTGTCACCTCGTTTCGACTTGACGTTGAGTTCTGGGACACCCTATAAATTATTAATATTTGTTTATAGCGAAAAAAATATATATGCAAAATAAATAAATAAACACAATAACCAATATTTAAACTAAAATCAATTAGTTAACAAATGTTCCATATATCAAACACATGTATCTGGGATTGATTGTGTTTTCACTTATATACTGCCACGCTCAAACAGAACACTTCTTATGCTTTGTTTCGCACACAAATGGCAACAACTAGATTAGGCATATTTGTTGTTCTACGCTGTCAAAATCTAATTGTGTTGAAATAAAGCTCCGTCTTAATTTTATCAGGTTGTTTTAAATTTATCTAAGTGCAAAGAAACCTATTTACTCCCTTATTCAATGCGCTCTATCTGCCCATCGCTGTCTTAAAAACACTAAAGGCTTCAACACAAGCTATTTCTAATCCAAAAGAAACACGCATATGTATTTCTCACATAAAATTAAACACACAAACGCACACACGTGCTTCTGATTTGTTTAAGAAAATCCCTAAATTTCTTTTTATGTATTCAGTTTTCTGCTCGTAGTTGGGTTGTGGGAAATCTTGTAAAATAAAATAAACAAAAAAAACCATACTGACATTAAGAACAATTAAATTTTGAAATATCTCACAGCACGCACATGTTATGACTATTGCACAAACTGGAGAGTTTTGTCTTAAATGATAAATTAACAAAACAAAACAAAAATAATAAAATAAAAGTAAAATTGAAACTCAGTTTCTTACTCACCTGAAGTATGAATAGTACAAGAAAAGTAGCCAGTTACCTGATTCTACTCGTATGTGTTTAAAAAACGAGTATTGGAGGGAAAATTTTCTTTTCTTTGTTTTTTGTTTTGCTGCTTAAGAAAATCACGCACTTTTCTTCTGCCTCTGGCAATTATGTACCTTGTTTATTGTAACAAAACAAAATAAGTTGTTGGTATCTTAAATATTTTGCTGATGCATTTTTGAAATATGTTTCTTTTCTTTTAGAATAATTATATACTAAATCAATTCTTTTCTTTTTTATGTTTTTTTTTTTTTTAATTATTATTGCATGTTGTATTGTATATTACATGTATACGAGTATATGAAAGTATGTAAAGGGTATTTGTGTATTGAACTGAAATAAAAAAAAATATGAATTTTATTCGAACGACAATCTTCTGGCATTATAATTTGTATATGACATCTGGCATATGACCGCCACAGACTTGATCTAATCTGAACGTCTAATTTTCACTGGCCGTAAATCGGCAATAACGTGGCGAATGCGTCCTCAAATTTGATAATCGCTTATACTAGCGACTTCACTTATCTCCATAGAATATAGTCTAGCGGCATTAAATCGCACGATCTTGGGGGCCAATGTGGTTATCAAACGTTTGCAATGCAGTTACCAAGGTTTAAATCAATTTCAGCACGAGCTGTGTAATAAGTTGCACGGTCTAACTGAAACTACAGCTCCTGCATATCATGGTTAGTCAATTTATGAATGAAAAAGTGGGTAATCATGTAGTCGATATTGACTGTAGTAGTCGATATTGACTGTAAGGTACTGACCAGCATCGTCAAACAGTCAACAATTGATTTAAATATGAAATCATGTTAAAAGTACGTTAAAAACTCACGAATCCACGCAGATCTGAACGTACCTTTTGTGAAATCTGAATTTGTGAAGTACGCGACAAAATATATTAACAAACTTGAATTCCATCCAAATCCTCTTGCAGCTAATATTCTTAATTTTGGTGGTCATACCCGTCTGAGATGGAGGGATACTTTGGCTACCAAAAGAGCTCTAAACAGATGACTGAATTCTGAAATAATATTCGCATAAAAATAAATTTTTGTCCAGCACTGGCAGGACTTTAATCACAATTTTTTTTTAGTATTAAGAATTGAATACTTATTGTCATTACATTACTTATGTAGATTCAATAAATAATATAATAAAGTTAAAAAAAAAATGTTAAATTAACACAACTTTTCCAAATAGTAGAAAATCAGACTATTAATGATATGTTTTTATTAACAGTTCATATTAGTTTAACATGCTTTCAAATTAAAATTTAACGTTTCATATGCTTTGCACTATCTTTCTTTTTGCTTTAACTCTCTTTCCTCAGTCCTAATGATGATAAAGTGTGTCATTGACTGCTCTTCCTCACAGTAAAATCAGCAAACGCCTGTTTTGGAAATGACCATTCTATGCAGATGCTTATAATAATCTGTAAATGCACCGGTCAGTATTCATAGGCTTTCCAAATCCAATCTTTGAGCAAGTTCAAGCCTTTTAGCATCAAAGCTTTGAAATCTTTTGGAATGTTCAGGAGGTTTTGTCCCGCTTTAATGTTTCACCACGATGAAGTTTGTCCATTTCTTCACCTTTCTGTTAAGCAGACTACTGTTAAAGCCAATGTAATATCTCTCGGCTACGTTTTCGGCACAGATGTCTGCCACCTCATTACCACAATGCTCCATATCCAGACACCCTGATCAGAATAGTTTGATTCTGGCGTACCAGTCCTTTCAGCCTGTTGTAACATTGTAGTACCAGCTACAAAAACTATCAGAGAGTATTTAAATAAATTTTTATAGAGCCTTGTGACCTTTTATCGATTAATCTTTCCACCGCTTAAGTTTTTACTTAGAAGACTTTCGTGTCTCTTCCCTCTCCCACTGCTTGAAGTGATTTGGATACATTTGTGTACACTTCTGTTAACTATTCTGCAGCCACCTTGAGTTTTCTCTCTTATAAATTGATATCGCCTGAATGACGTTAAGTAGCGTTAGGTTCAGAAGAGCTTCCCTATCCCACGTTTGGGTAGATCCCACCATCGCTGTTATACATAAGCGTGAAAGTCTTTGTACTCTACGTAGTCTCTGCTTGTTACCTGTTTGGTATTTACCCACCATATCTGACCACCGTATAGTATCGACTTACCGTTTGGGTCTATACTTAGTATTTATTATTAGGACTTAGGCCCTGTACTTACTCAGTAATTATTTTGGAATCCAAAGTGTTTTGCTATATTTTTTTATAACAAGCTGAGTTTCCTATCCAGGATAATGTCCAAATATTTCACCTCCAATATAATTTATTTTTAAAATATTGATTTATAGATCGCCATTCCTAGTAAATAGTATAATTGCTGTCTTCCCAGGGTTAAATGGGATATTTTTATCCCATTTAAGTAAGAGAAATTTTTTAACATTGGAAAACTGAAGTTTTTTTTCTTAAAGTACAGCTAAAGCTAATTAAATAATTTCATTATGGCCCGTTGCCATTTACCCTTTTTGTTAAAATTTTTAAATATCTGAATAACCCCAAAGGTCAACTTCTACTTCAAAGCACTATCAGTAATGTTGAGGAGTGGTGTAAACTTAATTTAATATACCTTAATTTAATTTAGTGTAAACATATGATATTTTATTCGAACTCTTATTACCACATTAATGAAATACTGCAGGAAAAAGCTAACGCTATTATTGATTGAGGATCCTTGATCATAAACTTGATTTTCGGGACCACATTGCACTAAATGCCATTAAGGCTTGCGGACGTCTTGGATTTATAAAAGATGTTCTAAAGAATTTTCAGACCCTTATATTACAAAACAACTCTATATACCCTTGGTCCACCACATTCTTAAATATGGATCAGTTATATGGATACTTATCCATTCTCATAAATAGTACTGAATCTATCTAAAAGCAATTTCTTATTTTCTGTCTACGTGGTCTTGGATGGAACTCGCATGTGCTGCCATCATGTGATAGTAGGATTGGACTCACTAAACTACCAACTTTAAAAAGTCGTCAAACCATGCTTAGTATCTCTTTTCCCCTTGGATTGATCAATGGTGAAGTAGACTCTAAGTTTCTGCTGAGCAAAGTAAAGTTTTGTGTAGCAACAAGAGCAACCCGTAACTACCAACTAATAAGCCTAGATTATCACAGGACTGTCTATGCTAACAGTGATCCCTTTCCTCGCGTATACATATGAAACATTCAACAAATTTTATATCTTAAAACGAAAAATAATTTTGTACTTAAATACGTTATTGGACTCCTTTATATCGGTTCTTTCGTCTGTAAGGACTTATAGTCTATAGACTTACGAGTAAATATATAAATAAAGAAATGAAGTCAAAAACTGGCCATTACATTTTCAGACCATAATTTGGCGATCTTTGCAATATGAAGTTGTATATACTCTTTAATAATTTTTATTTTTTAATCAAAGTAAAGCTTTATTTTAGTTGAATATTCATTCAATTTTATAAAGCTGTTGTGCAAACTTAAAATAAAACCAAAGACTCTGCACACTTATAGGCCTGAAACTGAATAGAAATGTTGTCAGAAAATCAAATCATTTGTTTAACTGTTTATTGCATTTGAAACAAAATCAAAAACATTTTTAATTTTCTCGAAAAAGTACTGTTTGGAAATTTTAACACAATATAAATTAATTTAAGGAACTAATCGTAATTTTGATACGTACATTTATGTACATATGTATTTGAAGTTCTCTTTCTAATAAGTAGTGTTTAATTGTTTCGTCTGAACAAAATGTTACCTTAAGACTACCTTTGTTTATCTATACTCGTATGTATATTTTCACTTAAAAACAATCAAGTTTGAAAACTATGTACTTACGTATTTGTTACGTTCTTTTTTTAAATCATCTCAAATCCCCTTCGAAAAAAAAAACATTTTAAAACACTCAAGTTAATTTCTTTCATTTAACTGCATTATCAACTCGAACTCCATAACGATCATTGTAATCTTAAGACTTGTATTTTAAATTCAAGCAGACAACAGCGATCATGATCTTCTCTTAAGAAGAAGAAAAAAAAACGATCAGCAACATGATGCCTGGAAGTCTTTCTTGGCAGCACCAACAAAGTCACAGTTAACAAAGACTTGGAAAAAAACAGAGAAAAGAAACCAGCAGAACCACTACGACGATGACGACGACGACTTCACAACGATGACTTTTTTGAACAAGCGAAACTGTACTTTAAGTTTTTAAATAGGTATCTTTTTCTTCGGCTTTTTTATGTTTTGGTTTCAACTTTTGCTACCAAACTTAACAGCGGACCAAGTTTGTAAGTGAAACAATGACGACACGAATACAAGCCGTAAAGAAAAATACGAGTAAATGTTGAATGAAGATAAAAAAAAACATAAATACAAAAAAAAAAAAAAACAAACAAAACTCAGTGTTTGATGTTGAATAAGAGAAACTTGGGAGAACTAAACAAATATTATCTTTAAAAAGTGTTAAGGCGGGGATGGTAAACCAACTTTAAGTATTATTCTACAATACATATGTACGAGTATAGCATATACTTTACCACTGTTTTTCAAATATTGTTTCAACGCTTAATATACTTACATATGTTTGTATATCACAAAAACATATTGGGATTCATTTATATATAAATGAAACAAGAAGTATTCAAGGAATTATCTTAATATTTTTATGTTTCACCATTATGTATGAAATAAAATATCGATCAAATACTCGTCATGGCTTCACATATCTCTATCCGATGGTGTCTATATTCGATCACTCTGAGACATAAGTGAGATCCTATGTCGTTGATTTACCGAATTATCTCATCCTTTAACTCTTAAATTGTTCTTATCTTACTAACATGTACTTTTTTATCGAATATCCGCAAAGAAAGAAGACCAAGGGTGTCAAATCACATGAGTGTGGCGGCCAATTAACATTTTCATGACGCGACATAGCACGGCCATTGAATTTCTTGTGCAAAAGAGCCATTGTTTCGTTGGCTGTGTTGCATGTGTTACCATTCTTTTAGAACCACTCATCGTTCAGGACGACATCATCAATTTCTGACAAGAAATCCGTTATCATAATAAGAACAGGAGAAAAAAGAAGAAAAAGTATGTATGTATGTCAGAGTTAAGAATAACCGACATCTGCAATCTGAATATTTATTCTAATTTTAACTAATTTAAATCCATTTCCAAAATGTCTCTAAACAAGATTTTATATTATTCATGATGCATTCGTCAAAAATATTTCGCTTTGGGTTAAAGCACTTTACTTCAATGATGCTCGTCGTCATAAATAAATTATTGAAAAATTTTCTTGTCGTGGCTATTTACAGACATTTTTAGTGCAATTTTTATTTCGTGTGGAGGGATTCTAATATTTCGCCCACACAAATAAAAAAAAAGAATATTCTCAAACTGATAAATTTTGTGTTTTCTTTTGTTCCTGGGAGTGTACCTCAAAGTCTAACTGGGGGAAACGCGTCGGAAAAGAGGTAACTAATAAGTGGAAAACTTGATACATTTGACTGACCGATCATTGTAAAATTATTCGTAAAAAATAATAAATTTGTTTTGGTTGTTTAAAAAACGTTAAAAGAAGGTAAAGAAGATTTTTTTTTTTTACAAATAAGATGACAAATAAACTTTAAACTAAAAACAACGTAAAACGTGTTATTTTTGGATTTTTTCACAATAAGTTATTCGCATATAATTAACACTCTATATGTCCCTTTAACACCTCTCCACCAGCTGATTTGAGCATTTTACAGAAGCTATTTTCAACATCTCTCTATACTCTGTATACGTGTGTGGAAGAGTTTCCAGAGAAACATATCGCGGCTTAACTTTTTGTGCAGACATTTCAGGACTTAGTATCTTCTGTAGTATTGCTGCCATAAAAATATTTTATGTTTATTAAGCTGTTATTGCACAACTTTCTAAATGTTTATAAGAGCCTAATAAATATATTTAATAAATGAGCCTGTTAATCTACACAAATTTTCCATTCTCTTTACACAAATATTTTTTGATATTCTTTCAGAATTGTAATCAAAAATTTCCTTATTCAACTTAAAGATACAAATATTGAACTGTATTTAACTAAATCAGTAATTATTTATACAATTTCTAGTTTGAATTACCTTTCTCTTAAGAAGTATGTTTAAAAAGTTCAATTTTAATTTGAACTTATATGAAGATCGAATTAATTATTTATTTAATTATTTATACAGATTCCATTTTAGACTTCCGTTTTTAAAAAAGAAATAAAAAAATTTAGTGTAGATATACAAATATGTAGAAGAAAGATAATTTCAGAAATAGAATGGCTAGATCTATTATTTTCGCTGATTATTTGCAAAGGGCATTTCAGACTCTTATACAAATCTTTAAAATTTGATTGGATTTTATCACACATAACTCTATTTGAATTTGTTGCACAGTTGTGAAATTATTATTAATTTACATCATTATTATTAATTTTTAATTTAATTATTAATTAATTTACGTCAGCGTCTGCATTTAGGGCCTAATTTGATGATGAACCAAATTCGTGGAGTGAGTCATTCACGATTCACCATCACCAACATATAGCTTACCGGGTTCACATAGGTCGTAATTTTTTGCTATAAGTTTGTAGCCTTATACACTAACCCTTTGCTTCAGAATTGGGGCCTTCTAATCGCCCCAAGCACTTTACTAACAGTCAATGGAAGACAAGGCTCATTGAGTTAACCAACTCACCCGTCTAACCATTATTCCATACATACAGGTATCTGTTGCTAGAAAACAGCGGGGTTATTAGCCCCCGGAAATCGCATGCACCATAGTTATCTCTCTTGGTATGAGTTTCGGAAATCCAACACAACATAAGTCATGCGGCTTCCTAGAGTTTTGTTTGCTACAACAAACGAAGGACTCCTTCTTCTCTGTGCCCCAGAAAACAGAGTACACTGGTTTTGTTCACATCAATGCAACACCTGTTCCCCGGGGGAATTTGTTGCAACTGTCATTACATTTTGTTTTCGCACCATCACACCTGAAGTAAAATGAAAAATATGTGTAGCAAATAGATAGACAATTGGGCCAATGGCTGATTTTAATATTGGTTTATTTTACTTTTATAAAAAATGCACTCTTGACCATCGAAAATGTACAAAAACCAAAAATCTAATTTAAAAATTATAAAGTTCAACAAAAAATTAATAAATTAATAGAAAAATCTTATTGTTTAAGGTCGTAATGATACTTACTTTTTTTTATTTTGGAGAAGAGTATAGATATAATACAATTGAAATTATTATTAAAAGCAATTTTTATGCATATAAGCGATTTTTTATGCATATAATAATGACGCATCACTAAATGTTAAAATACGAGTAAGCAAACCAAACGCAAAAAACAACAAAAAATATTTTGCAATTTAAATGTGTTTGCTAAACTATAAATTAATAATTATAGACAATATCATTCAATAATTAAAAAAAGGCTTTTGCTCTTTTGCTTTTTTATAATAACTTCTAATAATTTTTGACTAAATTATTTCAACAAAATACACGAAAAAGTTTATTTTTGAGCAAAATTGCATGTTATTATCGCTTTGTTTACAAATGTCGTATTTATGTGTACATAAGTTATTAACTTATATAATCGTCACTTAATCTTAGATTACGAAAAGTCGAAAAAAGTAAGTGCATTTACGGCTTAAACAAATGTCTCAAAATGATGAAGCTTTATGGCAGTGGTGCCCACAAGTTCTATATGGAAGAGTAAGAACCAATACATATAGGGAAAAACTATTTTATTTAATATTTTTTGTTGTAAAAAGCAAAACATGTACAAAAACAAAATTCACTCTAATAATCGCTGTCGTCAATGTTTACAGGCAAACCATGTGAAAGTGTTATTGCTTTGCTCTTGTGGGTGTGCAGTGAAGAACGACAAAAAATATATGAGACGTAGTTGTTTGTGAATTTTCCATTGCCAGTGCTGAGCGCAGTATTTGTGTATTTAAGAGCACAGCCCTATAGCTAAGCGCATTTACAAAAACAATTGAGCATCAAACGCATAGGCCTGGGCACACTTGCTTTATGGAATGTCAAGTCTCTTACCATATTATTTGTAATTTTCATGACGCTTTACATTCCCACTATCCCATTTGCACGTATTATATGAATTTTTGACATATATACATATTCCCAATCACAATTGAAAACTTGCTAAAATACAAGAGAGACCAAATTCTTAGATTAAGATTCGAATAAAATTAAAATGTCCATCCCTGGTCATAACATGCTTTGATCTTTAGTGTTACTACAATAAAACGTAGATATGTTTATATTTAAGTAAAGAAACGAAAGATCTAAACGGAAAAGAAGTCGTTTTGTTTTGTTTATACCACTTTTTGTGTTTACTATTATGGTTATTGTTTTGTTTTTTTTTCTCTTTTTTTGCTTAAAACTTGAAGTAAAATTTTCCGGTAACCCGTAATTGTCATGAAAATGGAAATGAAATTTATACAAGACAAAGAAAAAACTAAATATGGTTTTTGTTGCTCATTTCCAAGAGCACTTCTTTCACTTTAACACTTTTTTAAAGCTGCCTCCACACAATATATAGGGTGTTTTTTTAAGCCCGATAGAACTTGAAATTGTAAAAAATAACACAAAAAATTAAATTGTAATCAAAATTTTTTTTTATTTGAAAGATCAATACGTGACATTAACATTTGAAAATGATTTCGGGCATATGGGCACCGCGGCTGTTCTTGACGAAGCGCATTCTGGACGTCCAATTTTGGGCCACTTTTTCGAGCACTGCTGGCCGTATGTCACGAACAACACGAACAATGCTGGCCTCCAAGGCGTCAATTGTTGCTGGTTTATCAGCATAAACCAGTGACTTCACGTAGCCCCACAGGAAATAATCGAGAGGTGTCAAATCGCACGACCTTGGAGGCCAATTGACAGGTCCATTTCTCGAAATCAACTTATCGCCAAATTTTGATTTCAGTAAGTCGATGGTTGCGTTCGCCGTATGGCACGTAGCGCCATCCTGTTGAAACCACATCTCCTCCGGATCAATGTCATCCATATTTTCAAACAAAAAATCATTGATCATGGTGCGGTAACGATCTCCATTGACCGTAACGCGAGCTCCGGCCTCATTTTTGAAGAAATAAGGTCCGATGATGCCACCAGCATGAAAACCGCACCAAACAGTGCATTTTTCTGGATGTAATGGAGTCTGTAGGGTCTCTTGTGGATTGGTCTCACTCCATATGCGGCAATTTTGCTTATTAACAAACCCGTTAAGCCAAAAATGCGCCTCATCGCTGAACACAATTTTGCGATAAAACAACGGGTCTGATTTTCAAAGTAAATTTGGATAATTTCGTAGCGTTGTTCAAGCGTGAGTCTATTCATGATGATTTGTCAGAGTATACTGAAACAAATAAAAAAAATGTTTCATCAAAATTTAATTTTTTGTGTTACTTTTTACAATTTAAAGTTCTATCTAGCTTAAAAAAACACCCTATACATACGAGTACAACCCACAACAAAAAAAAAAAATAAATATGTAAATAAGACAATGATGGTTATAAAAATGGTCATTATTAAATAAACTTTAGTTCATGTTAAATGATCATTATTTGTTACTCGTACAATAATGATTACGATAAAAATACGTTATTTTCTTCTATAAACCCCTCCGTTTTACCAAAGTACTCGTACCATCATCATTCATTTTAAAGGCTTTAAGGGTCTTCCTCCGGAGAAGAAGTTGCCAACCTTTATGGTGTTAATTTTTATTTCTTTTGTGTTGGCTGAATTTTCTCAAACTTATCACGGCATAAATTAAATTTGAAAATATTATTAATAACATGTCTTGAGACAGCCAGAACTTTATACGAGTAAACATATACTTTTTTATTCTTTCTTAAGGTTCTAGTTTTTGTTTCTCTAGTTTAAACCATTTCGTTTATTCTCAAGGTTTTCTTTCTGTCGTTTGTTCCTAATTTCAATTAAAAAAGGCAGGTTCTTATTTTTAGAAAAAGGTTTAAATTAATAAAACTAGAAATTATGTATCTTTTGTTGTTTTTTGTAAAAGTTTTATGTGTGAGAATCTCCCACGCGTTCTTATTTTGTTAAATGAACTTTACAGGTTTGTTTCTTTTGCTTTCTTACGGTGCATGAGTTTTAATTGTTGCCTTTGCGGTGCATGTATGCTGAACGCAACAACAACAGCAACTTCAAAAGAAGAAAAATCTTCGAAAAAAACGATATCGAACCGAAATCACTGGTGCAAATAATGGTTTGCACAAATTAATTTTTTTTTTTTTTTTAGAATACAAAGCAGCAATAAACAAGAGTTTAAATTATTACCTTAAGGTTTTTAGAAATCTTTAAAGCTAAATAAAAATTGTTATGGATTCTCATATATTTATTATATTAAATACTTGTATTAAAATGACATAGCCGAAAAAAAAAAAACGCGGAACCAATGGTGCATCTTTTTTCTTCATTTGTATTTATTTATATGCAGGTCGAGGTATTTATTATGGTTCATATATATTTTACACCAACTTGACTACCGGGAGTAATTATTACATTTTTAACAATAGGAACTGCTTTTATAGGTTATCTATAGGGCTATTCCCCTGAGGACAAATATCTTTCTGAGGAGCTACAATAATTGTAAATTTAATATCAGCAATTCCTTATAAAGTAAACCCCGCTTATTTACCTCACTCAAATTGCTGTAATTTTTGGGTAATTAAGCGAGTAAGGTATTAAAACGGAATACCTCATTTGATACGCTTTTATTATACACATAACACTCCTTTATTGCAAAATAGTCATAACAAACGACCGCAAGTGCTGCTGCATCTGTACTCATGGATGGTATAAATATTGAGGAATCGGATGCTCTTGATGTTCTTGGAATGAAGATACAGTGTGACGTTCACTGGACAGAACACATTTTTCATGTCTCTAAAGAAGCATTCAAGTGCCTCTGTTTTTTGAAACGGTGTAAGATGTACTTCACTCCATCCGACCTCCTTACTATTTATACCACCTACATCCGACCGAAAATGGAATACAGCTCTCATGTTTGGGCCGGTGCCTCAAAGTCTATTTTGGGTTTACTCGACCGTGTGCAGGAGAGGGCGAAGAAGCTCATCGGTGACAGTAGGGTATCCAACTCTATTGACTCACTGGAGCATCGACGCAGTGTGGGGTGCGTTACTCTGTTCTATCGTTACTACAATGGATTTTGCTCGGACGAGATTAGGGATCTTGTTCCCGAAACTCGCACATTTTTACGTAGCACGCGATCATCGTCCAGAGCTCATCCATTTGTGGTCGATCGCCCGGGGAATCGCACTACGCATTACAGAGAGAATTCGTTTTTCGGCCGAACGCTTCGTCTGTGGAATAATTTGCCTGCAGACGTGTTTCCTGTCTGTTATAACGTTGGAAGGTTCAAGTCAAATGTTCACAAACACTACTCCCTCTTTCCCCCTCCTCATAACCTATTTTCCTAGTTCTGGTACAATGCACTACATATGTAGGGGTCATCCCCTGAGTATTGGTCCAATATAAAAAAAAAATAAAATAAAAAAAAAACTAAAAAAGCTTGTTTCCATAAAAACACACTTCAATATAGTTTCCATACAAGTCTTAGAAAATTTTTTAAAAAAATATCTCATAAAGAGTTTAAAAGTAAGTTGAATAAATTTTTACCACAATATATGTAAAAAATAATACTGTTAACAACTCTGTATTGTTAACTCGAAAAGCTTTTTTTTGAGATATGACTACTAAATTTAGAAAATGAAATTGTTTGAATTGAATTATTGCTTTAAAAGTTTGTGTTTATTTTCTTTCTATAATAGAATCGTCATCATTTTGCAATAATTAATGAACATTGTTTCTGGCACCACTGCGGCATACTTATGTGATGTTTACACAACACAAACAAGTGACTTGTCCAAAACTTTTGTATTAAAACCAATTTAAAAAAATTTACTGCATTTAATATAAAATCTCTTGACAAGTAGTTTCCTTAGATTATTAAAATATTACAGTAGCTTAAACTCTGCTTTAAACAGAATATATTTCCCATTGCAAGGATCTTGATAACATATTTGGGTGCAGATTGATAAGCTATTCGATTTTTGTATAAGTATTTACTAATGTACTGTTCTCAGAAAACACAGATAAGTGACTGTTTTAGAATATTTGTATGGAAACCGCAAATTTTTTGACCGATTTCTATAAAAATTTTGAGTAGACGAGTCGCTTGTCAGTGTTCTGGCCCTATGGAATTCAATTATGGGGCACCATCTCAACGTCAAATAATGAAAAAAACCAAATTGTTCAAAGGCGACAAAACCAAATTCTTTGAACGATTACTTCAGCTCCATGGTACGTAAAAAACTGACGAATTCACAAGGATCTGCGCATTTCGCTGGTAAAAGACGAATTTTCTAAGTACGCGACAAGGTATATCAGTAAACTAAAGCTTCACCCAAATCCTCTTACACGCAACATACTTTATTATGGTGGCCACACTCGGTGGAGAAGAAGGGATACTGTTGACACCATCAAAACGTTATATAGGTGATGTTAGATGCCGATATAGCTCCAGCAAAATAAAACTTTTCATCTAGCATTGGCCAGACCTAAGCAGAAAGCACATCTTTTTTTTATTTTTTATGCCTAATATTAAGATTTGAATACTTATTTTTAGTTCACTTTGAAGATTTAATAAATAACTAATTGATTAAAAAAAGTAAGTGTTCCGCAAAAGCATATCAGTGTATATAGTTTCAATTGCTATAGACTATTTAAAATTTTTCCATACATCTAAATAAAGTACATTGGTGTGCAACTTTGCTACCGCTGTTTTTTCTCCCAAAATTTGGGGCTTTATTGTAAAAAACTGATTATACATTTATGATTCAAAGTATTACCCATCGCTGGCCAGTACTTTCTCCCATCTTTATAGCTGCGTACAAGTCGCACGTTGAAAAAAACTGTTCATCTCTTAAAGCGATCAAAAAATCGATTAAATTTTTTTTGGTCAGCCAGGCCAAGAGAGCAAAGTATAGAGAACACGGCAGATGAGGTGGAACTTCCCATTATGTCTTAACCACTTTCGCAATAAGCGGTTGAGCATTGCCGTGCTGTAAAATCAGTTTATCAAGTCTCTTAATGTATTGCGGCCGTTTGTCTTACAATATTCGGCTAAAACGCATTAATTGCGTTCGATAACGATCGCCTGTGATTATTGCAATCAGCTTTAACAATTCATAATACACTTCGCCGAGCTGGTCCCACCAAATACTGAGGATGACCTGTGAACATTCGGTTTGACCATTATCATAGTATACAGGCATGGCCGAGATATCTCTGCGCTTGGGATTATCGCAATGAACCCATTTTTCGTCCGCAGCCACAATGCGATGTAGACATCCCATCCGTCTTTGACTTGCTGTAAGCAAGTAAACAAACTCCGTTCAAAATCACTCTGCAGACAACTAAAACCTCCCGCAAATGACGAGAACTTGGCGCGTAAGTTGACACGTTCAATCGAGATGCAGACACAATTCGACTAATATTTCGATGGCATTATGTTTAAAACTACCTAAGCTTATTGTATGACATATACGATCTATTTATTTTGACTACCACTTACCGCTACAGCCATCTATTGACAAACGGCAATACTTGTTACGAATTTTAAATAGAAATATAAATTATTTAAAAACATATAAACTAAACTATATTTATATCCAGCTGTATAATACATTAAATTAATGTTACTTGCATAATCTTCGGAACGTATCCGAATACGCAGAGTTTGTTTGACGTACAGCAAGGTAAAGTCATTAAATGGCATGTGTAATAATAAAATGTATGTTTGCTGAGCATTAATTAAATGTGAAAGAACTTCATTATTAATACTACTATTTGAATGAGTTCCTAGCAGCGTAAATGTCCACGGAGAGGAAAATATAAATCAATTAATGGCTCATAAAAGTGAATGGCTCTTGGTTATTGTTAACTGATCTTACAGACATTTGAAGCTAGATCATATGTATGCATGTATGTATGTACATTCTCTGGCACGAGTGTAATGTAGACTGAATAGTAGCAGTATACTGTTTTCAATATAATAAATCCAAAGTTGAATAAAAGCACAAAATATCAAACTCGTGGGAAAATTTTTCTTGAAAACACATTAACCCATTTAAGGCCAGCACAAAACGATAACGAAAACATTGAAATCTTTATTTATTTAAAAATTAGGGATACAAAAAAAATAGAAAAACAAATAATAATAAAAATTTTTTCTGTTCAGGATGTAAAACAGTGGCCATTTATGAGTGCAAATTAAAAAAAAACATTTTGTCAGTATGAAGTGATTTTTGTTTTGCATTTTTGCAACTTCAACGGCTTCTCTTATGGCAGATGACGTAAAGTAGTTCCTTAGGAATCTTTCAGGTGCATGATCGGCGGCATCTTGCTGTAAGCCTTCAATATTTGTTGATTGAATTAATAAACGGATATTTCTTAGTGCGGTTTTCTCTATCCTTCCTTTAGAGCAGTAAACTTTGTAATGGCCAAGTTTCGTCGATAGTTTACCAAGAAACTATAAATTATCTTATTTGGGGATTTCCCTATTTATACTGAAAGGCTGCATAGAATGTATTAAAGAACACATGACACTGTATTTTAGAACAATCTTTGAAAAAAAAAAAAACAAACAAGCAGTGGACCATTTGAAAATAGAACAAACTTTTCATAGTTTTGAATCACATTCACGACAGTATTTGAATTCTGTTTCATAGTAAAAACTAAAACAAAACATCAGACTGAAGCAAATAAAAGATAACTCAAAACAAAACATAGCAAATGCTCTAAAACATTAGCACTAACACATTGGCATGAGCATACTGTGTATACAAAGACAAAAACCATGAACGACAACAGCAAATTGTATAAACAAAACTGTAGTAGAACATTACTTCAGTGCTTGCAGTTCTGCTTCAATGTTTTTCTACTTCAGTTGGTTCTATTTGTTTTTGGTTCTGTTCGTTCTAAACGGTTATAAGATAGTATTCGTTGATATGGTTAGAATATATCGGCACTGAAGTGTTTGTTTTGAAATGTGAAAGAAATGGATGGATAGTACTTGAAAACATTACGATGTCTTTTTATTGTGCTTGAGCAGCTCTCTAGTTTATTGGTACACATAAATAACTTTTTCAGCAAAAATAAACATATCAACTGAAATTGTTCATCCACTTGTATATTAGTATTATGCTTGTAGTCATTGTTCCCAAATTGCCACAGCACCACTACTCGTATGTTATGGATTATACAATTAGATATATGAAAAATATCAAACTTATAATCATTTTGTGTGTGTTGTTATGTATCTACTTATGATCAAATAAAAGAATTTATAACTTTACATTTTCCAAAAAAAAAAAAAAAAATATTGTTAAACAACGCCTATCCCGACATCTGTGTTATTGCCTAAATTAGTTTATTGTGGCGCCAAAAGTGAATCAATATTATTCACTCTATATTTTTTATAACCATAGGTCGTCCCAGTTATTATTAATATAAAATTTTTTAAAATAAATATTAATACTTTTTCTAAACTCCCTAGAAAACTAAGTGTACCCAAATTGGTACGATGGTAGTTAAAGGGTTAAATGTGCATACTTATGTACAATCCCTTTTAAACCCATTTAAGTGAATCGTAAAATTGTTTTATATTGAGATATTGAATATTTGTAAATAAGAATTTCTTTAATTGACGGAAAAAGCCTTCTCAGTCTCTGTACACATCTTAGTATTTATAAAATGTTTTAGAACTCATATTTCAAGGGCTTCTTCCTTAAAACATTTTCGTTGTCATTTCTTCAGTGTATTTATATTTTATTTTTTTCTCAAAAGTACTGGCAGTGATGATAATTTTACTTCTTTTGCTTTCTTTAATTATTAACTATCCGTCATCTTACTCATATCTAATGACGTGACGCAGAGATTTCAATTTGAAATTTCTTTGTCTTTTTTGACGCTTCAGACTGACAAGGTTATTAGCATTGAGGGAGTAAGAAGATGTATTTAGTGTTGGTTTTTATTCAAAAACAGGTAAAACCAAATGTCAGATTCTCTTGGTTTTATCCATCATATAGTTATGGATAATTTGATATTGAGTTTAAGTAATTATATAATTTTAATTGTTTGTGAAAAGGTAAAAAATATATGATTTATTTGTTCTTGAAAAAATGACTCGTGAAGATTAAAGAAGTAAATAAAAGCTAAAAAAAAATGACTGCAATTGGAGATGTCATAATACTCGTTCGAGCTATGAACGAAGGGATTTGGCCGGATTTGAAAAAAATAACTATTAAATGATTGTCTGCTTGTAAAAAAAACCTTTCTGCTAAACTACTCTTCCAGTTCTAGCAAAGGCTAAGACTATTTACTATTTTTATAGTTTTAAGGATTTTTTTGTAGCTTAATCTGAAAATCAAATTCCTGTATAAAAAATAAGACTGTAATACACAAAAAATGAGACACAATACATACAAAACTTTACTTTCCATTAGTATATCAGATAAATAATATAATAGGATTTCTACAACTGAAAGCTTTAACAGTTTACCAAAAATGTTAAATACCTTTTAATTTAACTGTATGTATTGTATGCTGTATGGTTTTTGTGCAATTAATATTCTGTTCTACCAGGGCGGATTGATATTGAAGTGGGGGAAAAATTTGTCTCTTTCCTTTTAGCTCAATACACTTAGTAAAACGATATTCCAACTTTTTTATACTACTCGTATCTGAATAATTCGATTTTTGGAACCCCTCAAAATACGCGTTAGTTTCGGTAATCGTTTCTTCGTTTGAGATGAATCTTTTTTCTGCAAGCCATTTTTCAAGTTTGGAGACAGGAAAAAGTCACTAGGAGCTATAAGGTGGGTAATCAACCAATTCGAAACGTATTTCATGTAATTTTAGCATCGTAGCTAATGCTGTGCGAAGCGGTGCGTGGTCTTGAAGAAAGAGCACCTTTTTCTTCTTTAAATGTGGTCGTTTTTTCTTGATTGCAATTGATCCAATAATGCACGATGATGCATTCCTGTAATTGTGGATCCTTTTTCCACATAATTCATAACCAATATTCCGTGGACATCCCAAAATACAGCGGCCTTGCCATCCGATTTCACTGCCTTCTCTTTCTCCGGAGCACTTCCACCAGCTTCCACTTATTGTTTCGATTGATTTTTGGTTTCAGGTGTGTAGTGGTGGACATACGTTTCATCAATAGTTATTAATCGACGCCAAAAATCAACAGATTTACGCTTTATCATGTCCAAACACCGCTGTGAAGTGATCTGTGGAACTCGTTTTTGTTCGACACTGAGCAAACGCGGTACCCATCTTACCGATAGCTTTTCCATATGCAAATGTTCATGCAAACTGTTGAACACACGTTCATATGACATGTTTACCATTTCAACAATCTCACGAAACTTGACTCGGCTATCATTCATAACGATATCGAGGATATTCTTGATAATATCTTCAGTAACCAAATCTTTTGACCTTCCTATAAATTCAGCAATCCAATAGTTTAGCATGTAATCTGACGGAGCAGACTCATCGTAATGTTTATCGAGCTTTTCTATTGTCTCTTTCGCCGTTTGCCCTTTCAAATAATCATGTTTAATCACTGCACGAAATTAACTTTTTTCCTTTTTTCAAGAAAGCAAAAGTTGCTTATTTCACACGACTACATCAAATAAACTAATCGATGAATTTGGGTGAAATTTTAACAGCTAATATTTGACAGATCGAAATTTCATAAAAAAAAAAATTGTGTCGATTCTCTCGTATATGGAAACATATAATGTATTTTGTCTATAAATGTTTTGAAGTATTCCAATATCTAGACTTAAATAGTAGCTAAAGTTCTTAGAACAAAATTTTAATCTTAATTAAGATTTTTGTAACAAACAACGAAATAAGATTTGGTTTAATTCACATACTTGTTTAGTACATATTGGGTGTTTTTTTAGAGGTTCACAGCACTCCTTTTTTTGACAATCATAATCCTCCCATTTGAAACGAGGCAAATCCTTCAGCATTTGGCGGAATATTTTACGTCTCATAGTGTGAAGCAACTCAAAGTTCGCCTCCTATTTAGGTTAGGAAGGCAGGCCGCTGGGTTCCTAGAGAATATGTCCTGTAGTTCTCCAGCTCACTTGGATCCTAAATTTGGTCCCTTTGTGTTTACCTGTATAAAGGAAAGGTGTAGAGATAGATGTGAAAAGGGATAAAGTATTATAGATAATTATATAGTTAGGTGAGGAAAAAAGGGAAAGAGGGGAAAAGGTGGGAAACTGTTCTATGTAGAGTTACGTGATATTGTACTAGCCATTCGTTACTCCTTATGAATGAGTATAGCGCGGTTAGGTTGACCGAGGCCAGAGATGATAGGTTATTAAAGTTCCGCTCGCCTAGATACCTTAGGCGGTGATGCTCCAATGCCGGGCATGTTCCGAGGAGGTGAAGGAATGTCGCCTCCACATCCTCGTCCTCGTCTTGGCAACTTCTACAGAAGTAATTCACAAATTTATTAGAATAAAAATGCTCAAAAATTTAATTTTGATAGAGATCTTGCAATCTTATTTTGCTTGCAAAATTAAGGTAAACTCTTCAATCTGACAATGCTGTTTACTGTTAAATCTTACTAGCAGATACATCCGGCCGATGAAATTTTACCTCTAACTAACCAAGTTAGCGCCAAGTTGTAATAACACGTCCAAGTTACAAACATGTAAAGAGAGAGAAGATTGTAGAAAATTAATTTGATCAAATTTAAAAATTTTTTTAGAAATAAGAAAAGATTAATGAAAAAACAACATTGGAGATATAAAATAATTGTTTGGAAAATCTAAGAAAAACAGCGTTTTGTTTTGAAATCTCTTAATTTTTAATCACTTCTAACCTTGTGGTTGTATTTTTAATTTTTTTCGTTTTTCTGCCTTATTATCTTTAAACGAATTCGAAAATGTGTATTTCAGGATTTAATTTTCCTTATAAATGGAAATAAAAATGCAACAACCAAAAAGCTTACTTTTCATATTCAAACCAAGTTTAGTGTTCTCTTTAAAGATGAAAACAAGTGTCAAGTAATAAATTTTCCTAGTTAAATGTATCTCTAATGAATAACTTAAATTCCGAGCACGTTCGTCATTTAACAAGAAGTTCAAGCTAAGAACTATTTTTTGTGGAGTCATAAGAGCAAGTTCTAGTATTTTACTACAAACACAAACAAATACGTAACAAGAGGAGCGTCTAAGTGAAAAAGCAAACTACTCGCACATAAAATAGACGATAATATTGACTGAATTTGATGTTTTTACAGTCATAAATTATAGCTAATGTCAAGTAACTGAAAATAATTAGTAAACGAGTCTGATAAAAAAAAAAAAGAAAAAAACTGGCTTCGAATCAATAAAGGCAGAAGAGTTTTATCATTGTAATCACGAATATAGAGCAATAAAGATTTATAGCAGGGAAATAATTAAACATTTTAAAGATTTTAAATATTTTCATGGAAAAAAGTTAGGCTTCTCCGCTTAAATAAAAAAAAATGCTTCTCATAAATGTTTAGTTAGTTTTCATATATTTTTCGAAATGTAGAAAGGCATTTCATATTCAAAAGTTATATAACTTGTCTTTTTTTTTTTTTTTTTTTTGAAAACCAACGTGTTTGGAATTTTGTTTTTCACTTTTTAAATTCTCAATAATTTATTTAGTGTTGGGATATAAAATAGAATGTTTGAGAATATCTTTCAAAAAATTTTTAAATTTATTTTTACTTCTGAGCATTGAATCGGATGCTATAATTTATTTTGTGACATATTTCGCTGGATCAAATAAAGTAATGGGTGTCTTTTAGAGTTTCACAACTTTGAGTTTGCAACACTGCTTTATTTAATAACCCATTTAACAGCTGATAGTTGTTTTTTCTTGGATTGGTTTGAATAGGTTTACACTAGAGTATCATTGGCAAATGAGCTAAAGCAAAATTTGATATTGTATATCAATCCACCCTACAGGGATCAGATTTTTTTTGGCGATTACTCACTTTGCTCTCCGAGGCATAGGAGGGAGGAGTCCCTTGTTTGTTTTTTTTTTAACGTTTTTTATTTATTGAATTTTCAAAATGAACTAACAATAAGTTCAAATCTTAATACTAAATTTGATATAAAAAAAGTAGAATTAAAATTAAGTCCGGCCAACGCTAGACAAAAAGTTTTATTATGCGGGAACTATATTGGTAAAATCACCTATTGAACGCTCTGTTGGTGGCAACGGTATCCCTTTTTCTCAACTGATGTGGACACCAAAAATCCTCTTTTGGATTCCACATCCAGATTTTTTTGTAGCAATTAAAACTCTAGGGAACCGTATGACTTATGTTGTGTTGGACTTCCGAAACACTTACTAAGGGCTAAAATTGGCAGAATGGGGATCCACAAAGCCCCCGGAAGGTTTTGCTTGCAGATCATCACGGCGGTAGTCAGGTTAATGTAGGTGCCCACCTTATCTGAAACCTTCTGGCTGTGGTTTAACGCTAAAACAACAGAAATGGGAATTAGTTTCCCTGATAACTATAGTGCATTTCGGTTTTCGGGTGCTAATAATAACCCCAGAGGTGCTGTTGTGCGTAATGTAAGGAACCTGAAGTGATGGTTAGACGGGTGAGTTGGTTAAAGGCTGATGATCTTAGTGGGCTTCGGCCTACCAACTCATTATGTCTTGTCTTCCATTGACTGTCTGGGAAATTGTGTACAGTAGCGATTAGAAGGCTCGAACTCGAACGATGCAAATCAATTTTACAATCTTCCATTCAAAAATTTTCTCTCCGAAAAAGCCCATTTTCAGTTGAAATGGTACGTAATTAAGCAGAATAGTTTCATTTTAAGTGAATATAATTCAAAAGCTGCTATCGAAACACCACTGCTCGTATATCCACAGTTATAAGTCAATATATCTACAAGGACGATGGCGGTGTTGCCGATGGCACCAAACTTGGCGGCGGCATGCTCAAGCTCATATTTGGCATTAATGATATAATACTTTCTATTACATTCCAGTTATGTAAATAATATATTTCTTTGTTTAATTATAATTTAAACTTGTGTAACCAAAAAAAGAAAAAAAGAAAACACCATGTATTTTCAACAAACTGCTTTACTTTAGTTGGGTCAAACTTATTTATTTTTTTATTCTTTTTTTTTAAGTTAAAGATTTTTGTTAAAAGATAACAATAATAATAATAATAATATTTTTATTATCAACCTTTGATTACGAATAGTATACTTTGCCCGTATTTTTGTAAAACACAGATATGAGATTGATTACTTTGTTTGTTTTTCGAATCATAAATCTCAACGACTTGGGCAATAATTTGTTTTTTATCATTTCACTCATGTTCTGAGCAACTTTCTGGGATAGCGGTTTTTCAAAAACGTATCCAGTGTTTGCTTGTAATTATAATTATAATTAAATTTATAGCTACAACAATACAAAAAATCCAAAAGAAAGAAGAATAACGATGTTAAACGATTAAACACTTTTCGCTTAATGCAATAAGAAAATTATATATTTTACGAGTATTTGTATTTCGTATAAGTATATACACACAAACATACTTACATCTATGCATATACTTTGATATGAAATCTAGACTAAGATCTTTTTTAACAGTCGAGTCTTAAAACTTACACACACACATAATGAAGTCAGTTACATTTTTCCAAAAAAACAAAAAACAATATTTAGAATCAGGCTAACATCTAGACAGACGACGGCTTCACAAGATCTTATCGCAGTCCACAAGCAGCAGAAGAAGAAAACAAATTAAAAGCCATTAGAACATGAACCACTTAATCTGAGTTGTTTGTTACCTGTCTGTCCCTGTTGCAATACTGAATGTTTATCAAAATTTTGAAACCAAAAACTATTTATTTAATTGTCTATTTGCTTTTTTTCATATTGACTTGCTTAATCTTTAGTGTTAATTATTTTTATAAATTTTTGACTTGAATGTACTCGTATATATGTATGTGCAAATACATACATAAATATTTTTTAAAAATTTATTTAGACACGTTTTGTTTACATGTGATTTACAAAATCAATAATTGCATAAAGGTAATCACGTAACAATTATTTTTCGATTAAAAAAGTTAATTTCAAATGAATAAATATTCGTTTTCGAACATCATAACATTTTTAAATAAATAAAATTATAATCATTAAGTCATTTCTCAAGATCTTGTCGAAATAGAGTTTGTTATGGAAACTGATTACTTTGGAATTTTCGAATTGGTTTCAACAAATGTTCTCCTAAAAAAAAGCTAATTACTACACAAGTTCGTAATACGAGTATGTCAAGCGATTGCTAAAGAAGTTTGTAGAATGTGAGCAAAAATCATCTTGTTCAGCCATCTCTTTGCTAAATTCAACTTGCTATTAGACTGTAAGAAAACAAAAATTATGAATAATTAGAATATCATGTTTGTAATACATTTCTTCCATCCTTAAATAGCCATGACTTTGGCGAACAGGCTATGGCCAAGCGGCAGGAACACGTGATAATTTCTCAATTATGAGAACACCTTCCGGAGAATACTGATTATTGCTCACCTGCTCTATAGCCCGACAAGAGATTTGATGTAATTTTTTCAAGATAACGTGCTTGAGATTTTTAGAGATGGATCAAATTGGCGTCGGGAGTTGGTAGGGTATCATTATCCCCCGGTATATAGGGGATTAGTTCTAGGCTGCCAAATCAGTAAAGTGTAACGTGCTTGGATATCATGGCTATAATGTGGGCAGCGGGAAGTATATCCGAATTTGTACTCATAGTACAACTATGGGGGGTCCCAACCAATATTCCGGTTGGTTCGTGAATGCCAGATATGACGAAACGTGAAGTGACAACGGCTATCGTGGCTACCTAGCGTAATGGCCTTACCCAACGGTGGTCTTGAAAAAAAACCAATTCAATTGCATGCTATTTGGAAACATTCTCTTAGGAGCAGAGCCTTTCTAATCGTTAGGTCATGGCCCCCGGTTGCAATGCAACTCCACACTGAGTTTAAACCACAGTCCCCACGTTACTCTTCGAATGGCCGCACCATAGCCGGGCAAGAACAATTCCCTGTGGCTCCTGGTTCCTGTGGTATCGGATTTAAGTTTCCGGTGAGACTTCGTAGCCCGAGGACTAATATCAGTTTCGAGCTTCAAATAATCCACGGACTGGTAATCCTGCTCAAAACGTGATAGCGAGACATTCGAACCCGTAAATATGGTAGCGGACGAATTGGTAAAAGCCGGTATTTGGTTACAAGAAAGGGATATAGTTGGGATCCCACTCAATAGTTGTAAGAAACAAGCACTGCGTCAACTTTTATAAACCGCACAGGGCAGATGGTCTAGTGAGGGTAACTGTCGAATATCAAGGCTGACATGGTTCAGGTATGATCATATGGGAACTATTATTTTTATGAATCTGCCACGACGGAGGTTGCGTTCTGCTGTGGCGGTTCTAACGCAACATTGTCACATAGGGACGCATGCGAGATAATTTCTGCAGAAGTTGTAGGGATGAGAACGAAAGAGAGAGTGTTGAACACTTCCTCTGTTGGTGTACAGCTCTCTTTTATATAAGGGTTTTGTATCTATCGAAGGGTTTCGAAATATAATTTAGGTGGATGGACTTCTTTCATTCGATCCTCGTGTTGAGTCTGAACTAGATTAGAGATATGTAGCTCAGATACATATTATACTCAGACAACACAAAGGAGGCTGGATTTTCAATATCTGGCAGTCTGTAAAACATAACCGAATCTTTCTTCTTCATTTAAATGACATAGATTAATCTAGCGTTGGATATTTATACATATATTAAGAATGTTCAATAAGATCTTGAGCAGAAAAGTTATTACAATAACAAATTTCCACAATTTGCAAGCGTTGCTCTGGTGTAAGTCTATCCACAACAAAATACTAAACTAAACAAAAAAGAACAATCACCTGTTATACAGGTTGGCAAAGACGGCAGTATTACCAACTCAAAGTGGTGAATTTAAAAAGTATATAGTATAACCTAAGAAATCAAAGTTTAACGATTTTTGTGATCAAATCTGTATTAAAATGTAATAAGGCATAAGCCTCATTAAAAACGCTTTGAAAGATTAACATTAGAAGCAGTAGTACGCTAGCTAAGCCAGAAGTTTTTTATACGTATGTATATTTGAAGAATTGATTATTTATTTTTTTAACGAGTTTTTTTAAGGTGTATAAAAAAAGTTACATTTCTCCCACGGCTTAGCTGCAAAGAATAGTTTTTGTCTTATAATATAAGTTGCTTGAAAACAGTATCGATGTTTTTTTTCTCTTGCTGTCAAATACTACTCTCCATCCCATACAATTTCTGCCTCTATCCATAAAACTCCCACCAACAAGTGTTACGATTGATCAACTCAAGCAGCCAACCATGACGTAAACCAAAACCATGAATAACGTAATTATGTATGTATGTGTTTCAATTTATGTATCTTTCTTTTTTCTTTTCTGGCCATGATTTGATTGCGGCTGGTTGTAAATTGTAAAACCAAAAATTGTTGGCTTTTAATGCTTAAAAGATTAATTATCCCTTGACACTTCTCTGCATAAAAAGTCAAACTCAATCTTTGAAATGAGTCATAGTATAAATTCAGCAGAGAAATGTCAAATCAACTGATTTTTTTTTTCTTAAGAAACCTTCAAAACTGTTGGCTTCAGTTAATTGACTTTATTTTTTGAGTTTTATTAGTCTTACAAAACTTTAATATAATTTCTTTTGGGTTTTTTACATATATGTACATATGCTACATTATAGCGAATGCATTTACATTAGACCGACTCAGCTTGTATAAAATAAAGTTGATATATGTTCTTGCACCCCTCTTAAAAAATGAGATGTTTCTAAAATACATTTAAAAAGGTTGAATAATTAAATCAATAGTTGAAATATCACGGAAAAGAACAAATCTCTTAGCTGCAAAATGGGACCAGCTGGTAAACGTGAAACACCTTAAAAATTGGATAGCCTCCGAACTAGTTCAATGCTAGAATCAATAGTTTCTAAAAATTTTACAGAAGGAAATAATTAAATAAAATTGAAATATTAATTTATTGAATTTTTGTTGAACTTTATAATTTTTAAATTAGATTTTTGGTTTTTACATTTGTACAACGGATTATAGTTGTCCCCCAGTTAAAGATTTGATTATTATTTTTCTTGTCTTCTTCAATCAAAAATGATTGATCACACCAAATTTGTATTGTAAAAAATCCTTCTTAAGAATAAACTTGAGAAAGGACAAAACTTAAACTCAAAATTCAGTGTAAAATCCCAGTTTCAAAAGTAAAAATCAAATACCGCCAAAAACTATAATCGATTTATTAATTATTTTAGCTTTGACGACAGAAAAGTATTATTTTTGAAAATGTGAGTTTAGAACTAGACTAACATCTAGACAGACGACGTCTTCATAAGATCTTATCGCAGTTGTCCGTTAGGATATGAACCACTTAATCTGAATTTAATGTTTGTGGCAGCAGGTGGCCTGCCCCTATTGCAACACTTGATGTTTATGAAAATTTTAAAACCAAAATTTGCTTAATTGTTTTATTTATTCGTTCTGATTGACATGCTACCGGATATAAGATTGACGTACTATCGGATATAAGAAATAATATTTAAAAACAAAGTCGATAATCCTTGAAAAAGAATTTTAAATATGAAATCAGTGCAAACCTACCTTGAAGGAATAAATGACTCAATCGAACTGACGTTAACGCATCTCACAACTGTATAAGTTTTAGTTTCAACTGTGCTTCGTGAGTGGCTAAAATGTACATAAGTATCTCAAAAATGTATTGTTTATGTTTATGCGAAACCTAACAAGCCGCTTTTATCTATATTAATTATATCAACGCCTTAAAACAACAAGCATATAAAATTAAAAATTTTAATTGCTCTTAAGCCTTAATTTTTATTTAAAGTTTTTTATTGCTTTCAATTTCTTTTAATTATAATTTGATATTTATCGCTTGAAATATTATCCAGCAACGGACTATCACATTTTAATAAATATTTTGTACATATAATGGCCCAATAATTTAAAGCGAAAGTTACTCCTAAATCTACATTTATTTATTCCATAAAGCAGTCTGTTAACTAATAACTGAAGTTCTTTATAAACTAATCAGGTCTGCTTGTCTTTTTGTTTTTATCCCCCCGGCGAGCAGGTTTTCCCTCGGTGTACGCCCAACCAAAGAACAACCAGTTAGGTCCTGCTTGCAGAGCATCTCGGCACTGATCAAGGTTGAGGTGCCTGTACAGATACCTGTAAAGTGACGCACCAAAAGTGATGATTGAACGGGTGAGGTGGTTAAAGGCTGATGCTCTTAACCAACTCATCAAGCCTTGCCTTCCATTGACTTCTCAGAAATTATACCACAGGAGCGATTAGAAAGTCCGAACTCTCCAACAAGGGGGTTTTATAAACTTATGCCAAAAAATTGTGACCTGTGTGCGCCTTGCAAGCCACACGAGGGTGCTACTGAATCGTGAATAATTCACTCCGTGGTATGGGTTCATCATCAGATAAGGCCGAGAAGACAAATATATTTTCACAATCTGTCTTTTTCCAAAGAAAATAAATAATGTGCAATCAGTATTAATTACTAACCTACGAAGAAATAGATTCATAAACAGGAAAGAAATATAACTTAATGTTTTTTTGTTTGTTGAACTAGAGGTTACTTATATAAATTATCCTTGTTTATGTGATTCAATATCTTGACACTTCGTTTTGTGTCTTCAAGAATGTTTTTTTTTTCAAAAGTAAACAATGTAATTAAAATTATTTTAAACGTAATATCAGAGATCTACAACCGGTGGCTTTTTTAATGATATAAGAACACCCGTCTTAAATCGAGCTGCGGTGTGATTGGCCACCGCATATTGTTTGCACAAGTACGATTTGTACTCGTTAAAGCTTGCGTCTGTTAACTACAGTATATAACATACCCAATCAAATTTGTATGCTGCGGCTGTTTGATTTGGTTTCTCAATTATTTTTTCCACATTCGGCAATCGAATTCTTGCTTCTTTTTAACAACGAAAATAATATATAAATAAAACAATTTTTGAAAATTGTTTGGTTTGTACATATGTACAACAGGTTTTTAGTTCAATTTTTCCTTTCTTAATTTTTTTCTTAAGAAGGATTTTTTACAATACAAATTTGCTGCGATCAATAATTATTGATTGAAGAAGACAAGAAAAATAATAATCAAATCTTTAGCTGGGGGACAACTAGCTGTTTCGTAGTCGCTACACTACTCATCAGCACCTACTGGAATTTGAACTCGGGTCATGACATATCATGATCTACTGCTTTAACCACTAATCCACCGAGCATTTAATTATTTTCTACCTATATTCAACTCATATTGAATCACATATGCATAGTTGTCCCCCAGCTAAAGATTTGATTATTATTTTTCTTGTCTTCTTCAATCAATAATTATTGATCACAGCAAATTTGTATTGTAAAAAATCCTTATAATATTTATTTAATTTCAATTTGTAGAATATTTGAAATTTTTTTTTTTTTTTTTGTTGTTTTAATTTTTCAAATATTCTACAAATTGAAATTAAATAAATATTATTTGGCCTGAAGAAGCTATCCAAAGGAAAGCGAAATATTGCCAGATAATTAAAAACCAAAAAAACTAAAAATTCCAAGAAAGACCTTAAGCTCGAAGAATTACACATATTAAGAAAGGATAAAACGGCCGAAATAAAGAAATAATAAGCATATAAAAATATATATTTTTTAATGTTAAATAAAAGGTGACGCATATACACAACAAAACAATTTGTCGAGAGTGTTGTTTTTACAAGTTGATTTTGTGATGACGTCATGTCTGTATTATTAAGAAAACGATCAGAAACGAAGACAGAAAATACTCAAAATGTTTCTTTTACTAAGTGCTAGTACCACAACGCTCCATTATGTGGTCGTTTTTTTACTCCTAAAAAAATACACAAGATACGAAAGTGATTGGATACATTTTTGATGTATCAAGATTTCGCAAATCAACGACAGGTATAAATACCACCACATCAATATTTAAGAGTGTTTAAAATATTTGGGTGTGAAAATGATTAGGTAAACAACCACTGTACTTATTGTTGCGGTCCACCGGTGCAGATCTCTGGTCATTACCATAAGTCGCCATTAAGGTTGGTGTTAGCTAAAGTTACCTTTGTAAAAAGTGGGCAGTAAATAGGTGTTTAATAATTTTTATAACAAAATTAATTTTTCTTAATGCGTGGCAATATCACAACCAATTACTAACTTCATTTAAAAACTAACTTCATTCTTTTAATAGCTGTATTGCACTGAAGAGTGTCAGCAAAGCAATTATATTACACTAAGAATTCTTCCAAAGAAGCCACTGTGCAATTATGCAAATCCTTCCTTTAATAGAATGGTAACATAAGAGAACGTGGTAACTTCAAATACAAAAGCTCCTCCTAAAAGTTATAGCTAGAACTATGTTCCCTACAACTTATGACTTTATTTAAGGTTGAAGGGAACTTGTAATAATGAGACAATCCAAGTTGTAATAACACCTCTTAAAGTATTAAAATTTTTAAGTACAATAGCTACTTTAGGACAGAACATAAAAAATAAAGTGAGACATATAAACATCTTATGACTCATCTTCGTAAAGAAATTTTTTCTCAATGAGCCAACAATTTGTGTAACATAAATTCTCTTAATACCTTTATGTTTCTTAAGAATAAACATTTTGTTTTTAATTGACCCGTTCAATAGCTATTAACGTGGATGCTTTTTTTATGTTCATTCATAAATTGTGTAATATATTAAAGACGTTGTTGTTTTACGGCATCCACTGCTGCATAGCAACGGCATACGCTATGGACTCATTCAGGCTCTATTTTGCTTTTGTGTGGTATTGAATAAAATCCGCATGGTTCTCATGAATTTTACGCGTGATTGGTTGTGGAGGCATTTCCGTTTAAGCCTCTGGGCTTAAGTTTTTTGTTATTTGAAAATATAACATAATTTTGAAGAAACTGAAGCATAACATCATTCTTGTTTTTTAAGAAGATTTTCTTTTATTTGCTGCAGTTGATTCTACAAAGTTTCAAATGATGAGAAAATGTAATGCAATCAAATATGAGATTAAGTCTTGCAGACTTGTAATGGAAAATCAGCAGCGAAGCAAGTTTTTGTATGATCAAGTACTACTCATTATATAAAACTTGCTAAACGAAGTTGTTAAAAAGAAATTTTCAATTAAGAATATTAAAAAAATAAAATATTGTTCTTATACACAGCACTGAATAGCAGAAAAACTAATCTTAAAAATTGAAGGGTAGAAGGGTGCCTGCTTTAGTGGAATTGATATTTATTTTTAGCTGACTAATGTCGAAATGTATGAGCGAATTCCCTGCCGTGGTTCAGAGTAGTCAGCGATATTTTGAACTTTTACAACAAATTTAATGTCAAAAATCGCAAAAAAATTTTTTTTAGGTTTTGACAACAAATTAACCATTTTTTAAATTATTGAAAATATTTTTATTTTACTTCTAAAAAAAAAACAAAAATAACTTTGTTGTGAACTACCGAAATTACCAAAACCAGAACAAAAATATGTTTTGATACCAATCAAAAAAATAAAAACAGTTTGTTTTTTATGTTTCCTAGCTGTCGATATGTCGACAATTCATAGGAACTACCGTAATCTTCAGTAGACTTGGTATCAATATTGCTTGAATATATTTTTTGTTTTAATTTAGAACAAAAGGTGGAAACATCCAATTCCCTAAAATATATATTACACATATGAGCTGATCAAAAAGCGAGTTTAAAATGGGTAAATGAAAAACCCTAACAGTAGCAGAAAAGAAATGTTCTTAAATATTTTTATTATTATAAAAAATTAATTTATTATAAAAAAAAATTATTAATTATTATAAGAAAACAGCTTTTTTGTGGGTTACAATATATAGTGAAGTGCACGTTATGAGCACTTTGATCTTGGTATCCCAGTTTGGCATAATGTGTACCTTCCTTTTCCTCCCCATTCAACCCAATGACCGGCTTGGTCAAGACGCATAACTTAGTAGAGAGTGAACGTTCCTCTATAATTAGCGCTAATTGTTAGGTGTTTGAAATCGCTTCTTTTCAAGCTAAATCGTCGATCTGCGTTGGTACGAGATCTTATAGATCTAGCCTTAAAAATCTTTTTCTTTTTTCCTCTTCAATGAATTACATAAACCTTAAGAACAGTGTAAACTCGTATGATAGTCTTAGAGAAAACTATATCCTCTTGTCCTTATACCATGAATAAGAAATTAAATAAATTTGTGAAAATTTTTCAGAAAATACTTTTGTTGAAATTATAAAAGATATAGACTTTAAGTAAAGGTAAGTACAGAGTGAAGCGAAGGTTTAAAAAGAACACAAACCTGATTACGGGATAGCAAATAATATATTAAGGGTCCAATGCTTTCCAGGTCTAACACCATTTTTGGTTGCTGAGGGAGGAACAACCCGGGCTTAGCAACATCATAAGAATACAAACAGAATATATTGCTTTTCAAGTGCTTTTTGGCTTCGTGTCCCGTTTTTTTTTTGTGCCTTGGCCAAAAGCACTTTTACACAAAATTTGCTTCCGTCTGCAGCGATCACTTACCCATATCCCACGAGCCATATCTGCGCATAAGGATAGTTAGTTAAAAGTGTGACAGATAGACAGTTGATATTTTGAAACGTATTTCTTTCACATTCACGCAATTTGTTTTTTTTTTTTTGAAACATGACGGTAAACCTTTTTAACGCCCAACTAGGAGCGATACTCGGTGTTTACCAAAGTATTAGGCTGAAGATATGCTTCAAGGCCCATGATTCTCTTTTGAAACGTAACAGTTAATACATTTTTGGAAATGACTCCCCATATTGGGATCATAATTCTTCTTGTTCTTCATCATCAGAACTATTCCAGTCGAAGTCAATTATTTGTTGCATTTTTAATTCTGTGAAACCTTTTGGACGCATTTCTAAAGAATAATGCACAACGAATTATTGCTACAACGGATAAATGTTGCGCATAACTATCACTATGTTCAAGAAATCCCTGGCATAGAATAAAAGCTTCTTTTCAGTTTTGAAAACTTTGTTTAATTTGCATAGCTATTAAAAGTCACTTTTTATAGAACAACTCCTTCGTTTTTAGTTTTTGTTTGAATTTAGAAACAAAATTTTCTCAACTTTTTCTGCACACACCAACACTCTACTTCAACCAACTCGCAATGAACACTTGTTAAGCTTTTACAAATGCTCACACATATGAATTTCAGCTGCAAAAAATCCGTTAGCAAAAATAATAATAATTATAGAAACTACACCTGAAAAAGTACAATATTGTCTATAAACAACATTTGACATTAAAGGGTTAAGAGATACTTACCAACATATCGCTCCTTTATTGCAACATAGTCATATATCAAAAATAAGGTTTTCGAGTTAATAACGCAGAATAATTTACTCAAATTACTTTTCCTTTAGGAGATATTTTATAAAAAATTTTTCTAAGACTTGTATGGAAACTAAAATTTTGAAATGTGTTTTTCTCGAAAAAAGCTTTTTTGTTACAATAATAGAGCGATATACATATGTTTAAATTTTTAGTTTCTCGAAAAGAAGCGTGAATTAAACCAACCATTTCAAAAGACAAAAAATTTAGTTCTAAAAATTCGTTACCTTAAACCCTCAAAAATTAGAACCTGATTGGAAGAAAAACATTTTTACAATCTAACACTTTTGACAGTGACAGAAGATCGACAAACATGCAAAAAATCAGTTCTGCTAACATCGAACCTTCTTCTTGCTATTAAAAATAAACAGTAAAAGCTTATTTACAAGGACTTGAAACGTCCATATTCAAATTAAATTCCTTTTTTGATATAATGAAGAAGTGATGCATGTGATCTTACATTAGCAGATCGTATGTACATATATGTTTTTTCAAAACAGAATGGAAACAATTATGTGTTTATGTGCGAATTCAGATTTTCTCGTTCTCTTAGCAATATTTTATCAGCACTTATTGTCATTATCATCCTTATCTGTAATCTCTTAAAACATTCTTCACGGAACTTGTTTTTTATTATTTCAAATGAGCAATAAAACTAAAACTTATACACAAGCAAGCAAGCAAGCGTGCGCGCAATTTTTCATTTGTTTTAGTTTTTTATTTTTTATTAGAAGTGACATTTCAATTTGCTTAAACTGCTCACGTTACAACAAAGAAGAACAAGAAAAACAGCGCACAAAAGCAAATGGAATAAAACAGACAAATACACTGATATGTAAAATTTAAAATTGTATATACAATACAATTTGTACAATACATACATAAGTATGCGCGTTCAAAAATAAATTGTAAAAAGAAACAAAGAACAGAAATATGCATAAAGTCTAATCAAATGCCAGTTGGTAGAAAGTTACACGTAGAGAACAATATGCGGTTGCGATAACAATGTCTTAGAGCAACATGTGGTACCATTGTTTAATTATATGGTTGGGTACAACCATACTATGGTCGCAATATAACACGTTATTGTTAATTTTAAACATACTATTCTTACTTGCAAACATATTAATGTCGTGACGCACTTTATCATATTCATTGCAATATGTTGTTAGCACTCAGAGAATAACCCATACATATGCAATGCATTGTACCGGAACTAGGAAAATAGGTTATGAGGAGATGAAAATAGGTAGTAATGTTTATGGACGTTTGACTTGAACTTTCCAACGTTATATGTAACAGGACACATGTCCGCAGGCAATTCATTTCACAGACGAAAACATATCTCACTGAACCGTGATATTGTTATGATCAGGTTTATTATTTTTAGAAAATATAACAATAGAATAAAGAGATAAAAGGAGAATGTAAAGAAAGTTTGATAGATTTTGTTAAATTATATTTTATATATTTTTTTAAAGAAATATGTACACAAAATATATAAATACAAGCACATGTGTATGTATGTGCATGTATATTAAAATATTTAACATGCCTTGATAAATTCTGAAATTCCAAAAAATTTCAAAGGCGACAGAACCAAATTCCTTGAACGATTACTGCATCTCCATGCTATGTAAAAAATTACGATTTCACAAAAATCTTTTTGTACCGTTAGTAAATACGAATGTGAGGTGGAACTTCACTCAAACCCTCTTGCGCGAAACATACTTAATTTCAGCGGTCACACTCTGTTGAGAAGAAGGGATAGCCTGGCCACCATCAGAGCGCTAAATCGGTGATTTTACCCATCTACGAGTAATTTGCGCAAATTAAAACTTTTTGTCTAGCATTGGCTTGACTTAGTTAATATTTCGTATTTAGTATTAAGATTTGAATACTTAGTGTTAGTTCACATTATGAAGATTCAATAAATAAATTAAATCCAAAAAAATTTAGTTAAAAAAACTAAAAACCACGTTTCGTGGTAATTATCCATATTTATCCGTATAACGCGCTCCGAGTTTTTTTTTAGAATTCCCAAAATTGGATTCAGGAAACGCCAAAAATCCCCCATTTCCCCAGAAACAATATGACAACTACAATTTGCGCACTAAATCGAATTACCGTTAATAGTTCAGATACACATTTCACAACCAAAACGCGCACTGAATATGAAAAACCAGTTCCGCTAAGGCTACCGAAACGGTTACGAGTTTTCTTTTTTTAATTCCCGAAGTCGGCTGCTGGAATCATAAAAATTCTGTATATGTCATTGGAGGTACAATACGAAAATTTTATTTTGCCACGCCCCTCCTCCCACAGACAATCAGATCAGACTTCATAGTGTCGCCAGCCAGAACATTCTGAAGATTCCCTGAAAATTTCATCAAATTCGGCCCAGCCGTTTTGAAGTCCATAAATTACATATATAGACACATCCTATTTTATATATATGATTGCCAGAAGATCTCGAATAAAGCAAATTTCATGGCAACATAAAAAATTCATTTTTGTTTTAATCCACAATATTATTTCTATGAAATGTTTAAAACAGCATCATTGTTGTTTTTCAGTTTACAATTAACTTTAACCTTTTATAGATTTCATAACAAAAAGATATTTTATTGCTTTTGTTTTGTTATTTTAAAATGATGGAATTTGATTTTGAGGTTTTACGTTTTCAGCCATTTAAGCGGATTAGTTTTGGTCATATTTCTTATAAATGTGGTGCTATAAATAATTCACTGAGGTCTAAATTAATAGGAAAACTATAAGATACACAAAAATACACTAGAAACGAAACGGTTAAGTGAAAATGTCATTAACTTGAATAAACACTAAAAACAGAAGACAATACCCACCGTGACTTGACTTTAAAATGTATTTCGTACCTAAAAAGAAACTATGAATTTTATAATAGAAGATTTATTAAAGAAATTTGTAATTCAATTAAAAAATAATACCAACAATTTTGAAAGGACAAAAATACTAATATACTTGTATAAGTCACAGAGTTCAATACCTTTCGAAAACGGAATTCTATCGGTTTTCGGCTCGTCAGAAAATTAAGTGAAAATGAAAAAGAACGGAATGAAACCATTTTCAAAACCAACACAAAATATTAATTTCATTCCTAGAATTAAAAGTGATTTCTTTCAGAAAAACATTTTTGGCTCTTCGGTTTACGAAGTACGAGAATGGATTGAATTCCGTTTCCAAGTGGAATTGAATTTTGTGACACGACTATATGTATCTAAGATATATGCCATTTCTCCACTACTTCGTAGTCGTGTTTTTTAATATTAATCCATAAAAAATCTTTAAATTTTTTAAAATTATCATTAAGGAAATTTTTAACACATGTGTTTTCTTATATTGCTTAAATAAGAGTTATTTAGGGACGATTTACTCCCCTAAAATCATTGTTGTTTTATTCCATTTGACTACCATTACATTTCCTATCTAAGAACTTTATTTTTATATTATGAGTGTTATATTGTAGTAGAGAAACAACACAAATGATAATTCCACTACTACAACAGCCTCCAGCTGAACAGGAAATCTATAATCAACCAACATCTAAATAACAATCTCTCACATTCTTGCTTTGCAAAGAGTTGTATATGAAAAAAAGGATTGCAACACTCCCTCAATTTCTACAAAAAAGAAGTTTTCTCTTTCAGACATTGTTCGAAAACAAATTGAATGAATAAGCCACATGTTTACACATGTTTATTGATCTGTGTGCAATGCTCTCAGGGGTAATCGCGCTTATACATTTACACACTGAGTTTTCTCCTTGTGGGGACCACTGGCTTACATATACACTCTAATTGCAGAGTTTCGAATGGGTTCTAAAACATAATGATTTACTAATGGGAATGAGCTAAAATATTCAACTTAAAAATTTTTTTGCACAGAAAATCACAAGTTTCTTTATAAAAACTTTCTTTGATTGTGTTGCACAGAAACCCAGAAATTGTGCTACGGACCGTGCTTCTATATTAGGGAATCGGTGTTTATGCTATGTTTAAATTTAACTACAATAAAGGTCTTACAAATAAATTTCCTATTATTTACTTTACAAACTACTAATATATGGACGAATCAAAAGTTAAATGTAGATATTCTTTATGTTTTCTAGCTGTCTTCGTGTGGATATTTCATAGGTGCTAAACCTTACGATTATACTAGTAAAAAAGTATGAAAGGCTGTTCAAGTATTTTACAAATAATAGAATGCAAAGCTAAAAGTTTATTTTTCAAAGTCAACTGATGATTAGGTTAGCTCCTATAACGCCATCATGTAGATAGCTAAGAAACACCAACAAGAGCTGCATATATTTTATGATTTGTAAACGATACCTTTGAAAAATCGTTTATTTGATCGAAAATTGTAAATACACACGTGCTAAGCCAAAATATTATGTTTTGCGAATAGAAAATAAAATTCCTAATTTGAAGATAAAATGAAAATTTTTGCGATCCTTCTAAACAAGATAAACATGTTATGAAAAATTGGTATAATGTACTTTTCCTGTAAATATGAAATAGTTTATCATTGCTGTCTAAAATTATTCCTACAGGAGCTTAGCAGTAAAATTTTTAAGCTCACTATTCCCACATAATTAATTAGACACGAAGTGCTAAAATAATGTTCAAGATAAACCTTAAAGAATATATGACTCACAAGAAATTTTATTTCTAAATAAAATTTTTATGTTTTTGAAATTTTTTGTGCACATAAATGAAATTATGATTCTACTAAAAACGTAAAGACCAAGCTTGTGAATCATTTACTAAACTTTATTTTATAAGTAGGTCGGAATTTCTATTACATAAATTTGATAAATTTTGTGATACAAAAGAGTTAGCGTTTATTGATTACAAAGTGTTGCACACATCATTGAAGAGAAGTAATGTGGTAGGCAGTCTTCGCCGCTGGGATATTTGAACAAGTCTTCAAATTAGTTGCTCTTTAGATTTTTATGAAGTAGGCTTCCACACTTCGTAGTTTTTCAAAAATATACCTTCGTTTTCTGCCGTATGCATGACCCACACTGATTTAGCACTACTGCAAAGGTGGTAGAACGGTTGTCTCTATTTTTGGATTGGAATAGAACCAACCCTAAAACAGGTTTCTAGTATACAAAATTTTACTTGTATACCAGAATTTCAGTGTTTTACTACAAACTCGAAATCTAAAGCAAAAAACTTTCGGAAAATGCTAAAAGCAATATTTGCAGCTAAAATTTTTTTGTGCAAAGTGAGTAAATATTGTCAAATAACAGCCGATCACCATCGAGATCGATTGTGAAAAACATGACGACGACTATTAAAATTTTCTTATATATTGGTAGTTAAATTGAGCAAGGGCATTGCGTGACGATCAATAGTTAATAGCGACTAAGACTTGCTTTAAAACAATCATAATTTGTCAAACGAAAGGTCAGGTTCTGTTAAATATGTTTGTCTTCTATTCACGAAAAAACTAAGTATTAGATTACTATATTTGACTTTACAATAACTTCTTACTCGGTATTCCCTTGCACTAACTGATATTGGTGCACTGCCAGTATGTTTAAGATCATAGAACAAACCCATATACATATATATAATGGTTGCAGCGTCATTTATTTTGATTTTAAACCTGATTTTTTATTTAAATTATTTTTTCTTCTCTTCTAATAAAACGTTTGGGCATCATATACACATACATATATTCATATACACATTCTCATTTTTATCCTGCCTTAAGTACAAAGAAAAAATAATGAAATCACCTCCAATTTTTTTTACCTGTGTGCACAAGGAATGACACCAAGAATAAGAACAGCTTCAGAAAACTGTTAATCTCAGCATGAAGCACGAATAAATCTCGTTGTTTGGAATATGACTTCTTTGTATGTATGATTCTTTGTAGTTTTTCTAGCTGCAACATACTCATCCACTTATAAGAACAAGCACATACATATATTGTGAGTGGATATATTTTGTTTTGTTTTTCTAAACGCAGTGTTGTCAGATTTCATTTAAATTCTCGCGCAAATGGTTTATCAAAAACCGCCACATTTTTTCCAATATTGTCATAAATAACAAAAGTTAGAAACATTAAATTTTATGTGCATATTCATAAAAAATTTAAATGGATTTGAAATGAATTTTAGTAAAATTTTGTATGGAATTTTTGAGTTAAAAAACATTTCGAATTCAAGTCATGAGAATTGCTATTTTAACGACCCAACTTGCCTTTTTTTTTTAAATCGTAATGCAACGATTAGTCTTATCGCAATACTTTTTAAATTACTTATAATGTTACTTAGCCTTTTTAAGGTATGATCCACACAATTGCCACAATGCAGCAAGTTTCACATATTTTTATCCAAAAATCATGTGACTTACGTTCATTAGCGAAATTCGCAGATTAATAAATTATTTAAATATGAAGCTGCAAAGAATTTCGTGGATTGAAAAAAAAAGTTTTAACAAAAATAGGTCTTGAACAAAAGCAGTTATTTCTGTCAACAACAACGAAATGAAATATCCAAGATTATTTTATATATGTACACAAAACAAACTTCTCTCATATTCAGTAACAAAATTCGCTGATTCAGTTAATAAATTGTTTGAATCCGGACCTGTGAAAAACTCGTTGATAGTTTTTGCACAAAAACAGCTATTTCTTTTAACAACAACAACGCATGATATCCAAGATTTTGCTTTTTTTGTATACACATGTAAAAAAAATCTTTCATATTTAGTAGCACAATTCGCTGATTTAGTTAATAAATTGTGGTCTTCGTGGAATTGTGGAATTCGGTGATTCAAACAAATGTTTAGTAAAACTAGTTGTAGAGCGAAAGCAGTTATTTCTTTCATCAACATAAAAAAACTATATCCAGGATTATTAGTTGCTGCTACAATAAGGTTTTGTCTTTCTGGTCTTTCTGTTTTGTTATTGATAATTGCAAGCCCACAAACACTACTTTCTCCTTCGTCCTCCTCCACCTAACCTATTTTCCTAGTTCCAGTACAATGCACTACATATTTAGGATACCTTGAGTACTCGTCCAAGATATAAAAAAGTACACTGCAGAAAGTATAACAATATTATTAAAGCTTGGAAGAAAGTCCAGTAAAAAATGCCAGAAAATTGTACTGAACAATTGTTGTTGAATCAGCAAAAATATTTATTGAAAACAAATTATTATTTCAGGCAAAAATTATATTGATTTTGCTTTTATTACAAAATTTTTGCTATAATTTTTAAAATAATTACTTCACGGACATTCAACAATAGTACAGAATAACTGATTTAAAATTATATTAAAAGAAAACTTTTGTTGAATTAATAAATAATTCAAAGAAAGATTTTATTGATATTATATTACTATAATTTTTTAATTATATTACCATAGTTTTTCCGAAATAATATAGAAATAATCTGTATAATTTTTGATTTATTAAAATATTAAAGAAACTATTACTTTAATGTTTTCATAAAACATAAATCATATTAACCATGTCTATATTATTTTCAGATTTTTCACGTGAAAAGCACTTTTATTGTTTAACTAGTTTTTGGCCGCGGCTTTGCTCGGCAACAAAGGTTCATACAAACTTGCATCCTCTATTTTATCTCCTTGGATGCCTACGTCACAACATCTACCAAATTTCAGCGCGATCCGTCCAATGGGGCGGTCTGTGTGATGATAGATCACTACGTCAGTCACTCACCTTTGAGTTACATATATTTTGATGTTGCAAATTTAAAAATAATTGTGGCAACGTTGCATATGCATCGTATTTACGGTTGTTATTTTATTTGTTTCGTTTTATTTTTAGCCGAGTGTGCATCAGTCATTTCTGTTAAGACGAACTGGTGTAAGAATACATGTGTGTTAGTTCAGGTGAAAGATAAATTTTAGTTTCGTGTGTTTTTTAATGTCCCTTATGGTTTGTTATTTATGATATTTATTTGACGAAGAGCGGCTTATTGTTATTTGTGCATGAGTATGGGAGAGTTGAAGAATACATGGGTATTCAAATGCACAACAAATATCTAATATTTACTCATATAACCAGAGCACGAAAAACCCCAAAAATATGCGCATAAAACAAGCACTGAAAAACCTGAAATATGGATTTATATACTCTGCACAAACTGAATTAAAAACAAAAGGTTATAGCCACAATATTTTTGTTTTCAAAAAGAGGATAATATCCTCTTTAAAATTTTTATGGTAGAGTTGTATTCTTATGGCCATTATAGCAAACTAACGATAAAATGTCTGATAGCTAATTTGAATATTAGTTAATGTGAACGATAAAGTGACCATTAAAATTTTTCTAATATTACAACAGAAGTAACTGAATTTTCAGCAGAAAATATTTCTGTTTCAAATGTTTAAAGTTTCCTTTGAAATTTATCATAAGAAAAAACCTATTGTTATCATTAAATTTTCAGATTGTTTATTAATTTACTTTAATACATACAAAACAGATATATCGACTATGTCTATACTTTTGGTATGATTGATGAATGGTATACAACAATTAAACAAATTTTCGTACATGACCACAGACGGCATAAATATTAATCAATATTATTACATAAACACATGGAAAGTATGTATACAAAATATGCACTCAATAACAAATACGCAGATATATGCATATATTGAAAAGTATGCACTGACAAACCGAAGCAGTTGGAAATTCCTCTATTCGTAAAAATCTGCTATCAGTGACATATTTCCGTATATCTGGTAGCGAATCTATTTTCTCGTGAAACAAGAAAAAAGAAATCCTCTCTTACATATAAATATTTCTATTTTTTGTTTTGTGAACACTTTGATATAAGTTACCGAAGGGTAAATGTGTTGTTGTGGTAAAAACATGAGAAAGTTTTTTCACTTAGGTTGCCAAAATGCTTGGAAAATTAAAATGAAGTAAAATTGTCATTTCAGTAGCAAAATATTTAAATGCATTCCAAGAGTAAAGGACGAAGAAGTTTCACATATATTATTGATTTTAATAGTGTAAACAATTGAGATTTATTCACTATATTAGCTTCTAACATTGATACCAATCAAAAAAAATTATAAACAGCTTGTTTTCAATGTGTCCCAGCTGTCTACATGTCGACATTTCATAGGAGCTACCCTAATCATCAGTAGAGTTTAAAAATTTTTGAAAGATATTCACAAACATTTATATTTGTATTATTTTCTGTCTAAAATTATACAAAGAGATACAGAATTCAATTTAAGCAAACTACTACAAATTTAAATTTACATAAGAATACCTACCCTGCTTATAACCCAGTAAACGCTTATTTAAGAGCAAAGAGAAGGCCATATGTATGTATATAGCTGTTTAAGGATATGTAAAAGAAGGAAATAAAATAGGAAAGCTTTGTTAAATGATTGTAAAGTAAAAATTCGTTTGAAAATTATTTGGGTATTATTACATATTAATATTATACTCAACTTCGTATCTTGATCGTAGTTTTTCGACCTTTTTTAAATATAATTGTTATTTAATGAGCTTGAGGTCACTTGTTGTAAAAATTATTTGTTTATTGTTTCGATACTTTGACACCCCTTTGAGTGTCTTCTTTAGGAAATGTAAAAATTTTCCTGAAGAAGACACACAAAGGGGTGTCGAAATATCGAAACAATAAACGAATAATTTTTACAACAAGTGACCTCAAGCTCATTAAACAACAATTATATTATATTCAACATAAAATATCTTATATTAAAAACGTACTTGTATCAAAGTTAATATATTCATACTTATATTGTAGTCGTGTCTCAAGGACCAGCCAGAAAATAATGATTCTCATTCATACTTTGACCGCTTTTAACAACTTCTGACCGACAATACTGTTTGAGGATGATGGAATTTCCTTTCAAATAATCTAAAAAAAAATTATGTTGACGTCAACTGGTTGATGATTTTATTGATAAAAAATTAAATAGACGATTTTTTGATGGCTGCTTTTCGAAAACCATACTATTATATGAAAACCCATTGAAATTAAATTAATAATATAACTTATTTCTTTAAAAGGGAAGAAAAGTGATTTATGCGAATTTTTAACCATTTTCAAAACAAATAAAACATATTCATCACATCTTTTTCCTTCTTTGCAAGGAATAGTTTTAAGCTTTGATTTCTAACACACATCAGAATATCAAGTACAAATCTATTTCACAAGTATAATTTATCGCATAGTTGTCGGCGACGGTGGCTGGTCAAAAAAAAAAAGGTCAGCGGCAGCTAAAAGCCGGCTGTGGTCGACATATGTTATTTGTTTACATATCTGTATGTATCGGTATGGTCTTAATTTATTAAAATATCGGTCTAACAAAGGTCATGTTCACAGGAAGGCATTTCTGTATCATCATTCTCAGCTACAACATCAGCGGCGGCTGAATCAAATTGAATACGGTGGATGGTGGCTTAAAGTCGGCTGGGAGCCATTTAAATTGAACCTCTGATTTATTTCTAAATTTTGTGTGATGTTCATAAAACACAGACGGGCGACTCATCTAGAAAATTGTTTGAGTAACCTTCAAACCTTTTTCCTTTCTTAAAACTATTCATTTTATTATTTTAAGTACTGATTTTTGTAGCACATCTGAATGTAATCTACAAATCTATTTCAGAGGTGTAATTTGCCACGTAGTTATGGGCGGCTAAAAGCCAATTGTAGTCGATATATGTTATTTGTTCACAAATCTGCAGTAAAATTTTAATTTATTAAAATATGTGTTTGAGGCAGCTATGTATTCAAGGAAGCAATTTCCTAGTCACCGATCTCAGCCGCTACAACGGCGGTGGCTGTAACAAATTAAATCAGGCGGCCGTCGGTTTATAGTCGGCTGGCAGCCATTTAAATTGAACCTCCGATCTATTTCTGAATTTTAAATTAGTATTTTGAGCAAACAAAGTTTTTTAATATACATATTTCGGTATCATACTCGTAGTTTGCTGCCGAATCGTTCTTATGTTGTCTATGTTGGGTATATTTTTTTTCTCTCTTTAAACAAAAAAAAAAACTTGTTTTATTTTTGTTTGAGTACTTGTTTCTAAACTCCAACACAAACAACTGTTAAAAGAAATGAACACTTGTGTGTCTGTGTTTGAAGAACTGGTGAGTTTTGAAATATGAGAAGTAGAAAAATTAAGAAAAAAAAAAACACAAGAAAACGCGCTGACTGTGGATCTTGTATTATTTTTGTTGTTTTGAAATGGTCGATTGTTTGATTTCGAGAAACAAGTTTTAGTTTAACATTAAACTTACGGGAGTGTGGACGTGAAATTTCTGTGCAATTTTTCTCCAACAAGGAAAGCGCGATTCAGACGGGTTTTGTTTTTTTTTTTTTGCAAGAACTTGCACCTTTTTATTTGAAAACGTGTTTATGCTGAACAAGAAAACACCTAAAAAGAAATAAATATTTTGCACAAATTCGATAAATTGGCGCCTATCTAAAAAGTTTGTAAGCATAAAAACACTCAAAAGAAAAATTGAAAAAGAGAAATGATTTCTAATCACAAGTTTTAAAATAAAAGTTTAACAAAAATTATAAAAAGTATTCAAGAAGAAATTATTTAAGGAAATACATAAATGAATTTAAAATTATTGTGACACTAAACCCTAAAAAGCAATTGGATTAATATAAAATTGGATTACTCTACTTGGCAAATAAAAATAGATTTCTTAGCAAATACTCAAAGTAAGTTTGCGTTTTTTTATTATTGACTTTGAAACCTTGTAAAAATGTTGATAAACCGAAAAAATTGTTAAGATGAAAAATAAATTTTAGCTATTGTTTATTTTTTAAGATACATGCTCACTGCTTGAAATCATAATATCACCGGAAATAAATTATTGTAAACGGCTTCAAAAGCGGATATTAAAAATGGGTAAATGGTGAATTTGTTTAATATTATACAAAACAAAATTAAAAACATTATCTTATTGGTTGCTTTATAAAAACTTTTATGTTACGCAATTTTGAGTTGTCCAAAATATTATTGTGAAAATAGTTGATCAAGTTTAAAACAGCAAAACTATATTAAAAAAAAAGATGTGTAAAATGATCAAATTCTATAAACAACACTCCTTTTTTAAACCGGCATGTTAAAGTGTTTCGTTAAAAATTACCCATTGCTGTATCGAATACTGCACTTTTAAGCCTTTCACGAATAGTTGTTGTGGATGAATTGCAAATTTATTTATTTTGATTTAAGCAGAAATTAAATATTTCTTGGAAATATAAAATAAATTATCGTTAACGGGTGCTATTTTTTTCCTGGGAATGTAAAATAATATTTAAATGAAAACCTGTATTATGTAATATATGTATATAGGTGTGTGGTCACAAGCAGTAACAGCCTAAGTCAAAATTCACAATTTGAAGAAAAGTCAACTTTATTATTCAAAAATATTTCTGCAAAGATATATAGCCGTTTAGATGAAAATATATGCAAAACTAAAGATTTATTTGAATAAAGTAATTTGAAAAGAGTTGGAAATTAAAATTCTAATAATATATGGGACATTAAAGAAACAAATATTAATCATTTTCATAAAATAAAAATGTCAATCTATCTAGTAGTGCATCTAACCTGATGTGGTTAAAAATTGTGTTGACGAAAACTGTGTGCTTGCAACACTCACTTTGCTTTTCGTACAAATATACAAGGGCTTGGGCGAATAAAAACATTTGAACTGGGCAAAATATTTTTTTTTTAGATTATTTTTCTAATTTTTCTCACAATGGTTACAACCAATCTTGTCACCCTGTTTCAGCTTGACGTTGAGTTCTGGGATATCCTATTGCGAAAATAAATAATTACATGTAACTTAGTGCTTTTTGTAAATTTAAATGGAGTTCAGTATGACTTAATTCAAAATGCTTCCCAGTATGACTTTATTATAAATGCTTTATTTTTTTTCTAATCAAGTTAGAGAAATGGGAGTCTGGATATTAAATAAATATTTTTAGTGGAATATGATAGTGCACAAAACTTATTTCTTTCTTAAGCCGAGTTAGGCTGTTTATGCTTGCGACCATAGACATTAAGATATTTTTTCAATGCGATATATTTGCTTAAATCTTAAATATTATAAATGCTTTATTTTTTTCTAATCAAGTTAGAGAAATGGAAGTCTGGATATTAAATAAATATTTTTAGTGGAATATGATAGTGCACAAAACTTATTTCTTTCTTAAGCCGAATTAGGCGGTTTATGCTTGCGACCATAGACATTAAGATATTTTTTCAATGCGATATATTTGCTTAAATCTCTTTTAAACCATGTCAGGTGGTGCTTCCAATTCTACTGAGGCACCTGCTTACTAAGCAGTTTTGTCAGTAGTCGAAAAATCAAACCATTCCACTTCTGTTATTGTTCTAGTTCTTGCGCTGTCTCTTGTTTTATTAAGCATCCCCTTACCTTAGTAGTATATTTTTACCAAACGTGTTTGAGTCAAGTCTTTATTACATCTTCTTCTCCTATTTTTGTTTTTTTCTTTACTCTGCACCGAAATAAACACGCTTCGTTATTGGAATGAAACCGCTTCATTCACCATCCTTTCGTTTATACCTTGAACAATTTAATTACGGTTATGAAAGCTTCACTAATGTGATGAAAATTTTGCATTGCACCACCTTATTATTTTTTAAAATTTCATTAATATTACGAAAATTGTTTCATTCGTGTTACGAAAAACTTATGCATGAAAATATAGGAGTTTCGTTATAACTACTAAACAGTGCAGTTAATATAATGACCGATAAAAAAAAAGCTCAGCGACTGAGTTGGTTAAGCGGTCGTATTAAAAAATACAATTTTGTTTACATTATATCAAGATTGAACCTTAGCGATTAGAGTTTTTATTATTCGTTGATTTTTTTCTCAGCTTTCTGGGATATAAAGGAGAGGGAGTCTTTCATTTGTTGTAGCAAATAAAAATCTAGGTTGGACTTCTGAAACCCTTACCAAGGGTTAAAATTGGCGGAACGGGGATCAGCAAAGCCCCTGACAGGTTCTACTTTCCAGACCATCTCAGTGTTGATCATGGTTAGGGTGCCTGCCTTGGCTGAAACGTTCTGGCTGTGGTTCAAACATAAAATCCCAGGAAGAGGAATTAGCTTTCTTGGGTTACAGTTGGACGGGTGACTTGGTTAAGTGGTGATGTTCTTAATGGACTTTGGCCTACCAACCCATTAAGCCTTGTATTCCATTGATTTCTGTAAAATTGTATACAGGTGGAATTAAAAGGCGCGAACTCGCAAGCAAGGGGTTTGTCTATATGGCTACAAACTTATTGTAATCTGTGTGAGCCTTGCAAGCCATACGGAGACGCTGTTGATTTGTGAATAATTCACCCCGAATAATTGGTTCATCACACTAGGTCGACAAGGTAGGTGCTGATGTAAATCAATATCACAATCTTTCTTCCATAATCAAGAGTTATTGTTATAAAAAAAACTATCTTGGCTAAAAGTGAAATCGAACCTGACAAATAACATCATACAACTTTTTTTCATAAAATAAGAAATTTCATTCCTTTAATGAAGCAATACTCATAACCCGACTGAGTCTTTACGATTGCCGAAGCACAACGACAAACTCGTAACATCTTTGTGTAAAAAATCGTTCTATCTACGACAGTTTTTCTATCAGTGTGAATAGCCTTATTTTTCAATTTCCAATCCTGGGCATTGATATATTACGATTATTCATGGTTTCAATTTTTTGTTTTTTATTATTTTAAAGAAAAATTAAGGACTTTAATTTTTAACGCCACAGGCGGATTTAATTCTTAATAAACCAATTTTAGTGTAGCACCTTATTACGAGTATTATAACGTTTGTAATTAAATATGTAATGAAAACCGATCGCTTTGCAAAATATCATTTTCAGAAGGTGTGATGGAAAATGACCGTTTTGGATAATTTTTTGGATGATCGCCTTTTGAAACCCCTACTTTCATATGAAGTACGATTGAAATTAAATTAATAATACAATTTATCTCTTCAAAATGGAAGAAAAGTGATTACGAGTATTAAAGAAATTTTAAAAATTTTCAAAACTGATATAATACGTCCTTTTCAACTTCTTCCTCTTTTTAAAACGAATCGTTTTTACTTTCTATCACGCGCCTGAATATCTTAAATTAGGAACGAACAACTTTTCGGTTTTTTTGTGAATAATATAGACTTTGAAAGAAGTCAACAAGGGAAAAGATATATGTGCTGTTTACAGAATGCAGACGTGCAAGACGTCTTGAAAATTTGTATAAAAAACACTTAAATTTTGTGTCATTCTCATACAAACTGTTTAGGTAGATCGCTCGTCTGTATTCCGTATAATACGAGAATTGTTTTTATTATTACCTTTCTTATTTTATTTATATTTTTTTTTACAAAGAAATTAAAATGCTGTTTTTCATTAACGCTCCTTTTAATCATTAAATGAGCTTTATCTATGAATTTTTTCTTTTTTGTATTTGTTTACGATTTTTACATGTCACAAATTCTTTATAAATAAATCGTATATTCAGGCTGATCTTAATTAGTTAATATTTATCAATGACTAACTACTTTATTTATGAAAAATATTATATCTTCATTAAAAACCGTAGATATCTGCTTAGCGTATATAGAAATAATCGGCTTATGCTACAGTCAAAAAATAAAGTTTATTTGTTTCTCAACACAACTTAAATTTGATTAATGACCTGTTAGCAGTGACTCATCTAGAAAATTTTTATGAAAAATGCTAAATTCTTTTCGTGAGAAGTGTGTATGTAAAGTGGTACAGAAATATCAAATAAGGAACTTGAGATCCCACAGAACTTCCATCATTTTTAGAAATTTATCTAAACACTAAGAGCGTAATCTAAATTAGCACGTAAAGCGTAGCGTAACTTAAATAAGCGCTCTATTAGTGTGCCATGACCAGTAATGTTCACTAACATTAGATTTGGCATTAGATTGGTTTTATACATTTGTACATGGGGTTCTAGTTCAAGTTTTTCCTGTCATATGTTTTTTAGGAAAGATTTTTTTGCAATAATAATTTGCTGTGATCTATAGTTTTTGATTGAAGAAGACCAGAAATAATAATCGAACCTTTTTAGCTGCGGGACAACTAGCTTTTTCGTAGCCGCTACACTACTCATCAGCACCCATTTTCGGATTTGACAAAAATTGCTAAGTAAGAATAATAAATAGAAAAAATAAAGTCGCTAAATTGACCTGAAAGAACCTTAAGTGTGATAACCAATTATTAATAGTTGTTTTGAAGCCTACTTTACTGAGACACACTTTTCTCTGTCAAAATGGGATTTTCCAATGACAAGGTGTTAATGCTGCGCTATTTGGACTGATCTCATGCATTTTGTTAATGCTGGAAGATTTGTGACAACTGTGAAAATGGTTTACATAAGCACCTGCCTTGCGGCCTAATCTGATGGTGGACCAATTCCACGGAGTGAATTATTCACGATTCACCAGCGCCCCCGTGTAGCTTACCAGGCTCACACAGGTAACAATGTATGCAATTTCTCAGCAATCAATGGAGGACAAGGCTTAATGAGTTGGTAGGACGAAGCCCACTAAGAGCATCAGCCCTTAAACCAACTCACCCGTCAACCATCATCACTGGTTTCTTACAATACAGGTATATGTTGTATAGGCAACGTATCCTCGGGAGATTGTTAGCCCAAACAATTATCAAGGATACTAATACTCCCTTCCTGCGGTTTAGGTTTCAACCACAGCCAGAACGTTTCAGCCATGGTAGGCACCTCAACCATCATCAGCCCGGGTCGAACCGAAAGCAGAATTTCCCGGGGGCCATGCTGATACCCGTTCTGCCAATTTATACCCTTGGTAAGGGTTTCGGAAGCCAACACAACATAAGTCATGTGGCCTCCTAGAGTTCTGTTTGCCGCACCAAACGAGGGACCCCTTGCCCTCTTTTCCCCGAAAAACAGAGCGCCTAAGTTAGGAATACGCCAAGGCAAAACCTGTTCCTCGGGGGGAAGATTTGTGATAGGCAAATTACCCCTTACGCGTTAATTTGCGCTGTAAGAGTTTTTTACCAGTGTTGCTTTTTCTAGAAGCAAGTAAAATTAGCCGTTGACTAAATTAACAAATTAAGTTGTTTTTTTTTTGTGCATAATTTTCATTTTACTTCAGGTGTGATGGTGTGAAAACAAAATGTAATGACGCTACATTAGATTTTTTTTGCTTATATCAAGAACTCTCATTAGATTTTTGACACACAAATTCCAGTGAAGATCTTGAGATTTGTATTATAGTCTGAAATGCCTTTAAACGTGTACACGTCATAATTGTGATGTATTTAAGCAAAAAAAAAAATGTAATCGTGAATATTTATTGCTAGTTCACATTAAGAAAAACACAATTTTAGAAGGTCATTCATTATATGTTAGGAAATAAATATACAAATATTTTTAATTAACCCCCCATATGTACACTGTGCATACATACGTTCACTAACAGTTGTCTAAAGCCCTGAATGATTGGACATTAATTCTTTTAAGGAACATGTGAACGTACAACTTTATTTGCCAACATTTTTTAATATTAATATTTTCCCATTTATTATTTATTTCATGTTCACAAACAAAATATTCCACAACTGCACCCTTTTGTTAGTACTCGTAATTTTAGTTTTATATTTTTTTATTAAATTCTTTTCAATAAACTGGTATAAAAATGGTAGTAAAATCTTTAAGTTTTCGTTGAAAACCGAATAAAGTCCGCCTCGTAACCAGAACAGTTTTTCTTTAACAGTTTCAAGGTGCCAAAAAACAAATTTATTGGTTTAGAGACAATAGACTGAAATAGCATTTAAAACCTCCATTGAAACGTGATATAAACCAAAAAGAACTCGTACATGAAATGTTGAAGAAGCAAATCATTTTGAAAAAAAAGAAGACATTTTTGTTTTATCTCTGTAAAGAAAAGAAAATTTGGTGCTGGAAAAATTTCACAGACTGTACCATTTGTTAAAGGAAATTGTTATTGTACGAACAAATGAAAAGGTCATCTTAGACACAGATTATAATGCCAAACAAAATTGATGCAGGTGTGAAAGCAAACAAGTTGTAATAAAAAAGAAATTTATACAAATATAAAAAATTTTATCATAAACGTTTAACATTCTTTGACAAACGTGTCTAAAATTATGTGATTTTTGAAACTATTTTTGTGGAAATTTAAAAAAATTCTGCTTGAGTTTAAGTTTTCATTACAATGAAATCGAACAAAGCCTTAAATGAACTTTGTTTTTAATTAAAAATTAATATTCCCCCAACATATTTGGTAAAATCATTAAAATATCTTTGTTTATGGTATTGATCAAATGAAACTACCATATTGAGTTAAAACGATAAAACGATTTTCACTAGCTGTGTGCTGATAAAGTAATAAAAAAGAAATATGTTTATAAATACCTTAAAATATTAGCATAATAACTAAGTATTTAATATGTGCAGCAAAACTTTTATTTTTTCCACTTTGCTACAAGTCAAACACATTGTCAGCATAATAATTTTGAAGAACAGTCTGCGCAGTTCAACAGCAAGCAACAAGTTTCTTGTCCAAGTCTTTTGTTTTGCTTGCCCTCCTCTCTTCACCAGCGACAATTTGTTTTTCTAAATTTAAATTTCGTTGCTTTGGTTTGATGTTCTGTTTACTTTTGTGCTAGAGCTTAAGCATAAGTATAATGTCTCAAGCATACTAATGACCTTTTTCGGTGGAATAAACTTAATTTAATTTTTTATTTAAAGTTAATAAATATTCTTTATGTTTTGTGTTGATTTGCCAGTGATGTTAACAAGTTGTTGGGCTTTTCTGTGCGTTTTATTATTTTTATATTTTTTTTCCATGAGGACCGAACGTTGTCTTCGGTAACATGGAAGATGTCTTACTGTACCATATTGTCGAAAATTTACAACTAGGTGGTTTTTTGTAGAAGTACGTTGCGTTAAAACAATTTACCTTTGAGTTACAAAATAAAATTCCACAATTTTTCATCGCTGTTCTGCTGTGTAGTATTCCATCTTTAAGTCTTCACAATGTTCTGTAAAAAACTGAAAAATATACATAAGCTAAAACAGATATTGAACATTCAAACCATAAAGAGAGTTTTGCGCCACCCTGTACATACACATACATATATATTTTAAAAAGCGTGCTGCTTTTAAACTAGTAGAGGCGTTAAATCTCCCATTTTATGCCCTTGAAAACGAAGAGAAAAATCTTAACGAAACAAAATTCCATGAAAAGTATTTTAGAATATAAAACTATATTAAAGATGACATTAATCTGTTGATGAATGCGATGGGACGCTACTTTGAAATGCCGTTTTATGGCAAGAATTAAGGGGATTTGTATTCGTTTTATATATACGTTCTCTTCAGTTAATTACTGAAAATTTTTTTATGATTTGAACAGCGTTATTTACGATTTAGTATCAAAAATTTCCGATCTCAAGAAAACAAGATAATATTTATGTAGTTATCAGAGATTAAAACAAATTACATATGCAATCAAGATGTGACAAATATAGAGGAAAAAAAAACAAATTAAACAGCTCGGTATCTGCGTTTGTTACGCAGCCGTATTAAAAATACATCATGCTTACATGATCCCGAGTTCGCTGGTGCTGGTGAGTAGTTTAACAGCTAGTTGCCTCCCAGCTTAGTACATTCCATTATTTTTTGCTGTCTGTTTTGATCAAGAACATTTATCGTTATAATTTAAAAAATATCCTCCTAGCTGAAGGCGAATTGGAAAAATAATATCATGCAATATTAGAAATATTTAATAAGAAAACTTTCGCTATTTTTCATCAACTTTTTAATATGCTCATTCATAGAACACAGACGAGCGATTTGTGTAAAAATTGTGTATTAAAATCTGTCAAAAGATTGAGTACTCGTAACTTTCATACAATTTTTCTAGAACAGCACATAAGTATTTGTATGACAAAAAGAATCATTCCTGCAGCAACGTTTAGAGTCTTGGGTAGGAATCTAACTCCCAACTGCGAGTCTATTACTCGAGCACTCTATCAATTCAGCCAGGAAGGCACTTATGACGTAGTACACAGTATCATATATTCATATAACGAGCGGCCAAAAATAGAAAATGTTGTTGTAAGAGGTTCAGATTTTGAACACATGACCAATTAACCAATTAAGATGACCAATTAAAAAATTAAAAATTACCGAATAAAAAATTAAAAAAGTTTCATAGCAAAGAATTGCATCTTTACCAGATGTTTTGAATAGAAAAAATGGCATGAAGCCTAGAAAAAACATTACTTCACACGTTTTATAAAGTATTTATCAGAGAGACACGTTTAGTGAAAGAAAGTATTCCTACTCTAAAAAATTTGGAAAAGTAAACGAAAAGAATCTTTACTAGACTTCAAACTCTAATTACATAAAACAAGCTGAAGGTGTATTTAAAATTTTTTGGATTTATTCGCATGTTGAGAGTTTTTCTTCTCTTCCTTTTATATCCTATCAGATTTATACGTCTTTCTAAGAAAATGGCTCATGTAATATTTAATTTCAATTGCCGTGTTTCCCTTCAAATCCATACTCGGTCTGGTTCCGCGCCTTCCCTTTATCATTAAGTTTAATACTTTTGGGATTCCTCAATGTGGTCATAAAATTAATATCAATTTTTAAAATAAAAGTTCTTATAATTTTTTATATTTCCACTTTAAACTGACAAATAAATTAAAATAAAAGTCGTCATCAAAAATCTGAAAAACAGGAATAAAAATGAGTTATGGCCAGTTTATAAACAAATGATTTCATACAGTTTAAATAAAAAACTAATCACGTTTCAAGGTTAAACAATTTTTGTGTATTTGCAAATTGATATTTTTAATAAAACCAGAATTTGAGCTTTAGTGTTAGTTACATTAAATATATTCTGTGCGCCATTTTTGAGCCAATTAAAGTGAATCTTCGTGTTTGTTTGCGAATCTAAAATAAGTTAACACTGAATTTTACTTGCTAGGATTAAATATTTTTGAGCAATAGCGAATATTTTTTTTTTGTTTATTTGTATTAAAAGACGATTCTTCACCTCTTCGGTACATGCTCCGCATTGGAGCATCACCACGTAAGATATCTAGGAACTTCAATAGCCTATCACGTCTGGCGTCTGTCAATCTGACCGCGCTAACCTTTTTCATAAGGAGCAGCGGTTGGCCGGTACATTAACATGTAACGCCATACTAAGCGTTTTCCCACCTTTCCCCCTTCCAACGTCCACTATATCCCTCTAATTTCTATTCTTCACTTTAACCTTCTATCTTTCCACTTTTCAGGCAAACATAAGGGAAGCAATTTAGCACCCAAGTAAGCTGGAGAATCATCAGGGAATCCAGCAAAGTGCCTGCCTAACTTAAACTAACCTGATAGTTTCTTATAAACTTAAATATTTTTGATAGCTCCATATCACATATATCGTTATGGGATGGCATGCTAAGTCATTGAAAGAAGTTTGTCAAAACCTTCATCTGCCAACATAACATGAACTGCAAATGAAATGATAAACTGAGTAATATCAGCACAGAGCCTGAAATATACCTACCTAATGCGTAGCAAGATAAAAATATGCACACAGCAAGGGCATAATTATAATTGATGCTTAAAAACTGTATGATGAAAGGAAAATGCGTAAAGTACAAACGCGCGTCGTCGTTTCGACGAAGTATGACTTTCCAGGGTTAAAAGACTCTTTTGTAATAGTATATTTAAGGCGGGTTTCTTGCCTCTGTAATAAATCTAATTTTTGAATATTCAACAGATTTGCATTGAAGAAGGTTCCCAAAGAAAATCGAAGAATTGAATTTTAACTAAGTAATTACTTGACATGACGCACACTCACACAACCTGTCCTAAAGCCCATCAATACAGAACAACTTTTAAATATATGATGGGAGTTAAATACTTTTTATACCCTATCGTCTATCGTATTCTTTTTTATTTTGTGTCTGGAGGAAAAACCAATTGAATATGAGACACATGTTTTCCATTTCCTTTTAATTTAAAGTTATCATAATAACTGACGTATACAAATTATGTCTCTGAGGAAATTCATTTAGTGCTGTTGGTACAAAATAATTTTCTTAACAAGTTTCCTCTTGTGCTTAAAGAAAAACTGTCATAACTTAAACGGAAGTTGTAATGTAATATAAATACGAGTATAATCTTTTTTACGATTGTATTTCAATTTCATTAGAACTTATGTAATAATTTTGTAAGGAAATGTAGCGGCTTGTTTTAATAAGAAAACATAATTTTTATTATTTAATTTCATTTATATTTTTTGGTTGAAAAACTTGTGCGTTTAATTGCATTATAAAATAACAATTTTCCTTATATGTACAATATAACAAAACTTGCATTTTAATAAGTTAACAATTAGTTAGATAATTTATTGTTTAAAGTAATTTATTAAAACAATTTCATGCTTAGTGGCGGATAATGTTGCAAAAAATAAAAAATAAAAATTAGAGCTTGAAAAAATTGACTTCATAAATGAAAAACAAAAATTTTAATTCACATTTATCTTCCGAATACTATTAGACAAAACATCATATGATGACTTACTCTTAAATCAACAGCACACGCACTATGGGCTTTCCTTTGGGTTTTAGTTACTTAATTAGGTTATCATGTTTTGTTTTATCTTATGTTTCATAGTTTCATTTCGAAATTCACTTGTTTTGTTTTTCTAATTAAAATGATTCCTGTACCCTTTTAGCCATTATTATTGAGCAATGTTTACTAGAATGGTTTAGTTTTAATTGAGCTCTGAATGAACTCATTAGTTTAACGAACATTTTTCGTTAAGCAAAAAAAATTTTTTTTTTTTTTACGTTTTTTTTATTTATTGAATCTTCACAATGTGAACTAACAATAAGTATTCAAATCTTAATAATAAATACAATAAATTAACTAAGTCCAGCCAATGCTAGACAAAAAGTTTTATTATGCGCATATTATATCGGTAAAATCACCTACTTAACGCTCTGATGGTGGCAACGGTATCCCTTCTTCTCAACCGAGTGTGACCACTAAAATTAAGTATGTTTCGTGCAAGAGGGTTTGGGTGAAGTTCAAATTTGCTGATATACCTTGTCGCATGCTTTGAAAATTCATCTTTTACCAGTGGAACACACAGATCCTTGTGAATTCGGGAGTTTTTTACGTACCATGGAGCTGCAGTAATTGTTCGAAGAATTTTGTTTTGTCGCCCTTGAATTTTTTCAATGTTTGACACTGAGGCGGTGCCGCATAATTGAATTCCATAGCGCCATATAAGCTTTAGTATTGCGTTGTATAACAAAAGTTTGTAATCTAATTTCAATGTAGAATTTCTGCCCATAAGCCAATTTAATTGCGCTGCTTTTAATTTTAGCTGAGTGACTTTCGCGTCAATGTGAGGCTTCCACGTTAACCTACGGTCGAGATGAATACCAAGGTACTTGACTTCATTTTGCTGCGTAATAGGTGAATTGTTAATTTGGATAGCTGAACATGTTTGTCCACGCAGTGTGAATGTAACGTGAGTACACTTTTGTTCATTAACTTTAATTTTCCAAAGTTTTAACCATATCTCTAATATTGAAATATACTCCTGCAATTTTCGCGAAGCTGCTTGATGGTTTTCATGTACGCTGCAGAATGCTGTGTCATCTGCAAAAGTTGAAGTGTGAATACCACATCTGGTTGGCATGTCAGAAGTGTAAATTAAATATAAAGTGGGTCCCAGAATGCTACCTTGGGGAACTCCTGCCTCGATTGGCTGTGTTGGGCTTATAAAGTCGCCTTCTCTGATAACAAACTTCCGGCCGCATAAATAGCTTTCCAGAAGCTTGTGAGTGTTTGCAGGCAAGTTCAACTTTATTTTGTGCATTAATCCCTCGTGCCACACTTTATCAAAAGCTTGGGAAACATCAATGAATAGAGCTGAGCAATACGTTTTGTCCTCAAAAGTCGTTAACCAAAATGTTTAACATTAATTGTTAAAGAAAATTGTGACAGAAACATGGAATTACTTTGTGTGTAAAATGTCAAACTATTACTTTAGCATTTTTAATTGCCAAATCCTAATTTACCGGAAGTGTCTCATCATGCCGTAGTTTTTTTTTTTTCTTGGATCAGTACTAGAGCTGCAAAACTATCGATTGTACTATCGATAGTTTTATTTTTGGTCCACTATAGATACTTTTAACTCCGATAGTGATAATATCGGGAGAAAAAGACAAAAGCAAAGTTGATTAAAAATACTCGATGGCTTGCATATTAAATTGAAAAATAAGTCACTTTAATTTTTCATTACTAAAAGTGTTCATAACAAAATAATCACCTTATACTCCAGAGGCTTTATCGCCGACTAAAACTTGAAAATATATTTTTATTTCTTTTACTAAATTGCAGCTGACACTACATTAGGATTTCCTAAATTTTTATTAAAAATTGTAAATCCTTCGCAATATTTTTTTTAAACTGTTGATTACTGTTAAAAGTTGACGGTTCTAATTAGCTTGTTTTATTGGTATAGAGAAGTTTCTGCAAGACTCAATGGTACGTAAGTTGCATGCTTCTGAAAAAAATTTTCTTAAATACGTAACTTGCGGTAAAAATATTGAAATCAGTGGTAAGGGGTTCTCGGAAGTTTGGTGTTTTTTTTTTAGCGATTCATGTGGTAAAATTGGTAAAACAAACGGCAACATGTCAATTATATTCGACCATCTAAAACGGGTTCATTTTAGTTATTTAAAAACGTCTGTGTCATAAATAGACTCAGTGACTAAAACACCCGAAACCTACAGCTCATATACAGATTTTATCAACGCTCTAATGGCGATGTATAGTTCAGCATAGCGCAGTACAGAGATTTTCGTGAGTTTGTGAATTGTCTTGATGCTCGCTAGGTTTTCACGGACCACACTCCAAAACAATACTCAAAATAATTCTATGTTAGTTATGGCATATACATTTTATATTTTAGAGTTCGATATTATCGAAACCATCAATAGTTTTAAAATATACAATCAAAACTATAGAATGGGCTGCCTAGCAATAGTTTTGTAGCTCTAATCAGTACCAAGTGCATGACCCCTCCATACGCAGATTATAAGATGGAGAAAAGAGGAAGTAGTATTTATGGACATTTGATGTGAACTTTTCAACGCTATAGTTAACAGTCAAATGACCTGCCGAAGTGTTACCGTATGGCTGTAAAACGATTTTCCTCTGTAATGCATTGTGCGATTCACTGCACAGTCGAACGCAAACGGGCGAGTAACATGATAATATACTTTATATGAGAGTTTTATTCCATTTTTGGTGGAATAAAGCTTGACTCAAATTTAAAATGCTATTCTTAACAGGCAAGCTTTCTTTGGTTTTATCTTATTAACCTAACAGTTGTTACTGCATAATCTCCTGTGAAAGAGTGTTCGCCGGGAATGTATTCACTCACAGTAATTCCATTGTAATCCTGGCTGTATACGATGTGGCATCGTCTTGTTGATACCACATGTAGCATGCAGTTGTGGCGTTAAAAGATGTTCAATCATATCGTGAAATCGCAGTTACAGACACCATTTTCAAAGAAGTAAGATCCAATGATTTCTCCTGTTTTTTGGAATAGGTCGGAACTGATTCTTTAAGTAGAAACTTGTTTGATTTAAAAAGTGAAATTTTTTAAATAAAAAATTAATAAAATTTATGCTTATGTCAATTATAAAGTTTTATATAATTGCATTTATTATTATTTTTTTTTTGTGGTACTAAGCCATGTCATATGGACTAAATTGCAATTGACATAATATATGGCCTTTATGTGGCCATCTGATTGTTGCATTTTAAATAAAAATCAATAACGTGCAACTCTTTCCTGTTGTAATTATCTTTTTATTTATTTCTTTTACACTAAACCAAATGAGTTTTTATTTGTGTTAAATATTAAATACGAGTACATAAGTATATATATTAGGGTGGATTGATTTAGCAATCGATATTGTGCCATCGATTTTCCACAAAAAAAAAAATAATTTTCGAGACGCTTAAATTCAAATCTTTTGCCTTTTTCTCAAATCTTATTTTAATGTGTTTTCGCCTGATTTTTATTGTTTTTATATTACCTCTCCAAGGTGAAACTTATTTATGAAATATTATTGTATTATTATTTTGAATTATTACTGAATTATTTTTGATGAAATTGAATTATATAACAAATGGACTGAAACGTCCCGGGCGTATTTTCTACCGGCGAGCATTTTTTTCAGGTCTGCGAACAGCCAGTAGTCGCTGGAAGCTAGCGAATATGGTGGATGTGGGAGCAGTTCGAAGTTCAGTTCATGTAGTTCTGTCATTGTTTTGATTGACTTGTGACACGGTGCGTTGTCCTGATGAAACAAAATTTTCTTCTTTGCCATAGTGCTTTTGGGCGCTTTAGACGAGGTTCACAAGTTGCTGTCCACTCAGATGACGATCGTTTTAATTCCGGAGTGAAGTGGTGGATCCATGTTTCATTCATTGTCACATATCGACGCAAAAATTCTTGTGTGTTACGTTTAAACATGGCCAAACTGCTCGGAATTATCAACAAGTTTTCGCTTTTGGTCAACAGTGAGCAAACGCGGCACCCACTTTGAACAGAGCTTTCTCATAGTCAAATGCTTATGCCATATGAAGCCAACATGTTGTTTTGATATCTTTACTATGTCAGTTAACTCACGCAACTTCACTTTTGGATCATTTAAAATAATTTTGTGGATTTTTTTATGTTTTCTGGTGTTACCGCCTCATTTGGACGTCCACTGCGTTTTGCATCATCGTTGTCTCTACGACCACGTTTGAAGTCAGCAAACCAAAGTTTTATTGTTGTTTCTGATGGAGCGAAGTCCCCATAACACTTCTGAAGGCATTGCTTTGCTTAAACGGTATTTATTTGGCATCAAGAAGCAGAGTAAAATTAAAACACAAAATTGTTTTTGATCTGTTGCTTTGAAAATAACAAAAGTAGCGTCACTCTTAGCACTAGTAGTCACTTATTCACTCTGTGATTCTTCAACCGCACGGTCGTGTTTTTAAACAAGTGAACAAAAAAAAAACAAAAAAAAAAAACAAACCAAATAATCATTGTGCTTACATATTTTTAAACTTACATACAAAACAATAATATATTGTATTAAATTGTATTTAAAAAGAAGAACAAATTATTTTAAAAAACAACGGGAAAATAAATTCATCACATTTCAGTAACTAAACAATAAAATCAATTTCAATAAAACAAGTGCGGTGGCAGTGCATTGTTATTGTTGTAATTGTGCGTGAAGATTACCTACCCAGTAGGAAAAAAATATACATTAAAGTTTTTGTTTTCTGTATGAGTAATCCCATCAGAAATAATTCTGAAAAAGAGCCTAGCGCCACCAGCAAAAATATATGGACTTCTGAAGAAGAATCTATAAGGCAATCATTGGACAATTTTCTTTCTACAAGAGATAAAATCCGCTCCTGTTCCGGCTCGCCTAACATAGATGTTACAACAGAAGATAAAAGATCTTCTACTCTAACTAATGCCAATAAACAAAAAACGCAAGTAGGCATGGATAGGTATATCACCATCACTAAACGTCAGCGAAGCCCTAAATCTGCTCAAATTGCATCCAAATCTAAAATCTCTAAAGATGCCGACACCGCTAGACCAACAGATCAAAACAGATTTTCCATTCTTCAAACGGATGAGCCAACAGCATCGTCAAAAAAATCGTTTAAACCACCACCAATTTATTTAAGAGAATCTGCCTCCAATGAACTGGTAAGAAAAATTGTTTCAGCAATCGGAGAAAATACATTTAACGTTACCTCCATCAAGCACGGCAATATTAACGAAACTAAAATTCAGGTTAACCATGAAAATGACTACCGAAAATTGTCTGACGAATTTGAAAAGGAAAAAAAAGCTTTTTATACTTATCAGCTTAAAAGCGCTAAAGGTCTTCAAGTCGTAATAAAAGGGATTGACCCTTGCGTAGACATTGATGAAGTTAAGACCGGCTTGACAGACAAGGGATTCAAAGTAAAAAATGTTTTAAACATCAGAAATCGTGAAAAGATCCCTCAACCCATGTTTAGGGTTGAATTAGAGCCAGGAGATGTGACTTTAAGGAAGAATGAAGTTCATCCTATATATAATATAAAATACCTTTTACATCGTAAAATAACCGTAGAGGAACCGCATAAGCGCTTAGGACCCGTACAGTGCCATAACTGCCAAGAATTTGGCCATACTAGGACCTATTGCAAGTTGCCTACAGTTTGTGTTGTGTGTGGAGAATTCCATGGTACAGCACAATGCAATAAGCCGAAATTCGACCCAAAAATTAAAAAATGCAGTAATTGCGGTGAAAACCATACAGCTAATTATAGAGGTTGCTCCGTCTACACCCACCTCAAGCGCTCAATGAACAACAAACCAATAATTGCTTCTAAGCCACCACAGCAGATTCAAACTTTTTCTAATAACCCTTTTCCTCCGACACGACAGTCAACCGCAGACATAACCGTTCAAAATCAAAAACAAATTTCTTATGCTAATGTAGTTAAGTCTACATTCGCAAACCTGAATCAGGAATCTAGATCTCAACCGCCCGATCAAAATTTTAGTAACCTTGAGGCAACAATACAGACCCTAATTCAAACTATAAACACTTTTACGTCGTCTATGATGACGATGATGCAGGAAATGGTGAAAATGCAATCCACCATTTTGCAGGTTATTTCGAAAAAATGATTTGGTTAAAAATATGTTTCTGGAACGCGAACGGCATCCGCCAACACAAAAATGAACTCGAATACTTCCTGATGGATAAGCAGATTGATATAATGATGATTGCAGAAACTCACTTGACGTCAACAAGCTTCTTCAAAATCAACGGCTACGTACTATACGATACTAAAGACCCCCGTGGAAGAGCTTGTGGGGGCTCTGCAATCTTGATAAAATCTAGGATAAAGCATTTTTTGTTGAACGACGCATGCGAGGACTATCTTCAAGCAACTAATATCTGTGTGGAAAATTTTCATTACAAATTGGTTATTTCATCGATTTATTCGCCGCCTCGATTTTCAGTGACGGAATCACAATATTCAAGTTTTTTCAACTCATTAGGACCTCGTTTTATAGCAGCTGGAGACTACAACGCAAAACACACTTTTTGGGGCTCACGTTTAATCACACCGAAAGGTCGAGTGCTTTTTGATACAGTTTCTAAAATGGGCTTAGACGTAATATCAAGCAGACATCCCACTTACTGGCCGACTGACCGGCGAAAGATTCCTGATGTGATTGATTTTGGAGTGGTAAAGGGGATCCCAGTAGAATGGATGCAAGCTGAGCCTTCGTTAGACTTGTCATCGGATCATTCACCAACTATTATTTCAGTTCGTTTTCCCCAGGAGACTTGGTCCCCGATTAACAATTTGCATAGGACTGTCACCCGAGTGAATTGGCTGAAATATAAAAAATTTTTGAGTACCCATTGCACTGAGAATATTGTTTTAAGAACACCTGAAGATATTAATGCGTCACTAAGCAACTTTAGCGAAAACCTTAAACAAGCCGCTGCACTTGGTTCTAGCGTTTATTTAACACGCAGAAACCTTCAAAATAGAACATATTCTTCAGAAATCGAGCAACTTGTGTTAGAAAAAAGAAGAGTTCGACGAGAGTGGCAACTTCGCAGATCTCCGCAACTAAAAACAAGGCTACGTGAGTGTACAAGTCAGTTAAGAAATTTGCTTGCAACCCAAAAAACGGCTTCTCTACAAACGTATCTAGAAAGTCTGGATGGTACTCCTCAGTGCGACTATTCTTTATGGCGGGCGACTAAAGGTTTAAAAAGGCCAGTTAGAGGTAAGCCGCCCTTGCGAGAACCGTCTGGTGACTGGGCTAGAGATGACTCGGAAAAGGGTAATTTATTTGTTAACCATTTGAAAAACGTTTTTACCACAAATAGGTCTGACAATGCAAATGAGTTGCCACCTATCGTTAGTAGACCTCCTGTGCCTTTAAGATTCAATTTCCAAGAAATTGAAAATGCTATTGGCAATCTAAACCTTAAAAAAGCTCCAGGTATGGATAAAATCAGCAACAAAATGCTCGTAGAGCTGCCTCGTGTAGCTAAAAGAATTGTTCTTTTTATTTTTAATGCTATTTTACGGCTTGAGTATTACCCTGCAGAGTGGAAGGTGTCCATGATAACAATGGTTCCTAAGCCAGGGAAGGATCACACGAAAGTAGAATCATACCGTCCAATAAGTCTATTGTCAACAATATCAAAACTTTTCGAAAAATTGCTAAAGGCGAAGTTGGATCCAATGCTTCATAAGGTTGAATGTATTCCTGATCACCAATTTGGTTTTAGAGCGAAACATGGCACCATTGAGCAAACACACAGGTTAGTTAACGTCATAAGAAAGGCATTTGAAGATAAAAAATATTGCTCTGCCTTATTCATCGACGTCTCACAGGCTTTTGATAAAGTGTGGCACGATGGACTAATGCATAAAATAAAGTTTAACTTACCTGCAAACATACATAACCTTTTGAAAAGCTATTTATATTGTCGCCAATTTATAATAAAAGAAGGCGATTTCATAAGCCCCGCCCAGCCTATTGAAGCTGGAGTTCCCCAAGGCAGCATATTAGGGCCTATCTTATATTTGATCTACGCATCTGACATGCCGACAAGCACCAACATTCACACTTCAACATTTGCAGATGATACAGCATTCCTTAGCATACATAGTAACCACCAGCAAGCATCAATAAACTTACAGGAACATATCGACAAACTAGAGAAATGGCTCAAGCTTTGGAAAATCAAGGTTAATGAACGAAAGTGTGCCCATGTTACATTCGCACTGCGTCTAGGAACATGCTCACCCATTACTATTAACAATAAAGTAATACCTCAACACAGTGAAGTCAAATACCTCGGTATTCATCTTGACCGTAGACTAACATGGAAGACGCACATCGAGGCAAAAGTAACCCAAATGAAATTGAAAGCAGTGCAAATTAACTGGCTAATAGACAGAAATTCGACTTTGAAGCTTGATTGTAAACTTTTGCTGTACAACGCGATTCTAAAGCCAATATGGTGCTATGGGATTCAATTATGGGGCACAGCCTCTGCATCTAACATTGAAAAAATTCAAAGAAGTCAAAATAGAATTCTCCGTAGAATTACAAATGTTCCATGGTACGTTAAAAACTCACGAATCCACGCAGATCTGAACGTACCTTTTGTGAAATCTGAATTTGTGAAGTACGCGACAAGGTATATTAACAAACTTGAAGTCCATCCAAATCCACTTGCAGTTAATATCCTTAACTTTGGTGGTCATACCCGTCTGAGAAGGAGGGATACTTTGGCTACCATTAGAGCTCTAAACAGATGACTGAATTCTGAAATAATATTCGCATAAAAATAAATTTTTGTCCAGCACTGGCAGGACTTTAATTAAAATTTTTTTTAGTATTAAGATTTGAATACTTATTGTCATTACATTTTTTTATGTAGATTCAATAAATAAAATAATAAAGTTAAAAAAAAAAAAAAAACTCTTAGCACAATAACTCACAAACTAATGAATAGAATATCATGAAATTTTAACATCTGTCTTTTGAAGATTAGTACTAACTGACTGCAATAAAACTAGTGTCATCTATATGTTAGGACCGGGACTTTACAGCTCATGTAGTATTAAGGCGAAAAAATTTAAACGTGGTCACCTTGAAAATGATTTTTTTTGATATGTCGAAGTGGACTTTTTTTCTCATACCAAAAGCACGAGAGCAAAATCGACAAATTTTGATCTTTCCAAATCGACCCACCCTAAGATGTATGTTTTATTTCATTCTGAAAAACACATGTCACCAAGGAATTGGTTTTGTTTTATGAAGCTGCAGGCGACAATATTAATATTTCGATAAGAAAAAAAACGCATTCAATTAATTTTTAGAATCCTGTTTTTATTTTGAGTTTTTTTTTTTTGCGACATATGTTGTAAATTTCTAAATATTGTAATGAGTTGATGTTTCGTAATAATTTACAGCGCGTGCTAAACTTAATTTCTTGTTTTCTTTGTCATTTCGAATACTGCCTAAGGAACAAAAGCCCTTTTAATTTTTTCTTCCGTAAATTGCATATAACTACAAGTATCTCCAACTGTTGTAAATTGTTTAAGTCGCTCAAAAAAAAAAAAAATAAAAAAATAAAAACACAAGTAATTTGAGGCAATTTCTTTACCCTTATAATTTCTTTCTTTTGTAGGAAGTAAATTGTTTGAATAAAGTAAAATGAACCTTTTTAAAAAAGCACCTTTGCCGCTTAAAATATGTTCTAAATATCTCATATAACAGGTTCTGTTACCATCATTCACTTTTTTTATACTTAAAATTGTATCTTGAAAACTTCCTTTATTGAAAAGTTTTTTTTTTTCCTTTTTTTGCCGTCTCTTTAGTTTATAACTTCCGTTTGTGTGTCTTTGTAGTGAAGATTTTTTGCATAGGCAGAAATGATACGAGTAGATAATAATGCTGAAGTTGATCTTTAGTTTTGAACTTTTGTTTTATGTTGGCACTAAATTGCATTTGGCTTTAAAGAAAATTTGCATTACTTTAAGTTAAAATAGTGTGAGCGTAAGTGTCTGTGTCTGTTTTCTTTGCAAATGACTCATTTTAAAGAACTCTTTGGTTATTGTTGCTTTCTTTTAATTTAACGAAATTTTTCTTCGTTATTTTTGCTTTAACACAATATTACTTTCAAGTATTTTTTAACAGATCGTCATAAATCAGCAAAAAAAATTTGTTTTTTTTTTAATTTCAGGGTTTAGTTTTTAGTGGCATTTTAAGTTCAAACAAGGCCATGCTGAAAAAGAGAAATGTTTGGCAAATAAACCAACTTAAGAACAAATAAAATATTATGTGTTAAATTAAACCACAACCGCGAAAATATAATTTAAGTTGAGCAAACATAAAAGAAGTCAAACGGTTGGCAACAGTATCTAACAATTTCCTTTCACTTATGTATAAAACGGTGCTCTTCTTGGTTGATAAATGCGCTTAGTTGAGCCTAAATTCGATGCAGTGTCCTTAAGACTGTATTTAGCGTTGTGAACTTTGAAATTTAAAAACGCTCCAAAATGGGAGAAACAGCACCTCATTTAAAAAATGAACCAGAATAAAAATATTTACTCGTATGGAAAGTATAAAAAAATTTACAGCTTTGGAATAACTCCATCAATTGATTTTGATCGTTTGATCAAACAATTAATTCCAAAAGAATATTCGGTTAATCGATGAGAATAATGATGAAAATAAAATAAAGCATTCATACAAAAAGCTTCAACCGTTTTTTCAGAAATTCGAGGCTTTATAGTAAAAAATTGGTTATACATACGAGTATATGATTCAAAGTATTGTCCATCTCCGGCCACTAGATTCTCCCATCTTTCGGGCAGCGTTGAAAAAACTGAATATCTCTTGAAGCCATGCACGAATTGATCCGATTTGCAAGTATATCTTGACAAATTTCGCAACATCGGGTCGATCATTGTCGTGCAGTAAAATCAGTTTATCACGTCTCTCGTTGTATTCCGACAATTTGCCTTTCAATGTTCGCCCTAAACGCATTAATTGCGTTAAGTAACGATCGCCTGTAGTTCTTTCTATGTTCTATTTACTACGCCAAGCTGGTCCTACCAAATACTGAGCGTGACTTTGGAATCGTGAATATTTGGTTTGGCCGTCGACGTGGGGATATCCTTATGATTTTCTGTGCTTGGGATTATCGTAATGATCCTACTTTGGGTCTACATTAATAATATGATGCATAAATGCCTTCTGTCTTTGCCTTGCTGGCAGTTGTTCACAAGCAAACAAACGCCGTTCAATGCCTCTCTGCTTCAACTCGTACGGCATCTAATTTCTTTGTTTCTGATTCATTTCCATAGCTTATAGGCATTTTTAAATGTCTTGAAGGGTTTGTAATGGATAATGTCAACTTTCATTTTAAATTAGTTTCAACCCATTTTCATTTTGTTTGTTGCACTGTATGAGTACTATGGGCTTTATTCATTTGACATCGATTTTATTGAAGTTGTAGACTTTTCCTGTTTGATCATTAAAAAATAATCTTTTAAAAATGAAAGTTGACTATTTTTTGTTTGTTTTTTTTTTTTTTTCTTATATTAGATTTTGTTGAAGTAAGTCATATAGCAAGAGTAGCACGAGTGTTTTTTTAGCTTTTTATTTGCTTCCAACTTATACATACGAGTGTGAAAAAATTGTCTTTCTTAAAATTTTTTCTAGCTTTTTATTTAAAAACAACACAGTTGGTATTATTCTTTGTCATAGATGAGTTTAATAAGAGCATAAAACATATTTTTGAAATCTATGAGCACTATACGCAGTTTTTGCCTACTAAACACCGATACTAATTACAATCAGGCCTGGGGCTACTCTATTTTTTAACTTTCCTATATTTTGTACAAAACCCATTAAGAGCATTTGAGAATAAAAAAAATTCCTTTAATTCACATTAATTAAGCAATTTATTTTTTATTCGAAAATAGTTAATCCAAATTATTCAAACAAGAGTTTGGTTATGTTTGATCGATTAATTGAGTTATTCTTAACCGGATGACAACTCTAATATGTGTGTATGTGTATTGCGGAGTTAAAATAAATATGGTTTAACAATAATTGTTAATGGGTATCAAAAAATTTCAAAGTACAAATTTTTTCTTTCATCTTTTATTTTCACTTTGTTGCACAAAGGCAACATTTTCATTGCCAACCGAAGGCGTTATATGTAATATGATTGTGAAATTTATTTATAGCAGCATCAGCCTAATCTGATAATAAACCAACTCCACGGAGTGAGTTATTCACGTTTCAGCAGTGCCCCGTGTGGCTTGCTAGGCTCACTTAGGTGGAAATGTTTTGCCTTAAGGTTGTAGCCATATGAACAAGCCCCTTGCTGAAGAGTTTGGGCCTCCTTTATACCATTTCGCAGACAGCCAATGGAGACAAGATTAAATGAGTTGGTGAGCCGCAGTCTATAAAGAAAATCAGCCTTAACTAACTCACCCGTCTAACCATTACCCCTGGTTGCTTTGATTACAGGTATCTGTTGCAAGACAACAGCATCACGAAGGTATTAGCTTCCAAAAACTGGCATTGCATTAAGATTTAAATTATAGTCAGAACGTTTCACCCAAGGCAGGCACCTCAATAAGGATCAGCATCAAAATGGTCTGCAAGAAGACCCTCCCGCGGCTTTGGAGATCCCCTTTCTGCCAATTTTAATGGGTGGTAAGTGTTTCGTAAGTCCAACACATTATAAGGCTTGCGGCTTTCTAGAGTTTTATATGCTACAACAAACCAGGTACTCTTCCTCAGAAAACACAGTGCCCTGATGTGGTGTACACAAGGACAAAACCTACTCCCCGGGGGACTTATATATGACAGGCAACATGTCTTCAGGCAACTTGTTCCACAGACGAACCGTACGACTAAAAAATTAATACTCTCTGTAATGTATTATACGCCTCACTAGTCAATAAATCACAAATGGATGAGCCCTGAACGATGAATGCTGCGGAGCTGCTCCAGTGAGTCAACAGAGCTGAATACCTTACTGTCAAGATAAACAACTTCACTCTCTCTCTCTCTCTCTCTCTCTCTCTCTCTCTCTTGCTCACGGTCGAGTAACCCCAAATTAGGCTTTGAGGCATCCAACTTTCTTTTTTTTATTGAAACTAGACTTTTGGTACTTTAGAGGACTAAAGTTAATTTCTTCGAAATGAAATAAGAAATATCATCGAGCGGCATTCCCAGCAAATATAAAGCTGACATTAAAGCCTGTAAAAACATTTTTGCTGCTGCACGCAATAAATTTTGTTTGTATGAATATACAAACAACAGGCAAATATATATTTATTTCACTGTTCAATGTGGAATACTAAAAAGAGAAAAGGAAAATTTCCTTCAACAGTTTTAATTTTAAATAAACTGCAATAGTTTATATTCTGCAAATTGCATTCCATAACTCGATTATAATTTAGTAGAAAATCGTTGTTAACTAAAAACATTTTCTCAGCAAAATTTGCTTACGAGAGCTAAACTTTCTGTTTGATTTAAAGGAAACAAAAAAATTTTTGTAACTAAAAAAGCATTTTTAAATTATTTAAAAACCGTATTGTTTGTGCTTTTTGTTTATATTTATTTTTCTGCTTATCTCAGCACATTATAAATACATACACACTCACAAACATAATAACAAATTTGTAATAAAAAAGTTATCATAAAAACTTAATGTAAATTTCTTATACAAATACTTGACATGAAACGAGGAGTACGCGGACAAGCGGCAAACTGCAGTTTTACCGAAAACATTCGTCTGTACATAAAAAAGGTTTGTTGTGTTTTTAAAAGACAAACACTTTTTTTTTTATTAAAAAAGATAAAATGCATGTTGAGTTAAATCTTTAGAAATGTAGGTTTGTGTGTTCAGAAATGACAGGTCTCATGTCTAAGAACACATTTTAAAAGAGATTTTTCTTTCTTTATATGTAAATAATAATTTTTTATGCGACTGAATTTTTGAATAATGATGAAATGAGTCAGACAATTAAGGCCAAAAAAGATAAACTGTAAGATAATATTCCACTTTTTAATATTACACCACAGCAGAAGATGCTGCATCTCTCCAAGTAAGAACGACTCGTATTACAATCAAAATCTAAATAATAATAAGCTGAACAAACAAATTATTAACCAGCCAATAAATATAAAAATAAAATTAGTAAAATGCATGTTTGGTAGATCTCTATTGCAGAGATCGGGGAAAACGCCAACGTAATTCATTTAGACCTGTTTGATATATGGCAAACAACGCGTAACCAAACGAAAGCCTTTCCTATCTGCTCGATACTTGTCAAGTATTATACAGGGTGGCACCGAACTACCTCTATTGTTGAATGAAAGTACGTTAATGGGAAATATTTGTTCTATTCGTTCGCATTCTAGGCGAACGAATAGAATTTGCCAGGTTCCCTCGTTATTAATAAAATAAGAAAGTAAACATATATGTATCTGAAAAACCCCGCCTATCGTTTAATTTTTTTACATTTGCATAATTGTGGTACTTTTTGTTCCTCAAGAAAAAAGTAAATTTCATTGAAAACATTGTTTCCGCAAAAAAAAATAACAAAATTAGCAATAATTTCACTTTCCTGATAAATGGAAAAAAAAACTCAACCTACTTATTTCTGTTCCTTAGCACTTTTTCTTGACTTTTTGAAATACTGAAGGTAAATAAGCAACATCTGTATAAACGCTCAATTTGTCGGCAGCTCGCTCTTTCTTATTCATCGTTGAAATTAAATTTTTTAAACAGTTTTTTGTTAATATTTTGTTGTTTGTTTTTTAATTTATGTTTGTGTAGCAAGTTATTGATGTTAAAGAAAAAAAAAATTTTTTTTCCAAAGTGGGTGAATACCATCTTGAAGAGTAATTGCGATTATGTTCATACTCGTATTTTTTCTTGTTTGATATTTGCTCATTCGTTTATTGGCCTTTTAGCAAACGTAATACGACGCTTTTAAATTAAGTTTTTACATCTTTTTTTTTATCATGGTTTATATTTGTTTCAAAGTGTTTTCATTTGTTTTGAATAAACCATAGTCTGGGAAAAAATGAGGACTTTTTACGCTTAATTAAGAGTTACTTCACAACAAGTCACAGAACTAGGGCCATAAGTAGTTTCTAATAAGAATTTAAAAAGTCTGAAGCTTACACAAAAAACGGACTTCACATTAGCTTTAAGAACAAAGGTTGTCGAAAAATTAAAAAAAACATGTGAATCACTCGAAAATATAAAACATAGCTTTTAATATTCTTAGAGTTATTTTTGAAGTAATACATCGAGTAAATTACCTTTTAGGCATTGGGCGCTATTACGCACTCGTTTGTCGAAAATTGGTGCAGTACTCTGGAAATGGCCCTTATAAACGCAGTTCATTTTACTGGAACTGCGAAAATTGGTTATTGTAGTACTGCTTGTTAACGTTTGACATGAACTTTCCAAAGTTATAATAGGCAAGAAATACGTCTGCAGAAAACTTATGCTGGAAAATGAATCCTTTATGTAATATGCCTTACTGTTTACTAGGCAATCGACCACAAATGGATGAGCTTTGGACGATGAATGCGATTTACCGGATGTGGTTCAACCATGTCGTAGTTTTACATAGTTTTTTTATATATGCAGTGCATTGTACCGGAACTAGGAAAATATGTTATGAGTAGAAGTAAAAAGTGTTTATAGACATTTGACATGAACTTTCCAACGTTATAGTTGGCATGAAATACGTCTGCAGATAAATTATCCCGCAGACAAACCGTACGACTGAAAAACGAATTCACTCTGTAATGTGTTGCGGGATTTACTGGACAGTCGACCACAAATGGATGAGCTTTGCACAATAAACGCTTGTTGTGTAAAAATTTTTGAGTTTCGCAAATAAAAGCCCTAATTTCGTCCGTGTAAAATCCATTATAACGATAAAACTGCAGCAATGCTCCGGTAAGTCAGTAAACTTGGACACCCCACAACCAGTGATAAGCTTCTTGACCCTCTCCTGCATAAGGTCGAGTAATCCCAAAACAGACTTGGTACCTCAAAGTCCTGAGAGATGTATTCCATTTTTAATCGAATACGAGTATAAGTGGTATAAATAGCAAAGAGACTGGAAAGCGTAAATTACTTCTTACACCATGTCAGAAAACCAATACATTTGAGTGCTTCTTTAGAGACATGAAAAAAGTGTTCAGTTTAACATCACACTGAACTTTCATTCCAACAACATCAAGATCAGCCGATTACTCAATATCTATCCCAATATCTCAATATCTATACCAGTGGTGCCCACAAGTTCTATGTGGAAGAGTAAACACTAATACATTTAAGGAAAAATTATTTTTATTTAATATTTTTTGTTGTAAAAAGCAAAACATTTACAAAAACAAAAGTCACACTGATAATCGCTGTCGTCAATGTTTACCAGCAAAACATGCGAAAGTGTTGTTGCTTTGCTGTTGTGTGTGTGTGCAGTGAAGAACGACAAAAAAAATATATAAGACGAAGTTGTTTATGTATTTTTAACTGCTAGTGCTGAGCGCAGTACGTGTGTATTAAAGAGCACAGCCCTATAGCTAAGCTCATTTACAAAAACAATTGAGTGTCAAGCGCATAGGGCTGGGCACACTTGATCTACACCATCCATGAGTATAAATAAAGCAGCATTCGTGGACATTAGTTTTTTTTTTTTTTGTTAATGAAACATAAATGTAGCTGATCTTCGTTGATGCATTGTTGAATCTTCTCCTTTAATTCACGAACGGTTGTGGGCTTGTTGACGTAGAACTGTAATTTCAAATACACCTTAAAAATCACACGAGAATACACGACCTGAAAATGTCTCACGCAATAATTGACCTGCCTCACGGGCTGTAAGGCATGAGGCACCGTCTTGTTGAAGATACATATTGGCAACATTTCTATCATTCAATTTTGGCAGAGAGGCCTGTGTTATCACATTATGATGTCGAGCATCAGTAACAGTCACTTCTTGATAATCCTCATTTTCAATTAGGACTCCAGCCTAAAACCTGCACCAAACAATAACCCATTGCAGATGGATTTTTGTTTCGACAATCATATGTAGATCTTCAGGATGAAAATGTGCTTCATAATGAAAACACGTTGAATAGTAAAAACATGTTCAATAATATAGATAAGTTGTTCTATCCCGTAACAATCCGTTTTTACTAACCCTAAACTGCCTACCGTAGAATTATTTTTTTAGAGTTGCCATCACTGTTCTGGTGCTATCTTTATAATTTATTAAAATTTCGACGGATTCATAAGGATCTGTGTGTTCCACTGGTAAAAGATGAATTTTCAAAGTACAAGACAAAGTATATCAGTCAAGTGGAACTTCACCCAAATCCTCTTGCACAACATACGAGTACTTAATTTTGGCGGCTATACTCGGTTCAGAAGAATATATACCCTTGCCACTATCAGAACGTTAAATAGGTGATTTTGCCGATATTGTTCGCGCAAAATTAAACTTCTTTTTTTGTCTAGCAGTAGGTGGACTTAAATAACTTTTATATTTAGTATTAAGATCTGAATACAAATTGTTAGTTCATATTTTGAACACTCAATAAATATCCCAAGAAGACAAAACAGCTTGCCCTTTGTGATTTGGCAGAGGTTTCAGGTTCCATTCCTGCCAAAGACTCTGGGTGTTACTGCAGACAAGCAAAAAGCTCTTACAAAGTAAATAATAAACAAAAGTTTTAATGTTTTGTTACTTAATTAGGAAAGAAAAACTGACTTTAGTCCAATAAATTAGTTACTATTTGTATGTATAAGTATTTATGATAAATAGTCGAACTTTTCCTTAAATATTTCCAAAATTACAAGTTTTTTTCATGTTGTTTTTCTGCGTAAAGTTCAAATCCGCCTTTAGCCCAGAATAATTTTTTAATTATAACAATAAATGCTTTGATCAAGGCTGAAAAATAATTGAGTACTAAAAGCTGCACCCACTAGGATTCAAATATTGATCATTTATGCAATTTCTTATAACTACTAATTTGCAAACCTTAAGTTTTATTGCAGAAGTTAATACACACATTTTACATAGCCTTTACTTTATTTCTTATGTGCGTTATTTTTTCATCATATATCTATTTTGTTTTTGCAAAAATATTATTAGCATTAAGATCTTGAAAAAAAAATGTTCATTACGACTTCAACACTTTTACAAGGTTTATTGTTGCCCCCAAAACCCCCCATTCCTAACGAAAGTTTTGCAAATTTTCAGATTTCATAGTTGAAAAGATTAACAAAAACATGTTGCCTTAAATTTTGCTGCCACATTTTGATAACGATTTGTTAAACCTGCCTTTGATAGTCCTTACCAGAATGATTAAGTTTCGTTACAAACGCAAAGAACCAACAAATATTGTTGGTTCTAAAGGCGACCACAACGCCATCAATCTCAATAAATCAACGATCTTAACAAAATCTACAGATAATGGCAGTTGTACAACGAATAAAGATGCCACCAACAACAGCAGTAGCACAAAAGAGAATTGCAAGCCAGCCATACTACAACATCAGCAACAACAACAACAACAACTGAAAATCACTAATAAAGGTAACACAAATAATGTCACATTATTAGCTGCAACAACCACACAACCCACCGCAACAAAAACAACTGCAACCACAACGAATGCGGCTACAACATTAAAAACCTCCATACCGACACAATTAATAACAAGTGCACCCATAAACATCGTCAGCTCAACCGCTCAGCATCTACAGCATCCGCAACACTGTCAAATGGTATTAACAGCCGGTACAGGTGGCACATTGCCACGTAGTGCACCAAAGAAAATGATGGATCCACGTGAGGGTCATAAATCAGCCACATTAACGCGACAATCGAATACATTGCAAAACAATCGCAAAATGCTGACGTCAATGGCAAAAGTTGCATCAACCGCTGAATTTGCTGTCATGGGCTACACAAACAAACCGAACAACAGCGGCAGCAATAACGGCAGTAGCAGTAACACAATGACAACAAGTATTGCAAGTGGCATAATATTGAGTCCAGAGGCAATACAAGACAGAGATCGTTGTATAAATGCGGTCATTGTAAGTTACTTGTTTTCTTTTCTCTTCACATAAGCTGTCTGCTAATAAGAAAATAAATATTTTCGTTGCTTAAGCTAAAGAACAATGCATTTTGTTAGAAGAATATTAGAAAAATTATTTCAAATAAACAAATTTCAATATTTAATATGAGCAATTAAATTTATTTCTCAATTTCGTTTTACAGGAACTCTTTCAACAACTGCAAACCAGTTCAGAGCCAGCCTTGTGCCCTGAGCCATTGCGTCGCGCTTTGGCTTCGGGACCCTTGGCGGGACGTCGTTTTCCCCTAGGCTGCTTGGGCGATGCTGCTGAGTGCTTTGAACTCCTGTTACATCGTGTGCACTCACACATTTCTGCCGACGATGGCGATGCGTGTGACTCACAGGCCTGCATTGCTCATCGTCGTTTTGCCATGCGTGTGATTGAGCAGAGTGTTTGCAAATGTGGTGCCAATTCGGAGCAATTACCATTCACTCAGGTATGTTCTGTAACGTCTTTTCTTTCAACTGATATTGTATTATTGAACAACCGCAATTATAGAGTAAACAGAACGTGTGCTAAATTTTTACTATTTAAAACAGAAGAATTAAAGATGAAACGTTATACTTTTTCCCAACGTGAAATTTTCTTAGCAATGCTTAGTTGAGTTGATTTAAATGTGTTAATGTAAAAGAACAATATTATTGAGTTAATTTAAATGTGGGAAAATAACAAACAATGTTGTTCATGTTCAATAACGAAAATCGTAGAATCAATCAATAAATTGTTTGATGGTAATAAACCTGTAGAGGTGAATTCTTGGATTCAGAGAAAAGTTCAATAAAAATAATTATTAATTGAAAACTCATATCTGTTTAAACAACAACAAAATATGATGTTTATATATGTATACAGGGTGTCCCGTAAATAGTGGTCCAAACGAATTGAATTAAAACTCTTTCGTTACTACCTTTGCGGATCGACGACTAAACATATTTACATGGTATTAAAATAAAATGCCGAGTTGAGATTCTTATCATTTATTGACATTTCACATGTGGTGCTCCAATTGGCCGCCATGCGCAGCTATCGGCTCTATATCGCTGTTTGTTTACGACAATTCCCCTGGCAACGGCTTAAAGAAATCTGAGCAAGGGGCTGCATTTTCTCAAAACTCGTAAAATTGCGAATATCTCGCAACACTTTTACAGACTTATGTTGGGTTATTCTGCTATGGTATGATCTCGTCTATTGGCACAATTTTTTCGGACCACTATTTACGGGACATCCTGTATACATGCAAATTATTTTTCAGACATATCTTTTGTTGATTTTATTTTTACTATTACTTTTTCTGCGTTCGTGTTGCTTCTGCATATTATTGTGTTTTAAAAATATACCATGGCTTAATATAGTTTAATAATCAAAATATTTATTGCTGCTGTCCTGAACAATCATATATATTTACACTACTTATGATATTTTTCGAAAAGCTATTATTATACGTATATAGTTGTAAACTACACAAGCGTAAAAAAACTGTGAAGAGAATTTACTGCTCTATTTAGAGATGGTCCACTTAGTTCCTGGAGATGATATGCATCATAGGAAACCTACATATCACCCACCCGGTCCAGACCTGAACCAAAGTGAGGATGATATGAAAACCCATAGAGCATTTCGACATTTCTGTCACATCATGTCGTTACAATTTCCTTATATAATAAGGTGGAAACTAACAACGACTGATTGTGAATATTGATTTACATCAGCACCTGTCTTGACAGAGTGAATTATTCACGGTTCACCAGTGCACTGACCAAAGAATTATTCACACGAAATATTTTAAAAATTACCAAAAAGGGTGCGAAATGTCGAAAACATAGCATTTCAACAAGTTATCAAACTAGTCACTCTTCAGACTTTAATGAAGTAAGATTTCACTGCGTAGCTTTGTTGCTATAGTAGGTGTGGAGCGTATAGTAGGTGTGCCGCTTCTGCCGTTTTTATGCGAAATTCGAGGCTTTATTGTAAAAAACTTATTATACATTTATGATCCAAAGTATTATTGCGTTTTATACGAGTTTTGATGAAGTAAGCCTCCAATTCTGTATCTTCAAAAACGGTCCATCTTCCACTGCCAAGCCGGTCTTCGACGAAAATTACCGTTTTTAAAGCGTTAAAACCACTCTCGATGCATTCTTTTACTAATAACAGACTCATAGGTATTTGAGAGCATTCGATGAGCCTCAGTCGCTGATTTCCTCATATTAAAGCAAAAAATTAAAATCGACATGTTTAATCGAGAATAACTTTATGACGTAGACACAAATCGATCGCGTTATATTTCAAATACTTAAGCTTGACATCTGCGATTTGTTTATTTCGACTACCACTTACCGCTACAGCGATCTATTGCAAAACGGTGGAAGCAAAGTTGCACACCTAATAGCCATGAATGTGTGGGTAGGGCCATCAGCGCCGTGATGATGGGAATAAAACGAATTCTGAGTTTTTATTAGATTTATTTCCTAATCAAAAAAGTAAAATCTGCTTGTTTTCTATGTTTCCTAGCTGGCGACATTTCATAGGAGCAACCCTAATCATTAGTAGACTTGGTATCAATATTAGAAGCTAATAAAGTGAATAAACTCAATTGTTTAAATGTATTTTCTATAAAAAAATTTATTTTTCGAATAATGAATATTAATCGATTTATTCGTAATTTTGTAACTATTCGAACAAGAGTTCGGTGTAATCGAATCGAATCGAATTAGAATGAAACCGAACTATTTGTAATCGACTGGCAACTCTAATTACAACTGAGTTTTGTCTTGACAAACAAATAAATGACGACGAAGATCAGGTGATTTGGTTGAATCTTGATATTTTTCATGGATTTTAGACTATCAACTAACACTCTCGGTCAAACATTTAAAACATTTTCGGTAGACAACTTTTTTGTCTTAACCTTTGTTTTTCGATGTAAAAAAAATAAATCCGATGCTAATGCGTATGTGTGGATTTGAACTTTAAAGTTTAAAAAAAGTCGCCTAACCTTGCCTCACATTCATGCACAGAAAAACCTTATGTAGCAAAAAATACATTCGATATTTTCAACTATAAACTAAATTATTATTTGCAAAAAACATTGAATCGAAAAAAAAAACGTTCTTACAGACTTAGTAAATTGTTTTCTTGAAACAAGTTTCTAGAACACATGTTATTGAACAGAAAATATATTTAAAAACTAAAAATCAAAGCATAAGTGTCTCTTAGACTGAAAGTCGAACACCGCAGCCAACTGGTTTTTGAATGTATAAAAACATAAAGGCAGGCAATAAACATTTGTACATTTAATTTGTTAAATGTAGTTTTTTTTCTATTTAACTGTGTTAACTAATTTAAATACTTGAACTTAAAAACTTAACAACTACATATTTATTTCAGACCAACAGTTGTCATTGACTGTCGTTGGTTCGTTTTTTGCTCCGAGTACAACTTACTACGAGAATAACTCTGATCTAACACTTCTTTCTATATCAGCTAAGAAGGTGTACGAGTTGATTACATGAATTTGTACTAGTAAAATTTTAACGTTCCATAATGTACGAGTAGGAGTTCTTTTTTATTTATTTGTTTTCTTCTTAACAATAAGTAATTAGCCAGCAATAAAAATCTTTAGAGATATTTAAAATTATATTTGAAACATTGTTTGCTATTGACTGGTATTGATTGATAACAGCTAATTCAACAACATGGTTTGTTTCAATTTGCATTTGTTTATGCTTTCGAAGAGCAGCGAAGGGCGTTGGTCTGCCTGAATTACGAAGTTGTGCAGATATCGGATATCTGCATTTACTCATCGTGTTTACTTTAAGCAGAGTTGCTAGAAAGGCAAAAAGCTCCCTACCAAGTTTTTATTGATGATTGTCCATACATCCAGACATTAGACCTGTTTTATTACATTTGTTCTTTTAAATTCAAAACTTGTATGAACGGATCATCAGCAAGTAACTAAATACGATTTTCTAGTAGTCAAAACAATGAAAATTTGTCCAATAAAAACGAACTTTTAGCATTTGCGGTCTATAACCCAGAATAAACAGAAATGTAAAAAATTACTTGTTAAAAAAGTAATTTTTATACAAAAGGAAATTTTATATAAAAAGTAAATTTTATATAATTATAAGTATACACCACCTCAGGCAACACAACGGGACCAAAAGGACCCAAGTGGGCTGGTTTCATGAAACTGGCGGCCTGTACAACCTAACCTAAGTATACACCAGGAGTATTATCTACATAAAATTTTTATACGACAAAACAATTGAATTTTTCCTGCAGCAGTCCAACACATAACCACACACACATACAGCAGACGTCACAATGACTATTGTGAAGAAAGCATTTCCTGGTCGCACAATCATAGTCGTTTTGGCGATTTCTCGTGGCCAGGCTGCCTTAGTTGGGGCTGCTTGAAGTTGCGAACTTATGCCAACAAGCCAAAGACAATCACAGCCCCTAAAGAGAATATTCGAAAGGAATGCGAACTGTTATCGCCAGAAACATTGCAGAAAACTATTAAAAATGCAACAAAACGGGTACAAATGTTTATCAGCAATGGCGACAGCAACTTGGCTGATATCACATTTTCCAATTAACGGACAAAATTGTACAGGGTCAGATAAACATTTCCAACACTCAAAATTATGTTTTTTTATTTAGTAAGAAAAGTTATTCAATAACGAAATTGGATGATCAATTTTGCGCCACCTTATATTTCCCCAATAAAGTCTCTACCTTCGTTATAGATACCTTAACGGTCTTATACATAAAACATAGTTTTGATTTACATAGAAAGCTGTAACAAAATATATTTCCATATTTTATTGTAGCTGGGAATGCTTTTACATAAAGCCAAACTTTATAGCTCAACATGTGTCACGAATTTGAATACACTTTCACTTGAGAATTTAGTTATTAGCTCTTAACTAAAATAAGTTGGATTAACTAAGAAGAATTATTACAAAATATTTGTTTATTTTATTTATAAAATTCAAACTTTTACAGACGTTAGTTTTAGAGCCATAAACTATAATTAAACTGATAATATAATGTTTTTAACAATAATACACAATGTTTAGCATATATACTAATGTCGTTGTAACCATATTTCAAACTGTATTTTCTTTGCGAGTAGGGTTTGAAAAGCATAATTAGAATAAGCTGGTTTTTTTTCAGATTGTATTTGCTTATGACAGTTACTTATTTCTCTAACGATATCGTCAAATTTCGAAAATTTTATTTCTCGGAACTCCGGGGCCAAAAACAAAGAGTTGCGTCTAAATTACGGTTGTAATGTTTTTCAATTGCTCTTTTTTTCCTGCTAAACTCATATCGCTCCTTTATTGCAACATAGTCATATCTCAAAAAGTTAGCTTTTCGAGTTAACAATGCAGAATTGTTAACAGTACTATCTTTTATATTGTGGCAAAAATTTATTTAAATTACTTTTAAACTGTTTCCTTTAGCAGATATTTTCTAAAAAAAATTCTAAGACTTGTATGGAAACTAAAAATTTTAAATGTGTTTTTCTCGAAACAAGGTTTTTTTAGTTATGACTATGTTGCGATAAAGGAGCGATATGTACAAAGATACTTTTGTATACCGAAAATATAAATCCTTGGCATAAACGGCTGATATTTTCGTTCTAACTTGATTACCTTACGGTATGCGCGGTGTTGAACTAATTTTTGTTAGTCTAAGCAGTGTCGAAGGGTATATACACTGGACACTGATCAGTTTTTAACTAATTCCGTGTGTTAAGTTCACAAACATTAATCCCCTGAGTAGTGGTCCAAGATAAAAATATAAATAAGCCAAGGATATTATTATAGTTACTGTACTAGTAGAATTTTGAAATATGCATTTTTAGGCCAAAATCTTCATTAGTTGCTTTTGAAGGGGTTAAAGCTGTAAAATGAAGATAAATCTGCATTTCGAGCAACAGTCAACACACTGCTAAAGTCGCATCTCTTCTGTAAAATCACCTGCGCCTGCTTGCCATAAAATATAGTTGCTTTCGATCAGTTTTGGGCTCAAAATGTTGGCTTTAATTTTTACAGCTATTGCAAAGTTTTTAAACAGGTGCAAACGAAATGTGGGCTAACACGAACTGACGCTATAAGTTTAACGTTTCGTTGCTTTATTTTTCAAATCGCCAAATAAGGAAACAAATTTCTTTCTGACGCGTTCAGACCCAACAGCAGACATTAATTGCAAATAATTTTTAATAACCATTAAATTACACACATTTAAACCTCATTACATGTAAATTTTAAAAAGTAAAAATAATAAGGAACGTGTTTATGGAAACCGAACAAAGCAAAATTAGTGCACTTCGAAAGACACCACATGACGTCAGATAAACGCCTTTGCTCTATTCTGCAAACAAGATGCCAGTCAGTACACAAGTTTGAAACTTTGAAACCATGACCATTTAAATGACAACTTGATGATTAATAAACTATTATTAATATGGCAAAAATTGATTAACCATTTTATAATTTATTTCATAAAATAAAAGCCTACATACAATTCAAATCAACAGTAGTTTTAGATTTTTTTTTGTATATAACGAAACACGTGCTTGAACATTTTTTTTTGTCTTTTTGTTAACATCAAATTAGCAGGTGGGTGTAAAATTTCCGGCGTTTAAATTGTTTAGTCAAAAAAACTAAAATGCTCCGTTTAATTTTAATTAAGATTTTGTTTTCTAATACAAAATAGCCAAAAATGCAAAAGCGATAACATGTTGAAAGCTAAATTTGTTCAATGACCAATCAACCATATTTGACGATTTTTTTATGACTTTAAGATTTCATCAATGAACCCACTCAAGCTTTGAAGCGAATTCGTATTTAATGAAAATCTTAAATATATGTTAATTTGTATACACATTGTTTTTTTCTTTTATTGCAGATGGTTCATTATGTCTCGGCCTCGGCACTGACTTCGCAAAATGCTTTGGCTTTGCAAAATCATCAGCAGTTGACTTTTGGTCAACTACTAAGAGTAGCTGGCAACATGGGCGATATCAGAGATTGTCCGGTAAGTTATTAAGGTTAAACTCAATCCAGCAGTTTTGATAAATTTCCTTGAAACGCTTTTAGAATTCTTGTGGTGCCAAAATTGGCATATGCCGTGCTTTGCTGAATAGACCCGATGTAGTTTCTATTGGCATTGTTTGGGACTCTGAGAGACCAGCTGCTGAGCAAGTTCATTCAGTTTTAAAAGCAGTAGGTACCAGCTTGAGATTATCAGATGTTTTTCATCAAGTTTCCGAACAAAGATGGGCTCAAAACATTCAACATGAACTGGTGGGCATAGTTTCCTATTACGGCAAACACTATACCACCTTCTTTTTCCACACCAAACTCAAGGTGTGGGTTTATTTTGATGACGCCAACGTTAAAGAGGTGAGTTTTATCAAAAAGTGAAACCAGTAAAACTTTTTAATTGTAATCTTTTCGTTGTTTACAGGTTGGCCCCCATTGGGAAGGTGTTGTAGACAAGTGTAGTCGTGGGCGTTATCAACCATTACTTTTATTGTATGCTATACCGCAGCCTCAAACACATCCTAATACAAATCCAGCCGCACAAATGTCCTCGGCCCAATATATGCAAGAATTAGCTAATAATTCCCAGTCGCCCGCTGTCAGACGTGCTATTACACCCAGCCCGGAGAAGCCTCAATTGGGAAACACCAGACGTGCCATTACACCTACACCGCTGCGAGTACCAAATGATTACCAGAACTTAAGCGTTATACAAAAGAACATTTTCCCCCAAAATACTGAAAACGACAACAAAGTCTCGCATATCAATTCCCTAAATAATGATGAAACCGATTCGTATATCAGCCGTAAAACAGTGGAACATGTTCTCAATGCTCAGTACCAGAATTTAAGTATAATTCAAGATAAAATATTCCAACAGGATGAAAAAGAAATTTCGGCCATGACCAGTTATCATCAACGCAAATCCTTAGAGGCGGTTCTGAATGCCCAATTGGCACGCAAACATCAACAACATTTACAACTGCAAAGAAGCCATAGTGCTGAGTCGGGTCATGTTTCTGGTTCGTCAGCCTCTTCTACGACATCATCTACAAATTCATCATCACCTCCTAGTGATGGTTTGACCATACCCGAGCATTTAAATCAACCCAGACGGCGTGATTCCGGCAATTGGTCTGGCGATCGTAATTCAGCCAGTTCAGCTTCTTCTACAACTTTGGATAATCCTTATTTGTATTTGGTGGGTAAACGCTCAGCTTCTGCTGTTCCTCAGAGTCCCACGCGAAACGGCTTGCCCTATGATCCTGGCTATGACTCGTTCTCGCTTAGTTCCACGGATTCTTATCCTCCCAAGCATCCTTTAAATCCTCAGCTGGCTAAGATTCCAGAGACAGCACCCTCAGTTGTCTTGACGGGGGATTGCGAAAAACTGTGCCATGAGGCTGATCAATTGTTGGAGAAATCAAAAATCTTGGAAGAATCTCACGATCTAGAAACGGCTTTGGTTTTGTGCAATGCCGCTGCCGGTAGAGCTAGAGCTGCTATGGATGCACCCTATAGCAATCCTCACACCATGACTTTTGCTCGCATGAAGCACAACACCTGTGTTATGAGAGCCCGTTCTTTGCATCGTCGTATTTTAATTGAAAAAGGCGCTGAAATGGAAGCTACGCCGGAGATGAAACATATGCGTGAAGGCAGCACCAGCAGTGTTATCCGACATGTAAGACAAAACAGTAAAGATAAAACTTTGGAGAAGAGTTCATCACAAACTGCAATGACCAGCATCAGTTCGCCAATCAACAACAGCAACAAATCCATAGAGATCTATGCCACCTTACCCAAAAAGAAAAGTCCTTTGAAGGCTCTTATTACAGCCTCAGCTGCCAATGAAACCGACAATATAGAGTATGAGACGTCCACTACTACCAAAGCAGAGAGAGAAAGCCGTTCTTTGTTTGGCCGCAATAATAGTAAACAGGACAAGGACAAAAGAAGCCGTAGTGAAGATCGTAATAAAATCACCCGGGAATTTTCTCTAACTGAAACGTTACTGGTTAATGCCAAGGATACTTTGAAGAAGCACAAAGAAGATAAAGACGAAAAGAAGGAAAAGGACAAAAATGGCAAGAAACAGCATAAAATCAGACGCAAATTATTGATGGGTGGCCTTATAAGAAGAAAAAATAGATCCATGCCCGACTTAACTGAGGCCGGTGATGAAGCAGCCAATAAAACACAAGCCAACAATGTAACTAATCCTTTAACCACTTCTGTGGACGATTCTGTGGTAGGCTTGCAGCATAAAAACTCTATGAGTGGTTACATATCAGAAGGTCATTTTGACTTCCGTGATCCAAATGCCAACAATGGCTCTACTGCCAACCCCAACTTGGAGCGTAGTAAACTAATGCGCAAGAGTTTCCACGGCAGTGGTAGACAATTAACTGTAGTAGCCAAGGTGGCACCACCGCCGCCACCCATGAGAACGTCCTCTGCTTTGACTCAACAACAACTTCAGCAACAATTGGCTTTGCAGCAACAGCAAGATGCTGCACTCATGCAGCATTTCCATCACGAAGCTAATTTATCGAATATTTCAGCCATGAGCTCAAACACATCTATCAGTGAAGACTCCTGTCAGACTATCATAACAACATGCGCTCAAGTGCATTCAGAACAGAGTCCTCTCAAGGACCAACTCCATCAGCAACAGGATCAAACTGCAGATGAAGTCGATGGTTTCGTTGCAACACAAACACCACATGCAAGGCAAGACTCACAAGACTTTCCGCCACCACCGCCACCCTTGGAACTACCACCCTATCCCAGTCCACCACATTCAGTATCGCATTCCCGTCAAGCCAGTGAAGATTTTCCCCCACCCCCACCTGAAATCGATATGGAGCCACTTAACCAACAAATCAATCAGATACAGGCTCTAGAAGCAGCCAATAAACAACAAAGATCATTAGAGTCTATGGAAGGTACCACTTCTATATTGGCACAGTTGCAGCAGCGCAAACATTTGATGAATATGCGCAAAGAACATGCCAATACGCCGACTTTAAACCAAATGAATTCGAATGAAAACTCCTGGCTTAAAGAACTACAAACGAAGCAATTGCAAAGACAGCAAGAACTAACAAATGTTCAAAGCATGGCCCAGAGATATGAACAACAACAATCTCCCAGCCTCCTGCGTGCTTTTGGTTCCCAAGAACTTCTGAATGCCAAACCAGCCATAGCACACAATCACATGAATGGTTTGCCGTTGAACCCCGACAGCGACGAAGTTGATTGTTTACCACAACGACCGCCTCCACCAACTCTGCAGCAGAGACAACAGGCCATTAATAATATTTTGCCCAAACCCAAATATGATATTTCCCAGACACAGATTGCTGAGGAAATCAGGGAAGTGGAGCTGCTTAACAACATGGTACAACAAACCCTAAACACAACCCCTACAGCTCCCGCTAAAAGAATGAAAAAGAAAAGTGTTTCTTTTTGCGATCAAGTTATACTGGTGGCCACAGCCGACAATGAAGAAGATGATGATTTTATACCCAATCCAATTTTAGAAAGAGTCCTTAGAACTGCACAAAATCCCAACGACAAGGTTACGGCTCAAATGATACAACAACAGAAACAAAATATAATGAGATTACAAACGGAAGCACCACCCACAAGAAATATCCAGCATTCTCCGTCTGGAAATGCCAGTCAAGGACAAGCGTTGCAACAATCCCCGATGCTGGGAGCTGAAAGAAGAGCCTCTTTGACTAGCCAACAAGAGGTACAACGCTATGTTCAATTGCAAAGGCCACAAATGGAAGCGTTAAGACTGCAACAGCAACAAATCCAGCAACAACAAATGCAGCAACAGAAACTATTACAACAGCAACAGCACCTGCAGCAGCAAATGCAAAAACCCGCACAACAACTACCAACCGGCCAGGTTTACACACCCATTAGCGACATTTATCGCCTGCAGCAGCAACAACAGCAACATATTGCTGCAAGCAATAATATGCCTTATCACAATGAAGCACAAATCTCACACCTACAACACTCAGAACAACAATTACAACCTGGCCCACACAACATACAAATGGTGCCGCGCACCAGTATGAGCGGCATCGCTAATGTTGCCTCGCAGCAACATATGCAGATGTTGGCAGCTCATACCCTCCAGCAACAACAACAACAGCAATCACATCCAACACACAATTATAACATATCTAGACAAACACAACAAGCACACACACAACAAGCTGCCAGTTACTATCCCGGCATAGCAGGCTTAGATCAGCCCACTCAACACATACCTTCGCCCTATCAAAGAGTTCCCCTACCACATGGCTATCCACCCAATGAACCCTATCCAAAAGCCCCCCAACAACTAAATCCCACCCAGCTTCCCACACAAACGCCAAACAATCCCTACTTAACCCTGCCTCAAATTAGTGCCAATCAATTACAAAATCCACCCACCAAAACGAAGAAAGTGAGTTTCGAGCCCGGAACCAAAGGAGAGTCCATGGAATCCATAAACAACATTAATGGCTTACCGCCTAAGCCCAGCCTTCAACCACAACAGCAGCAGCATGGACTTCCCGTATTAACAACTCAACCGTCAACTCACCTGATGCAAAATACCGCCAACACCAACCTGCCCAACGACACCAGCAATGCCAACGTCACTGCCATACCCACCCGAGTCTATAACAACGCAATCGTTAAGGCTTCAGCTAAGGCAGCCGAATGCAATCTTTGCCGGAAACGTCATGTCATAGCACCGCAGCAATACTGCACAAACTGCGAATATTACTTAAAAATGTTAAATAATCGTAGATAAGGCCTTTTTCTTTTAAGTTCTTTTACGTATTTTGTTTATTTTAAGTATTCTGTAGATTTAACTGCCCAGTACAGCTTTCAGAAGTGGAAAACTTTCCATTTGGAAATTTTTATAAGCAAAGTTCGGTGTTTGTCACAAAATCTCTGGCGAAAGTGTAGATACAAAATGCCGGTGGTCTGTGGTGCCAGAAATTTCCCCCCGGGGAACAGATTTTGCCTTGGCATATTCCAAACCAGGGTACTCTGTTTTTCGCGTAAAAAGGGGTTTATTGTAGCAGATAAAACTATAGGCTTAATTAGCAAAACGGGGATCAGCCTGGTCCCCGGGTGATTCTGCTTGTAGTTCAACCCGGTATGATCATGGTTGAGGTGCCTACACGTGCTGGCAAGTTCTTTCCGGCTGTGATTTAAACCTAAAACGCAGGAAGAGGGAGTTAGTATCCCTGATAATTGTTGTAGTGTGGCATTTTTCGGAGACTAGCAACCTCCCGAGGGTCTGCTGTCTTACAACAGCAGACCCTCGTCAGGAACAAATGGTGATGGTTAAAGGGTGAGTTGGTTTAAGGGTTGATGCTCTTAGTGGGCTTCAGCCTACCAACGTGTTAAGCCTTTTCTTCCATTGATTGCTGCGAAATGCCTAACAAACATATGACAAGAATTGTTACCTATGTGTGCCTGGTAAGCCACACTGTGGCGCTGGTGAATCATGAATAATTCACTCCCTTGGAATTCGTCTATCATTAGATAAGGCCGTAAAGGCAGGTGTTGATGTAAATCTTTTTCACTCTCTTCCCAAAAAGTCCCTCCGGTGAGCAGTTTTTGCCTTGGTGTACACCAAACCAGAGCACTCTGTTTTCTGGGGTAGGAGTTCCTCGTTTGTTGTAGCAAATGCAACTCTAGCAAGCCACATGACATATATTGTGTTGGACTTCCGAAACTCTTACCAAAGGTTAATTGGAAGAACGGGGATCGCCAAAGTCTTCGGGAGGTTCTGCTTGTAAACCATTTCGGCGCTGATCGTGTTTCAGGTTTCTACATTGGCTGAAACGTTCTAGCTATGGTTTAAACCTAAAATCGCACGGAGGCAATTGGTTTTCCTGATAACTATGGTACAATGCCGCTTTTCTAGGGCTAATAACCCCCGAGGAGCTGTGGACTTGCTACAAGAGTACCTGAGAACCAAGAGTAATGGCTAGACGGGTGCGTTAGTTACTTTTAATGGACTTCGGTCTACCAACTCATTAAGCCTTGTCACTGACTTTAGGGAAATTGCATAGAAGGTCCGAATTCTTCAGCAAAGGGTTTGTCTATATAGCTACTAGCAAAATGTTGCGACTTGTGTGAGCTTTGCAAACTACAAAAAGGCGCTGGTGAATCGTGAATAATTGACACCGCGGCGTTGGTCCATTTTCAGAATACGCCGGCAGGTGCTGACGTAGATCAATTCCGCATTTTTCCCAAAAAAGTATTAATTTTTACAAAAAGAAAACAAATCTATATTCCAAGTGACGCCACTTGAAATATAGGGGATTGTTTCGTTGGCTATTGCGGCAAGTATACCCATCCCATTGGAACCACATATCGTCCAACTCCGAATCTTCAATTTCTGGCTTCAAGAAGCCCGTTATCATCTCGCTGTTGCGAACAATATTCACGGTAAATGCTATGCCGACATAATTTACGAACTTTACGAAACAGTCTATTTTTGTAGATGCGTCGGCAATATTGCCTATTAACGAATCCACTGAGCGGTAAGTGTGCCTCGTCGCTGAAGATTTTTTTTTTTTATTTCGATTTGAACGCCCATTTTCGTAAAAGGCTTCAATAATCTTAATGCGCTGCTCAATTGTGCACCCCTCCATCGTTGAATTTGTCAAACACTGAAACAAGGAAATGTCAAAATAAGTTGGGCAAACTTGGCGTTAACATGAGATTCAGATTTAATATCGTGCATTATGGTTGGACCCCCCTTTATATTAGAAACATCTTAATTTTGAGAAAAGAAAAGGATCTTTAAGTGTTATTAGGCTTGAGAATTTTTCAAAACTTAGGTAAACCTTCATTCTGGCAACGCTGCCAATGGTTTTTGTTTTGTTTTTCGTCATTTTTTTTTTTTTTAATTTAAATTTGCGCCAAACCAGAACGAACACACTTTTTTGTGCTTCAATAAGAGTTTCCGAGTGAAAATTTTTTCGTTTTGAGTGCTGAGTGGAGGAGCCTAAATTTAAATGAAAAGAATCTCATATGAAGCTAGTTGCAAAACAAAAATAACACAAATTATTTCCGTATTAACTACTCGTTCATAAATATCAGACATGGAGTACACGCACACATGCGCATGTATACACATGTGCAAATGTGGGCTGTCTTGTACATACACGCATACATACATAAAGGTAAGTATTTTATTTTGCATGAAAATTTTCTATGTGATATATTTTGTTGTTGTTAGAAAAAAGAAAAAAATTGACCTTTTTCAAAGGTCCTACAGAAAAGGTAAAATTAAAAAAAAAAACAATTATTGAATATATACGTATAAAAATTAACAAGCCTGCTGTGCATGCTTTTCTATAATGCTTTTAAGCTTTAATCTGTACTCTAAACTTACTTAAAACTAAGTTATTTACTGGAGCTTCCGTTTGTCTTTAAAACTTTTTAAAAATATTTTTCATTATAATAAAAACCACTGTGCAACAGTAAATTTTTATATATTATTTTTTTTATTAGATTTATCAAGTGTTTTTGCAAGTAAGTTAGTTTAGAGTTTATGTTTAAGTAAAACTAAGTTATATTTAAGTTTTTTTTTTATAACATAAAATATACTTATATACATATATATTAATTTTTTACCTATTTTTATAACGTTTTTGTTCTGTGTTTACAGAATTTTGCAGCCACATACAACAAGAAAAATATAAAAAAAATTAATTAAATGGCAGCCCTGAGAAAGCGCAAAACATATAAAACAAGTAAATCTGAATAAAATATACAAAAAATAAATAAAATATTCTTTTACAGGAAAAACAAAAACGTATTTTAATTTATTGCATTTTTGTTGAACTTTATAGTTTTTAAATTAAATTTTTGGTCTGTAGATTTGTACAACGGGTTATAGTTCAAGTTTTTTCCTTTCTTAAGTTTTCCTTAGGAAGGATTTTTTTACAAAACAATTTGCTGTGAAAAACGTATTTTATTTGCAAATTGTGAAGTCAGATGGGTGGGAATGATATCAATATTAATTTTTAAAATACTAAACAGTGGTGGGATGTATCCCTGATCATCAATTTGGTTTTCGGGCTAAACATAGCACCATAGAACAAACGCACAGACTAGTCAATGTCATAAGACAGACCCTTGAGGAGAAGAAGTATTGCTCAGCTCTATTCATTGACATTTCTCAAGCTTTGGATAAAGTATGGCACGAGGGCTTGATGCACAAAATATAGTTAAACTTGCCTGCAAATACACACAAGCTTCTGGAAAGCTACTTATATGGGCGGAAGTTTGTTATCAGAGAAGGCGACTTTATAAGCCCAACTCAGCCAATCAAGGCAGGAGTTCCCCAAGGCAGCATACTTGGGCCTACTTTATATTTGCTTTACGCCTCTGACATTCCAACGACACCCGGAATCCACACTTCTACCTTTGCAGATGACACAGCGTTTTTGAGTGTTCATGAAAACCACCAATTAGCTTCACGAAATTTACAGGAATACATTTCAATATTAGAGAAATGGCTAAAAATTTGGAAAATCAAAGTTAATGAACAGAAATGAACTCATGTCACATTCACTCTGTGTAAGCAAATATGTGCGCCTATCCAAATAAACAACTCACCTATTCCGCAGCACAGTGAAGTCAAGTACCTTGGTATACATCTCGACCGTAGGCCAACGTGGAAGTCTCACATTGAAGCAAAAGTCACTCAGTTAAAACCAAAAGCAGCGCAGCTAAATTGGCTTATGGGCAGAAATTCTCTATTGAAACTAGATTGCAAACTTTTGTTATACAACGCAATACTAAAGCCTATATGGTGCTACGGAATTCAGTTATGGGGCACCGCCTCAGCGTCAAACCTTGAAAAAATTCAAAGGCGACAAAACAAAATTCTTCGAACGATTACTGCAGCTCCATGGTACGTCAAAAATTCACGAATTCATATGGACTCAAGTGCTATAAGATAGAAGATTGAGTTTTCAGTATTTCCTGCATCATGGAAACCGTAAATGTATTTATGGATTGAACAAGAGTCTGCAGAGTTGCCTCAAGATTGCTAAAGTTTTGATCGGAGGTTTGAGATTTGGGCTTCTGGTTCAAGTTTGGTGTATCGGATTTAACCACATAAGCATAAGACACTTGTTTGGGGTTTAGTCGCTGGTTGACTAGCCCATCTGGGAAAACTTCTTTAGAAGTTCGACTATAGTATAGAACTATACTATACTATATAGTATAGAGCTATACTATATTCGACTATACTGTATAGAAGAAACATATAATATTCGTCTATATTGTATAGAAGTTCGACTGTAATTGCAAATATCTGCACAACTTCGTATTACAGGCCAACCGGAGCCCTTCGCCGTTACAAAGCTTTTATAATTGTATAAGTATTAAAAGCCACAGCATATCAAACGAGTTTTTAATCAAAAACCCCTTCCTGGGACTTCGTGGTAAATATTGCTGTTCAATATGGTAATTAACAGACGCTTAATATCACTGAAGTCTGCCGTTAATATCACAGCCTCAAACCTGAAAAGCATAAATATAACCAAAATGTAGCATACCCTAGGGAGTAACAAAATATTTGCAATTTGATGGGTTGAGCACTAACCTAATACACGAACCGTTACTAAACGCGGAGCCAATCTCTTGGGGAAACAAAACAGAGATTATAGTGGGTGAGTGCTCTCATGACAAATCTAATGACGGCTCCACTTGCACCCACTCTAAAGGAAAATTTTTTGCAACTCCAAAATCTACAACGTCTGGGATCTTTTGTCGGTCTAGCCAACAAGTGGGGTGTCCGCTTGAAATCACATCTAAAGCCTATTTTGGAAATGTTGTCAATAAGCACACGGCCTTTCGGGAAAAGTATACGTGAACCCCATAAAATGTGTTTAGCGTTATAGCCGCCTGCCGCTAAAAATCGAGGCCTCAGTGATTTGAAAAAAAATTGAATATTGGCTTTCTGTTACTGGAAATCGGAGTGGTGAATTGAAAATATTCAACGCAAATATTTGTTGCTTGGAGATGTTGCTCACGTATCTCGTTTAGCAAATAGCGCATAATTATTGTTTTTATCAGAATTGCCATGCCGCCACGGGGATCTTTCGTGTTATACAGTGTGTAGCCATTAATTTTGAAGTAACTGTTACTTGTGAAATGAGTTTAGCAATCATTATTAAAAGGATTTGTTTTCCATAAGAAAGATATCAAGTTCATTGTTGTGCTGGCTGATGAAATTTATTTGAACACAAATCATTTGTTTAAAATTCCCTGCAAGATAGTGGCTTACGTTTTTTTTTTTACGATTTCCTGAATCATGGTTGTCATGGAAACCGTAAATGTATTTATGGATTGAACAAGAGTCTGCAGAGTTGCCTCAATATTGTTAAAATTTTGATCAGTATTTAGAGACTTTGGCTCCTGATTCAAGTTTTGTTTATCGGATTTTACCACATTAGCATAAGAAACTTGTTTGGGGTTTTAGTTGATTATGTGGAAAAATTCTTTAGAAGTTCGACTATAGTGTAGAACTATTGTATAAGTATTAAAAGCGACAGCATATCAAAATAGTTTTTATGAAAGATATCCTTCCAACGGCTTCGAGGTAAATATTACTGTTCACTATGGTAATTAACATACGTTTTATATCACTGAAGTATGGCGTTACTATCACAACCTCAAACCTTAACGGTATAAATATTCCCAAAATGTAGCATACCCTAGGGAGTAATGAAATATTTTCAATAACCTTGCTTTGATGGGTTTGGCACTAACCTAATACAAGAACCGTTACAGAAAATACCATCTATAGCAGTGTTTCCCAAAGTGTTTGGTGTTCCCCATCGTGATATAGTAACAGATTTATTGTCCCTAAATATCTTGGATGCAGACTTGGACGATATGTGGTTCCAACTAAATAGTGTCACGTGCTGCACAGCTGTCGAAACAACGCATACTTTGACTTGTGATCTCAAGTCGTGGTGATATTAATTTGCCGCCAAGATCATGTGACCTGACACCGTTGAATTTCTTTCTTTGGGGATATAATTCTGCACATTAACGACATTGAATTTATGAGTTATGTCTCAAAGTCATCGAAAATATGGATACCAAAGCCGTGGCAAGTAAGAGCCTCTGAAAATCTTTTCGAATTTTATTTCTATATTGCAAAAATGGCCTAAATCTTAATTTGCGAATATCTGCCAGACGAAATGAAACTGCACAAGACCACGACGCAAGACACATGGAAGTATCAAACACAGTTTCACAACCGGGGCAGTAGTTTTTTATTTTATCGCCTATGTGTAACCATTATCAGCCCAATTAAAATTCCGTAAGGGTTTTTTTTACTTTTCCCCTTCCTTCAGTTGTAAATAAAAATTGGAAAATGTATTTTTTATTTCTTTCCGACAACTGAAAACACTAATGGCGTTTTCTTTTCTAGAAAAAGTGTAACATTTTCAATATTGTTTTGCCAAAAAAATACAGAAGTATACAGTTATCTCAACTTTTTTCAGACATCTTCTTTTCATCTCAATAAAACTTAAAATTTAAAACTTGAATTTTAAGAAAAAAAGTGCAGCATAAAGGCAAAATTTTTTCAGAAGAGAAAACGGCATAAAACACAACTTTTTCGGTCAATTTAACCAAAATTCTGCTTTTCTCTTTAATTTAATTGAGAAAAGAACTTTACATGAGAAATAAATTCCGCGAGGAATAAATTCCGTGAGAATATTCTTGATTGGGCTGTAAATTTCCATAGATCTGAATTTTCGGATTCAAAGTGAAACTACTCGCGAATTGGTATTGCACGGATTGTGCGCTCACCATCTACAACTTAAAGTCGGCTCGGTAATCACAAAGTTACGAAGTATAAACCTACTTATATCTTTGTAACAGTACTCGGCTTGCAGTGAAAAAACTACTGAACAACAATAGCAATTCGCTAATCTTAAAGCAAATCATTGAAAATAATTTTTCTATGTAAACAAAACTCGAATACGGACCAACTCCCCGGGGAAATATTCACGATTCAGCAACGCCCCCGTATGGCTTGCTTGGCTCACACAGGTAACAATTTTATGCGAGTTTGTAGTCATATTGACACGCCGCTTGCTTAAGAGATCGTGCCTTCTAATCCCTCCTGTAGCAAGAGTTTTTTGGGATTATCTCATTCGATATCGAGTGAAAGGTATCGAAATTTCTAATGATAGCATTCGATAGCGAGTAACCATTCGAATAAAACCGTGCAACTTTTTACTCGTAAGTAAAAGTACTATCGAAAAAACGCCAAATAGAAGAACACAAAAGAAATGTAAGTTCAAAATTTGTTTTGAATATAAAATTAAATGTATAAATAATTTTTTATTTCAGGTCAGCAGTAACGAAAATTCATTTTACACAAGACATTTTGGCCAATTTTATGGCAGTACATACCGACTTGGTAAAAGGTGTACTACTCAATACTGCGCAAGGGAAATATAAAGCCAACCAATTGTGGCAAGAGCTTGCTCTGAAGTTGAACGCTTCTGGTCCACCAATTAAAGATGTGAAAATGTGGTGCAAAGTAAAAATAATTAACATTGTTAGTAGTAAATTTATTTATTTAATTTATATATGTATATATATACACATATTCATCCTTGTGATCGTATTATAAAATAAGCATTCTTCATGATATGGATGTATTTGAACAAAATATTGAATGCACTTACTCGTTGTTTGGCAAATTTAAAAGATTTGCACTTCTCCTAATTTTTTTCCTTACTGTATTAAGGGTAACCATTTCGTCTGAGTCAGACGATGACACATAATATAATAATACGAGTATTGCGTCAATTTCTTTTGCGTTTTTATTTTCATTGAATTTGTTGCTTGTAAATTTTAATTTGTTTTGTCAAAACATATGATTTTTGTTGACAATTTCCGGCAGAGTTATAAAATACATTTTGTCAGTGTTTTGCAACACTGAAGTGATAACTCAACTCGTTACGCATCGAGTCACATCATTAGAAATTTACACGAATCGAAATTATTTTCTACTCGATATTAATTTCGATCACGAGTTACATAATTAGCTCCCAGGTATCTGTTGCAATAGCACCTCGTTGTTGTCTTGGGTTATTAGTGCCGAAAACCAGCGTGGACCTTAATTCCCCATCCTGCGAGTTTAGATTTAAATCACAGCCAATTTAGGCACCTCAACCATGGTCAGCAACAAGAGCTTTGTCAGGCGGAGTCTCCCGGGGGCTTTGCTGATCCACGTTCTGCCAATTTTAACCCTTGCTATGGCTTTCGGTAGTCTAACAGAAAAGAAGTCAAGTGCCTTCCTAGAGTTTTATTTACTACAACAAACAAGGGACGCCTCTGTGCCCTGAGTTTGGTTAAGTACGATTATATAAAAAATGAACAAACGGCGCGGGACTTAAAACTTTACATGAAGCACAGTGATAAAAAAAATAAGATTTTGTTCGGTCTTTAGACCTTCTTTCTTTTTTGATTAAAATCAATTGCGGGTTTAAAACTAATTTACAATTGGTTTTTATTTTATTTTACCACAATCAAAAAATGCTTACATATAACTTGACCTAATTAATAACTTAAAATTAATTTATAAATTGTTTTGTTGAATTAGCAAAAAGATAGGAAGTTGTATTTGCTTAAAACTAAAGAGTGTCAAATTACACTGGCTAACAGGTCGGTGTCTTTTTCTTAATTAATAATAAAGCCGGAAGTGTCGATTGCACAACTTTAGTTGGGTAATCGACCTTTTATTATTTTTGCCAATTAACATTTATTTTTGGTGGAGTCGGAGCTGTCTCTGACGTAACTCGGGCGGAATCTGGTGCTGTTGGCTTTATCGATTATGAGGAGTTGTCAATCACGTTGTCGTAGTGGTGGAGTGAGCATCGCGCGTTCGCTGTGGAGGCATTTTTTAAGAGTAATTATCATTACATAATTGCTAGTCGACAATTTTGTTCAAAGTTGGGTTCGAGTGTAAATTTGATTCGTTCGTGGGTGCAGAGATTTCGCGCACCTGTTTCGGCTATAAATGTCCCATGGCCAGTGTCCATTCAGTCTTCAAGGACTATCGAAACAATTGAACTTAATGAAAGCAGTTTGCATGAAAATCCGCGTTTTTCAATATGGAAAAGAGTAGCCTAACTGAGAGTTTTCCATTTTTTGAAGCGACAAAGATCATTTTCACTTAAAAGGCCACATCAACTAGCAAAACTGCCCTTACTGGTCTCACCAAACGAGGGACCCCTTCCCCTCTTTTCCCCGAAAAACAGAGCGCCTAAGTTAGGAATACGCCAAGGCAAAACCAGTTCCCCGGGGGGTTCAGCAATAATTACTATAGAATTTTCTAAATATCCCTCAGCCATTTTGTATGCACAAAAAGCTTTTTAATATTTGCTTTTTAATACCTGCTTGCGGTTCGAACCGGGCTGATCATGGTTGAGGTGCCTACCTTGGCTGAAACGTTCTGGCTGTGGTCGAAACCTAAAACGCAGGAAGGGAGTGTTAGTATCCTTGATAATTGTATGGTGATGGCTTTTTTCGAGGGCTAACAATCTCCCGAGGATCTGTTGCCTATACAACAGATACGTGTACTGTAAGGAACCAGTGTTGATGATTGACGGGTGAGTTGGTTTAAGGGCTGATGCTCTTAATGGGCTTCGGCCTACCAACTCATTAAGCCTTGTCCTCCATTGATTGCTGGGAAATTGCATACATGAGGGATTAGAAAGCCCGAACCGCAATCATATGACAAGAATTGCTACCTGTGTGAGCCTAGCAAGCCACACGGGGGCGGTGGTGAATCGCGAAAAATTCACTCCGTGGAATTGGTCCACCATCAGGTTAGGCTGTCAAGGCAGGTACTGATGTAAATCATTTTCACAGTAACTATTGCTGAAATAGTGCATTTCAATGGTGCCACTTACAATTTTTTAAGCTGTTTCTAAAGCTATGAACTAGGTTGTGAAGAGTAAGAAAAAACCAAGATAGTGCAATGAACTATTTAAATACTAAAGTAATTCAAATATAGCTCCAAAATTTATAAACCAATATACGGAAATAATTCATTTGAAAACGCCAAATAGGTGTTCTGAGAAACGTATAACGCAAGAAATATGGTTTTGCGATTTGAAATCGCCAAATAGGTGTTCTGTAAAACGCATATCGCTTAAAATTGGCGACTTCAACTCGCATGTATGTATTGAAGTGAACTGATTGAATTTGCTAAAACTAAACTTGCAAAAGGCAATACAATTATTCACTATTAAAATTTAATATGTTTTCTTTTTATTTCAATAAAAAGTTTAAAGAATTTTACACTAAGAAAACTAAACTGAAAAATTGTTCTATTTGTTGTCAAATTTTTTTTTTCGTTTTATATTACTATCACATACATATACATATATGTATGTAAAACACATGTTGTATTTTTTCGGAAAAAACTCCTAAACGCCAGTAAAACGCGTTCAATTAAGCGTTTTTCAAAACGCATTGCGGTTTCAGAACACGCGTTCTCGAAACATGACTGTAACTTTTTTATGAATACAATTTGTAAATTTCTTTTCAAAGCACTAATTTATTTGACTTCGCTTGATACATTGACATCACTAACAAAGCCTTTGTAGCCAACAAAAAAAGAAATTAGTTTACAGCCATGTCCCGAGAACGCGCGTTCTGAAACCGCAATGCGTTTTGAAAAACGCTTAATTGATTTTTGGGTGTTCTAAGGAACGCACGTTTTACTGGCGTTTAGGAGTTTTTTCCGAAAAAATGCAACATGTGTTTTACATACATATATGTATATGTATGTGGTAGTAATATAAAACAAACAAAAAATTGACAGCAAATAAAAAATTTTTCAATTTAGTTTTATTAATGAAAATGTGTAAAATTCTTTAAACTTTTTATTGAAATAAAAAGAAAACATAATTAATTTTAATAGTGAATAATTTTATTGCCTTTTGCATGTTTAGTTTTAGCAAATTCAATCAGTTCACTTCAATACATACATGCGAGTTGAAGTCGCCAATTTTAAGCGATATGCGTTTTCCAGAACACCTATTTGGCGATTTCAAATCGCAATACCATATTTCTTGCGTTATACGCTTCTCAGAACACCTATTTGGCGTTTTCAAATCGAAAGCGCTAAATTTAAGCGAATTGCGTTTCTCAGAACATGCATGTTAATTGGACTACAACGACAAAACCAGCATGGACAACAGCCTGTAGCCGTGCTGCTTGCTGTTTTCAAAATAATCATTCTCATAAGAACACGTGTATTTAAAATTTGAGCTTTTGTAGTCGGTAGCCTGCTGTCTCGAATGTGTTTAATGCTTTAGCTAGGTGACAACTAGCTGTTTCGTAGTCGCTACACTACTCATCAGCACCCACTGAGATTTGAACTCCTGATCCGTTGCTTTAACTACTCCGCCACCGAGCCATTTAATTATTATTATTATTACGTTTTTTGTTTAACTTTGAAAATATAAATTTCTAACCAGACACCCTGTATGATATAAATAAATTCTTTGATAAATTGTTTATTACAGAGATTTTTTTATTATTAATTAAATCATTCTTAAAAAATAGATTTTTAATACATATTTTACACAGACTTAAATATACACACAACGGCTTAAATATAAAATTACAAGGAGGGCTAATACAGCAGCTGACAGTGAATAAACTATATAACGAATTAAAAACTCAAATTTATAATCAAGCCAGTGTTGGAAAGTGATTGTTTCAAAGAATACTCGCATCATGCCAAAAAGACATAAAGAAGTGTTTTTAGACAAACTTTGATGTATTGATTTCCATCACATATCTTAACATCTGTTAAAAAGATTTTCAATTTTAAACCAAATTTTTTCTAATTTACTCACATTTTTTATCAAATTATTATTTTTTTCACCAAAATATCATTTAACTGTTTTACTAAAACATACTACAGCCTATTTGTTATATACAAAATATTTTACAAAACAAACACTTGCATGGTTTCTATAAACAAACAGAAATAATTTACAGGCAGTAATAATTAATAAAAACAAAATAATAATACAGTATTATATAGAATGATTTCTTTTTTTTCAAAAACTTTCTTAAAACTATTTAATAGATAAATAATCAGGCGTGTATGTACGTACATACTCGTATATTCATAAATAAATAAAATAAAATTGGAATGAATTTGAATGAAATTTTATATCGAATATTGAAAATAAAATTCACTTCAAACTCGTCTTAACTTTTAAGAATTTTGCCCAAAATAAATCTGTAAAAATATATTAAAATTATACTATAACAAAAGTAGTTAAATAATACAAAAGTTGGAATAGTGGTAAAATAAAAGCTTTTCACATAAGTTTTCTTTAAAAATATGGGGACAAAAATTTAAACAAAAATTAAAATTCTTTTAAATCGAAAACACTCAAAAAATAAGTACATCACAGAGAACCTTTTTAATGTTTTTTTTTTTTTTTTTTTTGCTACTTAAACTATGACTTCCTTCCTCATGCATTACTTTTCGTCCATAAAGACGTAAGCCTCGTTTGTAATGCCCTTGGCGATTATATCGGACCTCGTTTGCTTGTAATCGATTTCTTCTGGATACGAGGGAGGATCGCCGTAATTTGTCTCAATGGTAGCAGCAGACGATGAAGCAGTTGGTGGGGGACGAGGAGTTTCGGGATCGTCCAAGTGCTGGACATACTTATAACGCATGGCCAGCAGCATGAAGACGAGCATGTCAATAACCATCAGGGAGGCAAACAAAGTAAATTCAGCAGCCTAGGGAAAAAATAAATTTGTACAGAATTATAAAAAGTTAATAGTGTAAAATATGCATATCGTTGGTTGCATGTAATAAGGCCGTAACTAACAGGAGAAGGTAAAAGCATAATGTTGTAATGAAACTTTTTTCACAACCGCTTATGAAGCTGTTCTATTAAATATTTGTGATTTAGTGTATTTATGTAAAATGTCAAAACGTGGGTAAGGGCCTTTCCACATGAGACGAACCAGTACTCAGGGGATAATCCCTACATGTGCAGTGCACTGTACCAGAATTAGAAAAAAAAAGGTTGTGAAGAGGAGGAAAGAGGGAGTAGTGTTTGCGAACATTTGACTTGAACTTTCCAAAGTTATAACATGTTTCCTGTCATAACAGGAAACATGTCTGTAGGCAACTTATTCAATAGGGCGAAGCGTACGGCTGAAAAACGAATTCTCTCTGTAATGCATTGTATGTTCACCCAAGTAAACCACAAATGGATAAGCCCTGGACGATGCACGCTTGTTATGTATAAATTTGCGAGTTTCGGGAACAAGATCGCTAATTTCGTCAGAGCAAAATCCATTGTAGTAATGATAAAACAGGGTAAAGCACCCTACACTACGTCGATGCTCAAGTGGGGATACTCTACTGTCACCGATAAGACTCTTCGCCCTCTCCTGTACACGGTCGAGTAACCCTAAAATAAACATTGAGGCACCGGCCGAAATGTAAGAATTGTATTCCATTTTCGGTCAGATATAGGTGGTATAAATAGTAAGGGGATCGTATGGACACCATTTCAAAAATCCGAGGCACTTATATGCTGCTTTAGAGACATGAAAAATGTGTTCAGTCCAGGGAACATCGCACTATTTTTTCATTCCCAGAACAATAGCTTCCGCTTCCTCAATGTTTATACCATCCATGATTATGGATGAAGCAGAACCTGCGGTTGTATGTTTGTGTGTTAATAATCAACACTGCGAAGGTTAATAGAAGATCACTATTCAGTGAATCATTCATATTTTGCCTCTTGGCAACGACCTCGTATAGGCTGGGCCTACAACTAAAAGAGTGCGAATGGCAAATGCTGCTGTCATCCGCGAAGGAGTGGATAAGGTTGGAAGTTTGAAATAGGTCATTGAGAAAAATAAGAAATAGGGTAGGAGAGAGAACGGAGCCTTGCGGTACCCCTGAATCAATCTTGAACTCGTTTGATGAGATCCCATCTTATTGCGATCTCTGAGAAACCTCGATATAAACTGAAAAAAGTGCTTGATATAAACCGAGAAAAGTCATCACCGACACCAAAGGCAGTAAGTTTTGTCAGTTGTGTAGCAGATCACACTCTGTCAAACGCTTCAAAGCAGATTTGGAGTTGAAAATCATCATGAAAAAGTAGGTATTGTTTTGTTTAAGCGGTTACGTCAATAAACAAAATTTTCGTTTCTTTGGCACTGAACATCTGCGTGTGCTAGCATCGCTACTGAGTGGTGCTGTGTTCACGTGTAAGCAGTGATTGGACCTTTTTTAGGGAGACATTGGTAATACAGTTACTTTAACTGGCGAACGTTACAGCGCCATTATAAAGGAATGCATTCTGCCGGAACTAAATAAGTGGGACTTAGTGAACAAATGGTTTCAACAAAATGATGTAACCGCAATCACAACAAAAGCTACAATGGATATGGTGAACGAAGCATTACCTGGGATCATAATTTCCCGTTTTGGCGATTTAGCATGGCCACCAAAATTGTCAGACATCTTACTTTGGAGTTGCAAGCTTATGACAACAAGCTTCAGACAATCGCAGCCTTTGAGGAGAATATTCGAAATAAATGCGAAAATTTATCACCAGAAATATTGCGAAGTTGAAGAAAATGCTATGAAACGGGCGCAAACGTATATCAATACCGCCGGCAGCCACTTGGCTGACATCACATTGCTATGAGTTTTTATTAATTCTAACCCATTGTGCAGCTGTTGATTTTTATGCTATAAATGTGCACGCACTTCCATACAAGCAACATAAAAATAAAAACATAATACACAAACAGACTTACATTATCTAAAGAACGGAAAATTCCAAGTAAATCTACCACCAATTATTTTATTGTTGTTGTTGCGTTCTTATAGTTTCGCAAGCTTATGTGTGTGTGTGCGTAGAAACTAAATTTTTACATTTGAGGGTGGGTTATCATCAACAATGTAGAGGGTAATATATAAAGAGATATAAATAGCACGTAGATGTTTATACGTTGGGTAACACACTCACAAGTCAAAAATGTAGGCAAGTATAGTGTTTTAATACACAGTGGTATTAAGTCTAAAAAAAAGTTGTGAATCATTTGAACATGAGTCTGTGTCATTATTTCAATTGCAACTGAAGAGTCCGCAAAGCGTTTTTAAAGGCAAACACGATGTTTTTCAACTACCAAAACAAATCTGCAGGTGCAAATAAAGATCAACACTCAAAATATTTTTTTTGTAAAAACGTTTCCCTAAAACGAAATTAGATGTTTAATTTTGTGCCACATTGCATGATGAAACCAAAAGGTGTCATCAGAAAGGAAAATCATCGCTGACCCAGAACACTAAATTGTGAATTGACCTTACCTGTGATTCGAAGAATTTCAGCTCGGCGATGATTACCACCAACATATTGCCTATAGCGACTGAAAGCAACCAACATGCCTGCAACACCGATTTCATCGATTGTGGCGCTTGTGTGAAAGAGAACTCCAAGCCCGTTATGGAAAACATGATCTCAGCTGCCGTTATCACAATAATTTGAGGCAATTGCCACATCATATGGACGGAGTTGGGTTCGGTGACAACATGAGTTTGGAAATTCTGAAAATGAGAAACAAAATTATTGTATTTTTAGCACTTCTAACGGATATTATTTAGAGAGGTATAAGACTTTGAAGTGGAATGAAACAAAAATAAATTTTTGACAACAAACTGACCTAAAATTTACTCTATTCGAAAGATAATCCTCTGGCATTATAGCTTATGCTGAATTCACAAACTCAGTCGTATCGTGTATCAATGTATTTGAAGAGAAAATATCAAACACAAACCTTTAAAGCAAAAACAATTTTCAAATATATTTGTGTTTGAAATGGTCTCTCCAAATACATCGATACACGATACGACGGAGCTTGTGAATTCAACAATAATTTCTAGCATATAACCGCCAATGTTGGACCGGATCTAGTCTAACCTGTAGGTCTAATTTTCAATGACTTTTTTCACCATTTATGAATGAATAACGGCAATAACGCGACGAATACTGTCGGTCTTATCGGTGTAGACTACACTCATAGAAAAAATGCATCTTCATATTGATGACGGTGTATCATCAGAATTGTGACATCAATGTTATGTAAATGGTCATCAGTAATGCAAAATCTAAATGGCAAAAGTCATCAGCGACATCAAGTCATCGAAAATATTATTAGAACATTGTTATTTTTAATTCTCATTGCTTTCTTGAAAATCGTAGAATATAAATTTAAATGTTTGAATATATTTTTGATATCATTAAATTGAATTGGAGCTTAAGTTTAGCTGATGTTAGCGTGTCATGGCATCGATGATATATTTTCATTAAATTGACACCAGTTAGCAATTTTTCTCAGTTGTTTAATCATATTGAGATTTTTTCATCAAATTGAATCGTTAATTCAATTCTTGGATATTAAAGTGTCATTGCATGTGATCAATCCTCGCATCAAACTTATTCCGGAAAAGCGTCCTTATGATGTTCGTATGACATTTCTTTAATGAATTAGCTGTCATACTTGCCGCTAATGACAATTACGGCAACAGATGTAATGGGAGACATCACTGCGATTAATAGTCAGAAATTAAGGCACTTGTATTTATATTGATGTTAAAATACATCACAGCGGGGAGGGTTTTTCTATGAGTGTAAACATAATAATCAATATGGATTTGAGAAAAGCTCTTGAAGAAGTAAACTGTGTAATGTTGTTAAGCAATGCTGTTTAGAGAAGACAGACGAGCGAGTCGTTTAGGAAGCTTGCTTCGAAAGCACTCTAAAAATTGAGTAACTTTCATATAAATTTTCCATATGAGTCGCCCACCTGCCTTCTATGATTCGCCCATAAATGACTACGTTCATTTACATCTAATAGAATGAGGAAAGTTTCATGCGGAAATACTACACCATTAGAAACTCTGTTGTTAGGGAAGTCATTATTTATTAAATATACATTAGAATTTTTAAGTGTAAAATTCTAATATATACTGAAAATATTTAAACCTTTCGACGATTTTAATGATCAGTTTTTACCTGAGGGTGACAACTGAACTCTAGTGCAGACTCAACCTAATATGCGTAATATGTAAAGATTTGAAAATTTATCGAAATCACTATTTAAGTTTTTGTTATTACATATTATAAACAGCTTGTTTTCTACGTTTCCCAGCTGTCTATAAGTCGACATTTCATAGGAGCTATCGTACTCATCACACAGAAAAAAATAGATGAGATTTTTTTTCAATCAAGTTATGTTATTAATAAAAAACCATCAATTCAATAAAATTTGCATTGACTTAATTAAATTATTATCAATAATGAATTTTTGGAAATATCTCTTAATAAAATGCAATTAATAAAAAGTTTTCCGAATTATTGATTGTTATTCAATAAATAAATTTAAAAGGTTGTTATATAACAGTGAAGAGTTGTTGTTTCTTTAATTTTTTTTTTTTTTTTTTTGTTAAGTATATTTTAAATATTAACAACAATTTTTTTCAACTCAATAATTTTTGCTTTTAAGTGAAAAAGCTATTTCTACTTTATAATTTGAATTATCAATCCGGCAAAAAATCTTTTTCACAGGAAATTTGATAAAAATAGTGCAATTTTTTTATCAATATGGCATCTATTTTTTTCTGTGCAGTAGACTTTGGAAATTTTTGAAAGATATTCTCAAATATTCAACTTTATACACCTTTCAAAAAAAAGTCTACTGATGATTAGGGTAGCTCCTAAGAAATGTCGATATACAGACAGCTGGGAAACGTAAAAAACAAGCTGTTTATAATTTTTTGATAGGTATCAATGTAAGAAGCTAATAAAGTGAATAAAACTGAATTGTTATCACATATTGTTAGCACAAAAATTAAATAACTTTGGAAAAGATACACAATGTTAATGATCATGAACTCATTCCTACATTATAATCTTACTTTCCGTGCTTACATTGTGTTAACTGTTAATAAGGCTAACGGTGTTTCAAGATTTACCAAAATATGGTATAGAGAATTTTTAGATCCTTATATTACACAACAACTGTACATTTCGTTGATTCCTCCGTTCTAGAATATAGTTCAATTATATGGAATCCTTACTTTTCCTTCCATACTCATATACAGGTTACTCTCTCATAACCTTACACCTAAGGGACTGAAAATCCGAGCACACTGAAAGAAATCGCTTCGTTAGGGGAATGAAATAACTTCGTTTATCATTATTTCGTTAATACGATGAAAAGCTTTATTGCGGTTATGAAAGCTTCATTAATGGGATGAAAATTTTTTACAATTCTATCAATATTACGAAAATTGTTTCATTCATATTACGAAAAACTTTTGCATGAATATATAAGAATTTTGTTGTATCTATTACACAGTGGAGTAAATATAATGGTGAAAAAATAAATTAACGAGCACGGTGGCTGAATTGGTTAAGCGGCATCATGTTTACATGATACCGAGTTCAAATCTTAGTGGGTGCTACTTATAGTATTCAATTATTATTATTATTTTTTATTTTTTGCCTTCTTTGATTAAAAGTTATTGTTTTATTAATAAAACACAAAATCTGTTTTGGCTGAAAGTGGAAATCTTAACCTGTCAAATAACATCTTGCAACTTTTTTCCATAAATGAACAAGTTTCATTCTATTTACGATTGTTATTACTTTAATGAAACAGTATTCATTAGCCGAATGGAACTTTACGTTGGCCCAAAAACAACGATAAAATCAAAACATTAATGCAAAAAATCGTTATATCTACGAAAGCTTTTCTATCAGTGTATGAAAGATGTCTGCTTATGAGCATAATAATTAAATATTTTAATTTTATTCATCTTTAAAGGGTTTTATTTAAAATATGTAGGACAAAGTAGCATTTTCAAAAAGCCACTTATTTAAGATTGGTTGAGTTTTCCTTTGACTTTAATATCTTGGCGATCATATGAGAAAACCAGCTACCTAGATTTTCTTAAGAAGCCGTTCGTTTTTCCAGATCTTCATGATCAATAGAGACGTCGTTGTTTAGAATGATATACTCTACGACGACAATTTGAGTTTGTCCTGAGCTGAATTAATAACATTCGAAAATTGTTACGGCCTTATGTGTAATCAAAATCCTTATGCTAACTAACTAGCTGCTAAGTTTTTTGTGTGTAAATTCCCATAAGGGAAAGATAGCAGCTAGTTAGTTAGCACAAGGTTTTTTTATTATACATAAGGCCGTTATACTCGCAGTTTTTAGCGAATTCCGGTAATAAATACATATCGCTCTTTTATTGCAACATAGTCATAACGCAAAAAAGCTTGTTTCGAGAAAAACACATTTCAAATTTTTAGTTTCCATACAAGTCTTAGAAAAAAAATTTTAGAAAATATTTCCTAAAGTAAACAGTTTAAAGGTAATTTAAATAAAATTTTGGCACAGTATAAAATTTAGTACTGTTAACAATTCTGAATTTTTTACTCGAAAAGCTCATTTTTTGAGATATGACTATGTTGCAATAAAGGATCGATATGTATACATATTACTGAATAAGTAACAGTTGTTACAATATAAAAGAGAGTAAACAGTGTTGCTGTTTTGTAAGCTGTCCGGTTATGGGGAAAAAATCTCTTTTGGCATAAACAAAAGTGTACCCGTCCGGTTGTACCCGGAGAGGGTTGTCCACTCAAGAGGGGGAAAATATAGAAATGCTAGAGTATTGAAAGAAGTGTCAGTTAATGAGGCGTGCCCGCTTTATAGAATTGCATCACTGTAAATAATATTGCGTTGATTCAAAGGCAATTTCTAATAATTTGGGGGCTTGATTGGAACTCTTATAGTAGCAGGCATCGGCCTAATAACTCACAAGCCCTAACAGGTCATCAAAGCATGTAGCGTATCTTTTTTCTCGTTAGTTTAATTTGTGATGATAATGATGATACATTTTGTCGTATAAGCGAAAAATTTAAGAAGTTTTATCATGTTACAGATATATCTATCAATATTATTATAAAAAATTTAATTTATTATATTTTTTAAGCATTTATGGTCTCTAAACTTAAATCATTATATAAAAAAGTAGTAATAATAATAATAGTACTTACAAATCCTTTATTACTGTTTCCATTCACCAACAACACATACACACCACCAGCTTTCGCTGTAACGTTCGTTAGCGGTAGACCATTTAAGGATAACACGACGTTGCCTCTTGCCACAGTTATCGCCTGTGAGGTGATATACGATGAAAGGTCGGTAATGAGATTTGAGGAATCTCTCAAACTAAAGTTTCCCTCGCTGGGAGGTACATTCAGCATCACTCTGACAATGGGATTGCCCAAATTAGGTTTCTCTGGCTTATCTTCGAATTCATGCATGCGATCATTTGCGATAAAATAACTTATAGCTTTACCAGGTACCACATTTATATTGCCCAATATACCAGGGCAATTGGCGTCAATTGCTGAAGCCTCAAATTGAAAATGCATCGCTTGAGAGGCCATTACTTGCTTTGCATCCCACAAGCCCAGAGAAGAGACATGGTTGTCTTTAATGGAATCATTTAAAGAAAGTTTAGTATTGAAATTGTAATCGCAAGGCATGCCATTGTAAATTCTTAGCTGGGAAGTAGTTTGAGTGGGCAAAATAGGTTCAACGGCTTCCAATTTAAGTTCTACAGCCGCCGATAGGAAAAATGCCACAGCTGCCAAAAGCCCACCAAGAGTTAGTTTTTGCAAAGGCCTTCTTATGCCAACCATTGATAAAAGTGGATATAATATGTAATCGAATATGGGTATGAATCCCAAAATCAGTAAAGGGTTTACGACTTGCATTTGATCCGGCTTAATAGTAAAGCCCCACAATTCGTCATCCATGCGAGTTGCTTGGAAAGTCCAGCGAGAGCCTTGTTGATCAAATAAGGCCCAGAAAACGGGGAAAGGTAAGAATAAAACTAAAATCTTCAGCAAAGTTTTTGTGTCTGAAACCATTTTTAGGCCCACTTTATGTTCTGCATAATCCAACCAATGTTTACGTGGACTAGTTTTGCGTTCTCTTCTCCAGCCACCAATAGCTGCCGATATACACTGTGAAACACCAAATATCATGTTGCCGGCTGGGGGTTTCATTACATACAGTTTCTTGCCAGCTATAAAGATCACAACTGAAAGCAGCATCAGTATAGCAGGTACTCCAAAAGCCAATGGAAAACAATCTTTATCGCCAAAACAATGAACATCTTGTCTGAGCACAGGAGTTACTGAGGTAGATATTGTGGAGCCAGCATTTATGGAGAAATAGAAAAGTGAGAAGAAGGTGGCTAATTGTGCTGCTTGTTCAGGCAATTTGAACTGATCACCACCAAACGCTGAGACACACGGCTTTATGCCGCCCGTACCAATCGCAATGAGCACCAGACCAAGTATAGTTGCCGGCCTTAAAAAGAAACAAAAAAGATTTTCTTATCAGTAAAAATGAAAATAGCAAAGAAATTCGGCAAATAATCTACTCGTAATCTATTTTAAACTCTACAAGATGTATTTTTGGCTTTTAATGCGGTAGAAGTTTTTTAATATCGCCACCTCAAATGTAAAGTGACATGTGATTAATAATTGGAAAATAAACATTCTTTATAAATTATGATTTTAACTAAAGTGGCACACAGAAAAAAAATTATAGCAAAATTAAAATTAATAAAATGTTTGTCTGAAAAAATAATTTGTTTGTACATACCCAGCGAAAACTTGACAATGTGTTGCACTTACCTAAGAACATACTTTTCAATATCATAGTATTTACCGCCTGCATTACTAAGAAGTAGTTAAGTAATGACTTCTCTAATATATATAGCTTATGCACGCATGTAATTAGCTATTCTTGGTATATATACAATATTTACAATGATAATTTAATAAAGGAATTTGGGTAATTTGGGTTTGCTAAAATTTAGGATTGGGTAATGGAAACGGGGTTAAAAATGTTTACAAAATGAAAAATGTAGTAAATCAATATCTAATTTAATAAAATTTTGCTGTTCTAGCAACTTTACTATTCGTATCGTTTTTGTTTTATTGTTATTACGACTTACAGGTTATAAATACCCGTTGTAAAAGTGATATTGACATTACATTTGCGCTGTCAAGCACGTTCAAACGTAATAGCTATATTTTTTTTAAAATTAAAAAACACAGTGCTAGAAACAGTTCCGTATTTAATTCCATGAGGTTAAAAATTAAAGTTTTTAAGAAAACTATTGAATATAAGTGATACTTTTATCAAAAATATTTTATTGAAAAGGCACAAGCACAGAAAAAGGACTTTTTCAAGAGATATTACATTTATACCAACGTGTAAATTAATTAGCTTTTTTAATTCATTATATGCAACTAGAGTTTTTAGTTCCTTTTTTGTAATGACATTTTCAAATAGTTATTCGTAAGCGAGAATGGTAAGAACTTGCCTCCAATGACATCGTCATGTTAAAATAATGACGTAAAATGCCAAAGTAGAAGTAGTGAAGAGTATGTTTATTAACATTTTTAACACATTACTTTGGAATAAAAGTTTTCGCTGGGTACATACAATATGTATTTGGTGTATCAAAAAAAGTAGCCTTGGATATTATATATTGTTGATGACACAAATGGATGGTTTAGATCAACAACTATATTCACAAAATTTTTGTTTGAATCCACGAATTCCTTTACAGGTTCGCATTCAAGCAATTTATTAATTGATTCAGCGAATTTCATTATTAAACATGAAGAAAAGTCTTTTCACTACTGTATAGTATAACCGAATAAGCAAATATAGGGAAATATGTTTTTTCTTTTCTGCTAACGTTAGAAAAGATCTTGCAATGAGCGATGAAGTTTATTTCAATAATATACCTTCATGGGGCAATCCAAGTCAAATCGGAAAAAGTTCTTTTGATTTGCTTTATTTTTTTATTGTATTGATGTTCTTCCCCCCGGGGAACAGGTTTTGCCTTGGCGTATTCCTAACTTAGGCGCTCTGTTTTTCGGGGAAAACAAAACTCTAGGAAGCCACATGACTTATGTTGTGTTGGCTTCCGAAACCCTTACCAAGGGTATGAATTGGCAGAACGGGGATCAGCATGGTCCCCGGGAGGTTCTGCTTGCGGTTCGACCCGTGCTGATCATGGTTGAGGCCTACCTTGGCTGAAACATTCTGGCTGTGGTCGAAACCTAAAACGCAGGAAGGGAGTGTTAGTATCCTTGATAATTGTTCGGTGATGGCTTTTTTCGAGGGCTAACAATCTCCCGAGGATCTGTTGCCTATACAACAGATACGTGTACTGTAAGGAACCAGTGGTGATGGTTGACGGGTGAGTTGGTGTAAGGGCTGATGCTCTTAGTGCGCTTCGGCCTACCAACTCATTAAGCCTTGTCCTTAATTGATTGCTTTGAAATTGCATACAGGAGGGATTAGAAGGCCCGAACTCCTCAACAAGAAGTTGCTCATATGACCGCAATCATATGGCAAGAATTGATACCTGTGTGAGCCTGGTAAGCCACACGGGGGCGCTGGTGAATCGTGAATAATTCACTCCGTGGAACTGGTCCATCATCAGATAAGACCGCAAGGCAGGTGCTGATGTAAATCTTTTTCACAACTGTATTGATGTTCCTTTTGAACGGCACATTTCTGCAAATTTTCAGATTTTTTGGCTTATAGTTTCAGAGAAACCATAAGCTAAATTTTGGCGGTCACACTCAGTTGGGATGATGAAACAGAATACGTCCGCAACTTCCGGAAAAAACGACTCTCAGAAAAAACAGGCACATAATTGAAACGACGACTGCAAATTCAAAAACTGTCAATGTTCTTTTTTCTTAGATAAAAAAAAGCTTTTTCTATTATTTTTACTTTGCTTCATGGTAAACCTTTTGAAGCTTTGGTTTTGTTTATAAAACGTATGAAATTTACTAAAAGTGTGGTAATATTTTTGAAAGCTTTTATGCTTCAAAGCGAGAGCATAATGCTTATGATAGACGTTACTACAAATCATGCTGTCGTACTTATGAAGTACACTTTGTAGTACGAAAATCAAAAAGTTTAGATTTTCGTGGGCGGAGCTTTCATAAGTATGCAAATAAGTATCGTGTATCATGCTGTAGTACAGCGAAATTTGTTTTATGAAGAGCAGATTTCATGGGTTGGATATTTTGTTTGATCTATAAAAACTTTTTAAGTTCTTCTAAATTCTTCCAGCTTTTTGTAAAAAAGGTTTATATTTTATATATTTCGCTAATAGTTTGTTAAATAACATTTAATTTAATAAAATAGAAACAAAATCATATAATACGAATATAGATTTGCCGGAGCGTGTATTGCCTTTAAAATATTACTTTCAAATGACATAGTATGAGTTGTAGCAACGTGTATCTGAAAATCGTACTACAACTCATACTTCGTTAAGTACGAAAATAAGTATCGTCTCTCATCCACATAACAGTGCAACCTAAATCCGGGCGTAAGCCGCAACGCAATTTAACGCTTTGATTTTACGCCGTAGTAAGTAACTTAAATAAAAGCGTTAACGTTGTGCCATAAATAGTACGCATTGCTCAATAAACTTGTTTAATAAAAATCATTAAATAGATATAATAAAAAGTGAAAAAGTCTTTAAATTATTCTGAAAGCACCAAAAGTGTGATTAGTAATGACCACAAAAAATGAGTAACATATGTTTTGAAGCGGACTTTGCCGAGAGGCAATAAAGCTTTCTCTTACGCTTTGTCAAAACTGCATTTGCCATTTGCAAAGCGTTGACGCCGCGCTATTTGGGTTGGTCTTATACATTTTGTATGTGCGTGAAGGTTTTCGACAGATAAATTACACTTGATGCGCTAATTTAGGTTGCACAGTAAGAAAAATCGTTGCCAAAATAAAATATATTCTATTTTATGATCGCATTCTCTGGCGTTATTTTATGCCAAATTGTATGGAGAAAATCGTCTCGCCCTAGTTCTGTTTCAGCATATAATCTTGCCATCATCAGAATGCTACACACTTTTTTGCTTGTAGCATTGGTTTGACTTAAATAATTTTTATGTTTAGTATTAAGATTTGAATGCTTATTTTTAGTTCATTTTGAAGATCCAAAAAATAAATTAATGCAAAAAAGAAACTGTTATCTCGAGTTGTGCCGCTGTACCAATATACTCGTATGAGGGGCAGATTTAATTTATTTATTATATTCTGGACTTCAGAAACAAAAGTTTAAAGTGAACATGCTTAACAAAAATCTGCGCAATTAAAAAAAAAATGATTTTTGTAATGAAACAAAAAACCTCAAACCACTCAGAGCTGCAAAATACGGATAAAACTTAAGATCTGGCAACCCTGCTGGCAAGCTCAAATTAGTATTCAAACGTGTTTAATTAAATCTGCTGCAATGCGTCGAAGTGTGTGCAGTAAGCCTGTATACCTGTTGGTAGAATTTACGGAAAGTTGTCAAAATTTTTTTTTTAACCAGTGAAGCTATGCAACAGATTTACGCAAAGGAAACGAAAGCCAGCTGTGCTTATACCACTACCGTATTAAAGCTGCCTTGGCTGTTTTGTTTCTGTTCAATTGAAACTATCTGCCTGGCTCACCAAGTCGGTTCGTAAACGTTCGTCATAATTTTTGAGGTCGAAAAACCTACTTCGATGCCGTTCATAAACTTTATCTACCTCCTATATATCCGTTAATTCTATAATATTTGACTATAACTACCTGGCTTACGATGTCGCTTCGTTAACGTTTGCTAATGTTGTATATTAAAAATAAATTACTTATAGTCAACTATTTTTCAACTAACGGATATATCGGAGATAGACAGGGCAAGTGATACAAGATCAGGGAAAAATAAAGCTATAAAATAAAAAAGCATTTGAATAGGTTTTTTGACCTTACGAAAGGACATCGTGAGCCAGGCAGTAAGTCACTTATTTTTAATATAAAACTTATTTTTAATATAAAACGTTATCGAAACAACATTGTGAACTAGGAAGTATATGGGCATGGTTTGCTTTTACGTTTCATTCCATTCTGTTGAGGTAAGTACTCGTACTCTGTTTAAATCTGCGAAAAATGTTGGGCATCATTAATTAATTCACTCGGAAAATATTACATTTAAAATGTGGTGCCTATTTCGCGTTTTGGACAAATTTCACGGTTTTCTTTGTTCATTGTTTTGCAAATGTAAATAAAAACCATATGATACCATATTTAATTGTTTACAATTAAAAAAAAAAAAATTTTTCTGTGAAAAAGGGAATCGTTTCCAGTTTAATATTTTTCTTTTTCAGTTGTTATTAAATTTAAGTTCTTTTCCATTTTAGAAATGTACAATTGAAAAAGAAGAATTTTTAGCAATCAAAATATTGATCAGCTGTTGTTCTTAAAAATTTCGCGCGAAATAAGTACCGGTCATATTATTTCACAATTACAACATAAGGTTGCCAGAAACGTTCCATAAGTTTTTCACAAATTGAACAGAGTACCACTTCAGCAACATTATTTCATAGATATTTCACACAAGTCTTCTTAAGTGTGGTCTCCACCTGACATGAAAACACTAACTTTGACGCTAACTTCAAGTTAAAGTTAAGTGTGGACCGCTCATGTTGAAGTTTAGTTGAAGTTATAACTTGGTTGTCAAAACATTTCATTTGGAAACTCTGTTATAACTTAAATTGACAACAGCCTGCTAATTGTAGTCGTTTTTCCCCATTTTTATTTTTTTACTATGAGAAGTTATAACTCTAACATTACTACGTGTCCGCCACCTTAAACAGACAGATATATAAACATCAAGTTTTAACTTTATGTTTTAACTGCATTTCAAGTTAGGTATAGACTGCATGTTATTTATAGAGTTTTGACAGCATTTCGCACGAATTGACGAACACAGTACACATCAAATTTGACTCGTCAAGTCTTGAGTTTTTGGGAGAACGGGGAGAAGAGAGCGGAAAATGGTGCAGACGGTACAGTCAAGTTTAAAATGGAATGTCAAAAAATATGAAAATTTTAAGGCAAAAAAAAAGAGAAAATTGAAGCAGAATTGATTGAGAAAACCAGATGTGTGTAAACTGGGACTAGCTTTGGGGAGTAGTCTGTTGAAAATAGAGTTCAATGTTAAGTGACAGCCAGGTATGTGTATGTATTACTTTTTTCTGATATGGAAAAATTAATTTTTTATTTATATGAATACAATTTTTTTTTTGTTAAAAGCTAAAATAATTTGTTTTAATTATAGATTTTTAAAGATTAATAAATTTTAATGAAATACGCAACTACGGATGATTAAAAGAATAATATTTTAACGAAAAAAAGTTATATTTTGTATAAGAAGTATCATAACTTTTGCAGATGGTGAGAAAAAAGTGGGCTGTTTTGGTACCATTTCTAAGTGGTTGATTTGTTTCTTCTTTTGCTTTTTTGTGAAAATTTTTATTTCTTAATTCCAATGTTTTTCTTTTGATTATGATTTGCTTTACGAAACAGCTGAACCTTTTCACAGAAAAAATAATGCTAAAATATTTGCTACAGAAAAGAACTTCACAGAACGACAACTGAACGTAAAAACTAATGAGGCCTTTACTCGTTTACTCCTTTAAGGTCTTATTCATATATTTTCATGTATTTTGTTTATCAGAGTTTATTAAGCCCAATTTCCATAAAAAAATCACTTATAAGATTTTATCAAATTTAACAATCGGTCATAAAGCAATCGTTTTGGTTTAAATCACAATTTTCGCGTCATCGTAATTAGTTCTTCAGTTCAGTCATGTTTGTTGTTGTTGCTTGTCTTATGAGAGTTTTGCGTCTCGCTCGCAACGTTTAATTGATTGGCTTCAACTAACTGTATTATTCTTACAGTTCTTCTTAAACTATGAACTGTTTTCAGAAAACGATTTGATTATACATTGCGTTAAAATATTAAAATTTTTCTAATTGCGGTTTCCAAATGCGAATGTCATGCTTATTGCCAATTACGTAATCGCCATCAGTTCTTTTCGGCTTTTGTTTCTCGACTTGTAACGTCAATAATTGCAAACGTGCACGAATGGAAAAGATCAGTGGAAGGGGAATAAATATATCAATTTCTTAAAGAAATATTTATTACCACAAAAATTTATTAACTTACACATTTTGCTTATTTGTTTGCTCTGTTTACACTTTATTGCAGATACTTTTAGAATGTTTAATTTTCTTTTATACAAAAAATTTTTTTACCAGAAGTTTCGTCAACAAAAAAAAAATTTTATTGTTTCCACAGCTGTTTTTTTTTTTTTGTGATATTTTAATGCTTAAAATATATTTTTCCATTCGTGTGAACAAAAGTAAAGAAACATTAAATTTCAACAGGTAGGTAGACTGCGCTTTATCACAACGTAAAGTATTTACGTAAGTATAGCGAAAAAATTAAATCGCCCCTACAGACGCAAACAGTTACGTATTTCTTCTAACTTGTATGCTGTTTGCTTAGAACGTCTGCTGAAAATAGGCCACTAGACACAACTACATACACACAACAACCATATCCCAACGAACATTAAGGTTTGATTTGAAATCAAACGTTTCCCCAAACGACAAATGTGTGATACTGATTTCAAATTAAATTGAAAACCATAGAGTCGTCAACAAAATGGGGGAGTTATTTTCAAATTGGGAAATCCATTTATTCTCAAATTGTCTTCAAATATTATTCTCAAATGTTTTTCAAATGTGGCGTGGAATAGATATGAAAACAAATTTTTGGTTTAGAAATTCATATGTACGTATCTTTAGTGTTTTTTTTTTTTGTTTGTCATTTTTAATTTGAATTTTTTATTGTTATTTTTTTTGAATCTTGAAATTCTAGAATGGACGAAGCCGGTGGCTCCTCTTGGTTCTAAATCGCTCTTCGATCATGCAATAAACACATTATTCCTTATTCACGTTGTCATGTTTTTCTTCACGCGTGTTTACATATTACAACCAAGTTTCGCTCATATTTTACTGCATTTTGCTCAAAAATAAATTGGATTTATTCATCTTTTCTTATATTCTTAAAACCTTTATTTAATTGATTTTCATTCAAGTAAAAATTGTTTAAGTTTTTTCATTTAGTGCTTACTTGATAGTTACAAAGTTAAAAACAAATTGATAACACAGACAGAATCTAGAGGTGTATAATCCACCTTTCGCCTTGATGGCCCAACCCCACGATAAATCTATCACCAGCTGAAAAGGAAACGCGCAACAAAGCTTCATCCGTGGGTACGATTTTCGGTCACATGCTGAATAGCGCATGCTCGCCCCCTTGGTTTGAAAAGAAGTCTTCTTAGTACTGCTGCCGGAACCCGGTTGCACTGCAACTCCCAACCGAGTTGAAGAGCTCTCGCCGTATTAAGTCGCCACATTCTAACAAAAACTAGTAGTCAGACTATCATCGTATGCCTAAAATGGGTTACTACAGTTTTGAACCCCAAACGGTTCAAGGAACTCCTATTCCCATAAACAGCATAACAGCGACACAAACCTTCTAAACAGAAACAACAGGAACACACTTATGCAAAAGAACAAAAAAAAAAAAAATGGAGCCCAGATATTCGGGAACACAGCACGACATAAACAAAAAAGTGAGGAACAAACAAAACACTAAACAGAAAAAACAGCAATACCCGATCACTGAAAAAAGCGAACCGAAACACAATACTCGTATTACACAACACGGCTGCATCCGGAACAACATAAAACAGCTACACAGTAAGGCAGTGTTATTTATTAACACACGACCGCTGATACTGCTTCATCTATACTCATATATTGAGGAATCGGATGCCAGCGTTGTCAACTTTGAAATTTCAAAACGCACCAAAATGGTGAAAAAAGCGCGTTATTTCAACAAAAACGCACCGGAGTTTAAATTTTTTTCATTTAATTTTTAAAAACACATTTTGTATATTAAGAAGTACAATATTTTAACATTAAAAACATGATATTGAAACAGTCTTTTAAGCGGCTATTACACAACCAAACTGGGTCTGATAGCACTGCTTGATGGCATGCCATAAAATTCATTCAATAGCTAGAATTCGTGTTTGTCAAACTTGGTCTCTAGTACGACTCTGTTAGTTTTATTAACATAATGTGACCTTTCTAACAATTATAACGATATTTTATCAAATTTATGATTATATTATATCAAAATTATTATTAAGCATTGTCATATAATTATATTTGCTGTCGACCGAAATCAGCTGTTCCTTTCGTTGGCTATTATCGGGAAGAAAAAAAAATACAGCTGCTTAACGCTTCCAAAATTTATTATAGGACCATACAACGATTACTGTCGAAAAAAGTTACGATTATCGAATTACTAAAATTTACAGAATCGCACTACAATCCTTTAAATTCGATTAATGGCAATTCTATCAAACAAAGTGCACATTTCATTTCTGTTTTTGTAAGCGGTACCTTTAAAATAATTTATTGAAATCTACGAAAATTTGCCAGAACTATAACAAATAAAAGGTGAAGTTTACCATAATCAATATTTAATGCAAAATTTATAATTTACTTAAGAACTTGGTAATTTCTCAATTACCAATACCGTAACGGGCTCACGACCCATAAAATACGAACTTCACTATTCGGAGACTGCATTTATTGCAATATTTGACAAACATTGCTTGATCGTTTAATAGCAAAACACTTTTTAAAAGCAGCAAATTTTATAAAACGAAATGTTTCTTTTTCTTTCAATAGTGATTAAACTTTTAAAACGAAAAGTTGAGTTGAGATTGATTTTGATATTGTGCCACCGAAATTTAAAAAACGCACCGAAAATGTAAAAAAGTGCACTCCGCACCGGCTAAAGAATTTTTCGCACAAATAATTTTAAAAAGCACCAAAAACGGTGCGAAACGCACCGAGTTGACAACGCTGTCGGATGCTCTTGATGTCCCTGGAATGCTGGAATGATCACATTGTTCTCTAATGAAACATTCAAGTGCCTCGGTTTTTTGAAACGGTGTAAGATGTACTTCACTTCATCTCCTTATTATTTATTTATCACCTTACTATTTATACCACCTATATCCGTCTTCGAATGGAATACACTCACTCTAGTGTTTAGGCTGGCCGTTCAAAGTCTATTTTGGGGGGGAGCGAAGAAGCTTATCGGTGATAGTACTCTGTTCTATCGTTACAATAGATTTTGCTCTGATAAGATTAGGGGTCTAGTGCCCGAAACTCGCACATTGTCCAGGTCTCATCCATTTGTGGCCTATTGCCCGGGGAATCGTACAACGCATTACAGAGAGAATTCATTTTTCATTTGGAAAATTCAAGTCAAATCCTAACAAATTTTTTTTAGTTCTGGTATATTGTACCGCATATGTAGGGGTTATCCCCTGAGTACTAGTCCAAGATAAAAATAGAAAAACAATGCGCAACAAGCCAGAAACACAGAACACAGCTCAAACCGAAGCTAAAGTCTGGACGTTTCTGCACAAATGTGACATCACATATGAAACTATACGAAGGTTACAGACAGAATGTGTAACTGATTTATGTCGGCACTGTCCTTGACGGCCCTATCTGACTACCTGAATTTTTTCCAAACGATAAGTTTTGAAATATATATTAAAATATTTTTGGTAAATGAAAGAAGAAAGGCTGGAATTAAATGTGATCATCCGTCATGCCAGAGTTCTACCATAATTTACTCCAAAATCCAGCTATCATATTTAAGAACCTTTTCAATTCAATCAATTTGCTACAAACTAAAGTAAAATACGAGTATCAAAGTTCATTAGATAGATACAATAATAACACCTAGTCAGGTCAGCGGCGGGCAAATCTATGTGAGTACGTTTCTCTCTAGATAACGATAGCCAACGAGAAAAAACTTCAGAAATCCTGTAAGTTTTCCTATAAGAACGTAACGAGCTGCGCTCAATACCATCAAAACATACCGGCATGAAGAAACGGAAATACTCCAGGTCAAAAACCGGATGTCGAAGATAAAGAACTAAAAAATTTGTTCTAAGCTGAATTGGATACAGAGTTGCTTCAATTTAAGTGCTGGAAAGAGACCGAAACTAAAAAGTTCGGACAGCAACGAGTAATTCAATTTTGTTTAATAATGCTGAATAGTTCAACAAATTTAAAATTTTGTGGAAGCTAACATAGGTCTCGACTGTTGTCTCTAAGGACCATTTCTTAGGAGGAAAGTTAAACTTGGTTTAATAGAGGTTTTGTTAACCTCTGATTAAATTTAAAGTGACTGATGGTTTTTCAGTGAAAGTTTAATAAATGTTAATTAAGATATTACCATATGGCAACAATACACGAGTAAATAAAAGTATGGTAGCACTTAAAAAACTCACGAGATAGTAAAATAGTAAGAAAATAGAGGAATTGCGTGTGAAAAAAGTTATCGAAGCTAAAAACGCTATCCGAAAATAATCGAGTTGATCAAAGTACTTCAATCAAAATAAAATAAAGCCAAAATATATCTACATATATTAAAAGCAGCATTTTAAGTTGAAACCAAGTTTACGCTTTATCTAACAGCAATAGCTGTTAGTTATTTAGTTTTTCACTATCATAAAAAAATTTATTATTTTTTTGGTGATGGGCAATTTCTACTGAGTCAATTTTTGCTATAATATTTTTATGAAGAAAACTTTTGGGAACACGAAAGAAAGGACTAATAATGTTTCTTTTTGAAAAATGTTCCAGCAATTCAGTATTTAAAAAAAGAACTCGTGCAAACATAGTTTTCAACGTAGATGCCATAAAATTAGTTTGCATAAAAAGTTAGTTGCCAAGCAAACAAGATAAGATTCTAGATCAGTTATCTTGAAAATACTTTAGCATGTTTTTGATAATATTAAAGATTATATTCCTTAATATTAACGACGAGTATTAAGCAAAACTTTTATTAGACTGCACTTAGTCTATACGAATGTGATGAGCTATAGTGTTGGGCAAAATCTTTCATTTGTGTGAATCTTTTATTTTCTTTCAGAAAGGTTAAGTGAATTAATTCATTCTTTTCTCTCATTTTTCTGCTTGCAAACATTTCGGAATGAATGAAAATGTTTCAATCATGTGTGTCAGGTGGCAGCATAACGAATTAATATACGAGTAAAGTAAATATGGCATTATTTGTTTGTATCACAATTTGTTTAAACACAATATATAAAAAATAAAAAATTTATTTAAAAATTATAATATTATTATTATATATGAAATTGATTATATATATATAAAATTGAGTATATATAAAATTAAGTTAGGTTTAAAAGTACAAAATAAAACTAATAAAATGATTTTGAATGTTTACGGGTACTGAATGAAAGATGACGAAATATGAAAAGAAAGAGCAGGATGTAAGAAATAGAGAAAGAATACAGAAATATTTCATTTTTTCACTTGAGAGAATCATTCAGTTGAATTAGTTCATTCACGAAAGACGCAAAACTAATGAACTGCATGTGTTCTGTTTTAAGATTTTATTCCTCTTCCAAGCATTTTCTTAAAAATGCATTTAATTTAAAACTGACAGACGTATGTTGATTTTGAAATAGCCTACGAGAAAAGGAAGCACCGCACCTGATTTATTAATAAAAGTCATGTACCCGGTGAAGTGTTCGGCTGATCGGTGGTTCAACGTTCTGCTGAATATTCAATCCATTTCTATTTTGTAAATTACACTTGCTAGAAAAACTATCCGTATACTGGAATATAAGTATTTTAAACATCTGCAAGAGTTTTAACAAAATATTCCGGCTATAGGTTTTTGTACCATGCTGTGCCATATGTTTTACTAGTTTTTAAAAAGAATTTCGGAATAGAATCCGTCGTACGAAATATGAAGCACAATTAGTACTTTGTTAACGGATGTAAAATCAACTGTTTTTATTTTAATTTGATAAAAATCTTTTGATTCATTTTTCAGACACAGCACAGAAAATCTAGCATAATTTATTTTAAACTATTTTATTTTTGAACGAAAAACTAAAGCAAAATATACAAAAAATTTTACCAGATAGTGGTCGAAGTTGTCAACGTACGTTAAAAGTTGCTCAACTTTAATACTTTGCGTTAATGAAGCAGTACGGAGTGTGACAATGCTCATAAGACTACGAGTACATGTATTTCAACATAGCTGTCAGTTGAAAAAGGCAACTTATGACGTACGACGTATTCTATGTGTCCCGGCCTTTATTCGTAGACTTCATCGTGCATAAGATGGGAAATATTTGTTCCCACAAAATTTCCAATTCCCAGGAAGGGGAAATTGCTAGCGCGAATTTCATGGGAACCCTTGTACGTGCTATCAGTACGTAGTGAATGTAAAATATGTAAGAGTAATAAAAATATCAAACTGTCAGTGAAGTGAAGAGAAAGTGTAAAATTTTGTTTAATTGAAATTAAAATAAAAAATGATTAGAATCGAAGCATTAATTAAACTACCGGAGGAAGAATCTCGACAACACCGATTTGCTCGTAGACATTTACGAGATGAATCTAAACCGTTGCAGTTACGCGATACATCGTAAGTTAATTATTCTATAAACAAATTGTGTTTGTACATAACTTTTTTGTTTTAGAATTATTCAACATTGTAGGGTTAGTAAAGCCGCATTTATATACATATATTCTAGAAGTGCTGGACAATAATATTCCAACAACAAAAACGTAATTTGTGGAACACCAATAATAAAAAAACATTCTGTGCCTGCCTGTGGTTCTTTGCAGAAGGTAGTTAATAGCAAAGTGTAGCCAGAGGATAAGATTTGTTGATGCCACACACCCAGGAGCCTGCTCTATTTAACTCTTCCGTAAGAGATCTCCAAAGTTCAGCCAACATGTCTTTAGGGGCTTTTACAAAATTCCCAATGCAATGGACTTGTTACTTTGCATTCTATTGAGCAAAATGTCATTTTGCACCTTATTAAGAAATCTAGTCCTAAAATAGCTGAATATAAGCTTTTATATTTTAATTAAAAGAAATAATGACTTACATAATGAACACAGTCCGCCAGCAAAAATGATGTGAACAAATCAAAGGAAAAAACAAAAATAATACGAGAGAAATAAATGTTTACGGTTAGGTGAATTTTGGCTGAATGTGAATTTTTTTTAGTGTTATTATTCCAAACTGAATTACACATAACAAATGTGAATTCATTTCTGAAGGAAACATATTAACGATTGCAAATTTGGGAGATGGGAAATTTTTTCATGGGAATGGCTGTTTACGATAAGGGGTGACTATTTTACAGTGAAATAAACAACATATGGCAAACGTATGCCCAGAAGAAGTATTCGTACATTTGCAAATAGGGCAATCCCATGTATTATAAAATGCCATTTGTGTGTGTTGCACACGAGTATTGTTTTTTATTAGCACAAAGCAAACTTTGTTGAATACAGTTTATTTGGCTGACTTGTCGACCTGTTGGAAGCTTTAATTTTAGATGAGTAAAAATACCAAAGAAATAGGGCTGGCGAGCAAAAAGTTATACTAAATCTAAGAAATGAAGGTAAATCTTATCGTGAAATAGCTCGGCCTATAGGCAGAAGACACTCATCAACGCAGCACGTTATTCAGAACTTCAAATCCACCAATTTTATTTATTTTTAAAGGCGCGCAATTTTGGTGTCAGTCAAGCAGAATTCTGGAACTACTGCTACCCAAATCAGTTCTAATATTAAAAAATTCTTCGGAAAAGAAATTCGTGAAGATACCGTCAGCAAAATATTAAAAATATATAAGTATCGTGGCCACGTGTCATGTAGAAAGTAATTTTTTCTGGTATCAACAGAAAAAACGGACTTCGCAAATTTGTATGTCAACAAGCCTCCGGAGTTTTATGAAGGTGTTTTGTCTTCAGATGAAAGCAAGTTTAGTATTTTTGGTGTTTTGGGAACGAAAGAGAGTAGTTTGGCGAAAACCAAAGAAAGTATTGTGTCAACAGCTAAACACGGTGAAAGGAGCAATATGGCGGGCAAAGGCGATGTATGGCGGGCAAGGCGTTGACAATGGATCAATAAAACATTCTAAAAGAAAATCTTGCTATGGAGAAGAATTTTGGTCCTAAGCATACGGCGCTTAATACTATGCTCTGGCCGCTCTACAACACAAAAAATTGATTAAAATCACCCCCTCAGTCCCAGGTCGAAATACAGTTACGCATTGCTGCCATCTCGTAGACGTTAATGCACCTTGAATTGGATAGTAATCAAGGCGAATTTATCTATCCCTTTGCTTTCCATTTGAAAAAAGAAGTGCAAATATAAAACATAACAAAAGTGCTTCAACATACGACCGCAAGTGCTGCTGTACTCATGGATAATATAAATAATGAGGAATCGGATGCTCTCGATGTTTTGGGAATGAAAATACAGTGTGACGTTCGCTGGAATGATCACATTTTTAATGCCTCTAAAGAAACATTCAAGTGCCTTGGGTTTTTGAAACTCTGTAAGATGTACTTCACTCCATCCGACCTCCTTACTATTTATACCACCTATATCCGACCGAAAATGGAATACAACTCTTATGTTCGGGCCGGTGCCTCAAAGTTCGACCGTGTGCAGGAGAGGGCGAAAAAGCTTATCGGTGACAGTAAGGTATCCAATTCTATTGACTCACTGGAGCATCGACGCAGTGTGGGGTGCGTTACTCTGTTCTATCGTTACTACAATGGATTTTGCTCTGACGAGATTAGGGATCTTGTTCCCGAAACTCGCACATTTATATGTAGCACACGTGCATCGTTCAGAGCTCATCCATTTGTGGTCGATTGCCCAGGGAACCGTAGTACGCATTACAGAGAGAATTCGTTTTTCAGCCGTACGCTTCGTCTTTGGAATAAATTGCCTGCAGACGTGTTTCCTGTCCGTTATAACGTTGGAAGGTTCAAGTCAAATATTCACAAACCCTACTCCCTCTTTCACCCTCCTCATAACCTATTTTAATAGTTCCGGTACAATGCATTGCATACGTAGGGGTCATCCCCTGAGTACTGGTCCAGGATATAAAAAAAACATTCCCTTACGCGCAGTGATAAGAGCACACGTTGTGCACACAAAAAAAAAGTATTAAAAAAACGAATTTTAACGAGCTGAAATAAGTAAAATATGATTGTATTCCTTAAAACTCACCAAAATATTGGCTTTCTGGAAAGACTGATGCACGGTAAATTCTGTTTATTTTATTTAATTTTGTTCATTTTATTAACGCTTCGCGCATAAAAGTCAAAAAATACTAAAGAAATTTTTAGACTAAAAATGTACACATACATACATACATTGAAAAATTGTACAAATTTTCGAACAACTTTTTTAATTTTTATTAATAATAAGAGTTTAGAAGGTGCATTAACGTCTACAAGCTGACAGCGCAACGACAGGTAACAGTTTTTTGGTACCGATAGCGCAGTGAGCGCTTAACGTCAAATGTATTGTTTGCACTTATACCCTTCACAAAAATGTTAAGGGTATATTATATAAGTTTGTGATTCCGTTTGTAATTTCTACAATTTTTATTTGGGACCCTGTAAAGTATATATATTCTGAATCAGAATTGATAGAAAAGTCAATTAAGCGATGTCCGCCGTTGAAATACCGTTTCTGAGCAAATCATTAGACTTAGAAACTTTTTTCTTTGGCCATTCTGCTACTCCATCGATTCATGGGTTTGCTATTGAAATTCAGTTAAATCGGTTCACGTAAAATATCTATTTTTTGGGCAATTTTGTATAAAAATTTTTAGAAAAAAAATTATGAAAAATTCAAACTTAATAATATCATTAAATATGGCGATTACAAGGCAAAACAAATTTTTTCCCGATATCGGTCCATATACATATGTATATCTCAGATCAATGTTTTAATGAAAAAGTCACGCAAGCGAATTTAAATACCTTTCTTTGCTTCATATGGTAATAAAAGGAGGTTACCAGAACACAGAAAATTTAATCTTCCGATATCGGCCCTATAACTCGACATATAGCCTAAACTGACTTTTCGATGAAAATGGACAATTAAACAATTTGTGTTTGCTGAACAATTTGTGTTTGCTGAAAAGCAGTTCTGGTATTAAACGGAGGTTACTAACGTACAGAAAATGAAAATTTCTAATATCGGTCTATATATACCCGAGATATAACCTAAACCGATTTTTTCATGAAAATGTTGCGTAAGCAAACTTAAACATTATTTTTTGCCTTTAAGCAGTTTTTTTTTATAAAGGACACCTCCCTTAAATACAGAAAATGTAAATTTCCAATATCGGTCGATAATACCCGAGATATAGCCTAAACCGATTTTTTCAGTAAACATTTTTTTTTTTTTGCTTAAAAGCAGTTTTGACAATATAGGGAGGTTATTTAAATACAGAAAATTACAATTTTCGATATCGGTCTCTATATACACGAGATATAGCCTAAACCGCTTTTTCCACGAAAATTTATTTCCTTAAAAGCAGTTCAGGTTATAAAGGAAGGTTACTAAAGAACAGAAAGTTAAAATTTCTAATGTCCAATATACCCGAGATATAACTTAAACCGATTTTTCCATGAAAATGTCCATGAAAATGTCCATGAAAAATTTCCTTTTTGACGTGGCGATAACAACGCAAAAAATATATTTCTTCGATATCGATCCTTATAATATATTCTATATATGTATATACGTGACTGTTGTGAAAGGTATTTTAGATTCGGCCCAGCCGAATATACTACAGTCTTACTAGTTGAAAGTAAATTTAATACCTTACTCTGAATTATACATTTATATAATTTAAAATTTTGCAGCTTAAGATCATAAATTGTTTAAAAAAAAATTTCAGACTTACTTGACGGGCAAATTAAGTGACGGTACAGCTCCCAGCGCAACAATGACACCACCCACCGCATAAACTATAGACAAGTACAATATGGTTTTAAATTTACCCAACCAACTGTCGGCGATGACTGCGCCCACCAGGGGACATAAGTACACCAACATGGTAAATATATGAAACAGAACCGTCGATGTATCTTTGTCATAATGCAGTTTACTGGTAAGATAGAGAACCAAAATAGCTGCAAAAGAACGTTAGAGTTAATCGTGCATATATTTTTTTTAAATTTAAAATAAACATTTTTAAAACTTACTTCTCATGCCATAATAATTAAAACGTTCGCAAAATTCATTGCTGATAATAAAACCCACAGCTTTTGGGTATTTAACCGGCTGAAAGAAAAGGGGAAAAAATGAAAATGTTAATGCGATAAATAAAAAATGTAACAAACAGATAAATATTAAAAAGTACAGTTTGTATAATAAAAATTTTTTTTTGACATTCCAGCACGTATTTATGTACTCGCATTTGCATTTATGTGGAATGTTCTTGATAAAAGGTTGCCAAATTTATTTGAATGTCAGACACGTGTAGAACTTAAAATGTAAATTTTGCAGAAACAAAATTTTTATAGTCTTCATTTGATTATTAACTAATTTATAGTTTTTTTTAAACACAGATATATTAACATATATACTCGTACATATGTATGCACCCAGCTGATGAAATACTAGCTTGTATGCGTGACTTTGTCCCAAGAATAGGTTTCGGTGTGACAACAAGTTTAAGCGAAATCAATAATGATAAAAAAATTCAGCGGCTTATACACAACTTTAAAATTTTCGACCATATTCATAGCCTTTCGCTAAATTCGACTCTTGCTAAAGTAACTCATAAATCAAATAGGTTTTTCGTAGCCACTACACTGCTTACTCATCAGCACCCACTAGGACTCGAACTCAGTATCATGTACATATGATGTATTTTTAATTCGGGCGGCCACTCAATCAACCCAGTCATCGAGATCTTTAATTTATTATTCGTCTATATTTGTCTCATATTGATCACAGATGCAATTTATCCCAGTTATTTGTACAGCATTCTGCGGTCACTGAACAACTAGATATTTTATCAACGTTTGTATCTTAATAACTGCTCGTATCGTGAATAATGTGTAAGTATTAATGAAAAATAGTTAAACTTGCGGGCATGTTCTGACACTCGCATGACATTTGCGATTGTGACTTGAACTAGCAAGAAAGGTATTCTGTTAATCGCAATCGCCAGACTCTTGGCGAGTTCAAATCACAACTGTATACCGAAGAGAACTGATGAATTGGCGCAAAACTACACCTTAAACAAATAATAAAACGACGTCCTATGTATTAAATTAAAATTGTTTTCTTTTTCTTAAAATAAATATGGTTTTCGCAAGGGCAGTGGCACAGAGGAGGCCATCATCAATGTGGTTAATTACATCTGTGATGGTTTGGACAAAGGTTTTAGTGGAATCGCAAGATTATTCTACGATTTCTCTAAAGCATTCGATCTTGTTAATCATTCAATATTAATTAATATTTAAATTTGTTCAAAAGCTATTTGGCTAATCGAAAGCAATATGTTCAGGTAAATAGTTCAAGAAGTATTCTTGAAAGCTTAGAGGATGGGGTTCCTCAAGGAAGTGTCTTGGGACCATTACTATTTAATATTTACATAAATGATATCGTTAATTTGCAGCCAAATGGAAAGATTTTTATTTATGCACATGCCACATGTTTATTATATCCAAACAAAGAAACTTTTGTTCTGGAAACAACTGCTGGAAAAGACGCAGCTCTCATTTTTGAGTTTAATAAATTAGTTCTAAACTCTCAAAAAACAAAACTTATACGGTTCAGACCACAGCCAATTCGAAATACACAAAACTGTAGAATATTTGTAGGTGGAGAGCAAATTATTGAAGTTGATTCGATTACATATTTAGGAGTTATTCTTCAAAATAACTTAAGTTGGAACTACCATATTAAACATGTCCGTTCGAAAATATCACCAGCTCTTGGAATCCTATACAAGCTTAAACATAAACTAAACGAGGACACAAAATTCTTAATTTTTTCAAGCTCTTATTCAAAGTCACTTGAACTATAGTGTACTCGTTTATGTTTTTAAAAGAAATATAGATTTAAAATCTCTACAAATTGCTCAGAATAAATCTCTCAAAGCTGTATTTAATCTCCCCCATTTATATATAACTTTATCACTTTACAAGCAGGTCGCTAAAAATGTATTACCAATTTATGGAATTTATAAGCAACAATTACTGACTTATGTTTTTAAAGTTTTAAATTGTGTAGGGCATCATACAAATAGTGTAGGGCATCATACAAACCAAACAGTATTTGACACAAGAAACAGTTCAGAATTTCTCGTTGCCGTACAGAAACCACAAAACAGAATTGATTATATTGACAGTTTGGAATATAATAATCTACCACAATATTTAAAAGAAAGTATGTCAATTTCATATTTTAAACATCTTTTAAAAACCTATTTATTGGAAAATATCGAAATGCTTCTCATATAGTTTTATATAACTAGTATGTTAAATTTAACTAGATTAAAATTTAACTTTTTCTACATATTTATTTTCTTATTAATAAAAGGTATTTCATGTTTGTTGAGCTCTTATTATACGAAGTTCCATGCAAAATTTGTGTAACGGGAGCTCAATAGACGACAAATGTTTTTTAGAAATAAGACCGTTAATATTATTATTATTATTATTTTTTATTATTATATTTTTATATACTTGGCAGCTTTACGCCAAGTAGTCTCAAACAAGCCTTAGTGGCGCTGAGACAAATGTTAAATCCTTGTTTATGAATATACTTTTTGTAATGTAAATTAATAAAAATAAAATATAAAAAAACTCGACGATTTTTCACACAATTTTTGCTAAATACATGTAATTTAAAAAACGTTCTTAAAACACGAGCCAAATTTTGTTAATAAACTTTTTTACATTAAATTTTTTTGATTTCATTTTTAATCCAAAATGCATAATACTCCTATAAATGTTGCAATTTATTTTTTAGTTTATTTGTAAACATGTTTTTTGCATTTACATTACATCAAATTGCAAGCAAAACGGGCGAATCACAAAACACCTAAAAATAAATTTGGCGTTTTCTTGTCGCCTGGCGAAATCATGTTTATATAATACCGACTTCGAATTCTAGTGAGGTACAGTAGCGACTACGAAACAACTAGTTGTCCCCCAGCTCGATATCGTTATGAATGCTGGCCGAGTTATGTTACGTGAGATTGTTGAAATGGTAAACATATTATATGAACATTTTGCATGAACATTTGGATACGAAAAATCTATCGGCGAGATGGGTGCCGTGTTTGCTCAGTGTCGAACAAAAACGAGTTCGACAGACCAGATTATGGCCACTGTAGGTTGGGATTCACATGGAATATTGCTCCTTAATTATATTGAATAAGGATTCACAATCACAGAAAAGTATACCGTCCATTATTTGATCAACTGATTGATTCAATCAAGAAAAACAAAACCTAATTTAAAGAAGAAAAAAGTACTCTTTCTTTAAGACAAAGCACACAGCACATTATATACGATGCTAGAATTACTTGAAATACACTTCGAATTGGTTCATCAGCTGACTTATTGTCCAGATTTAGCTCCTAGTCACTTTTTCCTGTCTCCAAACTTGAACAAATTGCTCGCTGGCAAAAGATTCATCTCAAACGAGGAAGTGATTACTGAAACTAAAGCGTATTTTGAGGGGACTTCAAAATCTTAATATTCAGATCGTCTTACCAAGAAATAAATGGTTTTTGAAAAAATAATGTTTTTTTCTACTTAGGTAGCGTCAATATCAATCCGCCCTCGTATCTTGTTTCGAATTGTTGGAATATTTCTACTTTGTTTTAAGCAACAATTTTATAAAGGTGTGGGAAGATGGTTTATTAGAAACGTCAAACAAAGATACTTTTGGGCAGAATTATGGAAACTAAAGCTTGAAATAAGTTTTAATACATAAACACCATACATAACTTTATTAAAATTAATTTCAAAGTTATTTTAATTCTTTGTGATTTATATAAAAAAACGAGGTAAAACTATTGGGAGAGATTAACAAAGGCTTTCAAGGAAAGTCTTCGGCCTTAAACTTCACTGTGACTAATTCCACTATTACCAAACTGGTCGAGATTAAAGCACTTTTTATAGCGCGATATTGTACCATAATAAAAGTAAATACTTTTTTATATCTTGTATACCCAAAAAAATTTTATTAATTGCTGTTTAAATTTAATTTGCACTTTAAGCTATTGACATCAAAAAACTCTTTTTTTCGAAATTAGCAGTGAGTGGAAAATTAGTTTAGTGTCTAGTCGATTTGTTTGGATTTTTCTGTGTTTTATTTAACTACGAGTACACAATTATTTGTACATAAAATTATTTCTTGTTCGTTAATTTTTGCTAACAATTGTCTACTTACAAATAAAATTTTTAGTACTCGTAATTGGTCAATTTAACAAATTTTCTGTCAACGGTTGCGCAATTCTAGTCTCTACATATCAAAATTTTAGTAAACTTGTGTTTTTTTGAAATGGAACTTAAAATTAATTAAATGAATTAACTATAGTATAAACTCTAATCATCATGATTCATACAAATAAATATACATATGTACATACACACATCTTCGTAAACCCTGTTCAACATTTTTAATGCCACTTTTAAACCCACCATTTTCATGAAATATAAAGACAAGCAGACGCTACTTTATTCGACTTAAATGTAAAAATTTAAATAGAATAATAAACCAGTGGAGTAAAATTTTTATGAAGAGTAATTTTTATTTTATTTTTTAAAAATAGTTTCCTTGGACCCCTACATATGCAATGCAACGTATCAGAACTAAGAGTATGGGATGTCAGAAAGGGGAAAGAGAGCGTAGTATTTGTAAATCGACAACAAATGCTTGAGTTCTGTACGTTGAACGCATGTTACACAAAAATGTGTGAGTTTCGAGAACATAATCTTGCCGGAGTAAAATGAGGTTTAGTAACGATAGAACAGAGTATCGCACCCTACACTGCGGCGATGTTCTAGTAAGTCAATACAGTAGTGAAAACGATTTACATCAGCACCTGTCTGCGGAGTGAATTATTCAGAATTCACCAGAGCCTCCGTGTGGCTTACCATGCTCACACTGGAAGGAAGTTTTTTGTCATTTGTTTGTAGCCATATGAGCAACTTCTTGTTGAGGGATTCGGACCTTCTAAAACCTCCAGTATAAAATTTTCCAGCAATCAACGGAAGACAAGGCTTAATGAGTTGGTATGCCACTGATTCTTTGCAGTACAGGTATCTGTTGTAAAGGTAACAAGATTCTCGAAAAACAATTATCAGGGATACTAACTCCCCCTTCCTGCGTTTTAGGTTTAAACCACAGCCAGAACGTTCCAGCCAAGGTAGGCACCTCAACCATGATCAGCCCGGGTTAAGCAGCAAGCAGAACCACCCGGGGTCCATACTGATCCCCGTTCTGCCAACTTAAACCTTTGGTAATGGTTTCAGAAGCCAACACAACAGAAGTCATGCGGCTTCCTAGAGTTTTATTTACTACAACAAACGAGGGACTCCTTCCCCTCTTTACCCGAAAAACAGAATGCCCTGTTTAGGAATACGCCAAGGCAGTAAGTCGCCGGGGGAGTAAGTTAATACAGTTGGATATCACAATCGACAAACTTCTTCGCTCCGCATTGTACACGGTCGAGAAACCTTAAAATAGAGTTTTAAGCGCCTGCCCAAACATTAGACCTGTTTTCAATTCGCGGTCGGATATCGATGGTGTAAATAGTAAGGAGATCGGATGGAGTGAAATACGTCTTACACCATCAAAAAACCGAGACTTAAATAATTATTTAGAGACATGAAAATGTGTTCACTCTAGCGAAAATCACGAGCATTCAAGAACATCATCCAAGAACGGTATTTTTATGAAACTTAGTTCTTTTTTAAGTCAATTGAGCCTAAATTTTCAAATGTAAATTAAAACAATTTTGTATAAATTTTTTTCCCCAAGGATTCGCCAATTTTTTGTTGACTTTTTCAGGGGAATATTAACACAGATTTTTTTTAACAACCACAATACGTGTATTTTACAAAAGACATCAAGAGCGTCCGATTCTATGAGTACCGATGAAGCAGCACTTGTGCGCGTGCATTTGTGTGTTAATAAACTGAAAATAATTGCAGAGAATACAATTAATTCCTCTTGTGGCTGAACAGCAACACGGGAGGTGTGTGAACATATGTGCAAGTTCAAAAGCAAATTGAAACAGAATAGATCAAGAAAACTTGATACGCGTACACTGAGACTTTTTTTAACAACAGGTTCCAAGGCAGCTTTAATAGGTAGTGGCAAAAATACAATAAATACAACACACAAAAACATCAACATGTGTTTTGTTGGTAAAATTTACGAACAGTTGTCAAAATTTTGTTTGGAAAAGCAAGGAAGTCTATGTGTTTCTGACAAATTTACGAAAAGGGAAAAGAAACAGCTGCTCTTATACCACTACCGTATTAAAGCTGCCTTGACAGATTCCAGTATTCCAAAAAGATCTTTTCCATTGTTTTATTTCATTATTTTATTTTGTCCATTTAATGCGAATAAAATATTACTCTATCGTCGTTCATTTTCAGTAAAAGAGTGGAGTTTGAAGTTATAAATGTTGAACAGACTTTATTAGAGATAAACATGCCTGAGAAAAACAGAAACTTGTCATTTTGATCGTCTGAAGCAAAATTTTGGCCAGTTGCTCAAAATTTGGCACAAGGTTGGCAGTTTGGGGAAGAAAATGGGAATGTAAAATTTACCAAAACTAAATAGTTTGTTTGCTCGGCTGCTTTCTATGACCTATTTTTACTGTCAAGTCATGAATGCCCAGATAAAATTAAAATTCATATTTGATCAAAAAAATTGTGAATGCAATTAAAAACTTTTTCAGTTTTCAACCTATGAAGATTTTTATCATCTTGAGGAATGAAATAAATGCCCTTTGTCAATAATTTCTCTTTTCCTATCCAACCAGAAAAATATCACATTGAGTAATAATAATGTTGCAGTTTTCAGCTACAATTTTATTAGAAAAATATCACATTGTATGTTCAAGAATTCATAAGGATCTCTGTGTTCCTCTTGTATAAGACGAATTTTCAAAGTACGCAACAAGGTACATCAGTAAATTGGAGCTTAGCACAAATCCTCTTGCACGCAATATACTTAATTTTGAAGGCCACTCTCGGTTGAGAAGCAGGGTTACCCTTGCCACCATCAGAACGTTAAATAGGTGATTTTACCGAAATAAAACATTTTTGTCTAGCATTGGCTGGACTTAATTAATTTTATGTATTTAGTTTTAAGATTTGAATACTTATTGTTAGTTCACTTTGTGAAGATTCAATAAATAAATGAATGAAAAAAAAAAACAAGTTTTCTACTACAATTTTGTTAGACAAATTTCTATTATAAAATAATATTTTGATTAAAAACTTTGTCAAACGAAGAAGATTTTTTTGTTCAGATGAAGAACCAACCATTCTGCTTCATCCTTTACTGTATTTTTATTTATTTTATTACAAATTTCATTCAATATGTTACACACATATATTAAATACATACATATATGCATACATATGTATATATTAACTAACCGCTTTTGAAATTAAAATGTGTTTGGAGTAGAAAAGTGTCAATTGTTTATTTATTACACAAAGACATTATCTGCGGCATGATTTGCATAGTGGCGTTGTTCCTGTTTCACTCGAGCATTTAACACCTGTCGAGGGTTTCGGTGACTAAAAGCAGTACTGGCTCATTTGCAAACAACTTTTATATTCTTATTAATAATTTATAAAAATATTATGTTAACTAATTAAGTTTTTTTATAAATGGAAAATTTAAGCACCTGGCCCAGTTTGAATGAAGTACGTTCTCGCGAATATGTGACAATTTACCGCTGAAAGTCTCAAAATTGTGATTAAAGAAAAGTGAAGATTCATTGTTTGTTTTAATACTCGCATCAAAAGAAGGCTGGTTGTTACATTGGCTAATAGTTGCTAATATTACTCGCTTTTATTTTTCCGTCAACAGTTTAAGCTTCTTTAGTTATGCCACTTTTACTAATATTTTTTTCTTGCTTTATACCTGAGAATATTAATACGAGTCAAGCGCGTTTTTGCTTCACGCTACAAACGCAAGAAAACGTTGATCAAGATGCTCAGCATTGACCCTATAAATCGGAATTTACTCGCACTGTGTGTTTAAAAAAATTCTAAGGCAGCTACACGCGTTTATAAATTTTACTAAATAAAAACTTGTCTTTTTCTTTTTTTACCTTTAATCAGTAGTCAGTCATATGCAGTGCATTATACTGGTACTAGGAAAATCGGTTGTGTGGAGGATAAAAAAGGGAGTAGTTAAAAAAAAACCAAAAAACTTGTTTTTTTGTGTTCTGACAGGTATTATTAAAACATTATTGTTGAATTCTCAATAATTCATTTAGATTGTTGGGATATAGAGTTGAATGTTTGAGAATATCTTTCAAAAGTTTCCAAAGTCTACTGATGACTAGGGTAGCTCCTATGAAATGTCGACATATAGACAGCTGGGAAACATAGAAAGCAAGCTGTTAATAATTAAAAGATTTTTAATATAAAAAAAATAATTTTTTAAAATAAATGGCAAAGTAATGCGATAATGAAGTAGTAGTAGCGACAATAATGCAAAAAAACATAAAGTAAATTTTAAGAACACATTTCGAAAGCCCATGATATATTGTTGGCTATTTTCCGCGGCCTTGTTAGTAAGTACTTGACATTTAAGAATAATTCTTATCAATTTTACCTGCTTCAGATTATTATTTTTTCGGAAAAGTATTACGAATGGAGCATAATATCTGTAGCGGATATTTACAAAATGGTTTAGAATAATTCATGCTAACTTGAATCATTAATTGTTAAACTCATGTGTAGGGCGTCACAAAGTCTGGTGAGTCCGCCACAACTTACTAACTCGTTTTCAAATGCTTAAGTATCACAAATACTCGTAAGCAGTGAGCACAAGAAAACTAAAGTAGTTTTTGCATATTTTTATATTTAATTAATCTTGAGTCTCAATGAACACTTCTCAAATAAATAACACGTTTAGAGTCTTGCTGACTGCTTACTGCCAATTTATAAGCGTTATTTAACGCTTAAGAAAATTCTAAACAAAGATTTTATAACTTAAGAGTAATTGCTCAACTAAAACAAATGAACAACAAAAAAAACTTGCTTTAAATAAAGCGTTTAAAAAACCAGTTAAAACTAAAGAGGCAGCAGAAAACAAACAAACTTTTAAAATCTATCAAGTCCAAGTCAAGGATGGCCAATGGTATAAATTTTGCTTAAAATGTTAACATGGCTTTTAAAAGCAACAAAGTAATTCAGCGGGCACTTAAAGTTTGAATGTGTGCTTTTGAATGCGAATGTTTTGCAATATTGAATTAATTGCTTTGATAATCAAAAGAGCAAAAACTAATAATTATATTTTTAACAATTATTTAACACTGACGAATAACAATTTCACCTTACAAAATATTTTCGTATTATAAAATTTTAATTGAATATGAATTACATAATAATCATATTTTTTATAATATATTTTCTTTATATGTTTGTATGAAGGTGCATCTACAGTGACGAGGAAAAACGTTTATTTTTGTGAAATAGAGTATAATAATCCGCATAAAATAGTTAATAAGTGCAAACAAAAATTGCTTCAAAAATACTTTTCTCAGTATGTCGTATCAAATTGAAGTAGTTCGATTAGAACACTCTTTCACGGTTGAGTTAATTCACATTAAATGAGTTGTATTAGTATACACTCTTATGCCAGGAACACAACTGCGACGAATTTTTCCCATCGCAGCAAATATAATACCATACCATATTAAAAATAAACCTACATAAATCTCATCCGAAAGAGGAATTTTTGAACAAACTATCTGAGGTACTTTCTATATTGAGAACAAAATCATACAGTTTTTTACTTGGAGACCAGTAACAGCAATTTTGCTCGTTGACGTGACCGTTTAAGAAAAAATGAGTCACGTCGCTTCATAAAATGATATTTACAGTGCGAAATCGCTTCAACATCGTTTCACAAAAATGTTTTCGTATATCAAAGTCACTTTCTTTCAGTTCTTGAACGATTTGAATTTTAAAAGGAAGGAACTTCATAAATAATCGCTCGTAGAAGTCCCGGGAGTCCCGTATTGAAATTCGCAGACTTTCACTCAAACTGCTTTCAACCATTTGATGTTGTAGAGAAAATGCCATTCCCGAAAAAGAATTTGTATTCCAACAAGTTGGGGATCCGAAAGCTACTGTCAGAAACTGAGTGCTAATTCTAAAAGCATGTTAGGACACATTTACATGGTCATACAAATATTAAGGTTTGCCAATTATGCGGATAGAATAAAGAAGATCATACCGTGTAATAACAAAATGTATTCAATAGGAGAGAAATCCAAATGCTAAAATTGACAAGCGGTTGATAAATCTTCATTTTCGAAACCATTTCCAGTTGGCTGGCTGCAAATAAAGTGTCTATGACATGAAGCAAACAATTAAGATGACGCGCAAGAGTTGACAAAACAATTTTCTACTGTGAATGACGTCACACAGGATTACAACTTGTTGTTTTCATTGTATTTTGCTATAATTTGTTTGTTGTTTCTTTATTCTCTTTTACTATGTACAATAATATACAAAAATCACTGTCTACGTCACATTTTACATTTCACCGATGTAAACAACATGACGGACCTACGCAAGGCGTAATCTATTATTTTTGCTTCATGTGTGTATTATTATATACGAATTTGCAAGTACTTTTTTCTATATAATTTTTTGAGACATGAATCGCTGAAGAAACAATAAAACAACATGTTGTTTTTGCAGTTTCACCTGGTAAAATGAATTCGCCTTGGTAAAAATTATGCTGACTCGTGTCAAAAATGTAACAAAACAAAGGATTGTGGAAGACGTTAAAAATAATGTTCAAAAATAAGTATTTAAATGGACTCAGCATTAATTTTTGTAAAATATATAGAAAATAAAGCATAAGAATATTTTAAAAATTTACCTTGAACTATACATTTGACTTGCATTTATTAAAATTTGAAGCTTTTGAAAAATATCACCTTAAGTATTAACAAATTTTTGGTCGCCAGTGTTTGTGGTATATATAATTTTATTTTTAAATCATGCAAAAATTTAAAACTTAAGGAGGGCATTTAAGGTAATTTGTAAACATTTTCACTAGTTCGCACCATTAAGTGAGAAATACGCATACATATGTACATACATAAGTTGTTTTCATTATAGTTTTTATATTGTTTTCGAAACTTTATTTATGTATGTACATATATGTATATGTATATATATATGTATATATATATGTTCATATAATAAAATTATTAAAGAAAATGTTGCGCTAAAACCCTAAAGCGAGAAATGAAGAAAGTCACAACGAATTGAAGCCCGTTCATTTGACTTGTGAAAAGGTGTTAGGCGGCATGGCCACACATCAAACTGCTTCTTCAAACTAGGCTTATTTTGATTGGGTTAGTGAGAAAAAACTCACACATATGGTTTGATATGAGTTTGATGAAAATTAAAATAATTTGAATTTTTATTACTTCGCAGCAAACGTTCGAGAGTTAGCTGCTTTACTGGATCAATAAATCACTTGCTTTTTGCGTTTTTAAAACAACTTTAAACTGAAGTTTGGTGGAGTGCGACCGCGGCATTTTATCTATTCATTTAAGTTAATATTGCTCATATGTGGCGCATAAGACAATGTTTCAATCTGCAAACTTTTACAGCTTATATAGAATTTATTAGTTTTAATCGAAATATTGTAAAGAATGTTCTACAGCGAACTAAGGGTAAACAACAATAACCAATTTGTATGGCAAACACTACGATGTCCTAGGGCTGGACCACATAAAAAGCAGCTTTGCGTTACATAAGAGTAGTCTCAAAACTACTCTATGCCATTACACCATCGAGTACTCCAGAAGGTTAGTGACAATAATACTCTATAGAGTGCCACAAAGAATTAGTTACAATACTACTACGCGGAGTACTGCAGAAGGTTATTGACAATATTACTCTATGTCATTACTTCATGGTACTCCACAAAGGAGTAGTTTGTAAAATATTACCTTATACTTGCCCCCGGGGAAAAGGTTTTGCCTTGGCGAATTCCAAACCAGGGCATTCTGTTTTTTGGGCAAATAGGTGAAGAGCCCCTTGTTTGTTGTAGCAAATAAAGCTCTAGGAAGCCTTATGATTTATGTTGTGTTGGCTTCCGAAACCTTTACCAAGGGGATCAGCATGGCCCCTGGGTGGTTCTGCTTGAAGTTCAACCCGGGCTGATCATGATTGAGGTGCCTACTTTGGCTGGAACGTTCTGGCTGTGGTTTAAACCTAAAACGCAGGAAGGCGGAGTTAGAATTCCTGATAATTGCTTGGTGTGTGGCTTTTTTCGGGGACTAACAATCTCCCAACGATCTTTTGCCTTACAACAGATACCTGTACTGTTTAACGCCTATCAACTGATTAAGCCTTGTCTATTCATTGCTGGAAAATTGCTGCTGGGAAATTGCATACAGGAGGGACTAGAAGGCCCGAACTTCTTAACAAGAAGTTGCTCATGTGGCTACAAACATATGACAAAAATTTTCAAATTGTGAGCCTAGTTAGTCACACGGGGGCGCTGGTGAAATGTGAATAATTCACTCCGTGGAATTGGTCCATCATCAGATAAGGCCGTAAGGGCAGGTGGTGATGTGAATCTTTTTCATGCTTAGTTTCGAATTTTTATCCTATTTTATTAAAAATATATAATATAAAAATATGCATAACAGAGGACATAGTTGTAATGACGTGCCCATGGCTGCGTTATATAGGACCACATTGTAACTAGTTTGTTTCAAATAAATTGAATCACGTAGTCCAATATTTATAGCAGGGAATGAATATTTAATGCTTTGTATACGTATGTATATATATTACGGCAGAAAATTAGTCTCGTGTGTAATGGATTAGAACAAAAACTGTTCGACTAGAAACTGTTTACGTGTATTCTAGCTCAATGAATTACAAAATTCCATCGTTTTTTAAATAATGAAATAATAGCGTTTCTGTGTTCCAAAGTGAACAGTCAACACTAATTGTACTTATTTTGGAATATTTCCATTAAGCAGTTGTCAAAAAGCAGTAAATAAACAAATAAGAAGAAAAAAAGTGTAAATTTAAAAATTTTTCAATTCTTTAAATTTTCAATTTTAATACTTATTCTGCCGAATTGTTCAATTTGGCACCACTTCTGATTCACGATCGTACAATTTATACTCAGAAAAATGCTATCATTCACTTAAAACTGGCATTGCAGTGCCACGCTATTATGCAAGAATAATTGTTAGAATTTATATACATAGTAAAATAATTAAAAACTATTCCGAGTATTACCATAATAATTTTATCGTTCGGCATTAATGTTTCTAAACAGATATATCCTGGAGACAAGCATAACATTCCAAATTCTTGTTGCATGTTTTCACAACTATAACACTTTTTTCTGCACTTCACTATGGAAACAAAGTGACTTCAGAAGCTCCACTTGCACAAAAATTTAATAACAAAATATTTAAAAACTGCATCCTTACTGAGACGCCCTATACGTCTGATTAAAAAATGACCGTTATTTTCAAATTTCGTGAGTTACGTATGTTCGGCTTTCGCATTTTTTTGTGTTATGTTGGTACACATATCTGTTATATGTTGGCAATATCAGCCATTTTGGATTGCCAGTTTGTCTCTGACAGATAGGAAGGTTAGTCGTGTTTTGGTGTGCTGTTCGATTTTTTTTACTATTCGAAAAAATGGCTCAAAGAAACTCTATTATGTTTTGTGTGAAAAATGAAATTAAATGCGCAAGAACATTTGAAATGTTGACTGTGGCATTTACCGAGTCTACTATCCGCAGAGCACAAGTTCAATTGTGGTATAACCGTTTTAAGGAAGGCCGAAAAGATGTCAATGACGATGCTCGTCCTTGTCGCCCGAGCACGTCAACAACCGATGAAAACATTGAAGCAGTGAAGAAAATTATTTTGGATAATCGTCGAATCACCATCAGAAAGGTTCCTAATAATTTTGGCATATCGTTCGGCTCATGCCAAAGAATTTTTACGGATGCTTTAGGCATGAAACGTGCGGCGGCGATGATTCCTAAATTGCTAAATTTGGAGCAAAAACAACGTCGCATGGACATCGCTCAGGAGGTGCTGAACATCGTCAAAGACGATTCAAATTTTCTCAAAAAGATCATAACTACGTGTAGTGAGGAATCATGGGTGTATGGCTTTACAGTGAAAGCAAAACCCAATCATCCCAATGGAAGCGTCCAGAAGACTTAAAACCGAAAAAGCACGACAAGTTCGGTCAAATATGCAAGTTTTGCTCACTGTTTTCTTCAACTGTAATGGCGTGGAACATCATGAATTCTTGCCACATAATCGTATGGTCAATAAAGAGTACTACCTACGCGCCGTTTTCCCGAAGTTATTCATCAGAAATGCATAAAATGAAAAACAATCATGGATTTTGTACCATGATAACACAACAGTTTACACATCGATGCTTGTGCGTGAGTTTTTGGCCAAAAGCAAAACCGTTATCATGCCTCAACCACGGTATTCGCCTGACTTGTGCCCCACTGACTTTTCCCTCTTCCCAAAACTGAAGACACCGATGAAAGAAAAGCGTTTCGCTACGATTGAAGAAACAAAAGAAAAATTGGAACAGGAGCTGTTGGCGATACCAAAAAGCACGTTTCAGTAGTGATTCTAGGATTGGAAAAACGCTGACATAAGTGTATTATATCTGAAGGTGACTGCTTTGAAGGGGGCAAGATAGTTTTAGATGAATAAATAAATACTTTTTGAAAAAATTTAAAACAGCGGTTATATTTTTATCAGACCGCGTACATGTATATTTACGTCTGACATTGTCTCTGCTTCTTCACTCGAATATCAAAGTCGTGTTGATTGAAAGATTATTTGCTGTCGTCGAAAAATTCTTGCCTGCGACACAGATGAATCGATGCTTCAGCAGTTTTTTTCTTCTCTCAGTGCAATAATATTAAACTTATATAACAAAATGATAAGCGATTTAAGAATTGTTAACAAATCTTGTTATTATTATAAAAAAAATTATTTTAAAATATAAAAAAATATTACTGCTGTAAAATGTTTCCTTCAGCCGACTAATGATACCGCCCAAAATCAACCGCCGCTGAGTTTTTCTCAAGGCACAGATTTTCAATGTCAGATGTTTAAACATAACAAAATAGAACCCGCTCTATTTGAAATTTTATCAGACGACATTGTTCATGTATTTTACAGCAATGTCTTTGCGGTAACAGACGACATGTACTGGAAACATATCGTGTGTTAACTACTTAACAAACCGAGAACTGGAGATTAACGAATTAATTTTTGTGTTTTTATTGTTCTTTTTAAGAGCAAATGTCAAGTTTGCTTCATGCTGAAGTATTACAATTTGAACAATTTAAATATATATCTTGCACAAATAGCTCAAAATTATGTGATTATACAAATACACACATATGTGCATTAAAGAATATAAAATTGTACAAACGAAAACACTTATCAATTTCCTATATTATGACAAGCAAATCTGTTGGTAATTAAAACAAATTAATGAATTGACGAATTAAAGACAAGTACAATAAAAGATTAAATTATTGCAGAAGCACGTCACTTTAACGAATTCTCAAAGCAGACTACAACTGGTTTTGCCTTTTGTTAAACAGATTTAAATTATAAATTAATTCATTAATAGTTTTTGATTAAAAATAAATAAAAAGCTTCACTGAACACGCAGAACCAAAATGAAAACGTTGTGTTTTATACCAAAACCAACCAGTTTCTAAACGTTAATTACAGCCATTAATTGAGTACGGTGACATTTGAGCGAAATTGGTAAAAGACACTTTAACGTGTTTTTCAATATTCATATTAAAAGTGCAAGTGTCCCACTTTTAGAGCAACTAAAGCTAAAACTAAATGCAGGGGGGGAAATACTTAATACTAAATAGAAGTGTTTTTCCTAAAATAAACTTTTCTTATCATTATGTTTTTAGCACTTCAATTCAAATAAAAAGATTAAATGATCACGAGATTTACTTTCAGTTTTTATTGCTTTTAAATTATATTGTTAATAAAACACTGAGTTTTTTAACAAATTATGCCATTTAACACATTCAAAACATTTAAAGCAGCAGCAAATTGCTGTTTTGGCTCAATTTTGAAGTTTTATTTCAAGTTTTTTATCTAAACATGTTTTGAATTAACCCGGTACCCCATTTAGGATTTTTGTAATATAAACTTGATGTTGTAGATATCAAAAATATTAAAGATTCATATTAAAATAATTTTCCAATTGCTTAACATTTCGCAAAATATGCTGCTACTTCAATTTAACCTACAAAAAAAGTTATTACATGCGAGGAATCGTTTGAGCAAATACAATCATTTCACTACAATAAATATATACATGCCAGGGGAAATCGACAATTTTGAGCAATATGCGTTTACCATAATAGTTGTTTGGCGACTTCGTATCGCAAGAACATACTTCTTGCGTTATACGTTCCTCAGAACAACTAGTTGGCGCTTTCGAACCGAAAACGCCAATTTTAAGCAATTCTCTGTATAATTTGCATTTATCAGAATATGTCTGTATGTTTAAAATTAAAAATATAGTACAAAAAATCTATTTATTTGTATTAATAACTTAATGAAAGCAATTTGCAGGCATGTTCTGAAAATCGCACATAGTATAAATAAGCGTTTCCAATTTGAAAACGCCAAATAGTTGTTTTGATAAATGTATAACGGAAGAAGTATAGTTTTGCGATTTGAAATCGCCAAATAAGTGTTTTAAAATCGGTGGCATATGTACGTAGAAGTGAACTGATTGAATTTTAAAAACTTCTAAACTTTCAAAAGAAAATAAAGTTATTTAACCAAACAATTGAGTTTTATTCGCTATATTAGCTTCTAATATTGATACCAATCAAAAAATTTATAAACAACTTGTTTTTAAATTCTTAATAATTTGTTTAGATTGTTGGAAGATAAAGTTGAATGTTTGAGAACATCTTTCAAAAATTTCCAAAGTTTACTGATGATTAGGGTAGCTCCTATGAAATGTCGACAAATAGACAGCTGGGAAGTATAAAAAGCTGTTTATAAATTTTTTTAAAATTATTTACCATTATAATCGAATATATTTTCTTTTTATTTCTTTACAAGTTAAAAGAATTTTACACATTTTCAGCTAAAAATACCAAATTAAGAACATGTTTTTTTATCCTGGACCAGTACTCAGGGGATAACCTCTACATATACAGTGCACTGTAACAGAACTAGGAAAACAGGTTGAGAGGAGGGGGAAAGAGGGAGTAGTGTTTGTGAACCTTTGAGTTGAACTTCCCAACGTTAGAACAGACGGGAAACACGTCTGCAGGCAACTTATTCCACAGACGAAGCGTGCGGCAGAAAAACGAATTATCTCTGTAATGCATTGTACGATTCCCCGGGCAATCGGTCACAAATGAATGAGCCCGGGACGAAGTACGCGTTTTACGTAGAAATGTGCGAGTTCCGCGAACTAGATTCCTAATCTCGTCAGAACAAAATCCATTGTAGTAATGTAGAATAGAGAAACGCACCCTACACTGTTGGACATCCTGCTGTAACCGATGAGCTTCTTCGCCCTCTCCTGTATGCGGTCGAGAAACCCCAAAAAGGAGCTTGAAGCGCCGGCCCAAACATGTTAGTTGTATTCTATTCGCGGTCGAGGTGGTATAAATAGTAAGGAGATCGGTACATCTTGCACCGTTTCAAAAACCGAGGCACTGGAATGCTTCTTTACAGACATGAAAAACTCCAAGCACTGTATTTTCATTCGGATACTCTTGATCCGATTCCTCAATATTTATACCATCCATGAGTACAAGTCTTACAAGCGTGGAAGGCGACCCTGTTCTTACGACACCTTTCGAATTTTACTTGAAGATTCAGTGAATCATTCATATTTTGCCTTTTGGCAATGATATCGGATAGACTGTATGATAACTGAATGAGTATGAATGACAAATGCTGCTGTCATCTACGAAAGAGTGGGCAGGGCTGGAAGTTTCAGCCAAGAACGCACGTTCTGAAACCGCAATGCGTTTTGAAAAACGCTTAATTGATTTTTAGGTGTTCTGAGGAACGCGCGTTTTACAGGCGTTTAGGAGTTTTTTCCGAAAAAATACAACATGTATTTTACATACGTCTATATGTATGTGGTAGTAATATAAAACAAAACAAATTTGACAACAAATAGAAAAATTTTTCAATTTAGTTTTCTTAATGAAAATGTGTAAAATTCTTTAAACTTTTTGTTGAAATAAAAACAAAACATATTACATTTTAATTGTGAATAATTTTATTGCCTTTTGCAATGTCAGTTTTAGGAAATTCAATCAGTTTACTTCAATACATACATGCGAGTTGAAGTCGTAAATTTTAAGCGATATGCGTTTTCAAGAATACCTATTTGGCGATTTCAAATCGCAAAACCATATTTCTTGCGTTATACGTTTCTCAGAACACCTATTTGGGGTTTTCAAATCGAAAACGCAAAATTTAAGCGATTTGCGTTTCTCAGAACATATCTTTTTGATATAGAAGCTCATTGAGCAAAATAAGAAACAAGGTTTTGTCAATTTGTTTTCGTTTTTTATAACTGCAGTACAGGTTCCTTATAGTACAGGTATTTATTTGATGCAAGACATCTGCAAATCGGGGGTTATTAGTCTCCTAAAACCGGCATGCACCAGAGTTATCAGATAAACTAATTCCCGTTTCAGTCAAGACAGGCACCTCAGCCATGATTAGCACCGAGATGGTCTGCAAAGCAGAATCTCCTGGGACTTTGCTGATTCCCGTTCTGCCAATTTTAAGCCTTGGAAAAGGTTTCGGAAGTTAAATGTTAAAAAAAATAAATAAATACTCAAAGTGCTGCAAATGTGATATATAACTTTGATGTGATGAAAATACAAAGCTTTCTAAAATGGTTCAGAAATTGAAGATTTTTCGACTGTTTATCAATTTTTGTAGTCGGATTTCTCTCTTATTGATGATTGCTTTTACACGGCAATACTTTCTACACACATTTGTGACAAATCTAAATATTTGTGTTACCATGTAAAGGTGCTTTTACAGAAAATTCATTAGCTACGTGGTGGACAAAAACTAATATCAATCGACTATCTGCCGTGTAGGGCAAAAATCTAATATTAAATTGTTTATATGTCTCAGTCAACTCTTTCCCTCAGGAATATAACACTGTCAGTGTGCTCCTCCTTTGACAATGCATGTCAAAGCAGCCAATTCCTTTTGTATCAATAAAATCAAAATAGTCGTTACTCAAAAATAAAACTTGAGCAGTTTTTGGTTGTGTTCGTAATCTCTAAAGAAAGGAATGAATGAAATATTAACAAAAAACATTTTTTATTCATTATTCTCGCTTCACTTTATTTAATATATTTCTTGTCAGTTTGATAGATAATTTAAAACTAATTTTAAATACTAATAGAAATAGTCGCTACAGTTAATAGTTGCTGACGTAATTTAATTCTGGCATTCGAGTATCAGGTAATGTAATTAGAAATTTATAAATTGAATTAAAAACCAAATATCTTTTAAAGAATGCTCTAATAAATTATTCAACTTTTATCTTATTGTGTATGTAACAATTGACATTATAAAGTAATTGTAAAACCCACATGAATATATTATTTTACGAAGTGAAAGTAAATTGATTACACAGATTAGTGAATGAATGATTTCGTCTGAAAAATAAAGGGTAGAAAAAATTATCGCACATTCAGTTTGTCTCAGCAGTGTTGGGATAACAAGAGATCTCGCTGTAATTAAAACCCGAATATTCCTATTAAAGCTTTACACCGGGACTACATTTGACCCAAGAGATCTAGCTTTTAAATAGCTGGCAGCCTGTTCAACCTATTCTAAATTTCTTGTTCTAGTATATTTCTGCATGAAAATAAAATTGAAAAAAAAAAATGTTATGTTAATGCCGGATACAGTTTGTAAAAAAAGTATTTTCAAAACAATATTTTTTTTTTTTAATTTCACTTTAAATATAGAATAACACCAATAAAATCATTTACTTTGTATTTTTTTTCGCATGTAAATGTTGTCTGCAAGGGGGTTACTCTCTATTGCGATGAGAAAGTAAGTTCGATGCGAAAGGTAAATGCGATAAGGGTATAATTTGGTACTTTGTGCCGTTTGCGCAAACTTTTTCGCGAAATAATTTGAAACTAAAGCAACACTGGTACCACCAAATAAACAACGGCGAAGAGTGATTTTTTGTTTGTTTTTTTTTTGCATTTATTGAATTTTAAAAAAATTAACTAACAATATGTATTCAAATCTTAATACTAAACATAAAAAGTTAAATTAGTCCAGAAAATACTAGACAAAAACGTTTTATTTTGCGCAAACAATATCGGTAAAATCACTTATTTAACGTTCTGATGGTGACAACGGTATCCATTCTTTTCAACCGAGAGTGACCTTCAAAATTAAGTATGCGTGCAAGAGGATTTGGGTGAAGTTCCCAGCTTACTTATATTACCCTGTTATGTACTTAGAGAATTTAGAAGAATGATAAAATAAAATGTGGGAAAGGGAAAAATGATATACGAAAACGCAATACAGGGTACCAATTCTTCGATTACGGACCATTTTTCTTTCGCATCGCAATAAAGAGTAACCCCCCAGAATTGTCAGATTTGGCGATCTTTCGCCAAAGGTGGCGATTTGAAAACTTCTTTAGCGTCCTGATGTTGGACTTAATTTTGTGGTTGGCTATTTTTGCTAAGACATTTATTTATTTTATTTTTTTATTTGTGTCTGCATACAACAGGGTATTGCTAGAATATATTTAGTTTACAGGTTTGTTAAATACATTTCAGTAATGTTTCTCATATTAATCATTTAGCATATATAATACATAAGATAATAATATTCTAAAAATATTCAATATGAGATGAATATAGATAGAAAATAATTAAATGCTCGGTGGCTTAGTGCTTAAAGCAGTAGATCATGACACGTCATGATCCGAGTTCAATTCCCAATGGGTGCTGATGAATAGTGTAGCGACTACGAAACAGCTAGTTGTCCCCCAGCTAAAGATTTGATTATTATTTTTCTTGTTTTCTTCAATCAAAATTATTGATCACAGCAGATTTGTATTGTAAAAAATCTTTCTTAAGAAAAAAACTTAAGAAAAAAAAAACCTGAACTATAACCCGTTGTATAAATGTACAAACCAAAAATTTAATTTAAAAAATTATAAAAGTTCATCAAAAATTCAATAAATTTATATATTCTAAAAATATATAAAAAAGCCTATATGACATATGTGTGTACGTATGTATCAATAATTATACTCTTCTAGATTATGGCCAATAACAAACATAGAAGGGGTAGGGGAATGGAAAAATTAGGTAGTCACAGCGAAAAAGAAACATCATTTAGACCTTAAAAAGGAAATGTGCTTCTTAACGCCTTGCTACACTATCATACACGATCGTGCGATTTACTAAATAAGGCATGTGTGCTGAAAAAGTGCTAAAAATTCAACCGTGCGACAGAGTTTTTGACAAATCGTGCGATTTGAAAAATTTTATGAAACTTTTCAAAAAATTATGGTTTCTGTGCGATCAGTGTGATACATATTCTGAAAAATATAAGAATATTGTTTGTTCCTCAAGAAAAAATTTAAGTAATGTAAAATTATTATGGTAATAAAGTTTATAGTTGTTTTATTGTGTAAATAAATTATTTCAATCATACTTGTATAATAGTGTGGCCTACAACGCCATTTTGAAACGATTTTTTCAAGTCAGCCAGACTTTTGAAACAGTTTCCTCTGAATGAATCGTACGATCGTGTAGGATAGTGAATCAGGGCCTTTAAACGTTTTAAATGAACACAATACGACATTTAAGACATTTATGTACGTGATAAAATTGGTTGCTCATGTAGATGATGTAGAAAACTTCACTTCACTTTGTTACCACATTTAAGTGAATGCACATAATAATGTATGTCAAAATTATTTTCTGCCTATGAAAGAATTTTAACAAAAGAAAATGGCTTTCAAATATAATGTGATATGAGATCATAGAGCGTTATTACGAATTATCAATATATTGCACATGTTTTGTACCTTCTCCAAGAGTGTTGACTACATATAATTCCCATAATACACAAGTCAAGACAGTGAAGAATGTCTTGCCAATGAAGAGCATAGCACTTTAGTTAAGGAACAGAACTGCACATACATACATATCGTGATAGAAATAAAACCCTGTAAGGGAAAATAATCCCAAAATCGTTAATTATTTTACTTTATCATGGTAGCAGCGCAAGGATATTTGCAATGTTGACTGCGGCGTCTGGCGAGTCTACTATGAGCAGAGAACAGAACAGTTCAATTGTGGCATAACCGATTTAAGGAAAGCGGAGGAGATGTCACTGACGATGCTCGTCCTGGTCGCTCGAGCACGTCAACAACCGATGAAAACATTGAAGCAGTGAAGAAAATTATTTAGGATAATCGTCCAATCACTATCAATTTTTACGGATGTTTTAGGCATCAAACGCGTGGCAGCAAAGGTTGTTCCAAAACTGTTAAATTTTAAGCAAAAATAACGTCGCATGGACAGCACTGAGGAGCTGTTGAACATCGTCCACGACGATCAAGATTTCCTCAAAAAGGTCATAACTGGTGACAAATCATGGATCTATGGATATGGCACTGAAACCAAAGCCTAATCATCGCAGTGGAAGCGTCCAGAAGAGCTAAAACCGAAAAAAACATTTCAAGTTCGGTCAAATGTGAAATGCTCGGATTTGCTCATTGTTTTCTTCGACTGCAATGGCGTGGTGCATCAAAAATTTTTGCCAGATGGTGCTACGTTCAACAAGGAATTCTACGTTGAAGTTATGCGCTGTTTGCACGAAGCAAGTCGTCAGAAACGCACAGGATTGTGGAAAAAATAATCACGGATTTTGCAACATGACAACGCACCAGCTCACACATCGATGCTTGTGCGTGAGTTTTTGGCCAAAAGCAAAACCGTTACCATGCCGGACTTAGCGCCCGCTGACTTTTTCATCTACCCAAAACTGAAGACACCGATGAAAGCAAAGCATTTTGCTACGATTGAGGAGATAAAAGAAAAATCGAAACAGGCGCTGTTGGCGATGCTAAAAAGCGCATTTCAAAAGTGTTTCGAGGATTGGGAAAAATGCCTAAATGTTTGTTGATGCGTTCTAAAACAAGAAAATGTTATAAGAGTTGTCTTAAAATAAAATATTTATTGAAATATTTTTTATTTATTATCTTTTGTGTAAACTCCACGTAAAAACCCCAAAATTCATTAATGTTTGTTGCCATGTTCTGAAAAACGAAATATTATATTTACATGAATTCTGTTAAAACAAAATATTCCATGAAGCATTTTTAATATAATTTATGTTTGTTTACATTTGGAATGTAAATTCAGAATAAAAAAAAAAATTCCTTGTGTAACGCCACTGTCGGTTTTATTTGCATAAATTTTGATAATAAATCGTTAAAAAACAAAAACTTCTGAAGATGTGACGTCCAAATTCAAGAGAAGATGACAGGTTTTACCAAACAAATTTATGTATTTGAATAACGTCTTTTAAAAAACTTTTTTTATTCTATTAGCAATAAACAGTTACTGAATCCCAATTTGGAAAGTTTATTTCTTGGAATCGTTGAATAATTGCCAATATACTCGTAAACAAAAAGTTATGTTTTTTATTATTGCTGATAGAGAGCAAAGACGTGTGAATTTAAAAAACATAATTAATGAAGTAAATAAAGAGTGGTCCAACTACATACATATAATGTACTCGTAAGATGTTAGTTAGAGCCAGATCGCGGATAACGAAACTGTTCGTTCATTCACACAGTTTCATATAAAACAATAACAAAATGTTAAATGTTGTTTTTGTTTCAAATGTAATTGTTCTAGTGAACGAACTCATGAACTCAAATTTAATTGTGAGTCAGACCCTACACTGAAAAAAAAAACGCTTCGTTATGGGAATGAAACCAGCGTTGTCAACTTTGAAATTTCAAAACGCACCAAAATGGGAGAAAAACGCGTTATTTCGAAAAAAAAAACGCACCAAACATTTTTTTTGTTAATATTATAAGTTGTTCACAAAATACGAGTATTATTAATAAAAGCTTAGAGCCCGCCCTTTTACTTAATGTGCTGTTTACAGAACACAGGACGAACGAAAATCGTAAAACAAATCTAAATGTTTTTTATACAAATTTTCTAGGCGAGTTGTTCGACCGTGCACTATGGACCCCACATAAATATTTTTATAAAAATTATATTCAAACAATTGAGTCTTTTATTCGCTATATTAGCTTCCAACATTGATACCAATAAAAAATTATGAATAGTTTGTTTTCCAGCTATCTATATGTCGACATTTCATCAGTAGACTTTGGAAATTTTTGAAAGATATTCTCAAACATTTAACTGATGATTAGGGTAGCTCCTATGAAATGTCGACACATAGATAGCTGGAAAACATAGAAAACAAGCTATTTATAATTTTTTATTGGTAAAAATTATATTTTTGTATTAAAAACACGATAACAACAATTATGTTTTTGTTTTATGACCAATTTTTTATTGTTCAGATAAGTTGATGTTGACAAGACAAGTTCTGTGACATTAGTTTTAGGTTAAACTATGATATTTTCTTTTGACTATTTTTTAATTCCTCTTGTCTAGGTTGGCCCTTTGTCAACTCAGATCTTGCCAACCCGCTAAATGGAAAATCTGAAGAGAGCAATTTATAACAAAGTTACCCAATATTATTCAACCATATTAATGTAACACGATCCTAATAGTTATGAAACAATTTGGTTAAAATAATGGGCATATTTCATAATGTATACAGGGCTACCTAGAACTCAACTTCAAACCTTAACAGGGTGACAAGATTGATTGTAACCATCATGAGAAAAATCAGAGCAAAAAACAAAAAAAAAACATTTTACTCAGTTCAAATGTTTTTCATCCGCACAAGCCCTTGTATTTTTTTAGATTTTTTCTGAGGCTGACGTTGAGTTCTGTGACACCTTGTATATTGAAAACATAAGACTTTCGTTATATACTCTATGGCTGATTTGGTAGAGTGCTTTGGTAGAGTGCTTGATTCCTGCCACAGATTCCTGTTTTTAATGCTATTTACAATTGTTATTTCTTTAATTGACCCAAAAACAACAACAAATCGTAATATTAATGCAAAATATCGTTATATGCGCGAAAGTTTTTCCATCAGGATAACGTCAAGTTTTTTTTGACTTATTTTATTTGAAATTTCTTCACTTCAGAGTTAGACAATTTCACACATAGAAAGGTATTTAATTACGCAGTGTATTAAGACTTTTACGAAAATAGGCGTTCAAATTAACATGTAACGAGTGTTTTTTTTGCTATTATCTTTTTGGCAACACTAGTTTTGACAGCTCACGCACGTTTTGTATCTTGTGTCACTGTCAAACATCTTCAGTTTGGTCTATAATTTAATCATGAATCGTCTTACAAACGAACAACGCTTGGAAATTATTGAATTTTATTACCAAAATGCGTGCTCTGTTAAGAAAGTTCACAGCGCGCTTCTTCCATTTTATGGTCAGTTTAATCGACCTATTGAGGCTTCTATTCGGGCTATTGTAAAAAAATTTCGCACCAAATTTACATTGTTGGACATTAAACCACCAACACGCTTACGTAGAGTGCGAACTGAAGAAAATATCGCAGCCGTATCGGCCAGTGTTGGTGATGACCGTGAATTATCGATTCGGCGCCGTTCGCAGCAATTGGGCCTCTGTTACTCCACTACGTGGAAAATTCTGCGGAAGGAGTTGGGTGTGAAGCCTTATAAGATACAGCTGGTGCAAGAATTGAAGCCAGACGACCTACCACAATGCCAAATTTCTGGTGAATGGGCTCTTGAAAAGTTAGATGAAGATCCACTTTTTTATCGAAGAATTGTGTTCAGCGACGAGGCTCATTTCTGGTTGAATGGATACGTGAACAAGCAAAACTGCCGTATTTGGAGTGAAGAGCAGCCAGAAGCATTGCAAGAGCTACCAATGCATCCACAAAAAACAACCGTTTGGTGCGGATTATGGGCTGGCGGCATCATTGGGCCGCATTTCTTCAAAGATGATGCGAATCACAACGTTACTGTGAATGGTGAGCGCTACCAGGCGAAGATAACAAACTTTTTTTTGCCCAAAATGGAAGAGCTTGACTTGCATGACATGTGGTTTCAACAAGACGGTGCCACATGCCACACAGCACGCGAAACAATGGACCAATTGAGAGGCGAGTTCGGTGAACAGTTTATTTCACGCTTGGGACCAGTCAATTGGCCGCCCAGATCGTGCGATTTAACGCCTCTACACTATTTTTTGTGGGGCTATGTTAAGGCTAATGTCTATAGCGACAAGTCCGCTTCGATTGACGCACTGGAAGCCAACATTATTCGTGAGATACCGGCCGAAATGTTGGAAAGAGTATGCCAAAATTGGACTAAGCGGATGGACCATTTGAGGCGCAGCCGCGGCCAACATTTGCATGAAATAATCTTCAAACATTAAATTATATCGATCCAACTATCGATCCAAATAAATATTTCATGCATTTTTCTGAATTCTATGTGTTTGTTTTTAATTTCCGATAGTTCTTATAAAATCACCCATTACTTCCTCATCACTGACAATGTACGAGTACAATTTCACCTCGCTAGATTCGTCAACAAACAGAATTGCTGCATTTGAGCAAATGAGAATCAACGATTACTGATTGTTGAAAAGCCAATGCATGCATAAAGAGTGACTATTTGGTTCGGTTTACGAACTGGCGGCAGCATCGGACCGTACCGAAAATGGTGGACGCTACCGCAGGATGAACCTTGTGACCAGAAGTTGATAATATGGCTGATATGCCGTTCCAACAGGATAGTGCCACTTGCCGCACAGCCAACGGAACATTGGTTTTTTTGCGCGAGAAATTTAGGGAACATATAATCTCAGGTCGTTACGATGTTAATTGGGCGCCACGATCATGTAATTTGACACTGTTGGACCTCCTTCTTCGGGGATATTTAAAAAAAGAAGCCATGAATAGATTCTTCCCGCAATAAGCCAGGAACAATGCAAGAGCTGAAGCATGAGGTAATTCAATACATTAACGACTTCGCACCTCAATTATGTCTCAGAGTCATTGCAAATATGGACCATCGGATAAAGTTTGGCAGCAAAGCCATGATAAGCAGTTGGCCGATATTTTGTTTCACAATCATTTTCATAGATCATACTGTCATAATAAAAAATCTTAAGATTATGCTCTGAAATCGGTTTGCTTTATTTAGCATTAACATCGTGTGGTGGTTGGATCACCTTTTAGTTGCACAAAATAAAAAAATATTATTACAAATTTTTGTGAACATCCTTCACGGTGGGCTAAACATGACACAAAAAATCAAATCGGCTATGTTTGTTTTTCTTATCCAATTATTATTTTTTTAAAACACGTTTTTATTCACTAATGATGGTCAAGTTTCAGGGTTACTGAACTTAAAGCGTGATATTCCCAAATTTTATTGACAAATTGTTTTTTATGTTCACACACGACAAAGCATACAAATGGATATGCTCGGGTATCAGAGTGGCCATTTTGCCATTTGTGCGGCTAAATATAACATTTTTGATTTTGATTTAGCTGCAAATTTTCCATTTAGCAGTTAGCATATTTTTAATCATTTTTCAATTATATATTTAGCATTTGTCAGCATTATTTAACATAAGAATATACAAAATATAGCTCAGTTAATATCAGTTAATAGACAACGATTGCCCAAATCTTTCCTTAATCTAAGTATTGCTAACTTTGTTTGTATAGAAAACAGTTTAAAAACGAATAAAAGCAAAATAAAATAACATTTTAAAGAAAAAATGATTAATTTCACTGTACGAGTAGAAGAAATAACAACTTTTGAACATCAGCGGCAGAAACAAAGTTCGTATGAATGATTAAATAAGAATTCAACACCCGATTTCTGGATAAATTTATATGATTATAAAATATATTAAATGAAAAACCACTGAGAGAATTAGCTAGTTCTGAAGTAAAGTTCATGATTTTGGCATTTAGTAACGCGAAACTTAGAGGGTGTATTGATATGCATCTAAGAAAAACAAAGATTCAAAATATAATGGCATTAAAGGCAATGTACTTGCTACTTTATATTGAATGTGGTTTGAAAAGAATTAATATATGTTGCGAAAGTGCGGTTAAAATAATCATCGAAAAAGCATCTTCATATTGACGATGGCATCTCATCAGAATTGTGACATCAATATTATGTAAATAGTCATCAGCAACATTAATCCGAATGACAAAATTCAACAGATAATTTTGTCATATATTGAGTGTCATCAATACTACGAGTACAACTGTGGTAATATCAATTCAATGATAAATTTTATTAATAATTATAATACATTTAATTTGTCAAAATTGTTTAAAAAAAAAAGGATAAAACTTTTCATCGCTGCGATGTCAACCGTTACAGCAATTGCTCTAATTATCATTAGCCGTAATTATATTCTTCATCAATGAAATGTCATACTAACATCACGGAAATACGTTTGATGCGAACATATGATCAATGCGATGTTACTCTAATATTGAAGAAATGACTAAATGAATATAATGGAAAAATATCATCAATAGAATGGCACACTAACATCAGACTAACAATAATTTGGACTCAATTTGATGTAAAAATCTCATTGATGTGATGGCTTATTAACGTCAGAAAGTGTTGTAAATTTTACGACAAAATATCATCAGCACCATGGTGCGCTATCATCAACTGACTTTAAGCTCCGATTAATTTTAATGATTTCAAAAATATGTTCAAACATGTAACTTTATATTTTACTATTTTCAAGAAATCAATGAGAATTAATATTTTCTAATACTTTAGATGACTTACTGTTATTATAATGTCCGTGTGTCGCATTATCATATTTCATTGATTGTATGCTGTATACGAGAAAATACTCTCTTTCTTTGCTTCGACGTGCTTTCCTTATTTTACTCTCTACCCTCTCATCATATTTGTTATATAACTAACGCTACATATGATGACTAAAGGCTATGTCAGATAACACTTTGTCGCTTTGAGTGACGTTTAAAACTTTAACAGAAAAATGCAAGGCACAAGGTGTGTTTCACAATAAAAACTTTGCAACACTCATGATTTGTTAATTTATCTAATCAAATTGTTGCTAATTTTTATAGTTAATTACTTCTTATGATAATAGAAGTTAGAAATATTATTAAGCGAACTACTGAAATTGGTTCTAATTGTTTGCTTAGTGCATAAAGCTTTGGAGCTATTAGAAAAAACTTCAACGCGTTGAAAGATGAGAGTTGCCGAACATCAATATGATGTGTAATATTACTGTTCATTTATATATCCGCCTAATAGTTATACTTATTTGGTTATGCTTAAACTATACTTGCTTTGATTACAAATTTACATCAATATGATGCATTCTTTTCTACTTCTAAAAATTGATTTAAGTTTAAAAATAATATAGTATTTTGGTTTTTATTCGACCTCTATTTCTTAATTAAGTAGTATTTCGTTGAGTTTAAGGTCCTTTTTGCTTATTTATTTTAATATTTCTGCCAATATTTCGCTTTCCTTCGGATAGCTTCTTCAGGGCAATAATATTTGTTATTGTTTAAAAATTTTTTAACCACAACAAATATTATTGCCCTGAAGAAGCTATCCGAAGGAAAGCGAAATATTGGCAGAAATATTAAAATAAATAAGCAAAAAGGACCTTAAACTCAACGAAATACTACTTAATTTAAAAATAATAATTTAACGACAAAATTCCTTTTCAACAATAAATGTAAAATATTATAACATAATTTATCCTTTTTTTAAAATCAGTTTTGAGAAATTAGATGTCTTATAATTATTAATAATATGCAATATTAGAGAAAGTCCCCTGATAACTTTTGTCATTTGAGATTGGTGTTAATTTTCACATTACTGATGACTATTTACACAATATTGCTGTCACAATTCTGATGACATGCCGTCATCGCTAGGCAGATGCCTTTTTCTATGAGTGCACTTAATTGAGCAATGTTATGGAAGTCTTACGAAATTCCAGAACAACTGATATAAATTTGTATTGAAGGAAAATTTTTATTACACATTTCTTTTTTTCAGTTAAAAATTGTATTGATCTTTTTTATCATAATTTTTTTCTGTGTACTGAAACTTATAAATTTTCACTGCCTTATAAATATTAATATTTAAAAAAGTGTATTTCGCGTAATTAATACTCGTATGATTTGCAATTCTCCAGATATTTTAGTACGGTTTGATTTATAAGTTGCTTATCTCACTTTTCGCAGTTACTTATACAATCTTGGTAATGAATTAGATTAAGAAAAGCGAAATGACGTTTTATTACGATTGCTTTGAACTAGAACTAAAAAGCATTGAAATGAAAAAACAAAAAGGGCAATTAACAATTGAATACCAAATATGGATTAAAAATGTTCAAACTAAACGTTGAGTTAAGCGGAACCACAAAAATATTAAATAAAAATCTGTCTACATACGTACAATTGTACTACGTACTATAGTATATAAATATAAGCGAATAATTAGTTTCGATTATTCGGCTTCACAAAACAACTTATGATAATTTCTCGCAACTGTTATTAATTTTTGTTTAGCAAATATATTTTTAATAGTTTTTTTTTCAAAGTTTGGAAGTAGTTTTGCTGTAATTTAAGTTTTCCATAAGATGAAACTTACATACATAAAATAATCGTATTTGTGTAATAAAAGTTAACAAAATTAACTATACTTTATGTTGAGAGTCAATTGGCTTTTACTAAAATTTTTTCATACAGGCCAGCTTAAGTTAGAGAGTAAAGCGTAACGTAATTGAAGGCCTGGATTTTACGATCAAGTGGGTAACTTAAATAGGAGCGCTAACGTTGCGCCATGAAAAGTAATGTTCTCTGAACTTGCTTCTAGTCCTTAAATGACCATAAAAACGGCTAAAGTCTTATTACTAATTACTAAAAAAATATCAGTTACTTTGTATCATGGTGCAATAATATTCATAACTTTTTTTTATGTTCAGTAAAAAATCTGCTGAATCAATTAATAAATTGTTTGAATGGGAATCCGCAAAGAAATTTGTGGATTCAAATAAAAATGCAATATATAAATAATTATTCAATGTAAACAACTTCTTTTTCTCGCAAAGGATTTTAGATATCATATATGTATATACACATGTATGTACGAGGTCTGATCAAAAATTGCCGTTATTTTTAAATTTCATGAGTTATGTATGTTCGGTTTTTGCATTTTTTTCTGTTATGTTGCTACACATGTCTGTTATACATGTTATGTTGGCAATATCAGCCACTTCGAATCGTATCATTTGGACATCGCTTAAAAGGATCGTTAACGATGATTCAGATTTCCTCAAAAAGGTCATAATTGGTGACGAATCATGGGTATATGACTTTGACATTAAAACCAACGCAAGTTCAGTCAAATGTGGCGGTTTCGCTCACTGTTTTCTTCGACTGCAATGGCGTGGTGCATCACGACCAATAAGGAATACTACCTTGAAGTTATGCGAAGCAATTCGTTAGAAACGCACAGAATTGTGGAAAAAGCAACCATCGCTTTTGCACCATGATAACGCACTAGCTCACACATCGATGCTTGAGCGTCAGTTTTTGGCCAAAAACAAAATCATTATCATGCCGCAACCTCGGCATTTACTGGACTTGGCCCCCGCTGACTTTTTCCTCTTCCCAAAACTGAAGACACCGATGAAAAAAAATCATTTTGCTACGATTGAGGAGATAAAAGAAATATCGAAACAGGAACTTTTGTCGATACCAAAAAGCGCGTTTGAGAAGTGTTTCGAGAATTGGAAAAAATGATGGCATACGTGTATTATATCTGAGAGGATTTACTTTAGAGGGGACTAGATAGTTATTGATTAATAAATAAATACTGTTTGAAAGAATTTAAAATAATGGGTTTTGTTTTGATTCAGACGTCCTATATACAAATTATTTTTCACACAAAAATTTCAATATATCCTTTTACTATAATTTTTTCTGCGTTCTACATTGAACCGAAACTACAACACAATAATAAAAAAACAGGGGTTTTTATTACTGTTTTATGTTGTGAGCTGTCAGACAAATGAAAAGAAAAATAACAAAACAATCATTTATTTCACTTTGTGGTTTTTCTCTCTTTTGTAAATAATAGGTTTATTTGTTTACTTTACAGTAAAATGCAATAAACTAGTAAGTTTTCAGCAAATTGTAAGAATTACTCTCTAAAAACTTTCTTGCCCAAAAAAGTACTGGAATGAAATATTTTTAAAATTCGTAAACTGTAGTAAACAGCTGATTTAAAGTATTCGTCAAAACCGTTCTTTGTTTAACTGCTGAAGCAAGAAAAATTATTTGCGGTAGCCCCCCAACAATATATTCACTTAGAATTTTACTAACTGCTTTTACTATTAGTTTTCACGTTTTGGCAGCGTTTTGCGCCTGTAAACGTTCAATATGACGTGCATCTCTGTCTGTAAGTGAACTTTGATGCCCATTTGCTTTCGAACCCGTTGCACTATATGTAATAATTATGGTATTTATCAGCACGACTGTTTTCCTATATTATTTCGCTAATCCGAATTTTTTTTCATATATTAATCGTCATGTTTAAACCTTCCGCCACCTGTTAGAACATGTCGCTCCTTTATTGCAACATAGTCATATCTCAAAAAAACTCGTTTCGAGAAAAACGCATTTAAAGTTTTAGTTTCCATACAAGTCTTAGCAAATTTTTTTAGACAATATCTCCTAAAGGAAACAGTTTAAAAGCAAGTTGTATAAATTTTTGGCACAATATAAATGGTGGGTAGTACTGTTAACAATTCTGCATTGTTAACTCAAAAAGCTCATTTTTTGAGATATGACTATGTTGCACTAAAGGAGCGATATGTGCCCAACTTTTGGTACGTTCTTTCACTAATGGCGGCCTACTCGTAGCTATTTGTGGGCGCTTGAAGAGCCTCAGCAGCAGATTTCGTCACAGAAAATTAAAACCTCCCGCAAATGACAAGAATTTGGCTTGTAACCTGCCATGTGTAATCGAGAATACTTTTTTGATGCAGACCCAAATCGACTAATATTTTGATGGCGTTATGTTTACAAATAACTAAGTTTTTTGTATGACATCTAAGATCTACTTAATTCGACTTCCTTTTACCGCTTCAGCCATCTACTGCAAAACGGCGGAGTCAAAGTTGTTAATAAGAAATATACATATGTATGTGTCTTGTTTACCTGCATACACGGTTGCCATATTTGACAATTTATCGTCGACGATTTCAGGTGCTGAAGATAGCATGTTAACGATTTGACGATCTAAGTTCTGTTTTTGACGATTTTTATAATTCACATATTTACTTTCTTATCTCTCAAGCAACTTTGATGTTACAGCTAAATACTTCCATTTTTTGTTTTTGTAATTTCAAGACATAATGGAAATAATAGCTATGGTACATTTACGAGTTGACAAAACCATTTTTCTATGATTTCAAATTTTTTCGAGATGTGATTTTTATCAACAAAAAATGTGTATTTAAAAATAAAGAATAATGTTCTTCTTTTAATACATTTTGATGGGATTCCAAAAACTATGAGCTCTGTTAGTTGACAAATTGTTAAAAATTTTCTTTAATGTTAATGTTCCTTATTTGGGAGTATGTATACTCCTAAATGCTAGATATTTAAAAGATCATATATGATTAGCATAAAAAAAAAAATTATATATTAAAAACTGTATTTTTATTCAAAAGATTGTGATTGTATATAATGAGATTTCAATTTGACGATAAATTCAGTGCTTTAAGTCTTTTTTCTCATACAATCGAACAATTACGAATACTGTTAAACTTGGAATGTGTAGTTTATGAAACATATATAAAGAAGCTGGATTTTCTAAATAAGTAATCAAAAATTATTCTCTAATGTTTTCTATATCTCATAGCAAAAATATTAATAAAACCTCATTATCTAACAAGAGTTTACAATAGTCAAGCAAAAAAGCTTAACAGAACCCAGGTGAGAAATAAATTGCACAAACCTTAGAAATGCTATTCTAAAATCTATCAAACTTCCAACGCTACCTTCTCTTTCGCAGATGACAGCAGCATTTGCCATTCGTACTCTTGTAGTTATAGGCCCAGTCTATCGGAGATCGCTGCCAAGAGGCTAAATATGAACGATTCACTGAATAGTGATCTTCTATTAATCTCGGAATGGGGTCGTAAAAGCAGGGTCACCTTCAACGCTCGTAAGACCCAGTGTTCTTTATTAACACACAAACATACGACAGCAAATGCTGCTTCATCTGTACTCATGGATGGTATAAATATTAAGGAATCGGATGCTCTTGATGTTCTTGGAATGAAGAGACAGTGTGACGTTCGCTGGACTGAAGACATTTTTCATGTCTCTAACGAAGCATTCAAGTGACTCGGTTTTTTGAAACGGTGTAAGATGTACTTCACTCCATCCGATCTCCTTACTATTTATACCACCTACATCTGACCGAAAATAGAATACAACTCCCATGTTTGGGCCGGTGCCTCAAAGTCTGTTTTGGAGTTACTCAACTGTGTACAGGAGAGGGCGAAGAAGCTTATCGGTTACAGCATATCCAACTCTCTTGACTCACTGGAGCATCGACGCAGCGTGGGGTGCGTTACTCTGGTCTGTCGTTACTACAATGGATTTTTCTCTGACGAGATTAGGAATCTTATTCCCGAAACATTTTTACGAAGCACGCGTTCTTCGTCCAGAGCTCATCCATTTGTGGTCGATTGCTCAGGAAATCGGACAACGCATTACAGAGAGAATTCATTTTTCAGCCGCACGCTTCGTCTGTGGAATAAGTTGCCTGCAGACGTGTTTCCTGTCACATAACGTTAAAACACTGGAAAGTTCAAGTCAAATGTTCACAAGCACTACTCCCTCTTTCCCGCTCCTCACAACCTCTTTTCCTAGTTCTGGTACTATGCACTGCATATGTGGGGGTCATCCCCTGAGTACTGGTCCAAATTTTTTTTTTTTTTTAACTAATCATTTTACTTGCTAACAACTTTCAATTACTATCTTGACGATTTTTCTTCCTCGAATTTGACGGTTTCAACCCCGATTTATCTGGCATCAACGCCTGCATATATGTAAATCTGTAGACGAAAAACAAACTTCTAACAAGTTTTAAACATTTTCAAAGTTGAGGAGTCCAAGCAACTGAGTTGAAAACATTAAAAGGTATAACGACATTCGTTTCCATATTTAAGAATTTGGTTACAAAACATTTTTTGTATTTGACTGTGAACAAAAATTTCAGAACGAGTCGCTTATTATTCGTAGCGGGCTGTTTGCTTAATAACAAACTTTGTTTGGTTTAATTATAACCTTCGAAAAGTTGTGTGTTAATGCTCACAGCATTCACAAGTCTACTCGTAAATAAGAAAAAATAAAGATATTTTTGAGTAAGCAAGTGATTGATAGACATTTAAAAAGATGAATAACTTACTTACTCGTACATATAATAATTTTTTCTTTTAACTTGTGGGTCTCATATCTTTGTATACAAATTTTTTAATGCTTAACTCTAAAATAAATAATTAAAGTCAACATTGAAATAACAAATGCAATGAACATACAAAAATATTCAGTTAGTTAGTTAAGACTTTTCAAGTTCAGGGTATCAAAATTCTTCCTGCGGTGTCCATTTAAAGTGAAGCAGAAATTCAATTAAACAAACAAGTGTTACTGTCAACACGTGTCAGGAATTCGTAATAATGATTTGTATTGAGTTTATTTATACTCGTATGTTGATAAAACCCAAAAAATTATTTAAGAAATTAAAAATTCAAGAAGCGACAACAAACAATTGCAAGCAGACGTCATCAGCATTTTGTTTATAACTTTTTCCCAAGAAGATGGAGAACTTTTAAAAACTAAATATGATAAATCCCTGTTAAAATCAAAAGTAAGAGACGAAAGTTGCCTAGCAATTAAAAGTCAATAGCAAGTCGTATAGGACATTAGTTCTTGGGCTAGGAGTATGATGTCTGCAAGAAAAGCATTTGTAACGTGATTAACCAGTGCAATAATTGAACAAACGAGAATATATGTAATGTAATGTTTTTTTTATATTGGGCCAGTATTTAGGGGATGACCCGAAATGCAGTGCATTGCACTGGAACTTAAATGGAACTAAAATGTATTATGAAGAGGAGGAAAAATAATAATAACACGGAAAGGCCAAAACAAACCTTATCGCAGCATTTAAAGTGATGCAGTTAAGTTAGTTCAAACTGATCAGTGGCCAGTGTATATACCTTCGACACTGCTCAGACTAACAAAAATTATTCCAATACCTCCCACACTGCAAGATTCACAACTCTGACTTGGTAGCACTGCTTTATTTGGCAACCGATTTAAATATGAAGGTTGTATTGTGATTAGTTTGGTTTGACTATCACTATGGATAGACTTACACCAAAGTAATATTTGCAATTTATTGAAATCGTTTATCAAACATTAATTTTGCCGACAAAATATGTGTCGTTCTTCTGTTTTGGGTTAAATGGGTACGCGTTTACAATCCAAATTATTGCTTTTGGATTGAGAATAATCCATAAGCTTTTATAAAGCATTAATATTATGGGCTGCCAGAGTCATTGATTCAAATGTCTTTAAAAATGATGATGGTCAGAATGTTACTGTGAATGGTGAACGCTGAAAATCAACATTCCAGCTTGCGCCTTGTACGCACTAGCCATGGTACTTCTCGCTTTTAGTACACACCTATAGTTTGAGTAGCACGCCTAAAAGCTAATTTGGGCAATAAACTAATTTTATTCATAAATCTCTTTATGAACCAGTGAATTCAGATGAAATATAAAAATTATTTTCTTCAGTAAAGAAGACTGGAGTAAAAGCGAAAAGTGATATATAAAAACCATAAAATTTTCCTTTCTTTCAAGTGTAATACTATAAAATTAAAAATTTTGGAACAACTTTATAATTCACCACTTTTAAACAATTATTAATATATTTAAAAACTATCCTGTCATGACAGACAGCAAAAACGAAACAAATAGAATTTTTTTTTTGTGATTGAACTGGAACACACGAGAACAATTTTGAGTCGAACAATTTTTGTTCTAATCCATCATATACTTTCATTTGGTGTAACATGTTTTATTTATTGGATTCCGTGACGCTTTTGAGCACTTTTTCATATTGATGTCTTGATCAATGATACGTACTTACAAAATAGAGCTCAGTGAAAGTACGCACTGCTAAGGAGAGTATTGCAGCTATTATTATTGAAGAATCGCTATAATTAAGAAATATGAAAGTAATGGATATTGTCTGTTATGAATCGACACAAAGTTGAACTCTGCTTGAATTTCTCTGGTGCAATTCTCCATCAGTGATTGCAGGAAAAACACAACGCCTTATTAAACATATGTTTGTTACTTGTTTTTCATGGTGTGAAAGAATACTGAAACATAGCAACATTATCTATTATGAGTCCGCTATGGCTAACCAGAATGTCGACTCATTGCATAAAAATTCATTTCTCAAATGTTAATATTGAAATTCCTCTTATTTTCAATATTATAAATTTATATAAAAGAAAAATTCACAGAGGAGTCAAACAGCCATGTGATAAAACTCACATTTCGCAAAATAAATGTGATTACGATTTGAAGTCACAAAATTGGTGTGGTGAAAGTCGCACTCACAAAAAAATTTGATATTTCAATTCGCAAGCAAATGCTGAAGTGAACTCTAAGTGAACTTGCTTATACTATAAAAATTAATAGATATATAGATAGTAATTAGAACTGAAAGCAACTAAATAAAATTTAACATATTTTCCTCAAAAAAATTTTTAGTTAGTTTTACTAAAAAAAAACTTTGCAATTAAAAAATATACGTTTTTTAGTATGATTGCTGTGTTGCATTTGTTAACTTTAAAACTGTCGAGTTCAGATGGCGCAACTAGGTTTTTCGCATACAAAAAGCAAGTGCTGCCAAATTTTGCACATATTTTTGCTCAAATAATCCGCGCGATCATCAGCACAAAAAAGTGATTTGTGATTTTGACCTCACAATTTAAAAATTTAGCACTTGGCTAGCAATCACTGCGATGTCAAGGAATACCATAAAAATATCTGGTAGGACTCAAAGATACGCGGATGTGTGCCGAAGGAAATCAATTCGTGTCATCTATTATGTATTACCCAAAGGAAAATTCAGCATCTGTCATTGATGGTTTAACATAGTCAGTGATTTGTCAGATGAATTATTATGACGTTCGCCACCGGGAATGCTTGATATGTGGGATTGAAGCCGATTCGACAAAATTATTCCAACATACATATCATTTCCTTCACCTCCTTTCCCAACAATCAGGCACTTTATGCCAGAACAATTGTTCTCGTGTGTTAAACATCAATACTAACAGAAGACGATTAAATAAACAACCCACAACTTTGATAGTCTCCCGGACACTTATAATTAAGCTTGAACTTTGGCCCTTACCGAGCAGGATGTGTTTGCAGACCATTTGTGAAAATACCAATAAAAATTTTTTGTAAAATTATATGAAAGTTTTCGCAAAATATTTTGAGCTTCTTGACGAAAGCCAGATTTGAACTTGAGGCAGAAAAATACCATCATATTGCTCCTTTATTGCACCATAGTCATATATAAAAAAATGAGCTTTTCGAGTTAACAATGCGGAATTGTTAACAGTACTACCTTTTATATTGTGCCAAAATTTTAATTAATTTACCTTTAAACTGTCTCCTTTAGGAGATATTTTTTAAACAATTTTTCTAAGACTTGGAAACTAAAAATTTGAAATGTGTTTTTCTTGAAACAAGCTTTTTTGAATTATGACTATGTTGCAATAAAGGAGCGATATAATATTAGAAATATTTTGAGCTTACTCAACACAATGTACGTTTTAAGTTCTGTATTTAAGAAGAAAAAACGTATTTTTTATACAAAATTGTAAAATTTTATTTCCATGAAAACAATAATTTTAAAACAATATGTATAGGTATCAGCGATTTTGTGAAGAATATAACTTTTGCTGGAGTAGATAAAATATGTATGTAAGTCATTTTTTTGATAATGGCAATAAATGATAATGAAGGAAAACCATACAGTTTAATTGCCCAGCAAAGACACGTCATAGAGTTGTTCTGCTGTGCAACAGGCAATTTTCAAATGAAAAATTTTAGCAAAGTCATGTGGTTTGATGCATGTTTCGAGTAAGGCAAGCGTTTTTAGCAAATCATTGTAGACCAACCAGTTGTGGATTTAGTCTTACTGAAGGATTTAAATTCATTGTTTGTGATTTTCCAATACAATATATTTTGTTCTATTCATGATGCCTCCCTAAAAGTCTTAAGCTGGATCCGGTAAAGCGGCCGATACCCGTTCCAATTCAATTGTGAATTGAGTCTGACAACTGAATTGATTATTGCCCACTCACTTCATAAACTGAATTGAAAGATTTTCATTCAACTATTAAATTCAATGAAATTATAGACAATTTTAAAAATATATAATGTTCTTTTTGCAAAAACACTACAAATATAAATTGTGAGACCTGATCAAGAGACTCGAACACACACAACACAATCGAACTGAAAGACTTGCTAACCAACTTGAAAAAACCAAACCATTTTAATTTTTCTTCAACCACCTCGGCAACTGCCAAACTAATCAACAGATAAAGCCATACACGCTTTGATTTGGACAACAACCGACTCAGTTGCCAACTGAGTTGAAACGTGTACGGGTGCCATATACAGCCTTTTACCTTTTACAAGTATATTAAAAGTAAAAGTAGAGACTTTTTTCCGTTAACTGAAAAAAAAATTAATGTTCATACATTTATTTCCCTACGGAATTGTTGACAGTTGACTATTATTATTAATAAAATAGATTTTTAAAAAGTAATGATAAAAATGAGGTAAGTTTTTACATATCTACATACACCTTTTCTACACAAATTTACAAATTATTTTTCCGTGCAGAAATAAATGTATATGTCCAAACGTGAATTTTCGTAAGAACGCCGTACCGGCCTTAACGGTGAAAAAATACAAAAAAAAAAAAAAGAAACACGTGTACACATACTGCTACCTACTCGTATTCCGGTGCACTTTGGTTTCAAAGGAATTTAATTAATGAACATGCACATATAGAAAATATATACAGCAGTAACAAGAGTCATGTGCACAGGATGAAAGACAAAACACTACTCGAGCTGATTGGGGAAAATGCGAGTTAGTGCCTTTCTACATGTGAAAAACGGCATGCAAATATGTTTTTATGAATGAGGGCATTTACCTTTGCTAACACGATACGAGTATATAATAAAACTTAGTTGTGCTCGTATGTGAAATATTGAAAATAGCAACAGCAGTGTATACATTGTAATGCTTCTTGTAGTGTCGTAAACAAGTCCACATTTTATCTACACCTTCAAAACACGGTGTAGAATTGTCTAAAGATAACTCAGTATTGTAAAAGTCATAAATAAATATCTGATAGGACTTATATCAAAGACTATAAAACGTTAATAAGTTTTATTTTTGTGCGAAAAAAAAAATGAACAAAAACAATTGATTTCACCCGAAAAAGATAAATATATATTTTATCTTAATAATAAAATTATCTTAATAATAAAATTATAAAAAAACCTTAAGTATATTAAGTCATTGTAGACAATATTTTGTTGCTATATCTCTTTTATTTAGCAGTTTGCGGACTTTTGGGCGATTTCAAAAAAATGTGAAATGCTTTTGTGAAACGAAAACTTGTTCGATGGAGAATTAAACGTTGGAATTTAAAGAATATTTTTTAATACTAATTAATACTCGTATATAAACTAGGGGGGTGAATTAGTGTTGTATGGCAAACCTTAAGTGCCCTGGAGAAGATTCAAAAAGCCCGTCAATCAGTGCATATGAGTGGGTGTCGTGTTTTTGTTTAAAGGGAGACGTACAAATAAAATCTTCAATCATTTCTATTTTGACTACGCAGCGTTCGTTTCTAAACAAGTCATCATCGGATGATGAATTATTGTTATCTTGTGCATTTTTGAAAAGAAAAAAAACTTGAAAAGAAGAAAAAACTATGGGCGAAAAGTAGTAATAAATGAAAAAAATAATATATGCTTATATATGAGTAGTATATATGTATACATACATATAAAAAATAAAATCCAGTAATCATAATAAATATGGATGCATTTTTTTATTTTACTTATTGTTGTGTATTTCGATAACAAAACTGACAGTTTCTATCGTCAATCACAATTGGAGACTATCAAAAATAATTGTACGTCAAAATGAAATATCAAAAGTTTTTGATTTTCATCATTCAGAGCCGACAACTAATAGGTGTACCCGAGAAAGGACGACCGCACGCACACACTTAGAATGTTGACGTGATTTTTTTATCGTCTCCAGGGCACTTTAGGAGCGATATTGGGATACGCTGGAAAATCTTATTTTGTAAAGTTTGGTACAAAAATGCACGAGCCCAAAAATATAACGGTAAAATGGGGCTAAATGGCTTCACGTCGGGTTCAAAGGCAGGGCAAAGCGACAGAAAATCCACAGAAAGGCTCATAACTGTCTCTGAGTCGCTCTTAGGCGAGCATAATATAAGACCGACCCTCACTAATATTTCTCCCTGTACATTTCTTGTGAACTTATATACCTCCCTAATTGCCCAACTTAAGGGACTGCTATAAAAAATTTTAGTTTTAAATATTTTAGGATCAACCGCCCCCAGAGGGCTTCTAAAGTTACTGCATGTATGGCCGACTTCCAATATTTGTGTGACCCTAGCAATTTTGTAGAACATACCTCGTTTCCACCTTCAATCCTTTTTAAAAACAAATTTATTGTTATACCTTGATTGGTAATGCTGTATCGCAAAAACTATGATATAGATTCTCTGGACATATTTGATTTCATAAAAATGTCGCCTATGACTCTAAACATAAACTACTCGTAGCGACCGCATTTCGTGGATATAAGAATGATTAATATAGAATTACCGCAGACAGTGAGGAAGTCATGGAGACTGAATGCGATACTTAGACAATCAATTGTTCATCATATATTTTGTATTCTTCTTACATATATATACAGTGGTGGACATATAATTAAAACATAAATGTGATATATCATTCTTTTGATATTTTATATGATCTGTTGTTATTTCAACGGAACTTTTCCACAACAAAGATAAGTTTGATATCTTTTGTACTTCGTTCTTTCTTTACAATAATTTTTTGTTAAATTTTCTTTAAAAAATAAGCCATTATTTAGTGAAAGGGATGTTTTTCAAGTCGACACACAATTAAAACATTTTCAGTTCTGCTATTCAAATAGAGATATTCTAAATAATATAATTTTGTTTTGTTGCGAAAATTTTTTGATAGGTATGATTTAAATAATATCCGTAGTATTGTACGCCAATATTTGCCACGAGGTATGGGTAAAAAACCAAGTTGCTCCGAAGAAGAAAGGAAGGTTATCATTAGATGAATGAGTCTCCGAAAAGACGGTGAATATTCTCAATTGCTTATTTGCTCTAGAGATAAAACGTATAATGCAATGAATCATTTTGAAAAATTTGGGGACACGAATAATGTACCCAGAGCTTTCAAATCACGTAAAACCACAGCCAGAGACGATAGAATAGTCATAAGTTTTTCTAAAGCTGACCGATTTCAAAGCTCTAAACAGCTAAAAGTTAAATTAGAGTCATCATATGATATCCATATATCATCTTGAACTATTTGATGGAGACTTAATGAAAGTGCTTACGTGGATGCACAAAAAAAATTTTAATCCGGGTTGGATTTTGTCAGAAAAAGCATTAACTAATTCGCTAATGTTTTATATTAAAAATAAGTGACTTATAGTCAACTATTATTCAACTAATGGATTTATCGGAGGTAGACAAGGCAAATTATACAAGATCAGAGAAAAATAAAGCTTATAAAAGGCGTAGAAATAGGTTTTTTCACCTTAAAAACTATGGAGTGACAAATCCAAGTTTTTGCAGTGGGGATCAGATGGAAAACGGTATGAATGGCGTCTAGTTAACCAGCAACAAAATCTCGGATATACCATCAATACAATTAATTTACTATCAAAAATGTTTTAATTATGTGGCCACCACTGTATATTTATCACTTTTTTAATGAGAAAATTATTTTTTAAATTTTATTATAAGCAAATTTTATTTTGTATTAAAATTCAAATTTTTAAAGTTTAAAATTTTTGCTTTCGAATTTCATTTCGAATGGGAAATGAAATATTCAAACTACCACTTTTGCAGAACATCAAAAACGAAGAGTTTACTTTTCAAATTGTATTTTACTTTCATTCTACTACTTTTTTAGAACATGCCCGATAATAATAAAGCAATCATGAAAAAATGTTCTATAGCTTTATCAGATCTGACAATATTGCCAGAAAAATTTGCAGAAAATTTCTATCAATCGTGTGAATTTACAATATTTGTCTGGCAATGTTGTCAGACAAAAATATTGTCAAAAACCTGACAATCGTGTAAACACTTTTCTTTGCCGTTGTCAGATAATTGTCAGAGATTGTTAGCTTAATTCATATTGTCAGACGAAAAACAAAACAATTGAAAATATAATTTTTTAGCGCCAAACAAAAAAATAAAATTAATTTTTTGAAAACGTTATTTTAACAATTCAAGAATGGATTATAATTATAATCTATAGATGTTGAAGATGAAGAAGTGTTTTGAAAACTGTTTGTACCAGCCTATAAAAGTTTCATCGCCAAGAACTCTCCAGTTGCTAAAACCCAAAAAAAAATCGTTTCGGAAAAAAGTAGAAACTTCATAGTCTCATGAAAATATTTTGAAACGATTGAAACGGTTGTGTGTCGGAGAAGCTTGTGGAATGTGAAATGCGTAGAATATAAACTACACAAATATAGTGCATGACAAGAAGTCGCACATGATATTCTTGTGAGTTTCAATGGCTGCAAAGGTAAAACTTTCTACTGCAACTTAAGTAAGCTTCGGTTCCGCGAAGCTAGGTGAGTAATTATGCTAAAAATCTGTCTTGATGGCAACAAAGCACCCAGTTCTTTACTTAAACACTGCAACGTTTCTTTGTTTCCTTCCTCACCGTCACTATTTTCTAAAATATATGCTGTTAAATTGTTCGCAATATCTTGATCCATATAGTAAATATAATTTTCAAACCCAATCAAATTGTTATGTTAATGTTTTGATCCTGATGATTGAGCTGACAATTTTTGCTGCATAACAAATCTGACAACCGTGTGAACTGACAATACTTTTCATGCCAACATTGTCAGATAATGTAATTGTCAGCTAATTGTCTTACAATACAATTGGCAGTTTTTCTGACAATTGCCTAGCAACCGTGTAAAGTGACAATTTGTATTCTAAGAGCAATTGTTCATTGTCATGCAATTATCAGTCTGAAAAATACTTATGGAATATTTTCAAACTTTTGAAAACGATATTTTTTAAAACGATCGGTTTCCACCTCATATCTGATTGTTATTTATTTCTTTGAATAAATATGAAATTTAGAGCACAAGCAGAAAACTAATATTTCGAAACCATCATTCCATGCATTTGGCCAGAAATTATGGACTCGTTTTACGATAAAGTTTATTTGGAGCCGGGTTTAAGTTCTTGTTTTAATATAATAACAATAATAACAACAATTGTAAGAAAGTTAACTGCAAATGTTTTTGCTGTAAACACTTTCTCTGGCAAATCAAATGGCACAAAATGACAATTTATTGGCAGAACATTAAAGAGTGCTTCAAGTGTTGACATTTGTCAGCGAACAAACAAAAAGCAACAAAAATTTTGATAAGACTGAAAAATTCCAATTTAATTAGTGCTTTTTTCCAAGCAACACTTGAGCAAATAATACAATTTTTTTTAATATTTTACGTTTTTAAAATTATTTAAGAACTTTGACTTACCACTAACGCCTCCTCCGACATTTTGTGATGATATGATTAGTAACAATTTTATCGGTTATTTAGTTTTTATTATTGCTGTTATTGTTGTTTGTTTTTTATTTCGCAAATGTTAAACGAGATGTTTGCAATAGAAACAGCTTTAAAAAAAAAAGTAAATATTTTCTTTTAATTTTTTTATTAAATTTGTTTTGAACCGAAAACAAGAAGAAAAACAACTTAGTATCTTTTTTTTAGACCAATAAGTTAGTCAGTCTGCTAGTTAGTTGTTGGTTGCCGGTTTTGAAGTTTTATTCAAATTTTTCGCTTTGAATTTTTTTTTATAAAAAAATTTTTTTTTCTTCAGTTTCACTTCAATGTTTTTTAAACTTAAGAAAAATTTATTTAATATTTTTTTATTTTATTTTGTTAACAAACAAATTGTGTGCAAGACGAACGATATGACACACAATACAAAACTGTTGAGCGTTTGAATTTAAACTGAAACTTGGAATAGACCATTCCATTTGTATATTTAACGTTTTTTCTTTATTTAAATTTATAAATTTTTTTCTTAACCTCCATCGTTAATCACGAGCAGATACTCTGTCTCAATTGCGCTGAGAGCGAGAAAAACAAGAGACACCGGAAATAAAAAATGCCAAAAATATTTAAATTATTTAAATTGTTACAATTTTGCTTAAATACGTTTTTACTCGCTGGGCGAAAATGAGAGTAAATTAAACGAGTAATTATTTATTTAAATAAACATTAAAATAATCTTATTGTCAATTTGCTTGTTGATTAAAGCCATAAATAATTTAATACAAACACAGAATGCTCACTTACATACACACATACATATTTATATTATTGAATTGAGTTAAGCTTTACCCTACACATCATCTCATCACTCAATTGCCTGACACTAAATCTGATATTTAGAAACAGATTCAGAATACTGAATAATAAAAGTTCAATGTCTTCAAATTTCTATCAGCAAAGAAAACATGTGAAACCAATTCGATTTTTATCCTCAGCTTTTAAACAAGTTCAAAGGTTTCTAATGCAGGTATAAAAGCGAGGAAATGAATTTTTGTCTAGGCCACATATCAAATCAACCTTAAGATTTCGCCGTAAAGTAGGATTTTTTTCATACATGTTTTTTTAGACAGCCTTTATTCAGAAATGGAAAATGTTTGTATTTTGTTCGATTTTTTTTTTTTTTTTTTGTAATTTGTTCAGATTTGCAAAAAAATCTAAATAACTTCACTAATTTCGTTGACAAAAATTATCTTATTTCATAACAGCTACTATAAGGCCCGAAACAACACATACATAAATGGCGCTAGTTGTATTGCAGTCAGTTAATACTAAGCTTCAAAAGACAGATGTTAAAATTTCATGATATTCTATTCATTAGTTTAAGAGTTATTGTGCTAAGAGTGACGCTACTTTTGTTATTTTCAAAACAACAGATCAAAAACAATTTCGTGTTTTAATTTTACACTACTTCTTGATGGGGAAAACTGCCGTTCAAGCTAAGCAATGGCTTCAAAAGTGTTCTGGGGACTCCGCGCCATCAAAAACAACAATAAAACGTTAGTTTGCTGACTTGAAACGTGGCCGTAGAGACACCGATGATGCAAAACGCAGTGGACGCTCAAATGAGGCGGTAACACCAGAAAACATAAAAAAAATCCACAAAATCGTTTTGAATGATCGAAAAGTGAAGTTGCGTGAGTTAACTGACATCGTATAGATATCAAAAGAACGTGTTGGCTTTATTTTGCATGAGCATTTGACTATGAGAAAGCTCTGTTCAAAGTGGGTGCCGCGTTTGCTCACTGTTGACCAAAAGCGAAAACGTGTTGATGATTCTGAGTAGTTTGACCATGTTTAAACGTAACAACCCGGAAATTTTGTGTCGATATGTGACAATGGATGAAACATGGATAAATCAGTTCACTCCGGAATCAAAACTTTCGTCACCTGCGTGGACAGCAACTGGTGAACCTCATCCAAAGCACTCGAAGACACAACAATCGACTGGAAAGGTAATGGCCTCGGTATTTACGGATGTGGGCGGTGTAATATTCATCAACTATCTTGACCATTAACAGTGAATATTATATAGCGTTGTTGGAGCGTTTGAAGGCCGAAATTGCAAAGAAACGACCGCATATGGCAGAGAAAAAAAATTTTGTTTCATCACGACAACGTACCGTGTCACAAGTCAATCAAAACAATGGCAAAACTAATTGAACTTCGAATTACTCCCACGTCCCGCGTCGTCAGATTTGGCTCCCAGCGACTACTGGGTATTCGCAGATCTGAAAAAAATACTCGCCGGTAGGAAATTTCGAAAGAATGAAGAGGTTAACGCTGAAACTGAGGTCTATTGGAAGGTAAATCGTTCTACAAAAGTGGTATTGAAATGTTAGACCGGCGCTGGAATGATTGCGTTGCTCTTGATGGAGATTACGTTGATGAATAAAGCTAATTTTGAACCAAACAAATTGTGTTTTCTTTGTTAGGCCCGGGACTTTTCAGCCCATGTAGGATAACAAATTCCACGCTACTCAGTAACAATATTTTGCTTTTGTAAAAAAAAAAAAATTACGATATTACGCAGTACTAACTATGCGCCGAGCGTTACTCAGAACTATCAAACTGTATACATAGTGAAATGTATTTATTTTAATAAAACTTAGTTCACAAGATTTTTCAATTTTTACGCTGTAAAATTGCGCTTAAGTCACTTTTTGATTTTGTCCTGGATATTTTATAATAATTATGTTATAGTCGTTGATTTATGTATAATTATATAATTCAACGACTGTGTTTTCACTCATATCAAATTTTCATATCAAAATTTCACCAGATATGTGAAAAGCGGAACAAAAATGAATTTTCTAGGAACGGCAGTAACGAAGCTAGATTTTCGTTTCCAAAAACTCCGAGATGTGAAACCACCAACGTAACGTACACATTGGTGCATTGATGCACCTCCAGTTTAGTCAACGTGAGTATTTGGGTTTCTCAACAGCCATCACAATAACCACTGTAAGAAAACAACTTCTGCCACCGCCAGTTGAGGCCAATCCAGGTGGCTACCCCCTCCATTGTCACGATATCTATCGGCATCATACCGCATCCAAAACCCCTCAGTAAGTCCATTGCTTTTTATTACTCTAACTCCTGCGTGCTCGCACGTATTTGTGCCAAAAACCCTTAGATACTGATTTTTATCAAAATATATATCTACATATACATTGGAATATCGAAAATGGATAAGAAACCATAAGGAAAGAGATATTCACGTAATTACCTCCGCGAACCGATTTTCAGCACAATCTTAAAAGCTGTTTTCAAAAACAAATAAAAATATCATAAATCGGTCTAAACCGGGAAACATCCCGCTTCAAGGATTCCGGATAATCTAAATTATTTTGGTCTTTGAAAATCTTTGGTCTTATGAAAATCTTTAACGCCGTTTTCAAGAACGAATAAAAATTTCACAAATCAATGCAAACCAGGATAAAATCAGTTTTCCCCGAGCGAGGATATCTTGATCGAAATTTTAACCGCAATCACTAAAATCAGTTGAGTCGTTTTCGAGAGGAAAAAATATTACAACGTGAAAAAGGGAAAATGGGTTTGTAGGGGCAACTGATAGCATAAATACATTTTTCGGCTTTGGAATCCTTTAAATACTGATTTTTATCCAATTCGTTTGAGCAGCGCTTTGATATTGTTGAAGCCTTTTACAAAAATGGGCGTTCAAATCAAAATACATTCGGTGCACTTGGTCCTAATTTTTTTGGTCAGCATAACCGGCCAAATATATCCACAATCGGAAGAATTGTGTGCAAATTTTAGCAAAGCGGTCTGGAAGAAATGATGCGTATCATTAATGGACCTAATGGCGTATTAACGGTGCCATTTAGCGTGGGTTGAACAGACAGATCGTGGGTAAAGATTTACATCAGCATCTGCCTTATATTGGGTGAATTGCGAGGCCCTTGCTTCAGGCCTTTTAATCGCTCCTGTGTGCAATTTAACAGAAGTCAATGAAAGACAAGGCTCAATAAGTTGGTAGGCCGAATACAATTACCAACAATTAACCAACGCACACATCTAACCATCACTTCCGATTCCTTACATTAAACATATCTGTTGCAAGACAACAGCACCTCGGGGGTTATTGGCACCTGAAAACCGGCATTACACCATAATAATCAGGGAAGCTAATTCCCCTTCCTGCGATTTTAGGTTTAAACCACAGGCACTCAACTCAACTATGATCAGCGCCTAGATGTTTTGCAAGCAGAATCTCCCGGAGCTTTGCCCACTCCCGTTCTGCCAATTAACTTTCGGTAAAAATTTCATAAGTCCAACACAACATAAGTCATGCGTCTTCCTAGAATTTTATTTGCCATAACAATCGTCAAACTCCTTCCCCTCTATGGCCCAGAAAGCATAGTGCCCTGGTTTGGTGTGCGGCAAGGCAAAACCTGCTCGCGGGGAGCAGAAGGGTTTTGAGCAGACAGATTGCGAAACTGATTTACATCAGCAACTGCCTTGTCGGCTTAATTTGGTGATCCACAAAGTGAATTATTTACGCTTTTGCAACGCTCACGCAGGTCGCAACTTTTTACCATAATTTTGTAGCCATATTAACAAACCCCTTGCTGAAGACTTCAGCCCTCTAATATCTCCTGTATGCAATTTTCCAACAGTCAATTGGAGATAAGACTTAATTTATATCCGTAAAAAAAACCGTAAACCAGCCTTAACGAAAATGGGTGTTCAAATCAAAATGCAGTCCGCACAATTCGTCTTTACCAACGAAGCACACCATCACCTTACTGAATTCGCTGATAAGCAGAATCATGGCTTTTAGCCAAATGCATTCAGAAAGAGTGACTATGTGATTCGATGTGGGATAGCGACGCCATGATTCTTCGAAAATGAGGTCGGCCAAGCAATTACGGTGAAAGCTTTTCGCCATAGCAGTATGAGGATTGCCTGCGGCCAAAATTTGAAGATATGGTCCTCGTTGATATGTGGTTCCAATAGTTTGGCGCCATTCGCCACACAGGTAACGAAAAAACGACTCTTTTGCGTGACAAATTCAATGACCGTGTTATGTCACTTCGTGGCGATATTAATTGGCCGCCACAATCATGTGATTTGACATCGCTAGAGTTTTTCCTTTGGGTATTTTTAGAAGAAAAAATTTACGTCAATAGCTAAATGATGAGATAATTGGGCATTTTAACGATCTTGAACCGCAATGGAATCATGGAAAATATGGAGCACTTGGCCGAAATTTAGTTTCGCACATAATTGTCACAGAACCCTTTATGATATTAAAAAATATTAATATAATTCTCTGAAAACTTTTTTTTACAATTTTGGTTGAAACACCCTTTATAAAAAAATGTCTAAATTGGTAAGAGAGCTATTATATGTATATATGTGTGTCAGTGACATATTACAATATTTGTAATAATTGTTATGACAAATTTTACAAAATAATTATTAGTAGTAAAATATTTATTAATACAGTGGTTTTATAGAAAGAAAGGCAAACAATAAAAGATTTACGATTTATTTAAACTGTGAAAGTAGATTTCAACCAAAATACTTGTGATATCAACACAAAAAAGATTAATTTATTCAGCTCCTTAACAGGTTACTATCGAAATTCCCACATATTATTTCAGAGTTTATAGTAGTTGAGATTCCAGTCGTTAATTCTAACGTGAAATCATCATAAAGTTTTGAATGAATTAACTCTATATTAAAATTTTGTTTCATTATCATTTTCTTTATTTAAATCGGATTTATGTTAAAAATCAATGTTTTCGTACGAAAATACATTTCTGTGGAAACAACATCGAATAAAATATTTCTAAATTTAATAAATGTATACTCGTACATACATATTTTTATATATAAATAAAACCAAGAGATAAAACTAAACAAGCTGTTTGCTAAAAATGAGCAAATTTCGTAATATCCACGGATTTTTTAATGGCGCAGCTCACGTAAGATAAACAATTTAGTACGTAAATACTATTTCATCAAATGAATGTACAAAAATTGGTTTTCGAATTGGCTTGGGTAGTTGTTCGGGGTAATATGACCACATTGCTTAGATATTGTGTACATGTTGTTTTATTATGTCACAGCATCTTAAAAAGTTACACGATTAAGTAAAAAGTCCAGAGCATAAAAACTTTATTATCATTTACGTATGTTGTGCCCGTTTAAGACTTGATGCCGTAACTCTTCACCGTCGACTCTCCAACGTTTGGGAGCCAAGTACGAACTAATTGGTTCCATGAACAATAAGCCAATACCCAAAGGGGCTTCAGATCGCCAATGTCCATGAAAATAAATAGAAGGATTCAAGACAGTGCACAAGATCTTAGCATTTTTCATTTTTCAGACTTCAATTTAGCTAATTATCGACTGGAACTTGGGTCTACACTACACATCTGCGCGGATACACTCAAAGCATACAAACTTTTGAAATTTCATATGATTGTAATTGTTTGTAAGTTTTTCAATGCTTCTTGTACGGATGGTTATTGTTCTTTTTACATAAAATGAATGCCTATACATGCCAGCGCGTATAATTGTTTTAATTCGTATGAGAAAATAAATCTGCAATAAAGAACAGAAGTATACTTTTTGTCACCAATTAAACGAAAAAAAAGTTCGATCAATATGCCGCGTCCATTGAGAAACTGTGTGTGCGTGTGTATATGTATGTGTCCACGCGTGCGTGCCAACAAAGCATCAGACAAGTTGTACGATGAAGTTTTACAAACGGTTGTTTGTCTTAAACAAAAAAATAACAAGAAACCATAAGTATTTTGTTGCCTGGATAAGTTGTAGTGTAGTAGCAGTAATAAAGCAAACCAACATCATACAATATAATATGCTTATTTTAAAAAGAAGTAATGCGGAGTAACAAGTTAGAACTGTTTTCGGCATACTTTCTGTTACACTCTAGCAGATGTTTAGTCTACACCCATGGAAAATCCAACTGACTCAGGAATTCCCTCGAGAAGTAGGTATTGTTTTGGAGTATTTCTAAACAGAGTATTCTGATTTTCTGTAATATGAAGAGTAGTGAAAAAGATTTACATCAGCCTTTACGGCCTTATCTGATGGTGGACGAATTCCACGGAGTGAATTATTCTCGATTCACTACAGCCCCCGTGTGGCGTACTGGGCTCACAAAGGTAGCAGTTTTTGCCATATGAACAACTTCTTGTTGAGGAGTTCAGGCCTTCTAATCCATTTTGTATGCAATTTCCCAGCAATCAATGGAAGAAAAGGCTTAAGTTAGTAGACCGAAGCCCACTAAGAGCATCAACCCTTAAACCAACTCACCCCTCAACCATCACCACTTGTTCCTGACAGTACAGGTATCTGTTGTAAAGGCAACAGACTCTCGGGAGGTTGTTAGTCTAAAAAAAAGCCACGCACCAAACAATTTCTGCGTTTTAGGTTTGAAGCACAGCCAGAACGTTTCAGTCAAGGTAGGCACCTCAACCATGATCAACCCAAGTTGAACTGCAATCAGAACCACCTAGGGGCCATGCTGATCGCCGTTCTTATTTTAGTTTTATTTGCTACAACAAACGAGGGGCTCCTTCCCCTCTTTACCCGAGAAACAGAATGCCACGGTTAGGAATACGCCAAGGTCAAAGTTGTTCTCCGGAGGGTGTAGTATAGAGAGGTTGTCGTAGTGAACAAAATACTGGGAAGCCCTAACTTAGATTATGTTTGGATATCTAATAACGGCGCCAAGGGTAAATTGGCAGACCCCAGGAAGTTCTGTTTTATAAACTATCTTGCCACTGATCATGGTTGAGGAACCTAATCTTGGCTGGAATGTTCTGGCTGTGGTTTAAATCTAAGGTCGTAGAGAGCCGTTATTCTCTGACAATTATGGTAAATGTCGGTTTTCAGGGAGCTAATTATAGTCCCCGAAGTGATGTTGCCTGATACCTGTAATATAAAAAACCAAAAATGATGGATAGACCGGCGAGTTGGTAAAGGGCACGTCGAAAATTATTTATTTTTATTTTTTTGATATGTTGTGATGGAACTCTTTTTTCTTCATGCCAAAATTAATCATAAAATCAATTGCATAATACCGATTGCCAAATCGACCCACCCTATTGTACATACATTTATTATTGATTTAAGCTATTTACAAGATGTATCGGATGGATTTTATTGAAATCTAAGGAATAACTTTTTACTTGTTTTTTTACTTTTTCTACAGGCTATTAAAGGTGTTTTTCATAGAGTTTTAAAACTCTTAATTAGCAACACTTTTTGTCAGCTGTTAAGTGATTTATATGTACTTTGGTTAGGAAATCCAACTGATGCCTGAACACCATTTCCAAATTGTGCTAATTTAGGCTCAAAATAAGATCGCCGTTGATCCCGATTTGTATAAGCAAATTTTTGTTTTTAGTCTTTTTTTGTTTTGTTTTAATAAATACGTCAATAAACAAAATTGTGATGATAGTTGTCAAATGTATGATTTATTAAGCGAAGCGTTTGGTAACCGTATACTTTCACGTTTCGGACCCGCTTCCAAAATCGTGCAACTTATCTCCGCTAGACAACTTTCTCGGGATATATGAAATATCTAGTCTGCGCTGATAAGCCAAGAAACGTTTGACCACTTGAAAGACAACATTCGCTGCTTTCTTGCCGATTTACAACCAGTCATGTTTTAAAGTCAATTAAAATTGGTCCTCCGAACCAATCGTGACGGCCGTATGTCTGAGGTCATATTTCAATTATAATGCCAGAAGATTGCTTCTGATATTTGCGGTTGTATTTCTTCGAAGGTTGAATTTAAGGTGTTTAATTTTCTCTGCTTTTATCAACGCAGACAATTACTCACACGATTTGGATGGTAAATAAGATTTAGACTTACGTGAAATTGTTCTTTCATCAGGTTTCTCCGAATAAATCAATTGCAGCGCGCACATGTCAGCAGCTTGGGATATGCCGAATGAATGAGATACGTACAAATTTCTGTGCAGCTCACTATTGAGAGACATGCATTGGTAACTATCATTATGCTCTAATCGAACGGTGATCCAACGGAACTATTTCACAGCTCACCAGCGTTACCATAAAGATCATCAGCTTTTGACCTATTCACCTGGTTTCCACAACTTTTGGCTCCTTTTATTACAAAGCAACATCTTCTCGGAGCCCGAAATTAGTTCTCCGAAAAGTGTCCATTATAATAATTCACAATTATTAAAAAATATTTATAATCATTCCTGCAATACCAGATCTATTCAGACAAGATACCTCAACTACGACCAGTGCCAAGATGGTGTATAAAGCAGAACCTTCTAGTGGCCTGTTGATCTCCGTTCTGTACTGATGAGAATTTATGGAAGATCTGTCATAACCTATAGTACTATAGTAACAGCTTCCTAGAGTTTTATTTACTACAACAAATGAGGAACTCCTACACTATTCACAGTTCTGACCAAACTAAAAGCAACTATCGACTGTTAGGGCCATTATTACAACCTAACGATAAAGTTCTTGATAGTTAAACTTAACATTAGTTAACGTGAACGATAAAGTCGCCATTAAATTTTCCCCATTTTTATAACTTAGGTTACAATATTTTCAACAGATGATATGGCAGCTTCAAATGCTTAAAGTTAACTTTGAAATTTACCATGAGGATAAACCTGCTGTTAAGTTCTCAGTAATTTCCAGGTTAATGTTAACTTGTAATAACCAAAAACAAAACAAAAATAATTCTGTTAGATAAAATCCTAATGTTAACTATTATTTGTCAGTTGTAATAATGGCCCTTAAAGGGATTGTCAAATAAAATAGTATTGCCAACTCAATGATATAAATCTTTTAAAAATAAAATATTTCACTTTAAGGCATTTTTTCTATTTCTATTTAACTATACCGTTGCAAAGTAAATTTGCAAAGTATAGGATGCACAGCATGAGCGTGGTGACGGAGACCATATACCCAAGATGGTATTAACAGCATGTTTTGGTGCGTCGCTGTGACTAACTATAACGACCTGTGCCTTCACATAAAAAGTTGTAGCGTGATTAACAGCAAAACACCTCTAAAAAACTGTAATCCGATACAGTTAGTTGAGGCAAACCGTTAACTCTCGAAGACCGAACAACAAAAACAACAAGCCTGATCGCACTTGAGAAATAATTACGATGACGCGAGAGCTGTTCTTCAGCCCAGAGCTGATTTACGATTGTTAAAGAGATTATTAAATAAAGTAGTATTGCCAAGTCAATGTTATAAATCTTTTAAAAATAAACACTCAAGGCATTTTTTTCTAAAATGTGTGTTTCAATGCGTTCAAATACTATTTGAACTCATAAATATAAATTTAACTTTGTATCCGAGAATAAGAACTCTTCCTTTTTTATAAATGTAGAGATCATTTCATTGGACCTTTCACAAACCAGATCACAAATATACGTCCAACGTAAACTCTATGAAACATTTGGCATTGTGTTTGTGGGGATTTGGGCGTATAAATCGGCAAAGCTACAATTCTACGATTTTGTTTGTCGAAGACTAGTGGCGAAAATGATATATAAATTTTCATTATCTGCTTTTTGCTAAATACTTTTGTACCGAATTCTGCACTCTAAAAACTCAAATTTGAGTTTCCTAGTATAGAGAAATAAGTAGAGAATGCCCAATCAAGTGAAATGTAGTTAACAGGGGGAGATTTTATTTCTCAGAGAACCTCTCAATAAATGCTACACGAGTGGAAAATTTTTTACTTTTCAAAAAAAAATTATTATTTGATACCAAATATTTGATTATTGCTATATTCTGTACAAGAAGACAGAAACAAATATTAAAAAAAATGCATATCCAGGTTTGTAATATACCCGATGGCGTTTTGGAGCATCAATATCATTATGATATTTTCATCGTAACAAAATCAGTAACAAGTTGCAATTTGAGCGAAAATATCGAAAACGGAAATTTCATTATGTTTTTAAGACAAGTGATATAAACAGAGTTATGCATGACAACTTAGCAATGTCATTCTTCTCCTAACAAGAAAAACTTAGCGCCGTAATATACAATCATAACAGACAATCTGTTATGAGTAGATTAGAGAGTGAACGCTATAGTGATGCGCCTTCCATATAAGTAGTTGTGAAATTGATTTACATCAGCACCTGCCATGATCTACCAAATGCATGGGGTGCATTATTCACCCACGCCTCCGTGTGGCTAACTAGGCTAATACAGGTCTCAACTTTTCGCTATAAGTTTGTAGTTCCATATACAAACCTTCTAATCTCTCCTGTATGCCATTTCCTTACAGACAATAGAAGACAAGGCTCAGCGAGTTGGTAGGCCAAAGCCCATTTAGAGCATCACCCATCACTTCTGGCTCTTTACAGCACAGATATATATTGCGAGACGACAGCACCTCGGGAGTTGTTAGGCCCCGAAAACTGGCTTGCATTAAAGTAACCAGGGAAACTAGTTCCATTTCCTGCGATTTTAGGTTAAAACCATGATAAGCACCGAGATGGTCTGAATCACTCTGGTGCTTGGTACGAGTTTCGGAAGTCCAACACAACATAAATCATGCGGCTTCCTAGAGTTCTGTTTTCTACAACAAACTAGGGAATCCTCCCCTCTATGCCCCAGAAAACAGAATGTTTTGATTGAATCTACGCCAAGACAAAACCTGCTCCCTGGAGGGTGCCTTACATACAAAAAAAAAAAAAAATGTTACGTCAGTCACCCCCAAGGATTAAGGATAATATAAAAACGATTCGAAAAATTATTTTTCATATATTTTTTTGTCACGCTTAGAACTACGGCATTTTTAGTATTTTGTTCACTGTAGCGCCGTTTTTTGTCCGATCATACCATTTTACATACCGATCTGCACGGCTCTATCAGAGCTACATTTCTGTCTACAATATATTTCACCACCACGTCAAATTCTAGTCCTGACACTTAAAAGCTCGATTCGTACCCACCCTAATGCTAAATATTTTTGAGCGCAAATAAAGCCGTATTATTTTCGCGTTAAAAAAATATACTTAAAATATTTTAAGATATGGTAACACTTTTGGTAAAAATTCCGTTTTCTCATCTTTGACATTTTGAATTAAGTAAATGCTTCCAAATTTTATACTAATACGAGTATTAATCACAAAAAAACAGTAAATCAAAAAAAAAAAAAAACAGATTTTATAACTGAAAACTCAAACACCGTGAAGTGCTTTTTGTGACTAAGTAAATACTACATCAATCTAAAATTTTTTTCAGGTCTGCGAATACCCAGTAGTCGCTGGGAGCTAAATCTGACGACGAGGAACGTGAGAGTAATTCGAAGTTCAATTAGTTTTGCCATTGTTTTGATTGACTTGTGACACTGTGCGTTGTCTTGATGAAACAAAATTTTTTTCTGTGTCATATGCGATCGTTTCTTTGCAATTTCGTCCTTCAACCACTCCAACAATGCTATGCAATATTCACTGTTAATGGTATTTTCTTTCTCAAGATAGTTGATGAATATTACACCGCGCACATCCCTAAATACCGAGGCCATAACCTTTCCAGCCTATTGTTGTGCTTTCGGGCGCTTTAGACGAAGTTCATCAGTTGTTATCGACTCAGATGACGATAGTTTTGATCCCGGAGTGAAGATGTGGATCCATGTTTCATCCATTGTCACATATCGACGCAAAAATTCCGGTTTGTTACGTTTAAACGTGGCAAAACACGGCTCAGAGTAATCAACACGTTCTCGTTTTTGGTCAACAGTGAGTAAACACGGCACCCATTTCGATTAGAACTTTCTCATGATCATGTCAAATGCTCATGCAATATAAAGCCAACACATTCTTTTGATATCTTTACGATGTCAGCTAACTCACGCAACTTCACTTTTCGATCATTCAAAACGATTTGGTGGATTTTTTTATGTTTTCTGGTGTTACCGCCTCATTTGGACGTCCACTGCGTTTTGTATCATCGTTGTTTCTACGACCTCGTTTGAAGCCAACCAACTAACGTTTAATTTTTGTTTTTGATGGAGCGGAGTCCCCATAACACTTTTCAAGCCATTGCTTCGCTTGAACGGCATTTTTTACCCATCAAGAAATAGTGTAAAATTAAAACACGATATTGTTTTTGATCAATTGTTTTGAAAATCACAAAAGCAGCGTGACTCTTAGCACAATAACTCTTAAACTAATGAATAGAATATCCTGAAATTTTAACAGCTGTCTTTTGAAGCTTAGTATTAATTGAAAAAAAGGAGACTGCAGTAAAATTTGCGCCATATATTCAGCCCATGTAGCAGGTCTGCTATAAATAAACTTTGGTCGGCTATGAAAGTTTGAACAATTATGAGTAATTAAAAATTACACACATATATAACTGCAAAGTAAAATCAACAATTGTCTTTGATGATTTAATACTGCTAGCGCTTGTTACGTTGATTCACTATGAATTTCCCGACAAGCTATATGTGTGTGTTGTGCATAAAGTTATTTCAAGATCCAGATTATTAAATAAGTCAATATTCATTCATTGGATGCTTGCAAATAAATTTTATTATATATTAGAGTACAATTTGAGGTAAATATCTTAATTTTGGCAGAAAAATCTGCAAATCCGATTTTGCTAGTAAAATCTTCAAATAGAGGTTTAATGAAGAACCTGAAATATATAAAAGTTTTCATTATTTCAGAGTTTTTTTCCTTCGGCCACACCATTTGCCTCACCTGCTTGTAATGAGTGTAGGGTGCATTCATTTAATTACATATTTAAATAAATCCTATAATTGGAACTGACAGAAACCACAATAATAAAGAATTAAGATATTTATAAACACGTTTCTAAAATGTTTCATTAAATAATGAATAAATAAAATTTTCTTTTTTGACACTTTTGAGCTCTTCGTCAAACGTACGAACTAAACGCTTTAGCGAATTAAGCAAATGAGAATTTATTACAGTTATAAGATCAGTGTGTAATTGTTAATGGTCCACACGTTTACGTTCATTAAAATAAGAAAGAAATGTATTGTGTTTACGTAAAGACACATGTTTGACAGTAAAATTCAAATGCAATTATTTTGTTACGAAAATAGAATAACTGTGATATGCATGCACACACACACACACATATATACAAACTTGAACATACATATGTATGCACATTAATCGAAATTGCAATACGAGTGGGGGTTATAAAATCTGTTTCTGTAATCATTGTAATGTAAATTTTACAAGTGCAACAATTAAAGAATGACGGACTGAATGACTGTGCGAAGAAATTTCGGAAGAGCAGCACTTTTATCAGCATCACAGTGGAAGATTATAAACTTGAAAGTATCTTCTGTATAATTAATAGGGAAACATGAATTTTGGAAAGATATATGATACGAGTAAAAAGGATTTTTGTTTTTGACAGATAAGCACAATTTGCAATTCAATCAGTTCTGCTCTCTACGAGCGATATGGCTATAATCGATCCTAGATTGATTGGATGGCAAATTTAAAATTGTCTGCTTTGCGTTCAATGAAATACGAGTACAACAGCTTTAAATTGTAGCAAAACGTTGACTAACGAGGGTCAGGTGTAAGTTTTTTTTTTGTCTGCAAAGCTATGTAACTCATTTTTATGAAATTCAAAATATAAATATATGCGCGTAAAATGAAACACAGCTTTTAATTTGCTTAAACCTAGCACAAATATTGTTCGGGGAGGCATTTACATCCTCTGCTGAGCTGGACAAACTACTTTGATGAAATTTAAGCAAAAGTAGATATATGTTTGGTTAAAAGAATATACTTTTTTGAAACTAGGGTCGAGTAGATGGTTGAATTAATCTCGGAAACTATTGAATCAATTTTGATGAAACTTAAAATTATCTTAATTTAGTCTAGAAAAACACACATATATATTAAAGCACCCTCATGCAGGACCTTTAGTGTTTATTGCATTTTCGTCAATCGAATGGCCTTTTTCCAATTGACAATTTTTTACCATAAACACCATTGGATTTTAATAACTTAGACAGCTGTAAGAAACCCAACTTGCGTGAATCTGATTCGCAAATTTACTAAACTATGTAATTTTCCATTATAAAGATAGGAAATAAAAGTAAAACTTAAAAAATTGTTAATTCAAAAAGTTCCTTGTGGAATAAACTATATCTCTATGTTGCCTACGGAAGAATAGCCTGTGGTCAAGCTATGGAAGACGCTATAAAGATGGGTTTGGCGGACGTTGAAGAACATAAAAAACACTAGCGCAATTATGGATAGAGCAACTTTTGTGGTTGCTGATGGTTATAAAAGAAACAAAAGCAGAAATGATGAAGGTTTGCCCTAAATCCTCCACTTTAAACAGTTTTGTTTAATGACTGGACTTGTGATAAACATGAGGGTCTGTCTCTCTTAGGAGATATTCTCGACGACGGTAGTTATCCTTACCCGATAGAGGTTGTTTTAAATGAAGTAGTTTACAATGTAGTCAAATATACACAGAAAAAAATAGATGAGATTTTTTTTCAATCAAGTTATGTTATTAATAAAAAAAACCATCAATTTAATAAAATTTGCATTAACTTAATTAAATTATTATTAATAATGAATTTTTCGAAATATATCTTAATAAAATGCAATTAATAAAAAGTTTTCCGAACTATTGACTGTTATTCAATAAATAAATTTAAAAGGTTGTCATATAACAGTGAAGAGTTGTTGTTTCTTTAAATTTTTTTTTTTTTTTGTTAAGTATATTTTACATATTAACAACAATTTTTTTCAACTCAATAATTTTTGCTTTTAAGTGAAAAAGTTATTTCTACTTTATAATTTGAATTATCAAACCGGCAAAACATCTTTTTCACAGGAAATTTGATAAAAACAGTGCAATTTTTTTTATCAATATGTCATCTATTTTTTTTTTTGTGATACTAATGATTTAGTTTTGAAAATAGTTCGTGGTCAATTCAAGATATACTACATGGGCTGAAAAGTCCCGGGCCTAACATGTGGATGTCGATAGTTTTATTGCATTCAGTTAATATTAACCATCAAAAGACAGCTGTTAAAATTTCATGATATTCCATTCATAAGTTTGTGAGTTATTGTGCTAAGAGTGACGCTACTCTTGTTATTTTCAAAACAATGGATCAAAAACACTTTCGTGTTTTAATTTTACACTGCTTTTTGATGGGGAAAAATACCGTTCAAGTGAAGCAATGACTTGAAAAGTGTTATGGGGACTCCGCTCCATCAAAAACAACAATAAAACATGGGTTTGCTGACTTCAAACGTGGTCGTAGAGATACCGATGATGCAAAACGCAGTGAACGTCCAAATGAGGCGGTAACACCAGAAAACATAAAAAAATCCACAAAATCGTTTTGAATGACCGAAAAGTGAAGTTGCGTGAGTTAACTGACATCGTAAAGATATCAAAATAACGTGTTGGCTTTAATTTGCATGAGCATTTGACTATGAGAAAGCTCTGTTCAAAGTGGGTGCCGCGTTTGCTCACTGTTGACCAAAAACGAGAACATGTTGATGATTCTGAGTTTCAGTTTGGCCATATTTAAACGTAAAAACCCGGAATCTTTACGTCGATATGAGACAATGAATAAAACATTGCCCCATATAATAACAGTAATAAAACAAAAAGAATTATTGAAGGGATTTCAATAAAAATGTTTTAAAACTATTAGCATTGCTATTAAGTTGTTGACGTAGTGGAAGATTGTTTCAAAGACAAGCGGCATGCACATAAAATTGCCATTCAGAAACTGGGCATTGATGTATAGGTATTACCATATTTCGGTCTCGTTGTGATTGGAAAAAATGTATATTATCAAATATATATTTAGGCTTTTGAGTGTGCACGACCTTATGCAAACAAGTCAGAGTACAAATTGTTAGCAAGCTTTCAAAAGAGACTCCATAAAGAATGTTGTAAACGGAGGACACATGTTTAAATCGTCTTAATTTATACACGTATCTTAAAATGTTGTTGTATAACACAATTAGTTTTCTTTTGCTAACAGTAACAGCTTGCAAATAATTCACTCCCATATAGCAGGGAAGGAATCAAGTACGTTTTGGCAATTAAGATCCTTATTCTTAATGGAGTGAAATACTGTGTGGACCAGACAGATCTTAACATAGGTTTGACCAACCAGAGAATTTATGCGATCAGTCCATGACAAATTGCTACAGAAAATTATTCCAAGATTTTTTGCTGCATTGACAATTTCAATTTTCTCACCATTTAAAATAATGTCATCGATGATAGGAAGAAGTAAGCCTTTTTTACGTATTACAATACATTTAGATTTGCGTGGATTCAAGCATTAGCACTAGCCTATAGGTATATTTTCTCTAAATCGTCGTTTAGATCTGATATACATGAAGTAATATTTTCTACTGGGCTACTTAAAGTAAGCTGTACGTCGTCTGCATATAAATGTATCTTGTATTTAGAAAGTTGTTTTGGCAAATCATTGACATAGGGGGAAAATAAAAGTGGTCCTAAAATTGAACCCTGAGGCACTCCCCTATTGAGAGGTAAGCTATCTGATCAAACATCGTTTACAAATACCGATTGTATGCGATTCAAAAGATAGGTTGATATCAGTTTAGTTAACATGTTTGAAAATTTAAAAAAGTATTTCAGTTTTTTAACGAGTATACGAGTATCATGGTCTACCGTGTCGAATGCCTTAGAATGGTCCAAAAGCACTAAAAAGTTAATATGCCCATTTTCTAATCCTTTCCACACATTTTCGCTGACGTCCACAAGACATTCATCGATTATCTTGCGAAAGGAAATATCATTAACAGTGAATATTATATAGCATTGTTGGAGCGTTTGAAGGCCGAAATTGCAAAGAAACGGCACAGAAAAAAATTTTGCTTCATCAAGACAACGCACCGTGTTACAAGCCAATCAAAACAATGGCAAAACTAATTGAACTTCGAATTACTCTCACGTCCCTTGTCGTCCGATTTGGCTCCCAGCGACTACTGGCTATTCGCAACCTGAAAAAAATGCTCGCCGGTAGGAAATTTCGAACGAATGAAGAGGTTATCGCTGAAGCTGAGGCTTATTTTGAGACAAAAGATAAATCGTACTACAAAAGTGGTATCGAAATATTAAAGCGGCGCTGGAATGATTGCATTGCTCTTGATGGAGATTACGTTGATGAATAAAGCTAATTTTGAACCAAAAAAAAACCGTGTTTTATTCTTTAGGCCCATTTCTTTTTCAGCCCATGTTAAAAGCCAATTGATATCGAGGATGCAGTTCGACTTCTATATAAAATTTGAATTTGCTTAATCCTTTTGGCTTGACATCACATAATCTTTTACTTAAAGTACTTTTAAAAAATTTAGGCCCAGAACCTAAAAGATAATTTCCAATGATTTCAATAAAAATGTTGTGTTTACATAATTACTGCTAACAAGTCCCAGGAACAAACTTTCCTTTTCTTGATTTCAGAAAAACAAATTTTTTTAATGGACATACATATATATGCAGATTGATTTATCGCGGGCTGCCAACCGACGCAATCTATACATACAAATTTTACCACAAAATAATGCCGGTATCAGGTAGATCTACGCCTCATGCATATTGATTGTATATTTCTAACATAAATACATCAGTATATTTTCCATCATACAAACATATTTCCTTATAATGATAAAAAATTTGTGTACGAGTAATGGTTTTTACTTTTACTCTTATAGTTATAGAGCAACTCCACGAGTACGGCTTATATACCATAAAATAGAACCAGCAATCCGAAGTAGTTTTCTTGTCAGCACACCCAACAATTGTAATAATCTTTATTTCGCGCTCCCGAACAAACGATAGCTGCTAGGAGAATTTGACGAAGTAACGGATTGGTCAAAGCAGTCATCAGCAACGCTCCCAAGAAGTCTGTGGTTACATCGGAGACACGTGCCATCACCCATGCTCTGTCAGACAATCGTCCCGTAATCGCTTTGGAACAGGTAAGTCCACTTAATTAATTAATACCCTCCGTTAAATATAAAATTTTTATTTGTAAAAGTATTTTTCGTATTATTGCAACAATTTTGTTGTAATTTTGGTTTATTTTAATTTGTTCTTGAATATAGTTTTTCATTGAAGTTTCCCCTAAAAAGTTTTTTGAGTCTTATCTCGACTTAAGATGTTATGATATAATGTCACAGAGATATACACACATGCATACAGACTTATATAATCAAAAAAGCCAAATTTTTATATGATTAAAAAAACAAATATTCTACCAAATATTCCACTGTCAAGGAAATTTTTACGTAGTCTCGTTATCTGGGCAATGAATAGTTTATTGCACTGATTATTGTGTTGCGAATTTAATCTCGTTTCTAATAATGTCGTATTAAATGATTCCACCAAACAGACAAATTATTGTTTAATTCACAAGTCATAGACGTCACATTTTGTGTGAAGCTTTTTTTTTGAGAAAGTGCTTGGCTGTTTATTTATAACGAGAATAAATTGACAATAAACCTATACACATAAGTATGTACATATGTACACATATAAAGTGACAAAAATAGCTGATCACAACAATATAAACATACATTCGTCTGTATGTACTGTTGTGATCATGCTTATGCTGGGAAAAGCAATTAAACAATTTATATCATACATATTTCATTACAAATCAGTTTCGTACGAGTACATTTAAAATAGGAAAAATGTAATGTATTCCAGCGTTGCCTTCAGAATTTTTAAAAAGTGGCACAAAAAGGGTATTTTGAAAAAAAGGTGTCACAAAAAGGGTATTTTCAAGAGAAAAAGGGTCAAGTTATTAAAAAACAATAAAAACTAAACAAAAATTCTTAAAAAGTTAATGTATTTGAATGAAAATATAACCCCTACACATGCAGTGCATTGTACTGGAACTAGAAAAATAGGTTATGAGGAGGGGGAAAGAGGAAGTAGTGTTTGTGAACATTAGAAAAATTATTGAAATAAAATTAATAACATCAGTTTAAATGATAACAATTTTACTCAGGTTCAGTTTTTGAATTCGTATTTTAATACAAAATTAGGTAATTTTCATTTAAAGCTAAGTTATATTTAAAGGCAAGGAATTAGATGAGAGGGTGACAGCTTCACTTAAATACCAAATATTATGGAAAGTATTCCATAGAGCAGCTGTTTGTTATTGAAAATGAAAAATACTCAAATAAAACAGTCGTAAAGCAGCCCTGGGCTGAAGAACAGCTCTCGCGTTATCGTAATTATTTCTAAAGTGCGGCCAGGCTTGTGTTTGTTGACGGTCTTCGAGAGTTTTGCGTCTCACTCGCACTGGTTAACGGTTTGCTTCAACTAACTGTATTGGTTTACAGTTTTTTTAGAGGTTATTCATTGTTAACCACGTGGAAACTTCCTATGTGAAGGCATAGTTCGTTATAGTTAGTCACAGCGACGCTACAAAAGTACTGTCACCCCGTCCATGCTGTGCATTCTATACTTTGCAAATTTACTTTGCAACTGTATAGTTGCTAAATAAATAAATACTCAAAGAAAAATATTATTTTTATCAACAACACTGAAAAACTTAATAATTGTGTTTCTTGTGATGTTATTTTTAATTAAATATCATTTTGTGATCTTCTACAAGCAATAACTCCTATCACTCCTTTATTGAAACATTGTTATATCTCAAAAAATGAGCTTTTCGAGTTAGCAATGCAGAATTATTAACAGTACTACCTTTTATATTGTGCCAAAAATTTATTCAAATTACTTTTAAACTGTTTCCTTTAGAAGATATTTTCTAACAAATTTTTCTAAGACTTGGAAGCTAACAATTTGAAATGTGTTTTTCTCGATACGAGCTTTTTTGAATTATGACTATGTTGCAAGAAAGGAGCAATATGTATGTTTGGTTTACCTTTCTTGCACTAACGAAAAACTATATGATAAATGAAATGTACTTAAAAACAACTTAAATGAAGAAGATGCGGCATTTAAGTTTGATTCAAATTTGCAGTGAAAAATAAATTTTCATATTTAAATGGAACTTAAAGCTAAATGACATTTATATACGAACTCAAAAACTGCGCTGTAAAAACTTTTTTGAAATACAGTTGTGCTTCTTCAGACTTATTAATAAAACAAATCACATTTATATTTGCAATATTGGTATAAATTATTCGACTATTTTGTTTTCAGATAGTATAGTTACATATGTATTAAAATACATGCATACTTTCTAGAAATAAAGATTATGAAATATATGTTAATATACATATACCTACATAAGAGCAGTTTAATATAAAACTTTGTTCAAATATGAATGAGAACTGAGTATTTATGCATACACCTGTTCGATCGTTCTCAACAAAAAGTTCCAAAAGGGTATTTTAAAAAAAGTGGCATAAATAGTCTCATAGACTTAAAATTGATACTGTAGTATCATAAAAGGCAAGGCTGCTCGTATCTGCCAAAAGCCTACATGCACATGTATGTACATGAATACTTAATTAACAAATTTTGAAGATGTTTGCTCTTGTACGAGTACGCAATAAATGGATTGGTTTGTAAATCTTCTTAATTGGTAAATTATTTTTTACAGACACTGTTAGTTGGCTATGTGGTATTTCTATTGTATGCATGCTTGTTATATGAGCTGTATTCAATCTTCGATTGTCTCTTGCTAGCGAAAATCCAGCAATGAATTTTTTTGTCGAATGTGCTAGTTTTCTATATTACTACATTCATTACCAAAGCTCGGGTAGTACGAACGATCCTTGAGCTTAAAAGCACTCGTCTGCTGCTAATCTCAATACACTCCAGATTGATCGGCTTCGTATGCACGCTGCAGCATATGGTGTAATAAACCAGGTGGCATCACAGGCGTATGTGATAATTTTTTATTTCATAAACTTGAGAGTGTCAAAAATTGTTTATGTTTACACAAACTGAAGTGAAGAAAAAAAATTAAAAAGTTTTCAAAAATATTTTAATTGCTTAAAATGCACTGAAAACAATTATATTAATTTATTGAATTTTTGATGAACTTTTATAATTTTTTAAATTAAATTTTTGGTTTGTACATTTGTACAACGGGTTATAGTTCAGGTTTTTTCTTTCTTAAGTTTTTTTTTTTCTTAAGAAGAGTTCAAATCCCAGTGGGTGCTGATGAGTAGTGTAGCGACTACGAAACAGCTAGTTGTCCCCCAGCTAAAGAGTTGATTATTATTTTTCTTGTCTTCTTCAGTCAAAATTATTGATCACAGCAGATTTGTATTGTAAAAAAACCTTCTTAAGAAAAAAAAACTTAAGAAAGAAAAAACCTGAACTATAACCCGTTGTACAAATGTACAAACCAAAAATTTAATTTAAAAAATTAAAATTTTAATAATTTTTTTATTTTATACTTCAAATGAAGAATATATTTATTATTATGTAATGAAAAAACTTTTTTTAAAAAACATCACTTTAATATATTGATTTATATGAAAAACAGTCAATTAAAGGTAAAAACAAAAAAAATAAAAGCAGGATGACAACAGTGCTTATTCACTTAACCACCAAAATTTATTGATATTTTGTCTTTGGAAAAGACATTTATCATTTTTAGAAATACTTTTTTCATACCTTAAATTATTTTGTACTGTACTGCAATCTACAGCTTTAATATTTGCCCTTCTAAAATTGTGATAAAATATTGGAACTGCATTTTCATTTTGGATAAATTAAATTTTATCGAGATACAGAAATGCCTCTGGTGGTACAAACCCTAATTTCAGAGTATTTATAATATATTCTTCATTTGCGTAGTATGATGCCATTATGATGTTGTTATCAATACAGGACATAGATCTTAGTATATGATTTCTTATGAGATAAATTATGAAATTATCAATTCTTATTGTGTCTGCTGTTATTATATAAAATCTTGTTTGAGACGTATTTTTTGTAAATATGTAGCTACTTGATTTTGATCTAAATAACGATATACAACAAGATCTCAAACATTTTCGTTCGAAGACTCTAAATTTTCCATAAAAGAAGGTGATATGTTGAACCATATTTGGCATACATATGTAATAATTGGTATAATTAATGTTTTATACATAGTGAGTTTTACTTATGAGTTTATACATATAGAATAAAACATCCGTCTATACATAAAACAAGAGTGTGGTATATTCGGCTGGGCCGAATCTAAAATACCCTTCACAATAGTCACGTATATGTATAGTATATATTACAAATTTGAATTAAATATGATCGGATATATATGGACCGATATCGGAGAAAACATATTTTTGCCTTGTAATCACCATTCCAAAAAAGAAATCTCTCATGAACTTTTTCATTTAAAGGTTTGTTAAAGCTATATCTCGGTTATATATGAACCGATATCGGAATTTTCTATTTTCTGTATTTTAATAACCTTCTTTTATAACGAAAATTGCTTTTCAGCATATAAAAAAAATACTAATGGAAAAATCGGTTTAGGCTATATCTCGGGTATATATGGACCGATATCGAAAATTTTAATTTTCCATAATGCATATATAACCCTATTTTATGACCACAACTGATTTTAAGCAAAAAAATTTATTTAAGTTATTTTGATGAAAACCCCCGGTTTAGGGTTTATATGGTATATCAGGTATATATGGACTGATATCGGAAATTTTCACTTTCCATATTTATATAACCTTATTTTATTACCAGAACTGATTTTAAGCAAAAAAAAAAAAATGTTTAATTTCGCTTATGCGACATTTTCATGAAAAATTCGGTTTAGGCTATATCTCGGATATTTAAGGGCCTATATATTAAAAAAATATTTTTTGCCTTCTAGTCACCATGCTTAACAATCGTGTGGACTTTGAAGCAAAACAAACAACTTTTTTTCAAAAAATTGCATACAAAATTGCAAAAATTAATGGCTTTTTTCGGAATTTTGAATATATCTCAGCTATACGTCAACCGATATTACTGAATTTCAATAGCAAACACATAGCACGATGGAGTAATACAATGGTGAAAGAAACAAGTTTCTATGTCTAATAGTTTTCTCAGAAACGGTATTTCAACGATCGACAGACGGACATCGCTCAATCGACTTTTCCATTAATTCTGATTCAGAATATATATACTTTATAGGTTCGCAAGAAAAAACTGTAGATTTTACAAACGGAACCACAAATTTACATTTTTGTGAAGGGTATAAAAAGGTTTCGTTGCTTTTCTAATCGCGTGGGTTACATGTATGTTGAAATATAAAAATTTGTCTAAATAAATACCTAAATATTTGACTATTTGTTTATTTAATATAATACGATACCAAAAAGTTTTTAATTTCGTTTTATATTATTAGTACATTTGCCTACTGGAGGTCTAGATAAGATAGTTTCACATTTTTGTATGTTAATTTTCATCATCCAATTTACTGTAAACTCTTCCACTATATCAAACAAGTTTTGTAGATTGCCATTTATTTGACCAATAGTTTTATCTGTGTGATATTTTCACATAAAACATATATATAGGTCAGCAGCATACAGAGTAGTAAAAAGGACAATATCTCACCCTGTACTTGAAGTTGAGGGCAAACTATGCTAAATATATTGCCCTTTTTTCATGCAGCATATTTAGAAAAGAACACGTTTTTTTTGTATACAGTTGCTGGAAAAGAACATAAAAACGGGCAATGAGTAAAATAATTGTAACATTTTTATTAAAAAAGAAAACGCCATTAATCACATCTTTAATTATATTCTAAACAGCTTTTAGAAAAAGACCTTGAGCAGCAGTGAAATTCAAAATCAACAAACACAACAGTGCATTAAACGACACAACAACCTTTTTATTGTTTGTTTTTATTAGATTTTAAAGCCGTACTTCCTAATAAGCCGGCACATGCATTTGTGGCAAGAATACTGATTCGCAATGGGAATTTTAGTTTTTATTGCCTCTTTAGAAGAGTTTTGTAAATTCTTATTGAATTTATTTTACCTTAAGATGATATCCGCCCAAATAAAAATGCATAATTGTAGACACAATTGGATTAAGTTGTTGGCTCGAGTAAAAAGTCTTCATATTCGAATATTTGGCTCTAGAAAGCCATCGGCGTTGGGTGGATGATAATTACATATTTAACGTTTTTTTCTGGTTAAAGGACAATCAACTTCTCGTGTAAAACGTCTGCAATATACAAGCAAACAAAAGAAGAAAAAACAAAAGTTCTTTATATAGAAACGTTTATTTATTATGCAATATTTAAGGTTTGCACAATACAGTGGATGCGCAGTGCAAATAATACATTATAAGAAATTGCAAAACTGAACTACGGGCAAATGAAATGAACAATACGGGCAAAATTATAATTATTATGAAAACGAAAGTGTTTTAAACAAAAAAATATTGTTTATTAATAGCCTTGTATTAATTATTAAGAAATTAATGCAGAAATTTATCTTGTTTTCAATACGAGCAACATCTGTGTTATGAGAACAATAAATCAGTAACTCAGTGACTGGTTTAAGTTGAGCTTCGTAATAACAAAAATCTAAAAATAAAAGCCGTAAAACGTCTGGGTGAAGTAATTTAAAAATACTCGTCAACACATGGTCTTGTAAGATATCAGGAAAAGGCTGTAACAGAAGAAACAAAGACTCGTATACAAAATTCTAATTATTTTTTACATTTGCAAATGTTTGAACACAAATCAGTTTGCGCTTAATTAATTTTTTATTTATTGCAAAAGTTTTTCCCCGGCACTATAATTAAACAATACTGAAACACAAGTTTTCAATATACATAGTTTACCTTTAAAAGGGGGTTCCTTCTACACCATAGACAAGTGTGACGGCCGTTCTCGAAATGAACGTTTTATTACTCTTCTAAACTTTCATCGTTATTTACACACCGAATTTTTTTAAATGAAAATTTATTTAGATTTTTCTTAAGAAGCATTTTTTACAATACAAATTTGCTTTTGTCAAGAGTTTATGATTGAAGAAGGCAAGAAAAATAATAATCAAAGCTTTAGCTGGTGGACAAAGCTAACTGTTTCGTAGTCGCTACACTACTCATCAGTACCCACTGGGATTTAAACTCGAATCATGACGTATCATGATCTGCTGCTTTAACCACTCAGCCACCGAGCCATTTAATTATTCTCTATCTATACTCATCTCACTTTACTTTAGCCTTCTTGTATTATAATACTACTTTTAATGTGGTGTTTATAGAATACGAATGTAACGATACGTCTTGAAAATTTATATGTAATATCTCAATATTTTGAGTGTATTTCATAAAAATTTCCTAGACGTATCACTTATTCATGTCCCATAAACATCACATAAGATTTTAAACTATGTATGAACTACCCATCAGCAAGTAAGTTTAATATAGTTAAAGAAATTTTTGCGGAAAGAGATCGATTTATTGGGATCAGCTCAGAAATTCAACATTCTCTACAGATAAGCGGGTCCATGACTGGCTCGAAAACTCTACTGATAGTTTCTACTTTTATAGTTTTTAACATAAAATTTTTGTATTTTAATAATGTTCCGTACTCACGTTCGTAAGTTCCAAAAAAAAAATTCAATAAATGAATATTGAAAATTTATTTACTTTTACATTATTTTCCAATTAATTTAGTTCATTATTAATTACTTAACTAGTTTCAATTATTTATACCAATCAAAAAAATTAATCAGCCATGTTCCCAGAAACACGCGTTCTGAAACCGCTAAGCGTTTTTCAAAACGTGATTTTAGGTGTTCCAAAGAAAGCGCGTTTTACTGGCGTTTCGGAATTATTTCCGAAAAAATACAACATGTGTTTTACATACGTATATATGTATGTGGTAGTTACATAAATGAAAAAAATGTATAAAATTCTTTCAACTTTTTATTGAAATAAAAAGAAAACATATTAAATTTTAATTGTGGATAGTTTTATTGCCTTTTGCAAGTTAAGTTTTAGCAAATTCACCTATTTGGAGATTTCAAATCGCAAAACCGTACTTCTTGCGGTATACGTTTCTCAGAACACGCCTGAATAAAAAAAAAAATTTGGGCTATACGGGGTATCCCAGAATTTAACGTTTAGCCGAAATAAGCTGACAGGATTGATTGTAATCATCATGAGAAAAACCAGAAAAAAATACAAGGGCTTGTGCGAATAAAAACCATTTTAACTGAGTAAAACGATTCTTTTTAGATTTTTTTCTGGGACATCCTGTAAGTGGAAATTTCATAGGTGGCCAACATTCCTTTTTTTCTTGTGAATTACTTTGTTTTTCTTCAAATATTACTCCCCCTTGGAACAGGTTTTACCTTGGTGTACTCCAAGCTAGGACACCCTGTTTTTCGGGTAAAGAGGGGAAGGAGTCTCTCGTTTGTTGTAGCAAATAAAACTCTAGGAAGCCGCATGACTTATGTTGTGTTGGCATCCGAAATCCTTACGAAGGGTATCAATTAGCAAAACGGGAATCAGCATGCCCCCGGGTGGTGCTGCTTGCAGTTCAACCCGGGTTAACCATGGTTGAGGTGCCTACCTCGGCTGGTACGTTTTGGTAGTGATTTAAGCCTAAAGACGTAGAAAGGGGAGTTAGTATCATTGATAATTGAGTGGCGCATGACTTTTTTCGGCGGCTAACAAACCCCCGAGGTGCTATTTTCTTGCAACAGATATCTGTACTATAAAGAACCAGTGATGCTGGTTAGAAGGGGGAGCTGATGTAGTAGAGGTTGATGCTGATAGTGGTCTTGGACCTACCAACTTATTGGTAAGATTAGAAGGCTCAAGCTCCTGAGCAAGGGGTGGCCTACAAACATATGGTAAGAATTGAGACCTGCGTGTGCCTAGTAAAAATGTGAAATTGGTCCATCACCAGATGGACCTTTCCTCTTTTTTTTCACACTGTCTTCTGGAGCATAAAGGAGAAACAGTCTCTCGTTTGTTATAGAAAACGAATCTGTGGGAAGCCGCATCACTTGTGTTGTGGGTAAAATTGTTAAAACGGTGATCAGCAAAACTCCCAGGAGATTCCGCCTTTCATGCAGATCTCTCCCTGCTGATATTGGTTGAAGTGACTGCCTTGGCTGAAATGTTCTGTTTGTGGTTTAAATCTAATTATCTTCCCTGATAACTTTGCTGCATGCCAGTTTTTGGAGGCTAATAACCCACGAAGTAATAATAATATTTGTTTTTTATTAATTATATCAAATGTAAGACTATTTAAATATGATTTTCAATTAAGTTAGTAGTTAATTTTTAAACATAAAAACAAATCAGCGACAAATTAAAAATTAAATTATTTGTAAGACAGACTTCAAAGTTCATCAGATTTTATATTCGTTTTTTACTCTTTGAACAAAATCTTCTGCTTTTTATTTTCATTTCTTTTCAATTTTCTTACCTCCTTTTCGGATATTTTTATAGAACTGCTGACCATTTTTTTGCTGATGATTTTTGCCTTCTGCTCTCAGTTCACTTAATATTAACTTCGATGATTTATTTTTAAACAGTTATCGGTAATAATTTCACATTGACTTAATGAGCATAACTGTTATTTGTTTTTAGTTAATATGAATGTGTTTTAATTGCGTATAAAAAGAAAAATCAACAAGAAGTAGCAAAAATAAACACTTGCATTAATTTTTATTTTTTATGTCACTAAAAGAGAATGTAAAAAATTAAATTATTTTTATTAAATTCAAATTATCCACAAACAAACATATATACATATTTATGTAAATGCATGTGTGTGTGTGTAAATACAATCAGACTTGTCTATTAATTTTAAACCAGGTTAACACTGAATTTTTAATTTCAAACACATGTGTGTACATGGATACTGATTTCTATTGAAAACTAATGCCAAAATTAAAGAATCAAAACCCGTCACTCGCTTCTGCCACTGCTTTTTTTATCGTTACACAAACATTTATTATTCAATAAGCATGCATATTAAATTACTAGCAAATATGTTTAATTACAAATAAAGGGTAATTTTTTTTTCGTCGCTGTTAAAAAAAAAATTTTAATTACACATAAGTATCTGCAAGTGGTGCTGCATGACATATGCTTAATTTTCCTTTAAAGTACATATGCACATACATGTTATTATGTGGATACATGTATACACCAGGATTGCCACTCGAAAATTGCAATCCGACCTAAAGGTAAGTACTCTGTTCAAATCTGCGAAAAATGTTGAGCAACATTAATAATTTCACTCGGAAAATATGACATTTAAAATGTGGTGCCTATTTCGCGTTTTAGGCAAATTTCACGGTTTTCTTGGTTTTAGGTATACCACATTGTTCAGCTGTTGTTTAAAATTTCGCGCGAAATAAGTACCACTCTTATTATTTCACAATTACAATACAATGTTGCCAGAAACATTTCATAAGTTTTTCACAAATTGAATAGAGTACCACTTCAGCAACATTATTTCATAGATATTTCACACAAGTTTTTTTTATATAGAGTTTTGGCAGCATTTCGCACGAAATGACGAACACAGTACTTAGCTAAACTTGGAGCTAAAACCTATCAAAATTCTTCCGAAAATACCAATTTTTTAATATTGAAAAGCATATACATATGTATTTTTCACATAAAGTATAATTTTTATTCGACAACGAATAATATCCGACCAAATTTGATCGGAAAAGACCAACGGTGGCAACGCTGGTATACAGTGTAGAGAAAATTAAATCTTTGTGTACTTAAATCAATCCTAAGCTGTGTAAAAAGTACGGTAACTCCTGCTTCAAGCACTAAGTACTCACTTGTGCACAAATTTAATTCCGAATTCGTACTAGAAATAAGCCGAAAATGAGATTGATTTGAGAAAACCTGAAATAGCTCAATCCTAAAATGTGTTTGATTCAAGAATTTTAGAGTTGATTGAACCACAAACCCGTACTTAAACTAAGAACAATTACGAGGGCGGTTTGATATTAAAGCTATCATGCTCTAGATGGCAGCACAAAAACAATTTTTTTATACCCTTCACAAAAGTGTAAATATAAGTTTGTGGTTCCGTTTGTAATTTCTACAATTTCTATTTGTCGATTAAACGATGTCCGTCTGTCAATCGTTGAAATACCGTTTCCGAGAAAACCATTAGACTTAGAAACTTTTTTCTTTCACCATTCTATTACTTCATCGATTCATGGGTTTGCTATTGAAATTCAGTAAAATCAGTTCACTGAATTTTGAATGAAAATTTAAGAAAAAATTGTTTGTTTCGCTTCAAAGTTCACACAAGTATTAAGCATGGCCATTACAAAGTAAAAAAAAAAATTTCCCCCGAAATCGGTAAATAAAATTTTTTTTCTATAGTTTTTTTTTCCTTAAAGCAGTTCTGATTATAAAAGGACGTTACTAAAATACAGAAAATTAAAATTTCCGATATCGGTCCATATATATTCGAGACATGGTTCAGATTTTTCCATTAACATTTTCTTACTTAAAAGCAGATCTCGTTATAAAAGAAGGTAGCTTTAAATAAAATACAAAAAATTATAATATCCGATATCGGCCCGTACATACGCGAGATGTAGCCTAAACCGATTTTTTAATGAAAATGTCGGGTTAGCGAGCTTAACCATTTTTTTACTTAAAATAATTTCCGATATCGGTCTATATATACCCGATTTTTTAGTGAAAATTTTTTTTGTTTGAAAGCAAAAAAACGAGGTAATTAAAATACGGAAAATGGAATTCCGATATCGGTTCATATTTAACCGAGATATAGACTAAACGGATTTTTGTATGAAAATTTCCAAGAACGATTTCCTTTTTGAAATGGTGATTGATTACAAGGCAAAAATATTTTTTCCTCGATGTCGGTCCATATATATCCGAGCATATTTAGATCAAATTTGTAATATTTACTATATATACCTAACTATCGTGAATGGTATTTTAGATTCGGCCCAGCCGAATATACTACACTCTTACTTGTTAAGTAACATTTTGCTCCTACAAAATCTAAATATGTTCTAGAGTGGGATTCAATCCAAACGCACGGTGTTAAAAAAATCGAAAAGTTTTTAGAGAACTACGAGTAATTAATAGTCTTAATATTTTTTATTATAATAGAATGACTAACTTTGACCCGCGGCTTCGCTCAACAACAAAGTTTCATACAAACTTTTATCCCCTATTTTATCCCTCCTCCTTTTATAATCAGAACTGCTCTTAAAAGCAATTTTTTTGTGGAAAAATCGGTTTAGGCTATATCACGGGTATAGGAGTATATACACCGATATCGGAATTTCTCATTTTCTGTATTTTAGTAACCTCCTTTTATTAACAGCCAGAACAGCTTTTAAGCACAAAAAAATTATTTGAGTTCGCTTACGCGATATATTAATTATAAATCGGTTTTGGATATATTTTGGGTATACATATATGGACCGATATCGAAAATTTTCATTTTCCCTACTTTAGTAGCCTCCCTTATTATATGAACTGGTTTAGCAAACAAAATTTTTAAGCTTGCTTACTCGACATTTTCATGAAAAAATCGATTTAGACTATATCTCGGGTATCGGGAAATTTTTATTTTGTGTATTTTAGTAACGACCTTTTATAACCAGAACTGCTTTAAAACACAAAAAAAAAATTATGGAAAAAATATCGGGGATTTTTTTTTTGCCTTGTAATTGCAATGTTTAATAATTGTGTGAAGTTTGAAACAAAACAAACAATTTTTTTCTCAAATTTTCATACAAAATTGCAAAAAATAATGGCTCTTTTCGGAATTTTGAATATATATCAGCTATATGTGAACCGACTTTAGTGAATTTCAGTAACAAACACATGGCACGATGGAGTAATAGAATGGTGAAAAAAAAATTTCTATGTCTAATGGTTTTCTCAGAAACGATATTTCAACGGTCGCCAGGAAAAATTTTGAGAGACATGAAAAAATACATATATGAAGAATTTCATATTAAAAAAAAACAGACGTAAAAACATATCGACTGTTGGTGCCTTTAGTAAGACGATATTCCAACTTTTTTTTACCATCTGAATAATACAATTTTGGGAGCCCCTCAAAAGACGTGCTGGTTTCGATAATCACTTCTCTTCCATGTTTCATCAACATTTATTAATCAACAGGATTATGCTTTATCATGCCCGAACACTGTTAAGTGGTCTGACGAACTCTTTTTTTTTTTTTTTTTGTTTGACACTGAGCAAACGCGTCACCCATCTTGCCCATATCTTTCATTTAACTTGACTCGGTGATTATTCATAAATATATCGAGGATTTTCTTGATATTTTCTTCAGTAACCAACGCTTTTGGCCTTCCTATTGATGCTTTTGCAATCCAATATTTTACCATGTAATCTGACGGAGTAGACTCATACGGCGTTATGTATAATAAAAAACATTGTGCTAACTAAATTGCTGCTATCTTTCCCTAATGGAAATTTACACACAAAAAACTTAGCAGCTAGTTAGTTAGCTTGAGGATTCTTATTATACATAAGCCCGATAGTGTTTAATCACAGCAGGAAATTCATTTTTCAAGAAACACAAAAGTTGCTTACGCCGAACGCCTACAACAAATAAACTAATCGTTGAATTTGGGTGAAATTTAACAGCTGACGTTTGACAGATATATAAAAAACAATTGTGTTTGTGCTGCCATCTAGCGCTTGGTAGTTTCAATATCCACCCTCATATTTAAAAGTCTAAATTTGCCACCAGACACCCTGTACAAAGGATAGTTCACAAGTACAAGAGCGTGATGCACGCTACTAATTTTATATTTGTACGATTTGCACTAGCGTCTTAACATAAAAGCGGAATTAAATTTTCAAAAACGACACGTAATATTGTATAGAATCATAATTTGTTGGCTTTGTAAATATTAAAACATTTTCAAAAATACTCAAAGCGGTGCCAATATTAATTTAAAATTGCAACTCTAGTGTAACAGGATTATAGAGTTTTCTAAAATAGTTTAGAAAATTAATTAATAAATTTAAGAAAATTGCTTAGAAAAGGAATATGGAACCGTTACAAAATTTTGTATTCGGATTTCTCTCCCAGTGAAGACTCTCTTCATTCTACACAAATTTGTTATAGAGGCAAATACCTGTACAAGTATTACCATGTAAACGTTGTCCTCTCGACTTTAAAAAACGACTTATATGTCTTAATAATAGGTCCAAACATGACGCACTTAATGAAATAGAATTAAAGTTGTCTTATTAGGAAGTTAAAGGAATAATAAAATTGCATATTTGTATTAAAGCAAATTCCATAAGAAAAACAAGCGGCTAAAAAAAATCACCCCTTAAAAACGTATTAGTTGGTTGGTTTATGGACTCGTAATATTGTTTTAATCCTTTTTAGTTCATTTCTTAATTAGCACTTTTATTTGACTGGCTTTAAAGCAGCCAGTGAGCTGAAATAAAAACTTAAACATGATGCAATTGTCACAATATATTATTTCACGTTCTATTTTTTATATATTTTTTTTTATTTGTTCTGATTATTTTTTTTAGTTTTATTTAAAAATTTTGTTGAAGGCCACGCTTGAAATAATTATACGAAGCGTGCTTAAATTTAGAATTGTATTTTACCGGAATTAATAATATTTTGAAATGGCTTTGTTAAATGCAGTAAAACTCAGTTATTTTGTTAATTTTATTAAAAGCACTTTAATTTTTTGTTAAAAACAAAACTTAATAAAACGTCTATTCTAAGCAACAGTTGTTGCACTAGTAATGTATATTTGATTGGTTACAACTGTTTATTATAAAATATGTTTTGTTGTTTTTGTCATCATGTTTTCTTAATAGTTTTGATAAAAGAGCAGGTAGTGCTAGAAACAGAGTTATTAACAAGTTCTCACTTGCATTCACATACGTACACACAGTTACATATTTTTCATCTCAATTGCATGACAAGTAACTGTTATTAACCCGCTAAGAGTGGATTTGAGCTAATTTTACACACATATATGTATATTTCAAATTGATTTGAAATAATGCAAATGATTATTTGCAGCACACGAGCACACGTATAAAATATACTTTATTGCAACATAGTCATAACTAAAAAAAGCTTGTTTCGAGAAAAACACATTTCAAATTTTTAGTTTCCATACAAGTTAACAATTCTGTATTGTTAACTCGAAAAGCTCAGTTTTTGAGATATGACTGTGTTGCAATAAAGGAGCGATATGGTGATATGACATTTTAATGATGGATATAAATAGACGATATTAAGTTTCGTACTCCGCCCACGAAAATAAAAACTTTTAGATATCTTCACAGTAAGATTTTTTTGTTTATTCTTGGACTAGTGCTCGAGGCACCGGACCAAACATTTTTGGTCGGATGTTGGTGGTATAAATAGTAAGGAGGTCGGATGGAGTCAAGTACATCTTACACCGTTTCAAAAACCCGAGGCACTTGAATGCTTCTTTATCACTATGCATTTAGGGGTTAAAGAAGAGAACAAAACTGTGTTGTAAAGGCTGTGGTTCACTATCCGTCACAGTCGTGCGATCTGCCAAATATAATATAAAATAAAAAGTACTAAAAATGCAACTGTGTGACAGATTTTTTGACATGTCGTGCGATCTGAACAATTTTAGGACATTTTTCATAAAATTATGGTATTTATTGTGTTAAACATATGAAAATAAAGTTATTATTGTAATAAGAGTTTTTAATTATTTTATTATAAATCGTTTAATTATTTTATTATAAATCGTTTTTATATAATAGTGTGGTACTGCAACGCCATTTTAAGCGATTTTGTAAATTCGGTCAGACTTTTATAACATATTCCTGTAAAGGAATCGTACGATCGTGTGGGATAGCCCATCAGGGCCTTAAGTTTTTTAATATTTGCCCTTGGGGGATAGATAAAAGCAAAGTATAATGCTGGGTATAAACAACACTAAATTTCCAAGTTAAGCTCCAGCCATGAAAATCAAGACTTTTTGATTTTCGTACTACAAAAAATACTTCACAAGTACGACAGCATGCTACACGCTAATTTTATTTTTGTATGATTTGTAGTTAAGTCTATACCCAACATAAGAGCAACGTTCTATGATAATAAAAAATTATTTGAAAAATTAACTTTTCATTTTTGTTGTTCTGAAAAAGTAGTAGCTTAGGTATTTTATTCTTTCATTCGAACTCAACTTTGTAAATAAAACTTGGATAAATTTTCAAATAACTAGTACTGGCACGAACTACGTTTTCAATTTTATTATTGAAATGAACAATATTTTTCAATTTTATTTTCTTTTTTGTGGAAACGCATTTTGCCTAAAAAACTACGTGCAAAATTTTTAATCTAAGAGCAAAACAAAGATGATCGCAGTTTTTCACGCGCCATTTTATGCAAAAATTTGATACAGCCGGTGGTGGCAAGCCCAAGACATGAAAGTGATGATTATAATTCGGATGAGTTATTGATGCCGTAACCGCCAATCGACTTTAGTTAATAAAATAACAAATATTACACTCTTATATACATATTTTCTTTGCTTCCGCTATTAATATACGTATGCACAATTTTATCGCAAATAAATATTTTGTCATGTAAGCCTTTAATTTCGATGGGATTGTAATTATACTCAGTTTTTCTGTAAAAGTTTTCAATTTCACAATGAAACTTAAAAGTGTTTTCAAACTACTACTTTTTGTGCAGATGTATTTTCAAGAACCAGACAATTCATTACGAATTAATGTTCGAAAACAACACATAAATGAAAAGCAAAAATTAGAATGTAGAATACCAACGCTTGAAATTGAAATGATTTCAAACTATTTTCACTTCAAAGTAGAATCATCAAACCAAATCAATCAAACCGTTGAAAACGACCACAAAATATGAGTTCAGTCTGAAATGTAATTTGGAGAATCAAATACATCCAAGAAATAAAAAAGGTATATACATTTTTGTCATGTCCAAACACATCATATTGTTACTGTCATCCATATTAATTCAAAAGTCTAAACTACAATTGTCACGATCAGTTGTGCTAGTGTTGAACTACCATATTATACAGTAACATATAATATAGTAGCATATTCTAACAAATGTATATCGTTAAAATTAGCGCCTTCGATTTGAAAACAAAGTGGGGGAAATAATATATACATAAGATGTCAGAAAGACTGGAGGGTTCTAAGATATACGACAATACCAAATATAGAATTGCACATAAAGTTCAAAATAGAGTAGGTAGAAATCTTAGTAACACAAAAGGTAGATTGAAAAAGTCAGATACCATGTAGTGGTAGTAACAATGAAAATTATGATAAAGTACATACAGAAATAGCAGGTAATAAACTTAAACCAAGTTAGTGAATCATAAATCTGAGCTATAACTCTTCGCAGAAAACATTAGCATTATCTATCCATTGCCGCGATTTTAATCATTTTCCAGATTTTGAAAGAACGTCTTTTTTAAATAGAGAAAATAATTATGAGTAAACATGCTAGACATGATTCAGATAACTAATGTCTGTCTAAAAGGATAAATTTTAAAAAGATGTAGACGGATAAGCCCAAAATTATAGACATGAGAGCAAAAATAGGAGTAGATACGTCCTTTGTCTAAAATTATTTAAAAGCTTTCATTTCTTTTTTAAAAAATAATGTGTAACATGTGTAATGTCATAATAATATAAAATATGTTTTTTCATTGTAAATGTTAATGTAGTTGAATATTTTGTTCTTGTTATTTCAATATGTGTTTTCATATATATATTATTTTGTATATACAATTTTTCAAAAAATATTTCCTGAAGAAGACACACAACGGAGTGTCGAAATATTGAAGAAAATAAAGAACTGTAATTTTTACAAGTGGACTACTAACTCAACCAACAAATAATAACTTAAATAAAAACGGTCGAAAAATTAGGAGCAAGATACTAATGGCCTTATTCATAAAAAATATTTTATGTTTATTAAACTATTATTTGACAAGTTTCTATGGGAAATTTGTCAAATAACTGTTTAATAAACATACAATATTTTTTATGAATACGGCCGTAAAAAATTAAAAATTTTTTTTTATTATTAAATTTTTATTTCTTCACACACCTAAATTTAACCATAAATTTCTTTCTTATGTTTACAGCGGCATAACTGCATTATGAACCGATTTTTAAAACTCGTTTTGACGTTTGAAGGTTATGCTTGTGGAATATATTTTGAAAATCGGACGAATATATGTTGTGGTTACATATAATGTGACATATACTGCGTGCGCAGTATATAAATTATGCTACATTCATTTAGCATATTTTACAAAGCTCAGAGAAAAAATCTTGGATTTATTAAAATATATTAGGTTCATTCGTTTACTTTACAGTAAAACGAGTAAATGAGTAATTTTTCAGCAAATTGTAAAAATTACTGAAAACTCTCTTCTCCAAAAAACTACTCGAACAAAAAAATAGTAAAAATTCGTAAACTTTAGTAAACAGCTGATAAAACTGCACCCATATGTAACAGCGCACACAGGGGTAATTACAGATCTGATTAGCAAAAAGTTAAGTTTGTTAAACACATTTTAATCACCTCCCCGCAATCAGTCATGCTTATAGTAACCAGTCAAAACTTTACCACCTTTTACTGTATATAATTACATCGATTATCGTAATTGTGATCGTTAAGTTTGTGATCAAATAAATTTTTTCAAAAAACTCATTTGTCTACTCGTATAAGTACGGAAAAAGAATAAAAATCCCTGAACACAAATTAATTTTTTGAATAGAGGCATTTATGTGATATTTCAACAATACAAACTAGTTTTCGACAATTCAGTCTTTAATATTTGTATAGAATTCACACAAATTTTCTGTGCTTTTTGTATCAAATGTCTTGGCAAATCAATTACTTGTGATGTGAAAACATCATATTAAACTTCGAACTGGGCTACACATGATCCCGAGTTCGAGTCCCAGTGGGTGCTGATGAGTAGTGTAGCGACTACGAAACAGGTAGTTGTCCCCCAACTATATGGTATTTAATTATTTTTTCTGTTCTTCCTTGGTCGTATTGTTTCACAGCAATTATTGTTATGATTAAAAATAATCCTTCTTCTTAACTGAAGTTGGACTCGAACTCACAAATGATTAGTTAATATCGTACATATGTACATAACTAAAAAGTTCACTGATTAATGATTTACATAATAATCATTTAATTATATATTATTCTTAGCTTTTCTAAAAGTTTTTGATTACTTTCTTTTGTTTACATTTGTTTGTTTAACATATGTTTTTCATCTTACTAAACTTTACAGCAAGAAATTTTTGCAGTAAAAATTTTTAAATACACAGTAAGAGAACTGTCATTTTACTCTCTTTTTTGTGTTCTCATTTACTGCAACTTGGGTAAACGAACAGCATTCAGTAAAATACAGTAAAAATGGGTGCAAATTTTTGGGTAAACGAACAGACATATTATGTATATACACAAATTTAACTACTTAAATAATTCAATTATCAAATAAACAAAAAGTACAAAAAAAGGGATAGCATTCTGTCACTCTCCAATTCACAATAATATATTCCATCACTGACAACATCTATCACGTAACGATGTAATGAAAAACTACGGTCACATTTCATCACAGTAGGTAAAGGTACAATTATGCAAACGTCCACAATCGTTTATGGAACGGTTGTTAGTATTTAAGTACACAATAACAATGTAAGTGCTTACTGAAATTAACTGTCACGTTGCCGGAACGTCTCAACCTGTTTAAAAACGAATTGGCCGTTGTTACGTGACATTCATACGCCAGTGCTGAAACTCATTTATGTTGGATAGTATTCTGGTACATTAACCGCCTTTCGGAATATTTCTAGTAATGCAAAAATAATATTAATATTTTCAGGTTTTGCCATTTTTATTATAATTATAAGAATAGTATTCAATAAAATAGAATTAAGTTTGAATAATGACAATAGAAACGTAAATATATGTGTAGAACTATTTCTTTAAACATAAGCTTTATAAGTATCTCTTGAAGCCAATTGGTACTTTTTTGACTGTTGCAAGTACGAAAACTAACTTAAGAATGCCCATCACTATGTTGAAGAGCTCAATACTATTTCAAACAGCTGACAGTCTAATTGGACAAGAACAGGCGAGAACAATTTTTAGTCCGAACAATTTTTTGTTCTTTTAAGAACAGACGAGACTAATTAATCCGGTTTAACATGTATACGTATATACGGCATTATGTATGTATTCGTATTTTTATAGACATTTGATTGCTTGGAATGTATTGGTTTGTTCTGCTCGCCTGCATAAAGCTGGTTGAAAAAATTATGCCGACAAAATATCACTTTCATCTCCCTCTTCGCCTACAACTCCCCCGGGGAGCAGATTTTGCCTTGGCGTATTCCTAAGCAGGACACTGTTTTTCGGATAAAGAGGGGAAGGGGGCCCTCATTTGTTGCAGCAAATAAAACTCTAGGAAGCCGCATGAATTATGTTGTGTTGGCTTCCGAAACCCTTACCAAGGGTTTAAATTGGCAGAACGGTGATCAGCATGGCCCCCAGGTGGTTCTGCTTGCAGGTAAACCCGAGCTGATCATGGTTGAAACGTTCTGGCTGTGTTGGAGCTTGTAAGCTTGATAACTGTTCGGCGTGGCTTTTTTCGGGGACTAACAACCGAACTAACAGGTATCTGTTGCCTATACAACAGATACCTGTACTGTAAGTTACCAGTGGTGATGGTTGACGGGTGAGTTGGTTTAAGGACTGATGCTCTTAGTAGGCTTCGGCCTACCAACTCATCAAGCCTTGTCTTCCAATGATTGCTGGGGAATTGCATACAGGAGGGATTAGAAGGCCTTTGGAAATCAAAGTGTACCGGAATAGGTAGCAGTATGTGTACACGTGTTTCTTTTTTTTTTGTGTCTTTTTTCACCGTTATCCGTGTTTTATTTATATGTTCAATATTAATATTATTTTCAATGCATTTTAGTGCATTATAGTGTGGAAGCTTTTGGATTAAATTTTGCTAATCTGAGCAGTGTCGAAGGTATATACACTGGGCACTGATCAGTTTTAACTAATTTGATTCCAACATTTTAAATGCTGCAATAGAGTTTGTTTTAGTCTTTCGTGTTGTTATTGTTAACACTCCGCGGACATTACTCCTTCTTTCCTCCTCATCATAACCTATTTTCTTAGTTCCAGTACAATGCGCTGCATATGTAGGGGTCATCCCCTGAGTACTGGTCCCAGATAAAAAAAAAAAAAAAAGAAAAACTCCTCAACAAGAAGTTTCTCATATGGCTATAAACATATAACAAAAATTGCTACCTGTGTTAGCCTAGTGAGCCACACGGGGGCGCTGGTGAATCGTGAATAATTCCGTGGAACTGGTCCATCATCAGATAAGGCCTTAAAGGCTGTGAATCTTTTTCACAACTGTTCGCCTACAAACTACAGAATAATTGTTCTCGGCCGTTGTTGCCCATTGGCAATAAAATTCAAATTTGTTTGTGGAGCAAAATAGTTTGAGTTTTGTTTTAATAATTGAAAGTAGAAATAGGAAATGGACGACGGAAAGCTTATCTTGTTTGTACAGGCAAATGAGAGCCTATACCACAAAAATTGTGTCGGCTACAGACTTGGGAAAAAATTACCACTCACGAAGATAACTATGCTGTGCAATGTTTTGTTTGTGGATTGTGGTACGTTTTTTAAAGTTTTATAACTATATAAATGGGCATACGTTAAGTTTTTTTAACATCAACGTTCTCATGATGAGTTCTAAAGCGTTGTCATGGTTTCTCATATAACAAAAACGATCAGAACTTCATTTACGGTCAGCTAAATGGGCCTTAATTTGTTGGAGAAACAACCCCATATCTTTGCTTTCCATTGCGCATGTAAATCTCGTGTTGCTGTAGCCAATTACACAAGCCCAAACAACTTTTGCTCCACCTAATTAATTATTGATATCGTCTTTGTAATGAAATGTGTGAAATAAAAAAAATTATATAATACGTGTATGTACTGACATATGTATGTATGTATGGATGCGTTCATTTCCCCGATACAAAGAGTTTATTTTTCGGAAATGCTGTGTCCCACAGAGTCTGCCGTTTCACAGACTGACGTCAGTTTTACTTGCATGTGATGATCTTTTGTATACTAAAAACTTTACGCTTTTGGAACGGTCGAATACTGTTTTATAGATTTTAGTCTCTGATTCTACTTATCGCAAATCCCTTTCTCTAAAAACAAAAATGCTTCCTTTTAATACAAATAATTTATATTATAAAAATTTAATCACATGTGTCAATTGAAATTTCTTCAAAAATGATAATAGAACGAAAATATGCTTAAACAAAGGATTTTAAACACATGTTTTTGGCTGGCTTGAATTTCTATATCTCATTTAAAGAAGGAAATATAAATTTTGATTTCGATTACATCATCCTTAAGCCATTCTTAATCGCAACATGGAAAAAAACAATATATCAATTTAATATTTTTTAAAATTATTTATATGAATAAGGAAGCGAAAATACTTGTGTAGCTTCGCAAAAGTATTTGTCTGCGAGTACAAACATACCTATAGAACACAGAGTCAGGAGAAAGAACGTCATGTGTCTGTCTATATTTTGGAAAATTTAAAAAAAAAAACATTTGTTTAAGATTAACCTTTTCAATTTCGAGATAATATTGCAATGAACCTCTGCATTTTATTGATGTTTAATTGAATGCGTCTTTATATTCAGCTCCAACAGCTTCGGCTCAAAAATCATTTTAAAATCAATACAATAAAATGGTAACTTTATCTTTATGAGGTTTGTTTTGTTTCACAGATCTTTACATTTTAAATATCTTCATACTTTTGCAAAAACAAAATTCAAACACAGAAATTAAATCCAGTGCATTTACATTTTTACATTTGTAAAAAAATGTATACATTTACATTTTTCTAAAATAGCCTGTTTTATTAAATTTTGCCTAGTTTTGTTTATTTATTAGTTATTTATTTATTAAACTATACAGTTAAAAATAAATTTTCAAAGTATAGGAGGCACATAATGGGCGGAGTAACGAAGACCTTATGCCCCCGATGGTATTAACAGTGATTTGTTGCGGCGTTGTGACTAACTGTAACGACCTATGCCTTGGCATAGGAAGTTGCCGCGTGCTTAACAACGAAATATCTCCAAAACACTGTAAACAGTTAGTTGACGTAGACACTTAACCAATGAGAGTGAGACGCAAAATTCTCGAAGGTAAAACAACAAGCCTGTCCGCACTTAAGAAATAATTACGATGACGCCAGAGTTGTTCTTCAGCCCAGTAGTGCAATTCACTAACTTTTTACCCCAATTAGAAGTGTTAACTTTAACCACACATTTTGTGGTTGCACTAACCCCTGCGTTATTCACTAACTATATTTAGCCACCGTAAAAGGGTTTATTTTTCTAACCGTTCAGATTGTTATAACGTGGCAACTCTCCATTTAATTGTTATTAGATATTGTTCTGAATCTCCTTTTGTTTACATGTTTTCTTCATATTTTGTAACGTTGACCATTTTATATACATACATATATATAAAAATCTTAAAAATAATATATGAGCTCGAGGTTCTTTCTATAAAAAAAAAAACAATAATTGAAAGCTTTTTATTCAATATTTTGTTTTTCTTTAAAAATTTCTTTAGAAAACTTCTTAAGGAATGATTTGTTGATTAATTGTAAAATCGAAAAAATTCTTATGAAAAAAATTATAAGCGTTAATATACATAATTACATTTATCATAAAAATAATGTTATTTTATTTCCTATCAAAACATGTTTGATTTTATAATCAATCAACAAATACTTTCCTTAAGAAGTTTTCTAAAGGAAAACGAAATACATATTGAATAAAAAACCTTTTATTTATTGTTTTATATAAAAATATTATTTTCAAGATTTATTTTTAGTGTTTTTATTAGTTAAATTAGAATTTTTATTAGTTAAATTTAATGACACAACATAAATCAACACCTCTTTTTAGCTAAACCTACAAAAAATGCGGGTGTTAATTAACACCTATTTATGAGGTTAAATATAACAGCTGCATGAAACAGCTGATTTTAAACACCAGAATATGGTGTTTAAAGTAATTGTGAATAGGAAAAAGGTTAATTTTGGTGTTAAAAATTTTAATCCAAATTATTGGGGCTAAAAAAGCATAGTGAATCGCGCTACAGAACTGCTTTACGGCTGTAGTTTTGTTTAAAACAGTAGTAGTCAAATGAATTTTAAATATAGCACGTACGACTATGTCTCATTAGGGGTGGTTTAGTGTTAAATGGGCAATCTTACGAACGAGATTTGAATAAGTTAGAACCTCTTATTTTGTGGGGTTTGGTAAAAAAAATGCATGAGCCAAAACGCCATCCTAGCGTCAAAGGTAAGGCATAATAGCAGAAAATCCACAAAATTCTAAGAGCTAAGTAGCTCTTAGGGTGGAACAATTTAAAACATTTCTATGACCTTACATACCCCCCTAACAGTCCTTCTTAAGGAGCTTCCACTTGTAACATTTAGGGTCAACCGCTATAACTAGCCTCAGAGGGCTCCTAGAGGTGCCGAACGTATGACCGACTTCCAATACTTTTGAGAACCCAGCATTTTTGTAGAGCATACGTAGTTTTTATCTTCAAGCATTAGGGTCATCCCCATATAAAAACATAATTTCTAAAAAAAAAAATTTTAATTGAATATTGCTAAATATTATTATAGTTGAAGTGATACGTTTTCATTATAAGAGCAATAGTGCTAAATGCCACTAAATATATCAGTTTCAACAACAAATTAATTGGAACTAGTGGAAATCGCTGGTCAACGCAATCGACATCACTCTCACAAAAGACCGAATGTCGAAACCAATAAAACCGTGAAAATCAACATATACAAACAGAGAGTGTCTGATGATAAATTTATATTTTTAAATACGATTATTTCAAAAAGTAATAAACGGTGCGGAGGCCGTCGGAATTATCGTTTGTGCGTGAGCATCGCGCGTTCGCTGTGGAGACATTAATTAAGAGCAATGATTCTTAGGTAATTGGTCGTCGAGAATTTTGTTCAAAGTTCGGTAGTCGGCATATGCGTGAAGGACCCAATATAAATTTAATTCGTTTGTGTGAATTGAAACATTGAACTGGTTGAAAGCAGTTTGAGTAAAGATCTACGACTTTCAATACGGAAAGGAGCGATTATACATGAAGTTGTAAAAAAGAATCTGAAGTTCCATCCTTTTAAAATTTAAATCGTTCAAGAACTGAAAGAAAGTGGATTTTTGTGGAACGATGTTGGAGCGTTGCCGCATTGTAAATATCATTTGTTTGAAAGCGGCAAGGTTGATTTTCACCTAAACGGCCACGTCAACAAGAAAAACTGCCGTTACTGGTCTCTAATATCATGCAAACCTCGATTGAAACTTCACAAACCATTACATTGCCTTATCCACACAGCAGATAATTCTGGAGGTCAGGCGAAGAATGTCAAGGGTGAAAAAAATCCACGCATGATTACGGAAATCTTTTTACCAAACCTGCGATGGGGTGACTGCACACAGAGCCTCGATGAATTTGCTTTGGAAAACTTCCCCCAAAAACTAATCAGTTTTTTTGGGATATCTAATGGCCCCTGACATCGCGCGATTTAATTTCAATGGCTTTTTTTTATGGGGCTATCTAAAAGCGAGGGTGTATAATGACAATCCTCAATCTCTTGTGTCCTTAAAGAAAAATATTCGTCGAAATATCAGCTGAATCGAACTAAGTTTACGGCAGCGTGTGGCTGCTTTACACAAGGCACCGTTTTGAACAGTGTGTTCGATTCGGCGGAAGATATCTGGATGACATACTCTTTAAAAAATAAAATTCGAATTTCCATTATATCGAACATTAACTTTGTGTCAATTATTACGTTTTTTATTTAAGTTTGAAAATATAAACTTGTAAATATATTCATTACTCATATTTGGTCACTTTGTTCTTGTTTTACTTGTAGGTAAGTCCAACTCATACACATATTGTTTGTTAGAGTGAGTAATAATTTATTAACCACATTGTATTTATCTGTAAAAAAAAGGGTTTTAACCATATCGAAGATGTAGTATGACCAAAAAGTGGCATTAAAACCGTGTTTGCCTATTAATTATGTATATAAAATATCATATCAAATAGGATTAGAATTAAATTCCTAGAAAGTGGTTTCGATTTTAGAAACGAAAAACTATGATGGTGTATCAGCACTGCCAGCACCTACTTGGCTGATAGAAAAAATTGGACAACTGCAAATAAGGATTTCCAACACTCAAAATAATTTTCATATCGCGCTGAAAGTTTGCCAAATGGGTGCCTTATATGTCACTCTTAACCACTGTTGCCATAATTAATGATTCATCGTCATTTTGAAAATTTTAGATGCTGGAAATAGCATCTTGACGAATTGCTGAGTTAAGCTTTGATTTTTAAGATTTTTGTAGACTAATATTTTATTTCTATATCTTTAACGCAACTTTGGTTTCATAACTAACATTATATAGTATTTTTTACAGAGGTATAAAAATTTGAAATGGGATAAAACAAAAGAGATTTTTTCAAATTGACATGAAATTCATTTTGTTCGAAAGATAATCTTCTGACATTATAATTAAAATACGACTTCTGGCATGTGACCACCACGACAGTATAGAATGTAGTCCAATCTGGAGGTCCGATTTTCGATGAAATTTTCTGCAAAAGGTAGTTGATAGTGGCAACGACAGAGTCAATTTTGTTGTATGAGTGCGAAATCTACACAGTGTTATTGATTTGACGACCTTACCTGATGATGGGCCATCCCTACCGGGTGAATAATTTATGATTCAACAGCACCGCCCGATGTGACTTGCAAGGCTCAGATCGCAACTTTTGCCATAAGTTTGTAGCCATATGGCTAAACCCTTTGCTGGCCGAAGCCCATTAATCAATTCAACTGTCTTACCATTACTATTGGTTCAGGTATATGATGCGGTTGCCTTACAGATAGCGAAAATCATTTACATCAGCACCTGTCTTGTCGGCTTAATCTGATGATGGACCAACTCCACGGGGTGGGCTATTCACAACTCACTAGCGCATCCATGTGGCTTGCCATGCTTAAACAAGATGCAATTTTTTTATATAAGTTTGCCTTATTTAAGAGTTGGGGCCTTCCAATCCCTCCCGTATGCAATTTCCCAGCTGTCAATGGTAGATAATACTTAATGAGTTGGTAGGTCAAAGTCCATTAAAAATATCAGCCTTTAACCAAGTAATCCGTCAAATAATCATCCCTGGTTCCTTACAGTACAGAAATCTGTTACAAAATAACATCACTGCGGGAGTTTTTAGGTATCGGGGAAGCTAATTCCCCTTCCTGCGATTTTAGATTTAAAACGCAGCCAAAATGTTTTAGCCAAAGCAGACACCTCGACCACGATCAGCACGCAGATGGCTTGCTAGGCAAAACCTCCCGGCGCTTTACAGATCCTCGGTCTGCTGACCCTCGGTCTGCCAAGACCTTAGTAAGAGTTTCGACACAACATAAGCCATGCGGGTTTCCAGAGTTTTATTTGCTACGACAAACGAGGGACTCCTCTCCCGCCATGCCACTGAAAACAGAGTAACCTAGTTTGGTTTACTTCAAGGCAAAATCTGCTCCCCGGGGGGACGATTGCCTTACAGTCAGAATACCGAAGGCATTAGGTAACGGTAATTTTACTGCTCTTACAGAGTCCGCCGTCATTATCACAATAGACCGTAGAGCTTTAGAGGAAGCGAAGGCAAACCTGTGAGACAGCATTGACAAATCACCGCGAGCTAGACCACGCAAATCTGACAGGAATAGATGGACAGCGATATTAATATCGGGCATTAATAAGTGAATAAACAGAAATCATAGTGGGATAAATATGTGACACAAATGAAGCCCCACTCTGAAACAATGACGAAACTGAGCTGCTGTGCAGGTTCAAGGCAAGGCTAAAATGAAAAGGGAGGTAATTTTAGTGCGTGCAAGCTGCATACTAGTATATCAGAGCTGTGATCTATTAACAGTATTAGGCATTTTTTCCTCCCAACCCGAGAAACAAAAATTATGGAACATCATACTGCATCAATCTGATTATTTGTTTTTTTTTTCTTTTTTTGTTTAATATATATAAGCAAATACCAACGAACAAAAATGCCTCTTTCATATTAATGATCAATTGAAATAAATTTTATTGCATCAAAGCGACAGATTATCCAATTAAAAGCAATAGTATTTTAATAAAATATATTAAATTAAATTTGTATGAACAATTTTATAGACTACTCGTATTGCATGCAATTTGAAACAAAGGTGAGTAAAAATAACGTGGAAATTGATCTTGCTATTCAAATAACGATAGCAAGTAATAATTGCGAAATTTATACATGAAATACACACATATGAAAAAAAGAGATTAGTAAACAACTTGCTAAACGAATAGTAAATTTTAAAACTGTATTGCATCAACTAGACTTGCTAGAGTAATGCTTTATAATCAGGTTTCCAAAACTCCTGATCCAATGAAAATAGTGAGAAGATGCCCAATTCCTAAAGAATTTTACATATGTGGGTATAAGTAACTTCATAATTATACGCAAAGAAAAAACAGTTTGGAATATGGTTACACATGCCATAGACTATGCGACCGTCGCTACAACACGTTGGCTTGCCGAGTTGTGTGTTTTGCGCATAAACTGTGCAGCATTAATTCACAATTTCATTTCTTAAAAAATTTTGTTGCGTGAAGAGGACCGCAGATGCAACAATTGTATATATAAAATAATAACAAATCATAATAAAGTTGTACAACATGCTCCTAAATTTTACAATCAGTCAATACAACTACCCAAAAAATCAAAACTTTTTAATATTTCGTACAACCGAGACACAACTTCATACGACGACCCCACACACTTTGCAATCTAATAACCAATATCGTCATGTTGTACAACTAGTCGCATAGTCTGTAGCTTGCATCACAACAACATTTGTATATACTGTACAACACTAGGTCTTGTTGTTAAGAACAGTATTATTATGTTGTATTTAATTACAGATTATTCCGCCATAAATATATTAGTTTTGCATTGTTGTAATTTTAACGTTACCCTCTATCAGATTCAAAATATAATAGCATGCAATACTACCATTATAAAAGTTGTTTGAACAGTACAGTAATTTTTATTACAGTCAATATCAAAATACTATATATCAGAAGTATGATAAATCACATGCAACCATTGTAAGTTTGCCCAATAATATTGCAGCGTGTTCAGACATACACAATTATTGAGATTATCACAATTAACGCCTTAATTCAATATTCCATACAAAAAGTTATTAAATTATCCAACAATTAGCACGGAATTGTTATAAAATTAAGCACAATTTGAAATACAACAATTTTGCAGGTATGTTCAGTGAGCAAAATTATTCACAATAGTAACTCAAATGTCTAAAAAGTAAACAAGAAAAGCAATTATGAATCAAACTTATTAAAATTAAATTTATCATAAAAAAATATTATCAATTTAATTGTAATAATTTGAAAAACGTCTGTCTTTGAGATTTAGTTTTCAAGATATCAAAAACATTATCAGTATATCGAAACGTTATCCAGTGGCTGTGTTCTGTAACTCTCGCCACGAGAAACTTTTCGACTGAAACGTGTGAAATGCAACAAAGTTGAAACAACAGCTGCTTTTCTCACTTAACTGTAGCTATAACTTTTTTTGGTGAGTAATAGCTGTCACGTAAAGAAATACTCGCCATTTTACAGAAAAACTGTGTCTGTAAAACTTTTGCGAAAAAATTTCCCGCATTCAACTGTCATTATTTCTCGTAAATAAAAATGCTGTGAGATAGTATTTCAAATAACAATAATCATCATTAAATGAATAAGTATGCTGAAAAAATAAGTATTTTGTTGTTATATTAAGTTTGATATATATATTTACCCAGTTTAGAATGATATTTTTTATTTTAACTTTTTAATTAATTTTTATACCCTTCACACAATAAGTTTTGAGGGAATACTCATATAAGTTTGAAATTTCTACAATTTTAATTTCCGTCCCGACAAAGTATATTGTAATACTTTTAAAATGTTTTTTTCAGAATTCACAAATTGCAATTGTTTTTTAATTTTACAAAATTTTGTGCATAAGTATGTATGTACATATGTATTTGTAAACAAAATGTAAACATTAGAGCCATACCATACATTTTCTAGAATAGCCGGCGGTTATAATATGACGCCGTCGAACAAAATTTCTTAACTTTAGAAATTTTTGGTCGGCGGCGGTACTAATTGTGGCTGGCGCTTTCATTTTTATAATTGCACGTCGGCTTCGTTTTATATTTTTAGACATTGCTAACGTAATGACGTAATCACTTTGGATAGTTTTCGACATGAGTTACAGACGCAGTTTTTTCTCACTTTTCGAGAAACAATGGAATAATTTGTTTCACAAGTTTTCGACGCGAGAACTTCTCGCCAAAGTTACAGAACACAGCCACAGGAAAATCAAATTACGGGTAAAGTGTTTGTACAGTTACCTCGTGTGGCTAGAAGAATCCTTCTTTCTATTTTTAACGTTAACCGACGTGTTTGTTTTTGAGCGGAGTGCTCTAAAATACATACATACATACATATATGCATACATACATCCTATCGTCCGCTCTGTATGATAGATACAAGTGGAAAACTACTGGAGAGTATAATCTGCAGAAGATTGGAAGATTGTGTACAAGCTAACCTAGGTTTATCAGATAACCAAATTCCAAGGAATGTTTAAAATACCTTGGGGTCATGATTGACACTCGTCTGTCTTTTCAAGAGCACTTGAAGTACATAGGCAGTAAAGCATCAAAAACATGCACAGCGCTATGCCGGATCATGCCGAATACAAGAGGTCCAAAATATCTGCAGAGGAGATTACTCTCTAGTGTAGTAAGAAGCATTATCTTATATGCATCGCCTATATGGTCAGGCTCACTTAGATATCCTACTTATGTGAACCTGATATCTCCTGTGTATAGGCTGATCGCCTTGCGTGTATGCAGAGCATTCCGAACTGTATCGGACCTGGCCGCTTTTGTCATTGCCGGCATGATACCGATCGAGCTAGAGGCCGCTTCGGACATCTCGGTTGGGTTGAGAGAATCGTGTCTGCGAAAATGGCAAGAAAGATGGGCGACAGCTGACAAGGGAAGATCGACCTACTTACTGATACCAGACATCAGAGCATGGCTATCAAGAAAGCATGGCGATTTGAACTACTATATTACACAGTTTCTAACTGGGCATGGTTGTTTTAGGTCGTACTTGTACCGTTTTGGACATGACAGTACTCCGTTCTGTCCGAGTTGTGATGGTAATGTCTTGGAAGATGCTGAGCATGTGTTCTTCATCTGTCCACGGTTTAATAGTGATAGGGAATATTTAGAAACAGTCCTAGGACGTAGCATTAGTCCAAGCAGTATCGTTCCAATCATGTTAGAATCTTTGTGCAACTGGACGTACGTCTGTAGTTTTGTAAAATTGGTTTTGTTGGAACTTCGTAGGTTAGAACAGATTCGCAGCAGAATCAATGTAGTTTAGTTTAGATGTAGGGTGCATCACCTTTCCCAACCCGAGACGTAAAGCCTTGCGGCAGCCCCTCGGAGAGCATCTGGGTCAGTGCGAAGGGGTGTTTTTTAGCGAGTTAAAGTCTCGCACTACTGGCAACCACCATCACTGCCAGTGCCTTTCGATGGTTTTTCACCCCACGAATAAAAAAAAAAAAAAAAAAAAAAAAAAAAAAAAAAAAAAAAAAAAAAAAAAAAAAACATACATATATATGTATGTACATATACTCGTATAAGTATGTATTCTGTTAGTAGCAAAGAGTCAGAAATAGTTTACAGTTTACATGTATTATAATGTATTGCAATACTAAATCTTAATTTTGAGGGAAACATTAAAAAAAAATTTTTTGCGCGTAAAATCATCTAAGCAACGGTGAAATCTTCACTCTGGCAACGCTGATTATAACCAAGTGTTGCCTTGTTTATTATTTCTTACCTTAGTGTCCACACCTGCGATAATATGTAAGATGAGAACGTCAAATTCAATCACAGAGAGAAATCTGTTACGTGTAGACTTAAAATCAGTATTATCGCAGTCTTATAATAATTTTTATGAGAGCGTTCTTATCACAAATCTAATGGCAACCATCTTATAATAAGAGCTGTCAAAAAAGTGATTGTGTGTGTGTTTGTTTAAAAAAGATGCGATTGCAATTTTACCGATTATTAGTTTTGCAAAATATCTTTTAAAATACTTTTTTAAGTGGAAAATAATTTAGTTTTATGCATTAAATATATACTATAAGTGATTAATTTTGTACAAAATGTGCACATATACAAAATTCATACAATATTCTATTGATTCTTTTTCGTCTCGGCTTTCAATAATTTATGAATTCTTATAAGATTAACAATAATACGTATACTCCTTGTTAGATATGAAGATGGACATGGAGAAATTCGCTTTCTCATTCTGCCGACGTTTTCTCAGATATTATATCAGAGTTAATCGCAGTTGTAGACACTAGGTACTATATATTTGAATTCAATCGGAATTTTCCCTTCGGCATTGCCATAATTATTTTTAACCAATAATGTTAATGAAATTTTTAAACCGAAAAACACGACCGATTAAATCTGATTTTGTTTGCCTACATATGTATAGTTTAGCTTTAGTAAGCTGCAATTGTGTATATAATCGTACATACACAGCAACAAACATAATTACTTGCACTGAAATACTTCTGTTTTTATTGTCATTGCACGCAAAAATATTGCATCACGTGAGAAAAATAATATAAAAATTGTAAACAAAATTTGTTGACTATTTTTGTTTGTATTCTATACACATATACATATATATGTACGTGTATTTACATAAAAACAATTTAAATTTGCCCGTCATGAATTTTCAATCGAACTTCAAAGTAAAGTTCATGGTGATTCATTGTACCCTTCTATCAAAAAAAACAACAATAAAAACTATTAAACATAATCACTCTTGCGTCAAAGATATTTACATGCTAACATACCTATATACATATGTACAACCTAAGTTTATGAGTATAAGTAAAGCTTCAGTCAGTCTTATACTTGCAATCAGTGTGGCCATAACCAAATATATTTCACAGCTAAATCAGCTTAAAAATAATCGTAAACTGCAAAAAAAATATAATGCTAAAATATTAACTGAATTATATTTTTGTTATTTTAGTTCACATATTTTTAAAAATGATTAATTTTTCTTCTTATAATTTTCTTCTTATAATACAAACTAATTAAGTAACAATAATATTGATTGCACATAGTCTGAAAACTATAAAACAAATATATTTCAGTCAGAATGTGTACAATTAATATAAAACAAAAATCAAATACATTCGTAGACATTTTTAATTGAATTCAATTAATATAGCATAAGTTTGCCAATTCAATCTCATACACACCTGCTGAAACTTATGTTTGTGCTCATAGAGGGTTTTAACGAATCATGAATCACGGAAAACATTGCTTGGCTTAGGGGATTACCGCATTTTGTAATTGAAAATTCTTTAAAAGCTTTAAATAGCTACATGTTTTCAGGTAAGCCGCACAACATTTCCTTCAAAATTTGTTCATATATATCAGACAATTTTCTTTTAAACAATTTATTTCCTTTGATATTAAATTATTTCTGTATTCCTTAGCTGAGTTTCAAATCGAGAGCAGTAACCTGTTGCACTTAATGGTAGGAAAGAACCCTGGCTGCATTTATGGTAAGCAAGAAATTGTCTGCATTTTCAAAATTATTTGGTTTAAAATTTTTGAGGAAAAATCTTGTGTAGCAGAAATATAGTTGATCATGCATGCTTCTTACATGTAAGTATATAATCAGACTGAAATTTAAGATTTAACTGATTCATTCATTAAAACTCAGAGGGAGTTTTTGACATATATTTCATTAGAAATCGTTTGAACATTCAGTATGGCACAAACCATTGGACATTCCTAAAATAGGAATGTCAGGTTTAAAATACAAAGTACACGTATGTAAAAATAACCAACTATTTCGGCACATAATTTTTAAATCGCCAGTCCCTAAGCAAAATATTTAGTCGCCATAGTATATACAAAGTCGCCATGTTTGGCGTGAAACTAATATCTGACAACCATGTTTGTGGATTTTCTGCTGTTTTGCCCATCATTTAATACCCTTGCGAAGCCATTTATCCCAATTCTACCGTTCTACGGCTCATGCATTTTTTTTACCAAAACCCACAAAATAAGAGGTTCTAATGTATTCAAATCTCGTTCCTAAAATTTTCCATATAACACTAATTCTCTCTAATGTACTCGTGCGTTCATAAGTTTTCAAGCAATTCAGCTGTTACAAACCACACTCAACAAATTCATAGTTTTTAACGTCGTTATATTTCGAATTTTCATTGTTATGAGATGTTACTAAAAACTCTTTCAACTCCCACGTTTCTAAGTGGTAAAACCTGAAAGTTTACTGCAAAAGTAACTAATTCTCAGACTAGATTCTCATTTAATGCATTTTGCAATAAAATTTATCCATATATCAAATTTACATATTTATCCCGAAATCAAGAGTTGAATACTTATTTAACAATTAATATGATCTTAGTTTCTATCACTGGTGTTCCAATGTTGTAGTTTTTTCTACAGTGAAATCAATACTTTCTGCTCTAAAATTTGCAATTGTTAGTTTTTTAACTGTTTTCTAAGATAAAATTTTGGCAATCGTTGTCCATGTTGACATATTAAATGATCTATAATTTGAATATTCTTAAATGCAATAAAGCTAAATAATTCTTAGTATATAAGTGAAAAATGCTAAATGGAAAATTTTCAGAATAAAAAATTTAGCTGCAAAAATACCCAAATGGCCACTCTGCTTACAATAGTATATATGTAAGTAATTATTTAAAGCTTTTCTTAAAGCTGAGTCTCAATGATCATTAACAATGTTTGAGAGAGAATCATTTACAGTTTTTCAAGCTCTCAATATTTTCGTGATGTAGGTCATGTCATTTCGGAATGCCGGACGGTCTATTAGCAAAAACGCTAAATTAAAGTTTCGCAAAGTTCTTAAAGCAAAAACAAATTATAAATAAAATATTTTTATTGCAAAAGCTTCCGTGTGTTAAAGTGCTAAACGTGAAAAAGACGACATAAAAATAAAATATATAAGAGATGCAATATCTTAATTTGCCGAAAATTTGCTTATTGGATACCGATTCTTTAGACCAGCAGTTATTTTTATAAAAAAATATTTCATGTTTATTATGCTTTTATTAGAAAACTTTAGAAGCACAAGGAGTTGAATGTATAGCAAGTAGCCTTTTTAGATTTTCGTTTAAAAATAATAAATCAAGAAAGGTAAGTTATTTTAAAGTTCTAATTTAAGTATTTTGTACAAATTGTTGTTTCCAACTTGTTTATAAATATATGTATGAGAATTTTGATCTGCCAAAAAATTAAAGTACCTATATAAAAGCTTTCAAAAATTTTGAAAACGCAAATTGCTGAAAAAAAACACTGAATACTAATTAGAATTTATAATTGCGATAGTGTGTTAGCTGCTTTTTCTTTTTTTCTGTTTTTCTATGCTCCAAAGCATTGGGAAAACCAGATAAGTTCGAACAAATCAACAATGTACTTAATTTCTTGGATATGTGGAGAATACGAAATAATATAGTGATCTAGATTCCTACATATCTTGTGGCAAAAATATTGTTATGAATTTTTATCACACCTAACCCAATGTGCGAGCCGTTGATCTGCTTGTTGTTTTATATGCACATCCACATATATGATTTAAAAAACGCAAAATTCCAAGTAAATCAGCCATAAATGATTTTATTGTTGTTGTTGCGTTCTTGGTATTGCGTTTGCTGTTGCTGCGTTCGTGTTGTTTGGCAAGAATTTGTATGAGTTTGTACCTATATCCGTAAGAACTCTATTTGTGCATTTCATTATGCAGTTATCAAAGACTAGAAACTTCATGATGATTTCAGAAGGCGATAAAAAAGTAAAAATAGCACGCAGATATTCGACAAGAGGCACAGTTTATTTTTAACATTGTGCAAGGCAGTCTTAAGTCCGAAAAGTAAGCAAGTCTAGTTTGTTAATGCACAGTAGTGTGAAGTGTAAATAAAGTTGTGAATTATTTAAGTACTGTGTAACAAATAAGTCTGAGTGTCATTATTTCATTTTCAATTGAGGAATCCAATAAGCAATAACGTAACAATACATAACAATTTCCCTAATGTTACGGCTCACATTGAATAAACTACCAACAGCCCCATGTAAACTTCATAAAATCAATCTACCGGGTGCAGGCCGGGAAGGCATGCTACTTTGTTTTGCCGCCATTTTGTAAACATTATTCCTGACAGTTCATATTTAGTAGTCGTGAAGTAGACATAGAGCAAATTTATTATGGAAAAATGTTCGATAAACCAATATGTTTTAATCATTACACCATTTTATCAAAATCAATCATCGATTACTTTGACGATGAGAAAATTACGTGAAAGTTTTGGGAGAAACAACGTGCCATTTATCATGTAAAAAATGATTTCGAAGAAAGAGGCTCTGTAGGTGATAATGCAAGGCAAGATCGGTTGAAAATATTACTGCTGCTCAAGAAAGAGTGCAAAACAATACATGCCGTGTTCTGCAGTTTGGTCTTCAAATAACAACTTTGGCCACAATTTTGCGCAAGGATTTGTATTTGTTTCCATTTAAGATTCATTTGACACAAGAGGTTCCTCCATAAGACCATTTACGCCGCGAAACATGCCAATAGGGTGTTATAGCTCGCCCATGACAACCCCTATTTTCATCAAAATATCATAATGAGTGACGAGACAGGATATGTGACTAAACAAAATAGTCGGTTCTGGTCGATGGAAAACCCCCAAATTATGCTTATTCACCTTTGCATCCATTAAAAGTGACAGTCTGGAGTCACTTGATCAGGAGGAATCATTTGACCTTACTTATTTGAAAATAAAAACGGCGTAACGGTAACTGTGAATGGGGAGTGATATCGTGATAGGATTGAAAACTTTTTAACGCCATAACTGCATGATTTGGGGTCGATTTACCTGCGGTATCGCATACAGCCAGGAATACTATAGAATTACTGCGAGTAGTATACCTTCCCGGCGGACACCCTGTAGTACCCAGCCCATATCAGTGTCATTAAGAAACAGTATGGTACAATAGATAGACTACCAGCAGCCAAGAGTCCCTAGAAGTGCTCATGGATACCGAATTTCCTGGGAGAACGCCCTATATGGGAGCTTGCATGACCGATATACGCAATAACCAACGGGAGATCTGTTTACCTTTTGATCGAAGGCGGAATGTTTTTACTTATATAAATCACCGAGAAAAGATGATATTATACCAGTTGAATTGCAGAAGAATGCGGAACTTTAAGGCCATGGGTGATGCGAATCTTCTCCGCCTACCTTACGTGATCCTACATACCGCAATCATTGCGAATATGTTTAAATCTCTATTCCGAAGGGGGGAAGGCTTCACACACAACTCCGAAGGATTTCAAGCCCGTAAGTTTTTCATCCTTCTTGCTTAAAACCTTGGGCCATTATTAAATCTCTTAACATACCTTTACCAACGGCAACGGTGGCCTTCCTTGATATAGAGACAGCATTTACCAGTTCGATACCAAGTTTATTTATAACGGTCTTAGAACGTTCATCAGTCGATTGTGGTCTTCGTGGAGAATCTATTACTTCCAATGTGACGCGAGCCACAATTTGTGGGGTGGCAAAAAGGAACGCATGGAATAAATCCATGGAATTCCTGATGGCTGTTCAGCATAGTTGTTAAACCTATTTAAATATACGGGAGGCCGCTTGTATGGCAAAAATCCGCCCACTGTAAGATCATAAATAGATAATGCATATATCTAGTTTAATGGTGATTGGTGCTTCCTACGCCACGCCATCGAAAACACTTTTCACTATGCTGAACTGGCTGCCGGCTGATCTCATGGTGAAAAAAATATCCATGAATTCAGGGAACAGTCTGTGGTCAAGCGAGACCTGGAAAGAGGCGACATATGGTCATGCGTTAATTATGGGAAGAGTAGTGGACCTTCCGCAGAATATTGATTACGCTCAACGGCTCTACTGCCTGACAAAAGATGTGATGCAATTTTGTCAGGCACGGTTAAAGGATAGTCGGAGTAGATCGTCAGGAAGACGTGAGGAGTCTTAAAGATGGATCTCAGTCATACTCGGGAGTTGGTGGGTGTATCTCTAACCATCTTTATGACTAGAGAAGTAGCTTAAGGCTGCAATATGAGTACAGCGTAACGGAGAGGGAAACTACTGCTATAATGAGGGCAGCTGATTAGTTGAGGAGTGGCGCTGGGTTTGCAGTAAGGATATTATAATTTGTGTTGAAACTAGCGCTGTGTTGAATGCACTAGCGGGAGTCTAAGCGACGTCCACGTTGGTTCATGAATACTGGCTATCTACAAACAAGACAGCGAGCGAGTGATTCCAATCTAAAACTATTCTGGGTACAGGGACACAGGGAAGCGCCCAAAAATTTTGTAGTGGATGAACTGATAAAGACCGAAGTATGATTACAACTAGAAGATATACATAGGATGTTTGGGTCCTGCTCAAAAGCTGTAAAGCGTAGGGTTCTGACGCCTGCGAAGAGATTAATTTTTCCACAACAATTTTTGTAGAAGTTGTAGGGACGAAGAGTAAGAAGAGAGTTTTGGGCGCTTCCTCTGTCGGTGTCCAGCTCTTTCTTATATAACGACTTTGTATTTAGGCAGACCAGTGCTGCACGATTTCGAAGAAACATCGGAGTATGATGTGGGTGGATTGGACCCTGATCCGATGCTCGGATTGGTTCTGAACTGGAGCAGAGATTTGTAGATCTGCGGATATAAATATCACATTCAGGCAACATATCGGGACCAAATCGGACCCAAGTGGGCTGGCCGCCTTTTAAACCTAAGCCACACATGGTAAGTAGCCTACAGGCTTATATTCCGCTACCGATCTCAATGCAAAAAATGCTATTGTCACTTTCTTATCGAAGAGAATACAGAGCTTCTTATTGGTGTTCAATCTCTTCATATTATGAATTTTTTCACTTAGTTTTTGAAAGCCTTCTTAGTGAGGCAAAAGCTCTTTTTCCAACCAGTAAGACTGTTTCTTTGAAGTGAAAAGACTATAAATCGTGAGCACCCAAGAGGTGAAACTCTTAAAGAATTGCCCAGTCCAAACGATAAAAATAAACAATATTGCACTTGAACTTGATGTGAAATTGAAAATATTGTGAGTATTTCAACGTGCAAGTTAAAAGTTGAGCTAAAATGTAGGATAGAAACAATAAATATTGGTACCGCAAAAAAACAAAAGAAAAAAATGTGAATGGATTTTGTCTGTTAAGTACGGAGTCTGTTTAAAAAATTATTTTACAGAGAAGACACATGATTAAGAATAAATTCAAGTAAGCGCCAGATAAAGCCCAGAATAAACTTGAAATTTCCACTAAAATTATCTTAATAAATATTTGTAGATATTTTCCGTTCAACAAAATATCGTAAATAACTGAAAAGGAATTAAGATTTTATTGTTAATTGATTCGTACTACTTTTAATCATTTTACGATGTTTTTTGATTTTAAGATTTTACTACTTGTACGAATTTTTTGAAATTTGAAAACGTAGGGGGTGGTTGTTTGTGCGTATTGTCACGCGATGATGCAGTTGTTCATTAAATTGTTACAGCCGTATTCATAAAAAAACACTAATCTGCATTTTAACAACTTTTTAGTTAAAACAGAATTTTCAGCAAAAAAACACATTTTATAAAAACGTATTCATAAACAGCATTTTAGCTAAAAATCATTTTATTGAAATTTTATATTTGTGACTGGCAACGCCATCATATGCAGTTCTCATTTGAATCATAGTGCTGCGATAAAAACGGTTTTTTGTTCACATAGTAGTCATGCAAAGAATTGTCTTGTATTGTTTTTTATGAAATTAGACTTTAAAACAAATAAATAAATGTTAACTCCATTTTGTCTTTCAATTAAATAGCAAAAAATACTGAGTCAGAAAAGTTTTACTTTGATTCCTTTTGCTTACGCGTAGGAAAAAATATGAATAACGAGCTTTCTTTATTTTTTCGTTTTTTTACACATCACTGATGTACATGGCATTTTATTAACGTATATTATTTTAAATAAATAAAATGTTAGTAATAACTAAAATAAGAAGACTGGAAAAAATGTAAAGCGAAATTGCTTATCTGGAATCCAGAATAAAATAGATAACTTCTTTCCCTGATAGTTTTCTGTTGCCAGCTATTCAAAGCTTGGGTCATATTTTCTATTAAAAACACACATCTATTGTTATCAATATCATGGGATTTCTGATAAATATGCAATAAAAATTTACGCAACATATAAGTAACAGCAACTAATAAACACAAATATCACCTTAAAATTGTCTTAAAATTGGGTGCAATCAGTTTTAAAAATGGTTGACTTAAAAAACTGCTAAAAAGAACATTTTAACGTAAAATTCGTTTATGAATACAGTTTTATCGAATTTTCCCTAAAAATGGTTTGAACGGCTGTTTAACTTTTTTATGAATACGGCCGTTAAACTGTAACGACTGAGCGGGTTTCAATCGTTTGATTAGAAAAATAAATCTGCTGTTTATTTCCGCTTTGGAAAAAAGTGAATAAATAAATGTAAACATTTTGATATCTTTAACATTGATCTTTTTAAATCATTAGAATTCAGAAAGCATAAATTCAATAAAAACTTATGTTATTCTTTCTAAAAACTTGGTTTTCACATTATGACTACGTTTTCTTTGAAAGAACATCGTTTTTATATTGTGATTTTTCCTGCTCATTAGAGTACCGAATGAACATATACAGGATACTTTTTTAGAGGTGCACAAGTTTAGATCATAATAAAAAATACATGTTTTTAAAATCAATGAAACAGGCTTGATTTGCCGCCTAAAGCTCTAAACACTTAGACGACAGCAGACTTCACAACTTCACGACTACAAATGAAGTTAGCTTCAAATGCTGCCGTCTCATCAGCAACATAATTATTTTAAAGACAGCAGCAGCACTATGTGTATTTAAACAATGCAAATTTCAGAGGTGCCACATATATATTTTACATGAATAAAAGTAAAATTACCGACTGAAAACGTAAAAATATCACGTAAAACTGTAAAAACTAATCAATTTATTTGTTTATTTTATTTATGTGAAGTTTATTTCTATTAAATATTTCAAACAAATTTTAGTTTTTATTGCTGCCAATTTATATTTATAGTGGCAGCACTGCATTTACTTTTTGCTGCTTACGAAAATAGAAATTAGTCTAAGTTTGCAGCAGCAGCAAATGCTATTGTGAAGTCGTGCTGCTGTAATGTCGTTAAAATAATCGTGTGCATTTAAACACAAGTATTTTATTTTTGACAGATTGCTGCTTGCTGTCGTCTATGTGTTTAAAGCTTAATGCGGTGTATTTCGCCAGTAAGTCGTGTTATTGAATGTTGATTTCCGGGTGATGAACTATCTCCTCCGGGGAGCAGGTTTTGCTTTGAAATCAGACGTTGGTCTGAAACGTTCTGGCTGTGGTTTCAACCAACAATTGCAGAAAGGGGAACTAGTTTCCCTGATAACTATTGGTATGCCGGTTTTCCGGCAATAATTAATCCAAAGGTGCTATATATACATCTAAGGAACCAGTAGTGAGTTGGCTATGGGCGGGTAAGTTGATTAGAGCGATAGTCTGGCACTACGGAATTGGCACTTCCCATTCGTTCCCAGAATTTTTAAACTCGGTGTGAAGTTGTACTACAAATGGGTATCGTTACCCTGAAATCAGCGCTATTGGCCATGTAATCGAAAATGGTACCTATGCAAGGCAATCTGTCAGTTGAGCCGTTAAGGTGGGAACGCACATACTCGTGTAAGATCTTCATATTCTGTTCAATTGTCTCCATTCGAGGAACAGATTTTGTCTTCGTGTATACCTTATCAGGGCACTCTGCTTTATGAAGTATAGAGCGGTAAGAGGCCTTAATTTTTTGTAGCAAATAAAAAAGGTCTGCAGAACGGAGATCAGAAAAGCTACATGAAGAGGATCTGTTTTACAGACCATCGTGGCTTAGGAGCCTGTATTTTGGCTGTAGTTTAAACCTGAAATTGCAGGGAAGAGTTATTAATCCTCTTTGATAATTATAGGATAAGTCCGGTTTTCAGAGAGCTAATTATAGTATCCGAAGTCCTGTAATATTAGGGGTACTACGAATAATGTGTAGATGGCTTAGTTGATCAAGTACTGCTGTTCTTTATGAACTGTAGTCTACCATATGGCAAAGCATATACTTCCCCACGACCCAAGTTCACAAAGAGTTTGTTCATATGACTACAAACATATAGAAACAAGTTTCCACCTGTGTGAGCCTTGAAAGCTACTTCTAGTAGCACCGGTGAGCCGTGAGTTAGTTCACTCAAAGGAATTGTTCTACCGTCGGATTAGGCTGTTATGGCAATAGAGTTGTATCACATGATCTTGGTGGCATGTTAATTGTATAATTGCGTAAAATAATTCTTTGACCACAAAATTTCTTGAGTAAATCAATAGTACTTTTGGAACCATATGTCACCAAGATTTTTGCCAACTAATGGGATACGGAAAAATTTATAAAATGTTCCTTACGCTGTATTCCAATGACATTGTCCATCGTCGTATTTGAACATATATGAAATTATGATCCTGCCATTTCATTAACTACACTGAGCACTAATTTTCGGTGAATGTAATAAAGCTTCGACAATCGTTTGCGGATTGTCCTCACTTCAAGTGCTGCTTATTTACGTACCCGCTCAACGAAAATTGGGCTGCTAGGGTGTTTGATTTGGTCGCAAGATCAATATCAGTTGACGCATAGAATTTGGTAACAAATTTCAACAATTTGCAAGCGATGCTCTGGTGTAACCCTATCTATAATGAAATTCCAAGTCAAACTGAATAAACAGCGACTATCAGCTGTTAAATGGGTTACCAAATAAAGCATCTAACAAAAACAACCAATACCTGTAATAAGCTATTTTTTGTTGGGGCGACACCATCAACTTTTATGAACTGTTCCTCGCGACTTAATGAAGTTCATGCTTTCATTATGCAATGTTTGCTTGGCTACTTTGTAAAAAATTGTAGACATGTACGAGTTGTGTCGAATAAATTCAATATTCTATCGGGTATACAAGAATGCAATACGAGTACTGGCAGACTTTTAAAAATGTTGCCCAGAAAAAATGAAAGATATGAAATTAACATATAACATACATACATACTTGACTGGATTCAAATAATAATTTTTGCATATCTGAGTCTGAAGTTTCTGTCTCACTTTGTTCACCGAAATCAACGCTTCGTGCTTTTTTTGGTATTGTTAAACGTTTTGGAGTTGTAGTGCCATCTTGATTAAAACTTGATTTTAAAGAAGTTGTGGAACGTCTTTTAGAAGCTGCTCTTTCAGCAGCAAATTCATCAAAAATTAGTTTTCGTCCTTGCTTTTTTACAGATGCTGAAGTTCGTTGTTCAGGAACTGTTGCTGTTATCAAGTCTTTTCGTATGAGTTTATCATAATATTTGCATTTTGGAGAATTTGTTTTTGAACGTCTAAATATTGTAGCAACTTCTGCATTTTCTTTGGCATTAGACTGTCTGCGTTCTGTTTCTTTCGCTATTAGTAGCTGCTTTCTAGGTGGCTCTTCTTCAAAATATAATTGGCGTCTAAAGCTTCTTGGTGATTTTGTTGGATGCTTGAGGGGCGTTGCTACAAATGAACAAAAAAAAAATTATTGATGTTTGCGCAGTTAAATTTTGTTTCTATTACTTTCATCTGCTGTATGCGACATTGTTTTCTTCTCTTTTTTTAAGATTTTTCAGTTGAAATCATTTTATGTGTTTGAAAATATGTATCTACAAATATAAAATAATGAAAATTATAAGTATTGACAAATTTTGTTTTGTTGAAGAAAAAATTCGATGAACAATTTAAAACAAAATTCTACGAACAAAACTAACAAATGAAAAAGTACGCTTGTATTTTTCGCTAAAGTAAACTAATTAAAACGATAGAACAGACCAAGGCAGCTTTATACAGGTAGTGGCAGAATTACAATAAATACAACACCAACAAACATCAACTTCTATTTTGTTGGTAGAATAGTTGTCAAAATTTTGACAACTATTCGTAAATTCTACCAACAAAATACATGTTGATGTCTTGGAATAGACTAACGCACTTTGCAATTCGGCAATGCTCCAATGAGTCAATAGAGTTGGTTACTCTACTGTCACCGATAAGCTTCTTCGCTCTGTACGGTCGAGAAACCGCAAAACAGACTTTGAAACGCCAGCCCAAACATGTGGATTGTATTCTATTCGCGGCCAGATATACGTGGTATAAATAGTAAGGAAATCAGATGCAGTGAAGTACATCTTACGAGCACACCGTTAAAAAAAGCCGAGGTACTTGAATGCTTCTTTAGAAATATTAATAATGTGTTCACTCCAGCGATCCTTACACTGTATTTTCATTCCAGGAACCTCAAGAGCATCCATGAGATTATAGAACGTCCGTATTCAGTAAAACACTCATATTTTGCTTCTTGGCAATGATCTCCTATAGGATGGACCTATAACTGAATGAGTACGAATGTCAAATGCTGCTGTCATCCGTGAAAAAGTGGTTAGGTTTGGAAGTTTGATATAGAAGTTTGTTGAGAAAAATAAGAAATTGGGTAGGAGAAAGAACGGAGCCCTGTTGTGCCTCTGAACTCTCCCCGGGGAACGGGTATTGCTTTGGCTCATATCATACCAGGGCACAGAAGCTGTAACAGGTTTTTTGTAGCAAAGTAAACTCTAGGAAGCCGTATGACTTATATCCATTGACTATTGGGAAATTGACTGCTGAAGGGATTAGAAGGCCCGAAGTCTTAAGCAAGGGGTTATTCTATAGGGTTACAAACTTATAGCAAAAAGTTGCAACCTGTGTGAGCCCAGCAAGCCACACGGAGGCGCTGGTGAATCGTGAATAGTTCAGCCAGTGGAGTTTGTCCATCATCAGATTAGGTCTTAAGGGACAGGTGCTGATGTAAATTGATTTCACAGTTGTACTTCTGAATTAATCTTTAATCCGTTCGACGAGACCCCATCTACAACTACTCGTATAGTCTGGTCTCTGAGAAAGTTCGATATAAACCGAGAAAAGTCATCAACGGCACCAAGAGCAGTAAGTTTTGCCAGTAGACGATCGTGCCTCACTCTGTCAAACGTTTTGGAAATATCCAAAGCCACCACTTTACCTTCACCGATATGATGGATTGAGTGGTGCCATTTCTCCGAGAGATATACCAAAAGATCGCGAGTAGAGCGACTCTTAGAAATCCATTTTGACGATTACAATGTAATTTATGCGACTCTAGGAATCTCACAAAGTGGTTTTTAACCATACTTTTCATTACTTTGGAAAGTGCAAAGCAAATTGCAAGGGGTAATTTTCATTGTTATTTGCCTCACCCTTTTTTGGGAATTGGCAATACATTAACAATCCTTCAGCACGATGGAAGCTCACCAACATGGCAAAGTATGGAGAAGACGCGTGCTAATGGACGCGCAAAGAGCACTGCTCCAAGACCAGTGCTGGAATGCCAGGAGCGTTATCGAGGTCGGCTAAAACCCTCTTAAATACTCGAAGCCGGAAAAATATATAGTTACTGATACTTTTTCGAGTTCGGTAAGGGGTTGATTGCTTTCCGGAAAGTAGGAATTGCTGGCAAAAAAAAATTTAACCAGCAGCTTAGCCTTGCCAACCGGTTTGGTGAATGATTGATCATTCTTTAAGAGAGTTGGAATTAATGTACTAATACTGTTCCTTATTCTTATTATATTCAATGAAAAAGCAGCACGTCTTATTGCCCCTGAACGCTGCAAGGATGATGGCATGAAGACGCTGTTCGTAAAGAAACTTTTCACGAATAAGTACCCTGGCACACTAAGACTTGCCTTTGCGCGTAGCATATTAGTGTTTGGGATTTTTGCTTAAACGCAAATTACTGAATTCTTCCTCTCTGGATCTTCCTGCATTTTTGAAGTAAGATTGATTAAACCAAAAAACCCGAACTAAAACAAATATCCATTCGAATCCCATGTGGTTATCCATGGAACAATGTGTATCAATAATAATAAAACTTTCCTAAAGCTTTAAACACATAGACCACAGCAGACTTCACAACTTCACGACACAAAATGCTGCAACCGGCAATTCTGAAATATTTTGATTACGTCAGCAACGTAAATTCATTTGAACGAAAGTATACTTTAGTGTAGCCACGTTAGAATTTTTAGCGCTGGTGAATCGTGAATAATTCACTCCGTGGAACTGGTCCATCATCAGATAAGGCCGCAAGGCAGGTGCTGATGTAAATCTTTTTCACAACTGTTCTGTTTCTATAATATTTGTTTGTTTTTTCAATTTCTACAAAGAAGGTAAACTTTAATACAATACTAAAAATTCTAACAAGAAAATTTTTTCATGATTCATTTTGTGTGCTTCTTCTTCCATCACTTCATTGTGCAAAATTTCCTTTGAAATGACAAAATTTTGCGTTAGACAACACAAACATTCAAATCAAAAATCGTGCAAACATGCTTCAAATATATGTACAAACAAGTAACCACGCCCTTTAGCAACGCTTAATGTTTGTACAAATGTTTTTGCATGTTTTTTAAGCTGTTTGTGTAGTTTGTTTGGCGCTTCTTTTATAAAATTAGGCATTTTTATTTTGAGGATAAATATGTATGCGCATATTTAATAGTAGAGAAAACACATTTATTAATTTAAACAATTGAGTTTTTATTCGCTATATTAGCTTCTAACATTGATACCAATAAAAAATAATAAACAGCTTGTTTTCCATGTTTCCCAGCTATCTATATGTCGATATTTCATAGGAGCTACCCTAATCATCAGTAGACTTTGGAAATTTTTGAAAGATATTCTCAAACATTCAACTTTATATTCCAACAATCTAAATAAATTGCTGAGAATTTAGAATGAAAAATGCTCTAATAATATCTGTCAAAACACATGAAACGTCTCTAAGATTTCTTTACACCTTTCAAACAAATGTTAGAGACGTTTATAAATAGAAAAGCGTGTTATTTGGGTTTTGACAGATATTAATTAGAGTATTTTTCTTTTTAAATTCTCAGCAATTTATTTAGATTGTTTAACAATTTATTAATTTATTTAAAACAGCATTTAAATTTTATTGTTATTTTATGTTATATTAGAAAATAAAATATTTCCAAGAGCTAAATTGTTTTTATACACATTGGTCACACTGTTTTTATTTTGTAGTCAAGAAAAATAGAAATTAGTTTAATTCGAATGCAGCAAAAACATCAGCAAGGACAGCAACCTGTTGTCGTGCCGTCTTGCTGTTGTCAAAATAAACGTATTGAAGTCGGTTGTTTGCTGGCTTCAATGTGTTTAATACTTAATTCAAGTGCAGCATGGACAACAACCTGAAGTCATGTCGTCTTGCTGTTGTCTAAATAAAGCATTAAACATATTGAAGCCAGCAAACAACCGACTTTAATATGTCAAATATAAAATGCATGCATTTAAATGCGAACATTTATTTAGACAACAGCAAGACGACACGACTGCTGGTTGTTGTCCATACTGATTTTTTTGCCGCAGTCGAATTAAACTAATTTCTATTTTTCTTGACTACAAAATAAAAACAGTGTGACCAATTTGCTCTTGGATATATTATATTTTCTAATATAACATATAATAACAATAACGTTTAAATGATGTTTTAAATAAATTAATAAATTTATTGGTACTATTGTTAAACATATGCAAACATACTTACGGCCGTATTCATAAAATATATTGTATGTTTATTAAACACTTATTTGACAAATTTTCTCTAGAAATTTGTTTGTTTTTAATGAATAAGGCCATTAGACTCAAAACAAGAAAAGTTTATTCAATAAGTAGGATGTGATTAGATACATATGTATATATCAGTTGATTATACATCACGTACAAGTAGTCCATTTCCTTAACGCTATTTTCATATAGATCAAAAGTTATATCTGATTATATTTTAAACTTTGAAGGCCCACCTAATCTGAGTTAATCGTAGTAAACGAAAACTTTTTTAAGTTAATTTACTCTTTTTATTCTTTTAAGATTTTTGCTTTTTAGACAGAATAACATATTCATGAGAGAGTGATATAAACAGATCTTGTTCTGTAAATCAACAAATTTTGTGAAGCTAAAATCTCTTAGGTGGCCATACTGAAATATAATTTTTTTAAATGAATTTATGTTGCTGCCATGTTCAAAAGAATTCAGTAGTACCCTACACGACTACAATTGCCGGTTGCAGCATTTGCTGTTTTGAAGTCGTGTAGTCTGCTGTAGTCTATGTGTTTAATACTTAAATCTGTAAGGTTTGAACGTATTTTTTGTAAATAAATTGTCCTGTAGCCGAATGGTATCTACATTTTCCCGTCTTTTTTCAGATTTTAGAGATACGAGTATGGATATAAAAGGCAGACCCACCAAAAACCCACGATGTTAACTTTCAATAGAACACAAATTTTTTAGACAATTATGTCAATATTTTTTTTTTTTTTATAGAAGAATCTAGGTACATGTGTGGCCAAACATCAAATGCCGCCCACGGCTTCGGTGACATACCTCCAGCCGATGGTTTATTTTAGTGGCTCTGAAACATAATTGAGGTTCAATGTCTTTAACGTTCCGAGTTATCATGTCCTTTAGCTCTTGAATTATTCTTGGCTTATTCATGTTACCATTTTCTAAATATTTTTTGTTGAACTTTATAATTTTTAAATTATATTTTCGGTTTTTGTACAAGTTTTTCCTTTCTTAAGTTTTTTAAGTAGAATTTTTTTACAAATTTGCTGCGATCAATAATTTTTGATTCAAAAAGCCCAGAAAAAATAATCAAACCTTTTTAGCCGGGAGACAACTAGCTGTTTCGTAGCCTCTTTAATTTTTCGTCAAAATAAGAACCATTGTTTCGTTGGCTGTGTGGCAAGAGGCACCATTCTGTTGGAATCACATATCGAGAAGTCCGTGATCATTTCGCGTTAGCGAATACCATTTACGGTAGCTCTTTGACGGTCCTCATTTTTGAAGAAGTACGGCTCGATGACACCGCCTGCCAATAAACCGCATCAAACAGTCACTCTTTGTAAATGCATCGGCTTTTCAGCCTTCACTCGAGGATTCCTATTTGTCCAAATGCAGAAATTCTGCTTGTTAACAAATCCGATGAGGTGAAAGTGCGCCTCCAAAAAAAATGGCAAAGTGCACGAAATGCAATTTGATTTGAACGGCCATTTGCGAAAATGGCTTCAACAATTTTAATGCGCTGCTCAGTTGTGTACCTCTCCATGGTTAAATTTGTCTGAAACAAAGAAATTCAATCAAATTAAATTAGCTAAAAAACTTGACGTTCAGGTGCTTTATGGCTGAACCACCCTTTATTAAAATCATTTTTCAAAAGTTTTTTCGCAGTCTAAAATATAAATTAAGCTCTTAGGCAAGACAAGCACAAATATTATATCAAAATTTAAATTATCGGAAGGAAAAACAAATTGAAATTGTTCACAGAAATGCTGTGAGAGTTTCGAGAGACACGCTCTATTTGTATATATATGTATGTGTGCCCAGATAACGATAACGATAACAAATATCAACTTGAATCAATGCCGTTTTTTTTAATTTTTTATGAAAAATTTTTACTTTATCTTCAACACTCCTTAATTTGCAATATGCGATGATATTTTATCTTCACTATCAATGTCTCAAGTTAAAAGTACGTCAAGTGAAAGCTTTTTAATACAATTATCGCCGCCCGAAGTTATCTTCACGTATATCACAAAATCAATAAAAAATTTAGATAATACAACTTGCTGAGTTAAATTTTATAAATCTATCGATCTGCAGTTTATCTCTTATTGTTTTCGAGATATTATTGATACATTTTATTGTCCGAGTAAATGCCGTAAATGACATTATTATGGTTACGCGATAAAAAATATATGAAAATTTGTATTTAAAAACAATGGGATATCTTCAGATATGTTTAGGAAAATATATTTTAAGTTATCTTCACATATATGCTATGTATATATGTATGTGAAAAAAATCCAAATAAAGCCACTTACATAAATTTTTCGTCCCTTATCATTTTTCGATATACTCGTATACAAGTAATAACGGGCCGATGTTGAATGTGATCCGTAGCTAAATGTGAAGTTTTTTCTGCACTCCATTCGGCATTTCTCAATTTCGGATTAATTCACTTAGAACCAGATACTTTGCTTTGATTCAAGAACTAAAGCCTCTTGATTCCAAGCGACGTCAATGGTCAGAGTGGTAGCAAGAAATGGCAACAGTGGATGATAAATTTACGAAGAAAATCATTTTCAGTGATGAAGCACATTTTCACCTCAGTGGATTCGCCAATACACAGAATTGCCACATTTGGGCGAATGGCAATCTAAAAGCGATTGCCGAAAAACCAATACGCTTACAAAGAGTAACTGTTTGGCGCGGTTTATGGGCTGGCGGCATTATCGGGCCGTATTTTTTCTAAAGTGAGTCCGGTGAGCCAGTTACTGTGAATGGTGTTCACTATCGCGAAATGATAATGAACTTTTTATGGCCTGAATTAGAAGATACGATATGTGGTTTCAACAATTTAGGTGCTGGGGGGGCAGCAATGCAAGAGCTAAAGGATGAGATAAGTCGGCACATTAACGGCATAGAACCTCAATTATGCCTCAACGTCATCGAAAATTTGGACCGTCGGATGGTGGTGGTAGTTCCTCTGAGCGTGCGGCGCCCATTTGGCCAACATTTTATTCCCTACATACCACCAATATTATTACAACTAAAAGAAATGACAACAGTTCCTAAATAATTTGTGTTTTATTCAAAATCCACATCGGCCCTTAAAATTTAACCACATAGTTATTTTGTTAAACACGTTTTATTGTAATTAAATTAATTCCAATAGTAAAATAAAAATTCAAATACAATGAACTAAGGTTAATTGGTTTCAAAAGACATGATGTGTTGGCATGTAAATTTATACATACTCGCAAAGCGAATTCATAACAGGTGAAATTGACAGCGCAGCTGATAACTTTTTTTTAATTTTAATCTTTTTCAGATGTCAATGGAATAATTAAAACAAATTAAAAAAAATTGTTTTAAAACAATTTTTGTTATATTATTATTGTATCTTGAGCGCCAGGTATCATCCAGAATTTTCCCCAATCTGGCTGGCCATTTTCACCTTTTCAAGCTCTATCATCTGAGACTTTAAATAATTAAAACTTTCACAAAATAATTAAGTTTTTCTTTTATTGTAAATTTTTTTCAAAACAAATTTGAAAAAAAAAACATTTTTGAAACATTTTTTAGGTTTTGTATTGCAACTATCATTCAGAATTCTCCGCAATCTGGCTGGCCTTTTTTTCCTTTCCGAGCTCTATGATCCGAGACTTTAATGTTCACGAAATAGTTAAACGTTTCACGAAATAATTAAAAGTTTATCTTTTCTTGTAAATTTTGTTTTTGTTATATATTTTTTTGAATTCCTTTTAGTGTTTATATTTTTCCTTTGACATGTGAAAAAGATTTATTTTTTGTAGTGTTGTATTTATTGCTCTTGCATTGGAAAAATATGTAATAAAAAAGGAAGTTAGACGTTACCAGCTAAGTAGATATATACTACGTTTATACGTGCAAGTTATTTGCAAATAAAAATATTGCAAATAACAAAAATTGCCGTATAAACAGTAAATAAAATTTTTATTTGTGATTAGCTAACTCACGAAAACAATTACTTACTACGTTTATACGCAGCCTATTCGCAAATAAAAACTATTTGCAAATAACTAACTCACTGTTTATGCGTCAATTTGTCTAGGAAAAAGTTTGATTTTTTTGATATGGCCTTTGTTCAAAATGTAAAAAATTGGTAGCACTGTTCATGTAAACAATAATCAAAATACTAAAAAAATAAAAGAAAAATCATAAAATTAAATGTTTTTTGTAATTCATTTAAAGCAAATAATAATAAAAATGAATAATTTTGAATATTTGTTGTTGCACCTAGTTTTTACCATATTTCAAGTGTGCCACATCGAGGAAATCTTTGAAACTGTGAAGTAAAGTGGCAACATTTTATGTCTTATTTGCAAACAGGTTTTTAATCAGAACAATAAAAGAACAATAAAAATCCCGAGAAGAAAAGTGATCAAAAATAAAAATGTTTGCATAAAAATTAAAAATTATACGCGATTGTGACAGCTGATACTCATTACAATGAGTTGCCAAACGATTAGGAACATTGGTAATTGCCAGAATGTTTACGTTTGCGTTTACGAAGTGTATGCATTGTAAATATGCACTGCAACTTGCGTTTGGGAAGTCGGTCATATCTACTAAAGACCACTTAAACCTTTGCAACTGAGTTTGCTTTGACTTAGGCAGGCACGCCGCTGGATTTTCCAAAGTAGCTTAGATTCTCCACCTTGCTTGCTTTGACTTAGATATGCTCGATTTAGTAATAGTACGATGTTATTAAATGAAATATTACTTTAAAAAATGTATATCACAAAAATTTTTAAATGATATACTTACAAAATTATATTAATGCTTGTACGCGTTTATATTTGTTATAATAGTTTTATATGCGGTATTTTTTTTTTCTTTTCTAAAGGCAACCATGATTTGTTCTGCTATACTTTACCGCATTAAAAAATAAATTTTATTCAAAAACAATTAATTTTACTAGCTGACGTCTTTTGGACGGTTTGCGAAAATAATATAGATGATTTTGACGACTTTTTCCGCCAAACTTGACGATTTAAGACTAGATTTTTCTAGCATCTGGGCCGCCAGCCCATAAGACGCACCAACCAGTAAGTTCTTGTAGATCTTATGTCGTTTCAACAAAAAATTTTCGACAATCGGCACTCCAAACACGACTATTGTACTATTTAACCGAAAATGTGTTTCATCGGAATGCAACATTTTTTTTTAATAGATATTCAATATCAATTAATGCACAAAACTATTATTCAGATAAGAAACTTCATCAACTCACAGATGTTGCTTTAGCTTAATTCTATCCGTATTGAAATGTGAAATGTATCCAGACAAAAAGCAAACTATCAGCTGTTAAATGGGCTGCCAACTCAAAGTTGTGAACCTCTAAACAAACATCGATATTCAACAATCAAATTAATATGTAATTTAGAAATAGATATTTTTCTTCATAAAAACGAGATACAAACAAACAATTAGACAAAAAAAAAAAAACTAAGCAAAAGTTCAAATCTGCATGTACGAGAATTTTTATCGGAATAAACTTGAAAATATATTGAGCAAAAGCGCACAAATTAATCGAATTTGTGTAAAAGTTTATCAGTTTTCAACATCATGCTCGTACTTTTATGAATAAAAAACAATGTTGTTGTCAAACTACGATTAAGACGCTTTTTAGTACAATACCAATATTGTTTTTTTGTTTTTTCTTCGTCTATTTGTCATAAATATTTTGAACTTTTGATAAAACCATTTTATTGTTATCGCATCCCGAGCACTTGAAATTCATGATTCTGATATACGATATTGTTGGTATTGGTTTTAAGAAAAGTTTATGTACAAAAATACATACTTACTTACATATGCATGTACATACATATGTATGCTGGTATGTATGTACATGCACAATTTCAAATAAGCTATATTTCATTTTTATGGCTCAAAGAACAATAAATAGATTACGTTGACTGACGGACGTAATGCCGGTTATGATCTGGAAATGTGGTTTATTTGTTCTGGCAATCAGTCAGTCTGCTAAACGCCGTTACCAGAAGTGGACGCGTTCACTTTTCAAACGTCGTAATTAAAAAAAGAAAATTTAAGTGTTTTTTTTTCGAAAAAAGTCAATGAAACGGGCAAAGTAAAGAATCCTTTAACACCCTACATAATATGTGCAACTGTTGCAGTTGAAGTAGGGATTCCGAATCTGAAAAAGGATTTAATTTATTTGACAAAAATAGAAAAAGTGTTTGAACATCTTCTGTAAAAAAAAAAAAATAATACAAACTTTAAAAGCGTGACGTTAACAACTTTTAGAATGGCTGATACAAACGGTACAAAAAACTAGTTTTTATTTACATTTTTTAATTTGTTTTTTTTTTTAATTACAAACTGAAAGTGTTGTGAAAAATTGTTGCTGTTGTCTTCAATGTTTTTTTTTCAAACAGTTTTAGTTAAAATTTTAGCATTTTTATCAAGACTTGTGGAAATTGTTTTCAACGGCGTACAAATAAACAACAGTTCAGTTGGGAGCTGCGACTGAAGATATCTCTATTATTGCAATATCATGTCTGAATTTTTTTTACTCGTATAAAGATAATTATTAATTATAATTTACGAAACAGCGCAATATTAAGAAAATTATACAAAAACCTTTGTTAATAATCAGTCGTTCGTTGTATTTTAGTGGCTTTATAGAAAAAAAATCATTCTTTTAAATTCCAATTACATTTTGTATACGAGTATATCGCGCATTTACTCAAACAACTTTAACCACTCAGCCACCGAACCATTGAATTACTCTCTGGCTATATTCGTCTCGTATTGAATCACGTATGCATTTCTGCTAATTGCCAGCATCGGTATTGTACAGTGTTTACTGTCTCTGAATAAGCGGTATTTATTTTTTACTTATTAACATACATACATGGTCTGATCAAAAAATAACCATTTTTTTCAAATTTCTTGAATTACCTACTTATGTTCGATTTTGGAATTTTTTCTGTCCGGTTGGTACACATATCTATTATGTATATATGTTGGCAATATCTGCCATTTCGGATTGTAAGTTTGTTTTAAAAAATAAAAAGGTTAGTCGTGTTTTGGCGTGCTCTTCGATTTACTAAATTTACTAGCGAAAACAACATGGACATCCCTCAAGACTTGTTGAACGATCCATGTTTCCTTAAAAAGGTCATAACTGGTGACGTATTATTGAAACCAAAGCCCAATCATCCAAATGAAAGCGTCTAGAAGAGCCAAGATCGCAAAAAGCACCAAAGTTCGGCCATATTTGAAGGCATTGCTCACTGCTTTCTTCGACAGCAATGGCGTGGTGCATCATGAATTCTTGCCACAAGGTTGTACGATCAATAAAGAATACTACCTTGGAGTTATGCGCCGTTAACGCGAAGCAATTCATCAGAAACGCACAGAATTGCGGGAAAACAATAATGGATTTTGCACCATGACAACGCACCAGCTCACACATCGGTGCTTGTGCGTGAGTTTTTGGCCAAAAGCAAAACCGTTATCATGCCTCAACCACCGTGTTCACCCCGCTGACTTTTTCCTCTTCCCAAAACTGAAGACACCGGTGAAAGGAAAGCGTTTTGCTACGATTGAGCAGATAAAAGAAAAATCGAAACAGGAGCTGTTGGCGATACCAAAAAACGCGTTTCAAAAGTGTTTCGACGATTGGATAAAACGCTGGCATAAGTGTCTGTTATAACTGAGGGGGATTTCTTTAAAGGGAAAATTTAAAATAATCGTTATTTTCGATCAGCCCTCGTACCTATGTATTTTAATAATTCTGCGAACATAAAGACGTAATTGTAAATATTAATTCATTGATTTTTTGTTGAACTTTATAATTTTTTTTTAATTAGATTAGACACATTAATAGAGTTATATTTTGAATATTATTAAACTAAATAGTACTGAAAGATGCTAAATATAAGTAGAAAAATGATAAATGAAAAATTTGTTGCCAAATCAAAATAAAAAATTTTGCTGCAAAAATTTTAAAATTACCAGTCTTCTACTTACAATTTAAGGCCCATTTAGCCGACCGTAGAAATTGTAACTGTAAGGTAAATGTAAATGTAAAGTAAATGTAGTAGCACTTATAGAACACGTAAAACCGTATCATGTGTTTTTGATACAAACAAAAGTGCATGTGAAGAAAAAGTGTTCACTTATTAATGATTTACAGAAAAAGTGTTCTGCTTTTCGTTTTTATATTATTGTATGTTAAAGAAAATAATTAATTTTTCATCACCTATATCTTTATAACAAATAATTTGCAAAAATAAAATAAAAGCAATACAGCTGTTCGTAGCAGTGATGAGAGCTCATAGTATTCGGTACATATACAAAAGGTACGAAAATTGTTTAAATGGTACCTAAAATTTCTAATATTTCTTTTTCTGTCTATTGTCGACATTTCATATGAGCTACAGCTGGAAAATATAAAAAACAAGCTTTTTATAATTTTTTTATTAGTACCAATGTTGGAAGCTACTATAGCGAATAAATCTCAAATGTTTAAATTTTTTTTTTCTCTGCTCTTTGGTACTTATAAAAATACAAATTTAACTGCATATAATATATAATAATATTAATATATAACAGGAGCGTAGTACATTCGGCTGGGCCGAATCTAAAATACCCTTCACGATAGTCACTAAATATGCTTGGATGTATATGGACCGACATCGGGCAAAAAATATGTTTGCCTAGTAATCACCATTCCAAAAAGGAAATCTTTCATTGAAATCATCATGCAAAAATTGGTTTAGGCTATATCTCGGTTAAATGTGAACCGATAACGGAATTTTCCCTTTTCTGTATTTTACGAGTAATTAATTACCTCGTTTTATAATCAGAACTGATTTCAAGCTAAATAAATTTTTCACTAAAACATCGGTTTAGACTATATCTCGTGTATATATGGACCGATATCGGAAGTTTTCATATTCTCTATTTGGTAACCTCCTTATATTATCAGAAGTTCTTTTAAGCAAAAACAAACATTTATAGAAAAATCGGTTTAGGCTATATCTTTTTCGGAATTTCGAACATATCTCAGCTATATGTGAACCGATATTACTGAATGTCAATAGCAATCCCATGAGTCGATGGGGTAATAGAATGGTGAAAGAAAAACGTTTCAAGTCTTATGGTTTTCTCAGAAACGGTATTTCAACGACCGATGGATGGACAGACGGACATCGCTTAGTCGACTTTTCTATTAATTTTGATTCTTGAGAATATATGTATATACTTTATACGGTCGCAAATAAAAATTGTTGAAATTATAAACGGAATCACAAACTTATAATTATATACCTTTACATTTTTGTGTATAACAGTACTAAAATACTAGTTATATATAATTATTAGCTTATTACACTTAAAATACATTAAAAATTTTTTATTATTACATTTTCATTTCATCACAGACCTAAATTTAACTGTATTGCTTTCTTACATTTATATCAGCATAACTATGTATTATAAACCAATTTTTAAAACTCATTTTATAGTTGGAAGATTGTGTTTGAGAAATATATTTTGGAAATCGGGCTAATAAATGTTGAGGTTACAAATAATGTGGAAGATGCAAAAATTGTGCGCTGTGTATAAATTATGCTACCAATGTATGTATATCCATCTTGCGTATTTTACAGAAAATTCCAACATTTTTTAAAATATATTATGTGTGTATACAAATTTAACTACTTAAACAGTTCAATTATCAAATAAACAAAAAGTACTAAAACAGGGTTTTTGTGCCGTCCTGCCATTCACAATAATAATTATATACCATCACTGACTACATTTGTCACGTAAACACGTAACGAAATTCTATTTTCTACAGGCTCAGACGTTACGGTTACATTTCATTACAGTCAGATAAGCATTTTCATTGTTTCTCGTATAACAAAATCGATCAGCTGTTCCGACTACATTTACATTTCTACATTTACGGTCGGCTAAATGGGCCTTTACTTATAGTTCCCTTTAAACGAGTTCGTATTATGTTTGTATGTATAATCTTAAGTTTGTATATTAATAACAAACTTCTACTTCGTTATATAGTTCATTAATTTTTACAATATATTTCTACAAATGAAAAAATTCTAAATAGTTTGTTCTATATATAGTTATGTCATTTCATAGGAGCTACCCTAATCATAAGTAGACTTGGAAACTTTTGAAAGATATTCTCAAACATTCAACTTTATATCCCAATAATCTAAATAAATTATCGAGCATTTGAAAAGAAAAATGCTTTAACCATACCCGGCAAAATACAAAAAACAAGCTTTTTATTTTTCACCTTCCTCACCTCTCTACTTTTCTTTACAGTGTAAAGGTGTAGGTAAAGTTTACACCTTTCGAACAAATGAACAACCGTTGGTTGCTACGATTTGTTTTCTTTTTTTTAAATATCAAAAAGCAGAGAAAAAAAAATCAATTCACAATACATCTCAGTGCAATAAGTCAAAGGCCGACGCAAGAAATAAAAAATGCAATAACTGTCGGTGTAACCATACTGCAACTTACAGAGGTTGCCCTTTAAGCGGTCAATGACAAACAAGTCATCAATTTCTCCAGCACACCAGCAGTCAAATGTCATAGCCACAAACAAATTTCCCCAGGTAGGCCATTCAACCAACCATACAAACACGCAAAACTCTAAACAAAATGCATATGCTAATGTGGTTAAATCCGATCAAAACTTAAATTTGCATCCAAATTTTAGCAACCTTGAGGCAACTCTGCAGACTGTTGTGCAATCCATAAATACATTTACGGTTTCCATGACAATAATGATGTAGGAAATGCTGAAAATGCAATCCACTATTTTACAGGCAATTTTAAACAAATGAGTTGGTTAAAAATATGTTTCTGGAACGCAAACGGCATCCGCCAACACCAAAAAAAATTGAGCACTTCCTTATGGAGAAGCAAATCGATATAATGATGATTGCTGAAACTCACTTGACAACCCACAGTTATTTAAAAATTAATGGCTACATACTGTATGACACAAAATAGCCTGGTGGAAGATCTTCCAGATGAACGAGACACATGAGGAGTATCTACAAGCAATAAATATATGCATTGAATATTTCCATGGAAAAATATTTATTTCCTCGATTTACTCACCGCCCCGATTTTCGGTAACAGAAGATCAATGCTCACATTTTTCAAATCACTTGTTCCTCGATTTTTAGCGGCAGGTGGCTATAATGCTAAGCACACTTTTTGGGGACCACGGTTAATTTCACCGAAAGGCCGTATACTCTTCGACACTATTTCGAAAATGGGCTTAGTAGATGTGGTTTCAAGCGGACACCCCACTTATTGGCAGTCAGACGGACGAAAGATCCCAGATGTTATAGATTTTAGAGTTGCGAAAAATTTTCCTTTAAAGATCCAAGTGGAGCCTTCATTAGATTTGTCATCAGATCACTTACCCACTACAATCTCCGTTTCGTTCCCCCAAGAGATTGGCTCCCCGTTGACCGTCAATAGAGTGAATTGGCTAAAATACAAACAATCGAAAAGTCAATAATCTCTCACACACGTCCAATTGGTATCAAACTGTAAACAATCAAAACTACAACACCAATTTCTATATCAAACATCATACAAGCCAGCTAAATAGGCTGGAGATAGTAAAATTTTTAAGAAACCGTCTCGGACATACTAAATATACTCATGGTATCCTATTAAATAGACATAACATACCGAAATGCACTTGCAATATACCTCGGCCCACAACCCCCGAACATTTTTTACCACACTGTCCAGATTTACGAGTAAACTTCTTTAGACAAAAGATTTTCTGTAACAAAAATTCACTTTCTCTTATTTCAAATCCAACGGTAGAAAATATCCAGCTTATTATCCAATTTCTTAAGGAATCTAATATTTATAACTTTATTTAACAAAATAACAACACTTAAATCGAGCTTAAGGCCTGAGTTGCTATAGCTCTACTTCCTAACAATTAGCTTATAAATTTTAAGTTGTATTTGTATTTTGTATTTGTAACTATACAGTTGCAAATAAATTTGCAAAGTATAGGCTGCACAGCATGGGCGGAGTAACGTAGACCTTATGCCCAAGATGGTATTAACAGTATTTCTTTTGCGGCGCTGTGACTAACTGTACCGACCTATGCCTTCGCATAGGAAGTTGCCGCGTGGTTAACAACGAAATACTTCACAAAAACTGTAAACTAGTACAGTTAGTTGAAGTAGACAGTTAACCAATCAGACGCAAAACTCTCGAAGGCCAAACAACAACAACAAGCCTGACCGCACTTAAGAAATAATTACGATGACACGGCAGCTGTTCCCCAGCCCAGAGCTGCTTTACGACGAAATTTTAAGTTAATTTATAATAAATAAATAATTATAATCCCCTTTTCAGCTTGATTTTTTCGAAAAAACGTTGTATGTTTGTTAAATTGTTTGAAAATTGAAAAAATAATATTTTTGATCGATAGTAGATGTTAGATGCTAGCAATGTAAACAGTGTTTCATATTTTCAACATCTTCTATGCGTTTCATGAAGATGTTGATCAGTGTAAAGAGCCTATTACACACATAAATACTCGTACATAGTTCAAACAAAAACTGCTTTCAATAAAAACTCTATTAAATAAAACGTCTAAACTGATTGATCAAAACAAAACGATTAATAGTAAATAAAGTGTCAATTATTTATGTACATACATATGTATGAACATATTCATATACATATATATGTATGTATGCTCGAATAGGTTGAATTATGAAAATTTTGCTCTCAAGTTCGTTTCTAATTATTTTTGTAGCACAGTACATATTTGTTTGTGTTTCAAAAGTGTGACTTGAAGCAGACCTTTTTTTTTAAATAGAGCTTACGACAATACGTTCAGTAACATATAGTGAATTTCACAAATAATAAATATGTATTTATTGAGAAAAAGCCATTAGTTGCAAATAAAAAAATATCAAAGAACTAGTTTAGAGCCACCTTGCCAAAATTGAAAAAAATGTACGCATATGAAATCTAGTCACTATATTCGAATCAATTTTGGTTTGTCTTTCTTACCTTCCTTCGCATGCAAGCAAAGCAAAACCAGTTTGGAATACTCGTATTGTTGTGGAAACATTAGTATTTGCTCGGTCATAATTTGTATTGTTGCCACTAGCAGTATATTATCGTTTTTAATATAGTTTAATACTGTATAAATATATATGTCTTTCATCTGTCAAGTATTACTTTACGTGTTTGAGCAAACAAAAAACATTAAATAAAATGGAAATAAAAGATTATACATTTATTGGATTAATTATAGCTCTTAGAGAGCAGAAACAGTTACTGCTTCAATTTGCAGAATTATTAGAAAATCTTGCTTTATGCGCAACGTGCATTTGTTAGAATTTTAAATAATTGATTAAGATTTTAACTCATATATATAAATAATAACCACTTAGAATCGAAATGGTAATTTTTTAAAAAGGATATTCCAAGACTACCAGTCCAGAGTTTTTCAAAGACAGCTTAAGAATGGATCTTGCAACTTCACTGTCATTTTCTGGAAAATATGCGAATTTTTCCTCTCACTCCGCAATTCTGCAATTTTTCTTGCAAAGGTCTATTAGCATACTCCCGTCAGCAGCAGACCATACAACACGTTTTTTTTTTTCACTATAAATATATGTATTGTATGTATTATTTTTAATTATATATATTATTTTTAATTAATTTAAAATTTACTTACATTGTTCGCTCCCGATCATTGTAAAAATTTTCTAGTGATGGTATGAATTTTTGACAATTTCTTTGAACTTTTTTAGTGATGACACAAAAATAATCGAAAGGTGTTGAGTCTAGCAAAATGAGAAACCAACATCTTATAAATATGTTGAGAGATGTTGAGTTTTTTTTCATATAGACTTTATGTAGAAAGATGTTAACATCTTGCCAAAATGATAAAAGATGGAAGATGTCAGTAAGTGTAAATAGACTATAACTTTTAAATGTAGTAAGGAATTTAATTGTTTTATTCTGGCAATGCCATTATGTTCAGTTGTAATTTCTTGAATAAATTAACTCTTTTATGACAATATTTCCTGGATTTATATTTTTAATAAATAATGAATGTATAATACGTACGAGTATTAATGAAATTGAGAAAAATTAATAGGATTTCTTAGACTACAAATATGTTTTATTATTCGAATAACATTTTTAGTTGTATTCGATTGATTAAAAGTGCATCAATAATATATTTCTTATTTGTTTCCCTTTCAAAATTATTATTCTCAATTCATATAAAATATAAAGTGCTAATTTATTTACCTAACAATCATAATACATTGTTGTTCTTAATATTTTCCATAAAATTTTGAATTTCAAGACAAATCAAAATCAAGAAATCAAATGTCATTTTAACGTACAGATAAAGTGACCCATTTCAGCCTTAAACGTATGGTAAGCAAATAATTGGTTTTGGCTAAAACGTAAGGAAATTTTTCTTAACAATTGCTTACCAAGCTTTGTTAAGTTTTATTGCATATGGCGCTCAACGATAATATGGGTGGGAATGATAATATTATATGGTTCGACATGACAGTTAAATATTAATTTTTACAAGAATAGATTTTTGTCATATCAACCATATTTTTCCTTCTACGTGTGAACTTATATACATATATTGAGTGAATTGTGACACATCGTTCGCAAAGAATCAAGTTAGACGAAACCAAATAAATTTTTTTTCGCCTATAATGCAAGCAATATGCTGTTAATATTGTTTTCAACCATGAGAATGTCAAATCTTATAAGAAAACAATTGTCAGACAGCTCCAGAAATTTATCTAATAACTTATCTGATTCCGCCGCCTTTTTGACCGATAATTTAATTTGACTTTTAAGCAATCTAGACCAAATCGGAAAATCTTATTATTACAGTGTTTACGATATAATCAAATCAATATTTGTGGCATTTTTATAAAAAACTTTTTACAAACCATGTTCTGAAAATGTCAAATCTTATAAAAAAAAAGACAATTGTCAAACCGCTCCAGAAACTCTCAAGCTAAAGCTAGTTTATAAATTTAATACCAATGTCATGATGCTGGATATAAATTGTCAAAGCAAAAAGTGGGTGGGTGAATTTTTCAAGCAAAATAATTGACATTATTAATTTGTATATTCAATATAAGTAGTTCTTATATATAATATTTAGTTATTTGATCTTGTTGAAGTAATTAAATCTTATTTTTGCAGCTAAAGATCGTTTCGGTTTTATATAAAAACTTCAATATTTCTAATATTATATGATGGTATCATTCGTTAAAAAAAATCAACAGCGTTATTTGCGATATTTCGATAACTATTTGTTATCATCGTCAGGGAAATTAAAATGTTATTAAAAATCATACACAAAGAAAAAAACCATTTTAATTGTCCTGACGATGATAACAAATTGTCATCGAAACTAAATACTGTTGAATGTTTTATATAAAACCAAAACGATTTTTAGCTGCAAAAATAGGAATTAAGTAGTTCTTAAAACAAAAATTTTAAAAGTGGCGACAAAAAAAAAAAAGCAAAATCCATATAATAATTTCCAAAATTTTTGACGGTGCTGCTTTTCCATTTTGTTTAAAAAGAAAATAGCACATATTTTTACCTCAAACTAACGTCAACAGTAGATTAGATTTACAATCGTGCCAAAACCAATAATCAGTTTTAAGTTTTATCACCCTGAATAAATCACTCGCAATCATTAGTTAAACAAATTTTATTTTACATATAAGAGTTTAAAATCACACGCCTGTCTCAATTAAACTTTTTATTGTCACGGTGAACAGTGGGACTAAACCAAAAAAATATATATACATGGTAATCTGCAATAAATCTTTGAAACGTGCTATCTGATCGTGAGAGAATGTATGAAGAAATCGTAGAGGAGGAATGAGGATTTAAGAATAATGAAATTTGAACCACCTTGTTATATCACATGGTGACCTACAGGGGTCAAAGTTGACTGCCTCGGGTATGAAAAAATTTGTTCGCCTCAAAACTTTTGTAAATACTATCTGATTTAAATCAACTTTTTAAAAAGCTTACAAGAAGATTTATTTTATTTAGTTATCGTTAATAGTTTGAAAGATATTTGGCCTTGACTTCATTTCTTATTTCGTACATATCTGCGATATTAGCATACCGAAAATGTTATTGCATAATATTTAATAATATACAGAAGAAATTTTTTAATTGTCTCAAGGCATGTGCTCGTGAAAAGAGATCAAAGTCAAGTCTTTGAAAAATTTGTGAAAAATGGCTAAATTTTGACAAAAACGCTGCCTAATTGTTTGACATTCTTCTAAAAAAATATTATGAAAAAATACCAATAAACAATTAAAAATAGCTTACTGTTTCCCAGCTATCGATATGTCGACATTTCATAGGAGCTACCCTAATCATCAGTAGACTTTGGAAATTTTTGAAAGATATTCTCAAATATTTAACTTTATATCCCAACAATCTAAATAAATTATTGAGAATTTAAAAAGAAAAATGCTCTAATAATATCTGTCAAAACACAAAAAACATCTTTGAAAGAAGCTTAAGCTAATAGTTCTCTACAAAATTATCCAAAATGTGAAAAGTCAACAAGTGTTTGATTTCGGATGATTCAGAATCTTTTTTTTTTCTATTTCAATAGTAAGTGACCGCTTTGTTCTTATGGAGCATATTACTGGATCCGATGATAGGAGCAAATATTCAACTCAATCAACTTTGACACCCTGTCATTATTCTTAAAGCCTATTTCCTCCTCTATGATTTCTTCATATATTGGTTTATGATCAGATAGCACGTCTTAAAGATATATATTTATTACCCTTTTTTTTAGTTTGGCCCCACTGTGCGGTGAGGCGGCCACCAAGAACATGAATTAGTATGTACATTTGTGTAAAATGAGTAATATGTTATTTATTCAGGTGCTTTTAAAGTGCTAATACAAAAGCAATTTGAATAAAACCATAATCTAAATTATTAAAAAGCTTTAACAATTCGCAATTCCCACGTTAAACTATTCAATATAAAAGATAAGCGCACTATCAGCAGCAATGAGACTAACTAATTTACAATATAATTTTATATATTTACATTATGAACTACAATAATGACAATAAAGTAGAGAATGACTTAGCAAAATTTTAGCTATGTTACTTACGAGTATGCCGTGTTTATGGGACACGATGCATCTAGAAAATTTGTTTGATATATACTCAATATTTTGAGTGCTCTTCATACAAACTTTTTTAGGCACTCGTTTCCTACAAACACCGCATTAGTTTTGCAAACAAAGGGTATCCCAAAATTAGTGCTAAAGCAGAGATTTTAATTTTTTGTTCTTTTTTTCCTTAAAGTACAGGGTAGACCATAAATGTGTAAACATTTGTACAAAATGTAGCACTTGTTCGGGCGGGGATATACAAACAGAAGGGGGGGGGGGCGGCTACAAAAGTGGAGACCGGTCTTTAGGGATATAGTGCTACGCCATGGCAATATATATCGGAAAAATCCGGTTTGCACCGATCTGTGATATTTTAATTCATATTTGAAAACAGTTTTCATGATTTTGATAAACATCAGTATATAGGGTTCTAAAAACAGGAGATTTATTTTTAGAATTTAAAAGTGTTTATTTATTTTAACATTTAATAGTGACGAGCAACCCGATTGTTGCTCAAGTCAGTGAAAATTTTAATTGTTCTTAAAACTAAAATTACGTCTACTTATATACTACTTATGAGAAGTTCTAGACGACTCATATTATTATAATTAATGTTTGGGAAACCAATTTGTTTCCCACGGCTTAGAGGTAAGCTGATCAGGCTTTACATATGTACATACGTATGTGCTTACATATGTGCATGTGTGGCGCGATTCAAGTGTTTAGATTTAATTATAACAGTGCAGCACACATGCATACGTACTTTCATGAACCCATTCGCACCTCAAGTGTATTTCAAATGATTGCACTTAGTAGGCGCACTGTCGCGACAACGGTCAGTGACAGAAAAGGTGTCAAGTGACGAGGGTTATGAATTTAAAAGTAACCTAATATTCTTTTGGTTATTTCTTGTACATGCCTTTAATAGGATGCATTCATGTTATGGCTAAAATAATGAATTTATGTCGTGATCATGCTACAGTTCCTCACGCAAATATCAATTTCCTTATGGTTTCTTATCCATATTCTTACTTGGTCCCAGAATTGGAAGTCTTCATAGTTTTACGGGCTTTTCTAATTTCCGTTATTATAGTATATATTAAGTGTTCGCGAAAACGGCTTCAAAAAATTCAGTATCTAGTGTAGAGTAGTGTTTTGTCTCTCATCTTGTGCACACGTCTTTTTTTTACTGCTGTCCGTATTTTCTATATGTGTATGTTCATCAATTAAATTTATATGACACCAAATTGCACCGGAATAGGTAGCAAGTTGTGTACACGTCTTTTTTTACCGTTGTCCGTGTTTTCTTTATATGTTCAATATTAATTTCTTTTCAATGCATTTCTTTACCTTGTAAAGTGGAAGGTATTGGACTAAATTTTGTTAGTCTGAGCAGCGTCGAAAGTATATACACTGAGCACTGATCAGGTTTAACTAATTTAATTCAAACATTTTGAATGCTGCAATAGAGTTTGTTTCAGCCTTTCGTGCTGTTATTGTTAAAGTTAAACCTCCACGAACACTACTCCCTCTTCCTCATAACCTATTTTCCTAGTTTCAGTTCAATGCGCTGCATATTTAACAGTCATCCCCTGAGTACTGTTCCAAGATAAAAAAAGTATCTGATAGTTTTTGGAAACGAAAATTTATGATGGTGAAATTTTGATATGGATATCAAACTTAGTATTTTTAATGAAAACACAAAAGTTTGTTTTGTTTTCAGTGAGAAACGGCATACTGAATTAGCAAATCACCATTTTGTCTTCGCTCCACAAAATATCTAACAGCCAGTTCATAGAACACGATTATTCTCACTCGCCACGAGCCAATTTATAGACGATATAGAAATAGGTTTATATAACGCGACTAAGTCAAGTTGTGCAGCTTACGTTAATTTGTGTATATGTCAAATAGTTAAGAAATGTTATGACAAAAATACTATTGGTTTGTATTTTTCCTCATAAAAATTTTTATTCAGATAAAGAAAAACGCTTTTCTTGGCATATGTACATACATACATAAATAAATAAATAAAACAAAAAACAAGGCAAAATTGCAAACATTTTGCGAATTAAAAAATTTTTAAATAACAATAAATTAGAAGCAAAAATTCTGACAAGTGGCTATTGCAATCTGCGTGAAATCGTGGTAGAAAAGTTAACAAGCATTTTATTTGTCGGTCTCTTCGACGAAAACAAAAATAAAATACCACGAGAAAGAGGAATAGAGAAAGGAAAATCTGTTTGACAAAAAAGATTTTCCTTGTAGTGGCAAATCATGGACTTTTCAATATACACTTTTTATATACAAAGCAATATTGATAAGGATATTTCTGAAATAGATTCAAAGAAGGCTTTATCGGATACACTAGTACAAATACCAGAGAGAGCAAACAACAAAATTTTGTAAATCAATCACCACTTCACTTACCATCAAGCAATGAATTCGAATGAAAGCGAATGCAAGCCTGTGGCTGTGTTCTGTAACTTTGGCGAGAAGTTCTCGCGTCGAAAATTTATGAAACAAATTATTCTATTGTTTCTCGAAAAGTGAGAAATAACTGCTTCTGTAACTCATGTCGAAAACTATCCAAAGTGATTACGTCGTTACGTTAGAAATGTCTGAAAATATAAAATGAAGCCGACATGCAATTTTCAAAATGAAAGCGCCAGCCACAATTAGTACCGCTGCCGACCAAAAATTACTAAAGTTAAGAAATTTGGTTCGACGGCGTCATATTATAATCGCCGGCTATCCTAGAAAATGTATGGTATGGCTCTAATATTTAAATTTTATTTACAAATACACAAAATTTTGTAAAACTGAAAAACAATTGCAATTTGTGAATTCTAAAAAAAAAATATTATAAAAGTATTACAATATACTTTGTTGGGTCGGAAACTAAAATTGTAGAAATTTCAAACTTATATAAGTATTCCCTTAAAACTTGTTGTGTGAAGGGTATAAAAATTAATTAAACAGTTAAAATAAAAAAAATTCATTCTAAACTGTGTAAATATATATGTATATCAAACTTAATATAACAACAAAATACTTATTTTTTCAGCATTATTATTCATTTAATGATGATTATTGTTATTTGAAATACTATCTCACAGCCTTTTTATTTGCGAGAAATAATGACAGTTGAATGCGGGAATTTTTTTCGCAAAAGTTTTACAGACACAGTTTTTCTGTTAAATCGCGAGTAATTTCCTTACGTTACAGCTATTACTCACCAAAAAAAGTTATAGCTACAGTTTAGTGAGAAAAGCAGCTGTTTGTTTTAACTTTGTTTCATTTCACACGTTTCAGTTGAAAAGTTTCTCGTGGCGAGAGTTGCAGAACACAGCCACAGGCTTCTTTTGATACCAAAATGTGTCTTGGTGAAGCTCATTCAAACAGAGATCGTTCAAATGCAATAATAGTTTTACGAACAACAATCTATCAAGAATAAATAGCAATTCACGCACATATAATGGAACGTCTTCATAGTTTTCAAAAATCAGTATAAATAGTAAATAGTAAAAAATTGAAGTGCGCATCAGAACACGATTATCTTTTTTATCTATCAAAAACACTCTGAAAATCCAAAATGCCTGATATTGCCAACATATGTAACAGTCATGTGTACCAACATAACAGGAAAAAATGCTAAAATCAAAACTACGTAGCTAACGAAATTTGAAAATAACGGTTATTTTTTTTTTATCAGACCCCGTATTTTAATATTATGTGATGGAATTTTTCCGATCCGATGGTATTGCCGCGATCAATAATTCTTGATCAAAGAAGACAGGAAAAAATAATTGAACACACTAAGCTGGGGGACCACTAGCTATTTCGCAGACGGTACACTGCTCATCAGCACCCACTAGTTTTTAAAAAACTTGATCCGTTTTTTCTTCAAAATACCCTTTTTGTGACATCTCCTTTTTTAATAAAGGGTATTTTCGCAGCACTTTTCGATAATTTACAATGGCAGCTCTGGTTGCAAGTATATTTTGTCCCCTTTTTTATTTTCAATTTCCTCTATGCAATGAAATTAAAAATAATAATTTTCTTTATTATAATCAGATCCTTGTGTTTTAAGCACTTTAAAGCCAGCAGACAACCAACTTATTCAGTATGTCAAATATAAAATTCATGCATTTAAACGCTGATTTTGTACCGCAGTCCAATTAAACTTATTTCTATTTTTGTTGACTACAAAACAAAAACAGTGTGACTAGTGTAGGGAATATGTACACAAAAATTTGCTCTTGGAAATATTTCGGGCCATATCCAAAAAAAATTCTTACTTGAGTTGTAACGCATACGTTAGTTGCCAAACATATTAACACTACCATACGTTTGTTAAAAATGTTTATGCAAAAACAGTACGTTAACTATTAAATGTAGTAAGGTATTTAGTTGTTTTATTCTGGCAACGCCGTTATGTTCAGTGGTAATTTCTTGAATAGTGATGTATGAAAACTAATATTCGAAAACTAAAAAACAAATTAAAATTAATATATTATTATTATGACATAAAATAACACTTTTTGGACAACTATTTCCTGGATTTACCTTTTTAGTAAATAATGAATATATAATATGTAGTATATTAATGAAATTGAGAAAAATTAATAGGACTTGTTATACTAAACATATTTGTACTATTCTATATTTGTATTTTTAGTTGTATTCGTTCGATTGAAAGTGCATCACTAGCATATTTTTTATTTATGTTTCCCTTTCAAAATTAATATTTTCAATTCATATAAAATGTAAAGCGCTAATTTATTTTTCTAACAATTATAATATATTGTTGTTCTTAATATTTTTCATAAAATTGTGAATTTCAAGGCAAATCAACATCAAGAAATCAAATGTCATTTTAACGCGCAGTTAAAGTGGCCCATTTCAACTTTAAACGTATGGTAAGCTAATAATTGTTTTTGGATACAACGTTTGGAAGTTTTTCTTAACAATTGCTTACCAAGCTTTGTTAAGTTTTTTTTGCATACGGCCGCTAATATATAAAAAATAAAAAAATTTAATGCTAGGAACACAACTGCGACGAGCGACGAATTTTTGGTCGCGAAACTTCGTCGCCAGAAATAAACCACATTGGTTTAAATTTAAAACTGTACACTCTGCGAAATTTGAAATAGATTTATTTCTAATTCTTTCGTCAGCGAACGACGCAGAAAACATTATCTGGTGCCCAGGTTTCTTATAAAAAAATTATTTTTCTCAAATACTTTTTATATTTATATTAATCTATGTAGTAAAAGATTTATGAAGATGTTCAATATATAAAGTACATCAGATAATTTTTTAAAAAACTCCTGTCTCGGATGGGATTTATGTATATAGGTTAACTTTTAATATGGCCACCTTATATTAATTTTTTTTTTCTTTGCACGGAATCTAAACAATGTTATCCACATAAAAGTTCGTTGATATTGTGATACACACGACAAATTTATATAACGAATAATTGCCGCGAATATTCGTCGCGATAGGCGAAACTCGTCGTCGTCGCAGTTGTGTTCATAGCACAAATGCTGTTTTATACTATGTTTCCATTGCACAGAAAAACACTTGTTTTAAGGAAAACATGTTGAAGTGTTTCCATTATGATATAAGCCAGGGCGAATTCATACCAGGTAAATGCAAGAACAATAAATACAACACTCCAAAAAATAATTCTTTTTCAAATGTCAAGACAAAAATATAAACACAAAAAGGAATTAAAAAAAAATATAATAAAAAAAATTTACAACAAAAGATAAAAATTTAATTATTTCGTGAAACTTTTAGTTATTTCGTGAAAATTAAAGTCACAGATCATAGAGCTTGGAAAGGTGAAAATGGCCAGCAAGTTTGGGAAGGATTCAGAATGATTGCTGGCGCTCAAAATACAATACATAAATTAAAAAATTTTTTTGAAAATTTATTTTTTTCAATTTTCCATAAAAAAAAAATTAAAATAAAAAAAAAGACTTAATTATAATGTGAAACTTTTAATATTCTCGTGAAACTTAAAGTCTCAGATCATAGAGCTTGAAAAGGTGAAAATGGCCAGCAAGATTGCGGAGGATTCTGGATGATATCTGGCGCTCAAGATAGAATACATAATTCAAAACATTGTTTTAAATTTTTTCCCCAATTTTGTTTTAATTATGCCATTGACATCTAAAACAGATACAAATTAAAAAAAAATCTTATCAGCTGCGCTGTCAATTTCACCTGTTATGAATTCGCCTTGATATAAGCAGTTTTTATTTTCGAATTTTCGAAACCAGCTTGACGTATGTATGCATATTTTGTTTCTTCAAATTATTGTTCATATTGTAAAAACATTTTTGTAAAAAAAGGAAAATAAGGACAATCTTTAGCTTTTTTTCTGTTAAACTATCTATACGCACTGTAGTAAATAAATAATAGTTAACTGCCAAAAAAGTGTAAAATAATACGAGTTATTTGCAAGTGCAACAGTTATGAGCAGGCAAAAAATAAAAACAGAATAATGCTTCTTGCAAAATATCTTTAGAATTTATAATCTGGTAAGATCTTTTAATGAACATCAAATCAAACTTGAATTCCACCACATTACGACTAGAAAATTGGTATTGCTAATTTTTTTAAGTTTTAGTTTATATCATAAAAGAATGTGGCCTTCAGGACATACATATGTATTACTGATGAATTAATTAATAAATAGGAAATAAATAATATTGAAAGAATCAAATGTAGTATGAAACAATTATTTTATAAGACAGGGTATAAAATATAGATATTTCAACATAGATGAGAGGACAACTTAGAGCCAAAAATATCCAGTCCTGAAAAACAAAAATGAAATTGATGCGGAGAAAGATGGGTACTGCGAGTTAATTCATTGTATTGAAAAGCATTTGCTGCTATTTTGTTTGAATTATTTTGTTTTGTGCTTCATATAGGATCTGCTGGAGTGTGACAACTGAGCTAGCTAGAGATGGCCAATATGAAGTAGACACTCCAGTATTTAAGCTACGATCTCTTTGAAAGAAATACTGTCAGGAATTCAATGTCTAAATCAATCATTTAAATATTCTTCTTTTGTTGTGACTGCAAACGGAAATGCAATTTTTTCGAATTTGTCACTCACTTTAAATGGATAGCACAATGTTGTATCTTTTATTATTAAATAAAGGCAGTGTTGTACAGAAAATTTTCGAAGTTTTTCGCTGCAAAACACGTCGATTGTGCTCTTTTCAAAAAAATATGGGAAAACATGTTTATTTCTACATGTTTTGCCCAAAACACGTATTTTCGAGCAAAACACCTACATATATGGAAACATACTATTAGATATACTCGTATACCAGTTGAATTTACCTCCGTTATGAGTGGTTTTAATTTCATATCTTTAACGAAAATAAATTTTACATGTATATATTTTTTTTGTTTCTCGAAACTATTTTTGTTTGTCGAACTATTTTTATACCCTTCACAAAAATTTTAATAAAAGTTTGTGACTCCGTTTGTAATTTCTACAATGTTCATCTGCGACCCTATAAAGTATATATATACTCGTATATTCTGAATGAGAATTAATAAAAAAAGTCGATTAAGCGATGTCCGTCTATCCGTTGAAATACCGTTTCTGAGAAACCCATTAGACTTAGAAACTTTTTTCTTTCACTATTCTATTACTCCATCGTGTCATGTGTTTGGTACTGAAATTCAGTAATATCGGTTTACATATAGCTGAGATATATTCAAAATTCCGAAAAAATCCATTGTTTTTTGAAATATTGCATTAAAATTTTTGAAAAAAGTTGTTTGTTTTGCTTCAAACTTCACAAAATTATTAATCATGGTGACTAAAAGGCAAACAAATTTTTTTCAGATATCGGTCCTTATATACCCGAGATATAGCCTAAACTAAGTTTTTCATGAAAATGTCGCGTAAGCGAACTTAAACAACTTTTTTTTGCTTAAAAGTAGCTCTGGTAATAAAACAAGGTCATTTAAATAAAGAAAATGAAAATTTCGGATATCGGTCCATATATACCCGAGATATAGACTAAACAGTTTTTTTCATGAAAATGTTGCGTAATCGAACTCTAACAATTTTTTCTTTTTTTTTTGCTTAAAAGTAGTTCTAGTAATAAAACTAGGTTATATAAATATGGAAACTTCAAATTTCCGATATCGGTCCATACAAGTGGACCAAGATATAGCCTGAACCGATTTTCCTTTTTTTGCTGAAAAGCAATTCTCGTTATAAAAGATGGTTACTAAAATACAGAAAATAGAAAATTCCGATATTGGTTCATATATAATCGAGATATAGCTTAAACAAACTTTTCCATGAAAAATGTCTTTTTTGGAATGGTGATTCCAAAGCAAAAATATTTTTTCCAGGATATTGGTCCATATATATCCGAGCATATTTAGTTCAGATTTGTACACATATATGTGACTATCGTGAAGGGTATTTTAGATTCGGCCCAGCCGAATATACCACACTCTTACTTATTAGTCCACATTTCGAAAAATTCGATATATTGGATAAAGGTAAATTCTTTAACTGTTCTCGTTGTAGATCAGAGGATATATCGTGATATGTTCAGATTTAAAGGTCAACCTAACCTGAATTAAACGTAGCAAGCAAAAACTTTTCTAAATTAAATTGTTCTTTTTAAGACTTTTTGTGAAGAGGAGGACTTTCCTCATGAAAGGTTGATATAAACAGAACTCGTTCTATACACACTGAAGTATATTTTTATGTAAATGAATTGATGTTGCAGCCGTGTTTAAAATAATGCAGTAGTCAATCGAATACACGACTACAACTGCCTGTTGTAGCATTTGCTGTCGTTAAGTTGCGAAGTCTGCTGTGGTCTATGTATTTAATACTTTATAAGGAAGAGAATTAATAATTAAATACAGACATATGTACGTATGTGCGTGTAGTAAATAGGGAAGAAAGATAATAAAACTTTCAGAATTAACTAGTTTTCTAAATAATATTCGGTGGATTAAGCGTTAAGAAGGTAAATAACAAGTATATTGTTTTCTAAGTATATATGTACATATATATGCAATAAGTTATCACGTTCTCTTATCCACATTAACAAAACTTCATTTAACACAGGGAAGAACGTCACTTTTTTTAAACTGGAATATAAAACCAACTTTCTACAGTTTATACAACAAATTTTAATTCCTAGAAATATGACAACATTTTATTGTTATGCCATACGCAAGTAAACAAACAAAAAATAATAATAAATAAATAGATGAATAAATACTAATTAATTAAATATATTTGAAATTATTGTTTAAATGTTAATTTATTAAATTTTTGTTGAACTTTATAATTTTTATATTAAATTTTTGGTTTGTGCATTTGTACAACGGGTATAAGTTTTTTCCTTTCTTAAGTTTTTTCTTAAGAAGGATTTTTTACAATACAAATTTGCTGTGATCAATAATTTTTGATTGTTGATTGTTTAAATGGTTTGATTTCAACTACCCTGTCGGCAACTCAGTTCAAAGTGAATTTAAAGCTAATTTTTTCACAACTTAGATTATTTTCAATAGACATAACTGACTATTTTAACATGGCAGTGCCATAGGATGCGGGCAATTTTCAGACTCTGCATTACTTTTCGAATAACTTAAAGCGATTTTCGCAAAAGTTTTTTTTATTATTGTAAATATTAATTTATTAATGTTTTGTTGAACTTAATAATTTTTAAATTTGAATTTTGGTTTTTGTACATTTTTGTTTAAGTTTTTCGTTTCCTAAGAAGGATTTTTTACAATACAAATTTGCTGTGATCAAAAATTTTGATTGAAGAATACAAGAACAATAATCAAACCATTAGCTGGGACAACTAGCTGCATTCTGTAGCGCCGCTACACTACTCATCAGGATGCATTTTGGGATTTGAGCGTCATGACGCTTCATTCTTATTATTATTTAACAACGCATTTTACTTTAATAGAACTAAAATGACCGTACACAGTGCTGCCGAAAATCTATCAACACCTATACGAAAATTGTTTGATGCGTGCCCCTTTAAAGGCAGTGCCACACGTTCAATATTTATTTAACGCGATCCAGCATTTTTTCTGATATTAAATCGCGATACATTAGTAACAAGTGCAAAAATAAAATAATACGTTTGTTACTTGACAAGCCAACATAATGACATGTAAATTAAAAATTGTTTACTGCAATATATGTGGGTTGAGAACGAATTTTTTCTATGCTGACTCTTGTCCCTATCGGCCGGATGTTTTCGGCTTATGTGAGACCCAGGTATCTGAGAGGGCTGATCCACAGGATTTTCATATACCTGGGTATCAACTCCTATCCCACTTTAATTTCCCTCGGGGCCTTGTAAACACGTAAGTAACACTGAAATGCTATGTGATATTTACTTGGGAGTACAGATATACATGTTAGAGATGTATTTAAAAGATCATATTGCTCCTTTATTGCAACATAGTCATTACGCAAAAAAGCTTGTTTCGAGAAAAACACATTTCAAATTTTTAGTTTCCATACAAGTCTTAGACATTTTTTTTTAGAAAATATCTCCTAAAGAAAACAATTTAAAAGTAATTTGAATAAAATTTTGGCACAATATAAAAGGTAGTACTCTTAACAACTCTGCATTGTTAACTCGAAAAGCTAATTTTTCGAGATATGACTATGTTGCAATAAAGGGGCGATATGTGAACAGCTTTTACAAAAATTATGAGCTAAAAATTGTTCAAATTTTTGTGAAAAAGCGATTAATGACATTTTCAAGTGATTAAAATTTTGAGATAAATTCAAAACTTTAAGTCTTACCAAAATATTTATTTCTGATGTAATCAATATGGTTTATTATTTCGTCCTAGAATTCGAAAGTTTAGAAATTTCAAAAAAATTTATTTTGTGGTACAGATATAAAGATGCTAGATTCCTTGAATAAAGTCTTGAGTCTTCACAAATTTTTCATTTTTTTGCCAGGTTTTTAGCAGAAATGTGACAGTTTGCACCATGAACCATAACAAACTCAAAGTGAGAATTTAGTTGAAAAAACTATTTTCAGAAGAAATTTTATGTACTAAAGACTACTCAAAACCAATTTAATAAAAGATCATAGCACAAAAATGCATAAATAGCTCTTAAATATAATATATAACAAGAACTTTCAAAATACCTTTTATTAAATAACATTTCATTTTTAAAAACGTGTTAAGTTAAGTACTGTGATTGTCATTTCGTACGAAATGCTGTCAAAACTCTATATATAAAAAAAAACTTGTGTGAAATATCTACGAAATAATGTTGCTAAAGTAGTACTCTGTTCAATTTGTGATTAACTTATGAAATGTTTCTGCCAACATTATGTTGTAATTGTGAAATAATGTGAGTGGCACCTATTTCGCACGAAATTTGAAAGAACAGCTGAAATTTTTTTGGTTGCTAAAAATTCTTCTTTGTTCAATTGTAAATTTCTAAAATGGAAAAGAACTTAAATTTAATAAAAAAATTAAAAAGAAAAAATAAAACTTGGTGAAACGAAAAGACGTCTTTTGATAGCAGCAGTAAAAAAAAGAAATCATGTCTGGGGTAAGTAAAAAAATGCATAGCAACCGGAACGCAATGAGATCATTTTGGAGAGAAATTGCGATTGAAATTGTATGTGATCATATGGTTTTTATTTATATTTGTAAAACAATGTGGTATACATAAAACCAAGAAAACCGTGAAATTTGCCTAAAACGCTAAATATGCACCACATTTAAATGTCATATTTTTCGAGTGCTCAACATTTTTCGAACAGAGTACTTACCTTTATGTACTAAAAATACTTTGAATGTATACCTATGAAATTAACTTCATATTAATACGCCTAAATATTAATTGTTATTGATTTAAATCCTGTACCTATTTATTAAAGACAAACATGAATTGTTTTATTATATATTACTATTGGTATATGAATTTTATTTAAAAATTATTAATTTTACTAACCGACGATTTCCTATAAACATATTGACGATTTTTTTCCTCCCGAATTTAACGATATTCAACCAGATTTATCTGGCATCTATGGTCCAAATGCGGCGAGGGATATTATTTTTACTGGTTTCGCGATGTAAGTATATTGAACATAAAGCATACACGTGTGAGCCATCAATCCATTAAAATGGATCGTGTATCAGTGCCCTAAGGAACTTTTGCACCTACCGCAATATTTTATGAACGAGAGCATTCTCGAAATAAATATGGACAACATTTGAAAACATATGTTAAAAAAAAAACCACATAAGACTGAACAAATATGAAAGCATAAAATTCCAGACTTCTGACTACCCTGTAATAATTTGTTTTATTGTGGAGTTTCTACAGCCACTGCGCGTCAGGTGTCATAACAGTTTTTAATAAAATGAAACAAATACATACATATGTATGCATGCATGATTATTTATATGATTTTGCTAGTTATAAAATCGATTAACAGAAATTTATTTCAAGTGCTTTAAGGAAACTTGTAATCTTGTTGACAGACTGAAAAGCAATAAAATTTATTAGTACACTTATTTCAGCAATAATATCGCGACATTATTTGTTAAAACAATCGATTAGCGTCCACTTATCTTATTCTTGTAATTATTTGTTGTATTTTTTTTTTTTTTTTTTTTTTTTTTGTCCCAGTTTACATTGTGCAACTTTTGTCGCTGCTATTCTTATTTTATTGGCGAGCAGGGAAAGAGGAACTGGGAAATGCGAACCTAGCTGCAGCACAATATGGATACTTGCCTTTATTTTGTGTATGCACTTGTGGTTATCAGTGTGCCAATTTTAGCAGTTTCGCTGCTAGATTTAGCACTTCTTTTTTTGAAAGATCTCTGTTACCAAATTATTTTTAAAGGAGACCATTTAAATCCCATAATTTCATGCATAGAAGATTTCTTTGTACCAATGCCGCAAAGCACTTCTTGCACGTATGAGCTGGATGCCATATGACTTAGAAGCCAGGCAGATATCACTAAAAGCTGGGATCAGGATGAACGCGACAGGAGCCTGGATCCGCAGACCGTGAGGACATGCCAATATACTGGAGATCCTTGATCTAAGTGACTACTGCATCTCAAAACCATTCCTATCAAGCAGTTTCGGCTACCAAATTGAGGAATATCCCCTAGAATTTGGATCCTTCTATGTTTACGCGCATGGGTCCAGGAGGGGAGAAAATGTTGGGAGGAGGCGTTTACATAGAGGATTCCAACACTAAAATATCCTTCAGACTATAAGACGGATGCAGTGTTCTTCAAACTGAAATATCGGCTATAAATAAAGCCTCCAGGAGGCTGACGTTTCACAAGATATTCGGTAGAGATATTATGATAGTAACGGTCGGCAAGGCCGCCATCAACTCCCCGATTGGAATGCACACTAATTCTAGTCTAGTCCAGGATGGCGAGGCACTCTAACCTAAACCTGAAATGTGTACGTGGACATGGGGCCAATAACGGCTACAACATCGCTAATGACTTAACCAAAAAAGGACAGCCGTAGAGAATAGGGATACATATCCCTTTTGCGGACAACCCTTATCAGCGTGTTGGAAAAAAATACAACTCCACATGCTGGAATGTGCCCATGACAGAGCCCACATGCCTTATATCAAGGAACCTGTGACTGCATATTAACTCTAAGAAAACGTGGGAGCTATTAAAACTGAACAGATCTCACCTGAGAGTGACTGTAGCAGTTATCACTGGACATTGCTCGTTTGGGAACCATGCCAGGAACCTAAGCATACCCTATAATGACAAGACGATCCTTCATCTCCTCGGTACACGCCCCGCATTGTAGCTTCAACGTCTAAGATACTTAGGCGAACGGAGCTTCAACAGCCTTTCCTCCTTCTCATAATCTATTTTCCTAGTTCCAGTACAATGCACGGCATGTGTACTGAGTACTGGTCCAAGAAAACAAAAAAAAATTTAAAGACTTGTAGCCTGATTCATAAAAAATATCAAATAAAATAGAAATTTGTCAAATAAGAGTTTAAGAAAATTAAAATATTTTTTATGAATAAAACCAGAAATTATTATTTTTGTTGTGTTTTCAAAACACAACTGTGTATATTCAGAAAAAATTTAAATGTATTTGAAATAAATTTTAGTTAAATTATGCATGGAATTTTTGAATTAAAACACATTTTAAGAATTATAAAAATTTTTGTATATACGAGTATGCCCATTTATGTTTAAAATATAATTTATTGCTTAAAAAAACTTCGTTTTATTCAATGAAAATAAATATTTCTAAGGCAGTGTAAAAATAAATGATAAAACTATGAACTCTAAAAGAAAACATTTGCTTAAAATCAGGACATTTAAATTTTAGCACTGACTTAGCACGTTAAAATTTTTAGCATTATAGCTCCAAAATGTTTTTGGATCTGGTCACACTGGTGTTTATACATTAATACATCAACAAGAACTTGCTGTAATAAAAATATCACAATGTAAATGGAATTGCAATTTTATAGAAGAAACCACAAAAATTGCGACAGCAAAAATATCACAATGTAGTCTGGGCCTTTATCTTAACAACATTTTAGACATACATACATTAATATAATTTAATATGAACCAATATCTAATATACAAATATTTACTACAGTTGTACTAATAATTTTGTTTAAAAAATCAGAAAGAAAAGCAGCGTTAAAACAGCGACAAGTCCGTGAGTCTAGTTCAAAACGGCTAAAGAAGTTGTTTAGTTTAAAATCTTTTACAATAAAACTTAAGTCTCAGAATAGCAGAAATATACTAATAGTTATTTTAACATATATGTATATACATTCAAAAATAATGAATAAGAAAAATATTTAACATAAAAATAAAATTAGAAATACAAACTGAGCCGATTATATAGTTCATCAGGTTGACGGGAAATCACTATTTTGTGTAAGAATATCAGAGCTCTTACTCTCATTAAGTCCTCACACTGAACACCAAATATTTGATTCCCGTAGGACTAAAGCCCAAACACATATCTTGTTATGTTATTATATGTAACATTAAGCCGTAACTTGCTTTTTGTATCACAGCTTGTGAAAACTTCGCAGCCATAGGTTAAAATTAGAATCAGGCAAGTTTTTGAGAGAAGTAGTCTGATTTTAAAAATTGTATAATATTGTGTAGGGTTCGGAGCATCGAAAACGTTTTACCACAATCTGCTGAGACTTAGACCGACTAGGTTAATGTGCTATTGAATGTAACCCCTAAATTATTAGCCTTGTTCACCATTTCAATTTCCTGGTTATCGATACTTACGTTTGGTTTTTGAATCACTTGATGGAAACGTTTATGGATCCACATACATTTTGATTTTTTCGGGTTAAGGTTCAGACCGTTAATAGCTGCCCATCTACATTTAATTTATTCTCATAGTTTTCCATTCTGCTGCTTATATACATTTGAACATCGTATATGTTCAGAAAAGTGAAGGTCCCAAAATTGAGCCCTGTGGGACGCCTCTAACGACAGGGAGGGAAGTTGACTTGTCTGAAGAGTTGTTCTCTACGTACTGCTCGAGTTCGGGAAGTTGTTGACTGCTGTCCGGCAAGTAAGAATTGCTTGCAAAAATTTCAGCCAACAGGTTAGCTTTATCAACCGGGTCGGTGAATGCTTGGTCATTCTTTAAGAGAGTTGGAATTGATGAACTTGCACTGTTCTTTACTCTCTTAACGAAAGACCAAAAGGTCTTACTGCCCCGGGGAGCTGCAAGGACCTTGGCACGAAGGCGCTGTTCGTGAAGAAACTTTTCACGCCTAAGTACCTTGGCACACGAAGATCTTGCCTTTTTGCGTAGCAAATCAGTGTCTGGGGTTTTGTTTAGACGCCAGTTACTGAATGCTTCCTCTCTGGATCTGACTGCATTTTTGCACGTCTGATTAAACCAGGATTTCACTCTTGGTTTAACCGAAATCTGCTTGGAGGGGATGAATGATTTCATCCCTAGCAATATCATATTCTCGACCGTTTTTGCAAAAGCATTTATGTCATTATCTAGAAAGCACAGTTTCCAATTAAAATGCTTATAAAATTGGTTGAGCTCAGCCCAACGAGCCTTTTCGAAAATATATTTTGACCGTTTCGTAGCCGATTTCGAAACGTTATGAAGTTCAGAGACCGAAAAGGAGGCAGAAATGGTGCAACGATCCGAATTGCCGAGAGGTGCACTAGCAATGACTTCATACTTTTCAGGGTGTGAAGTCAGGAATAGGTCAAGTGTGTTTGAGTGGTGCCCTTCAACACATGGAATATACGTTGGCTCATTCACTAATTGCGCTAGGTGGTTGTGCGCAGAGAAGAACTCAATATATTGGCCTTCTGGAGTTGTATGACTTGAATGGCGAAGCCAGGATGAGTTGTGAACATTGAAATCACCAGCAACAACGATTTCAATGCTCGGATAACTCTCCAAGATTTTTGATATGGAGTCGGAGAGGCCATCGAAACCAGAAGAGGTAATATCTTCGCATTTGGACTTATGTATAGAAACACGAAATGCAAAAAGTGTGAACTGATTTTGAACTTAACCCAAAAACAGGTAAATTCGGCATCATGCACGCCTATTGGTTGCTGGCATTGGAACACAACTTCATTGCGAACATTACTAGCCCCCGATGGAAATTAAAGAGGGATAGAAGTTGATACCCAGGTATTTGAAAATCCTGTGTATCAGCATTCTCAGATACCTGGATCTCACACAAGGCGAAAATATCCGGCCGATGGAGACAAGTCTGAGCATACACTGAAAAGAAATTTGTTCTCAGTCCACGAACATTGCAATACCTGTCATTACGTTGGAACACCAAGGAACAAATGTTGTCTACTGCGATGCGAACGAGGTCCGAATTAATCACAACACAATTTCTATTTAGAAACTTTGAGGCATAAATGACCTAAACAAAAGAGGGCAAATTGGGCGTATATCTTCGAAGACATTGTCGTGTGGGACGATTTTGCCAACTGGGAATATGTAGGTAGGCTTTGGTGAACTTTGGATCTATAAGCAACCTTATCTACATCCGTGGTCGCCAGACACCCGAAATAATACGCTTGTGTATACCAATTTATCTCGCATTTATGTCAACGAAGTATGAAGTTTGCAAAACTTTTTAGCCAGAAATACATATGAAAATAATTGCAGAGTACAATTAATTCCTACTTCCCCTCTTTGGGATGCCCAATGAAAAGGGGAAGACAACTTTGACTCTCCAGTGGAGTTTAAGTTGTTCAGTTGGAATAAAATAGATAAAGAAGTTAGGAATTATCTTTATCTAAGGCTGGGTACATTTACTCACCTTTGGGATCGGTTTGTAAGCGATATAATAATAAGCGGGATTGTTCCTTTGCGTACAGGTTTATTCAGGTAAGTAAAAGTTCAAATACAATTCCAAGGTATGTAGCAACCGAGATTAATAATTTAAATACAATTCAAAAGTATGCTTAGCAAACGGCTGCACGTAAGTAATTAATAATGAAAAATTTACGGTTTTACATTAAAGCTACAGTCGGCTTTACTGCTTGCCGACTGGAAGTTTAAAATTATAGCAAGTTGTTCAGGGTGACCGTTTAGTCATATAGAAATAAATGTGTAATTCAAACTTTTTTTCTCAATATTTAAGATTTTAAATATAATTGTTTAACAAAACAATTTTGAGTCCAAACCAAGTTTGGACAACATATAAGACATTTAGCTCTATAATTAATTAACATTTAGTTTTATAATTAATTAATTCTTCGCAACAGCGCTTATTTTATTTTAGGGTTATGATGTTATGTACTTTAATAACTAGTGAAATAATTCTACATCTGTGTCTTTGCAGGACATAGGCCAGAAAATGGCTTTACTCCGGCAGAAGTAGCAACAGAAAGTGATATCGCAAAAATTTCTCCAGCCGTTGATAATTTTGGAAATGGTAAACATATTGAAACTGACGAATCACTGGACTTTATTGAGCCGAACAATATTTCCGAAGCTGAAGAGCAAGCCAAGGTGAATAAATATTTTATGAATTTTGCTCACGATTGGTAACTAATTTGTGTTAAACTTTATTACAGAAACTACCTTATCCCAAATCGGTGTTCTTCATTATCAGTAATGAGTTTTGCGAACGTTTCAACTATTATGGCATGAGAAGTAAGTTCTTCTTTCCTTTTTTTTTCGGAGAAAAACGTAGAGGCGATGCTTTCCATTTGGACTTATTTTTAACACTTGTCTTTTTTTACTTTAGCTATTTTGGTTTTATATCTCAGTCGCCAATTGAACTACGATGATGATACGGCCACTGTTATTTTCCACGTTTTCACAATGTTTGTTTATTTCCTGTGCGTTTTGGGTGCGATCATTTCGGACAGTTGGTTGGGAAAATTTAAAACAATATTTTATCTCTCACTGGTCTATGTCTGCGGTTCCGTACTGATTACTTTGGGTGCTATACCGCCATTGAAGTTACCGTCCACGGCGTTCACTATGATCGGTCTGGCTCTTATAGCGTTGGGTTCTGGTGGCATAAAGCCTTGCGTATCGGCGTTTGGTGGCGATCAGTTTGTGCTGCCCACACAAGTCAAACAAATGACTACCTTCTTTTCGTTATTTTACTTCTCAATTAATGCTGGGTCCTTGATTTCTACAACTGTTACACCCATTTTGCGTGAAGATGTTCATTGTTATCATCAAAAGGAATGTTATTCTCTAGCTTTTGGTGTGCCGGCGATATTAATGGCTGTTTCGATAAGCAAGTTGATCAATTTTCTTAAAATACGAAATTCTTTTAATGTAGTTAATGTTTATTTGTTTCAGTCGTCTTCGTGTTGGGTAAACCGCTGTACAAAAGCAAACCTCCAGCGGGCAATATGGTGGTTTTGGTCAGCAAAACTATTGGTGTAAGTATTATCATTTAAAACTCGAAATTTCGTGTGATGAACGTATATTAGAGATAGTGAGTCAGGCACATAATAGTCAACTGTTAAAGTGCTAGTTTGCTTATACATAAAAAAGTAGGTATATATCTACAGGGTATTTTTTGAAGTAGCACTAGTTTAAAACCTAACAAAGCAAAAGAATATACGTATATTTATATTTAGATAAAAAGTTGTATGCAAAGTTGTCAGCGTCTACTTCTAGGCCCACTTTTTTTAAACCCTTGCGAAAGAAAAATTAAAGTATCACGTAAAACTTATTTTATTTATAATAACAATACGAACAATGGCTAGCCATTGCAATGGATATGCATTCATTTCATTTACACGAAGTTCTATATACTTAAGATAACAAAAAATAAGATCAGCTTACTACTATTCATATCGAGTTGACAGTTTGTGAAAATAATGTCAATAATATCTTGAAATATTGACATCTATTCTACCAATATGCCGACTGTATTCAATTTACCGTCCTTTTCTACCATTTTGCAGAATCGAAATCTTAGCTCATCCGCAATGCATCAAACATTTCGCAAAGTTACAAAAATCATGATTGGTTGAGCGGACGTGATGTCGGCGATCTGAATTTTCGGATTCAAAGTGAAATTGCTTGCGATTTGGTGATATCAAATTCGGTGACTCTCTTTACTTCCCAAAATGATGTCGTCAACTATACAACCGAAATTACCTAGATTGCCACTTTACAATCTGGGGAGTTACTCTCTATTGCGATGCGAAAGTATGTTCGATGCGAAAGTTAGATGCGATAAGAGTATAATTTGGTACTCAGCAAAAAAATGAAGCAACACTGGTACCACAAAATAAACAATACCGAAGGATGATAATATATAATGTGCGAAAGGGAAAATTAAATGCGAAAAGAAAATACAAAAACGCAATACAGGGTGCCAATTCTTTCGCATCGCAATAGAGAGTAGCCCCCTGCAACTTAATGTCAGATCGGTTACGATTCTTAATAAGTTACGTTTACGAAAAATAAACTAAAATGACATTCAGCAATTACCATGACGTCAGTTCGGTACTACGACACAGTAGATTTATTCATTTTTAATCCTTTATCTTAACATTCGGCGAATTTAATGCATCTTCGTAGCGGTCTGTTTTGTGGAAACACATAAAGAAACTTACGTGTAGAATGACCAATATGAACAAGAATTTGAAAAAAAAATTACTGGATATTGGAAATCGTAAATTCCACTTTGGCATTTCGACCGACTGTATTCAGTTTCCTGACGGTTTCTATCATTTGACCGAAACGAATTCTAAGTTCATTCCCAATGTGCACTCTAACATTTCACAAAATTATCAGAATCATACATGATTGGTTAAGCGAATGTGATGTCGTCGATCTGAATTTTCGAATTCAATGCTAAATTGATGATGTAGAAATTGGTGGCTCTCTTTACTTCACAAAATGATACAATCCAGTTTTTAAACTAGCTGGAATTACGCGGATTGCACAATCTGCAACTTAAAGTCGGATCGGTAAGTATAGGCTGACTTCATAAATGCAGTTTGCATTGTAACATTGCAAAGAAACATATTTACAAGGTAAAGTAACATCGAATGGCAACACTGCTTTGTCATGAGTGCAAAAATTGTAAAAAGTTTTGTTTCACTATATACAAAAAATTTCATATTACGAGTAAATCACCTACAGTATTCCCTTTGTAATTACCCACCGCTTAAATGCCTTTTTCGTTTATTCACCCTTTATATTCAATCCCGGTTTTTTTTCTCACTTATCTTCATACAAAAATACACGGTTAATTAACTTTCTTTTAAGTACTCATTTGGGTAATTACCCAAAATATTGCATCCCAAATCCAAAAACTCCCTAAAAATCCCTTTATTTATCCAACAATGTCCACCTATTCACTCAACTCTGTGGACAAATTTATCACTTGTTAAACACAAAGCGGAAATTTTTGTGAATTCAGCCAATTTATTAATGTTCTTATACGTTTTTATTATATACATACATGCACGTACTCCTGCTATTTTTTTCTATGTATCTATGTATAGTTTTTGTGATAATGAAATTGTTTTTGTTTGTTTTTTTTATTGAATAAAATATTTTATTTTGAAAACTTCTTTTGCGTTAATTTTTATTTTGACGTATGTAACGACTTTGATTTAATTTAAGTTCATTTGAATAAATGCCTTCGTAGGGGTACTTGAGCGTCTTCGCATAATTACCTCTATGAGGTAATTAAACGTCTCCGCTTTAATACCTTATTCGCTCAATTATCCTGCTTATGGAACTGTGGTCCTATGGGCTATTGGGTTTTTGCAAAGTAAAACAAAATTTAAATTCGATGGTAGCGCAAATTTATGTTCAGCTGTGTTTAGCTTAAACTCGAATTCAATTCTACTTTTTATAATTTTTCCTTACACCTAATTTCTTAATATAAATTTGAAATTGAAAATTAATGTTTAAAGTAAACAAAATTAAAAAATATTTCAAATGCGATCTTTTCCGACATACCCAAAAATTACAGCAACTTGCTTGAGGTAATTAAGCGGGGTTTACTGTATTTATATTAAATTAGATTTTATTTACCACAAATCTGCCATTTCTACCACAAAATCGTTGCCGCCATTAAAGATGTGTACTTAAATGTATACAAAGTATCACAAATTAAAACAATGCAAGAAACTGACAAACAATGCACATTGAAAAGTGCTGCCTTGTCATGCAATAATGAACATGATGCATTGCGAAAACTAATTTTACTGGTGTTATGAACACCATGCATTGTCAAGTTACATTGCAAACTGCATTTATAAAGTCAACCATAATGTTACGAAGTATAAACCAACCAAATATCTGCAATGACACTCGACTTCCCGTGAAAAAACTGACGAAAAACTTTAAAAAAGCAAGAATACTGAAATAAAATTATAAAGAGAACCACGAATACTAATGGTTTCGAGAAATACACTATTCCATCATTACGGCTTGCTTTCGCAATGAAAACCCACGTTTTAACGTTTTTCTCTCCTTTTACTTATATCAATGTAAATAAAATTTGAAGGCAAAACAACGTTTGCCGGGTCAGCTAATAATCATAATAAAAATTAATCCCAGTTTTTCGCTAAAAATATGTTTATGTGAAGAACTCGGCAATTCTAATTTATGCGGCAAAGACAAATTTGAAATAGAAGCAGAATTTGAGAAATAAACAAATTGTTTGAAGTTTACTCGCTGACGACAAATTTAAAATGAACTCTCGCTCGCATGTGTAAACAGAAAAACAAATTGCAAGAAATTCGAGTTTTTCGAACAAATTTTCGTTGATAATAGTTTTATTTATTTTAAAAAATATTTTATTACACTTGCAATGGATATTCAAAAGTCATTTAGAATGAGAATCACCCATATAAGCATAAATACTTTTTCGATTTTAAACTGGTTTTTATTAATAATATAATATGAATAATATTATTACATTATGATATACATATATATGTATGTAGATATAATTCTTCTTGTTTGCTCCATTTGCAGAATGCCATCGCCACTAAATGGCACGAGAAGAAGACTAATCCCCGTGAACATTGGTTGGATTACGCTGATAAAAAATATGACAGACAATTGATCGAAGATGTTAAAGTGTTAATGCGCGTCTTAGTTTTGTATTTGCCATTGCCGATTTTCTGGGCATTATTCGACCAACAGGGTTCTCGCTGGACGTTTCAAGCCACCCGCATGGATGGCGATATGGGTTCCTGGGATATAAAGCCTGATCAGTTGCAAGTTTTAAATCCTTTGCTGATTTTGGTGTTCATACCATTGTATGATGTGGCCTTTTATCCTGCTTTGAATTTGATCGGCATTCGTCGCCCTCTACAAAAATTGACTTTGGGCGGTATTTTAGCTGGTATTGCTTTCATTATTTCTGGTGTAGTTGAACTCAAGTTGGAGGTGAGTTTTTCAAACAAGAGATAGTTTTAATTTGTTAAATTTTTTTCTTGAACTTTATAATTTTTTAATTAAAAATTTTTTGGTTTGTACATTTGTACAACGGGTTATAGTTCAAGTTTTTTTTCTTAAGAAGGATTTTTTACAATACAAATTTGCTGTGGTCAATAATTTTTGATTGAAGATCACAAGAAAAATAATAATCAAAACTTTAGCCGGGGAACAACTGGCTGTTTCGTAGTCGCTACACTACTCATCAGCACCCACTGGCATTTGAACTCGGGCCATGACGTATCATGATCTGCTGCTTTAACCACTCAACCACCGAGCCATTCAATTATTCTCTATCTATCTCACACTGAAACGCATATGCATTTTGTTAATTGCCCGCATTGTTTGTACATTTTATTATTTTTCTTTTCTTCTTCAATCAATAATTATTGATCACAGCAAATTTGTATTGTAAAAAATCCTTCCTAAGAAAGAAAAAACTTGAACTAAAACCCGATGTACAGAGGTAGTTTTAAGCTCTTAAGCTATTTTTATGAGTAGAGAAATCTGCTGATTTTCTTCACTTCAGTGCATCCTTGTTTTACAAGTTTCCAAAAATTTTTCATTTATTAACTTCTTTTACATGAATCTTTAAGTAACTTTATATTCTTTTTAGAAAACCTATCCTACACTGCCAACAGCCCACAATGCCCAGCTGCGTATTTTTAATGGTGAAAACTGTGCTTACACATTTAAATCTGACTTACCGGGCTTGGGTCAGATCGATCTCAATGCGTACGGCTACTACGAAAATAAAAATATCCTTGTACCGAAAGGTCGTGTAACTGTAAATTACAATTTATCCAGCAATGATCCCAACTGCTTTGATTTTCCATCTGGAACATACGAAATTGTTGACAAAGAAGCTCATTCTCTGTTTTTGAGTACAAAAAATGCCAATCAGAATTTGATCTGGTATCAAGATTACGTTGATAAACCTTCCAAATACCTGCCTTTGGCAAGAACCCTGTGTAATGTCCAGTCAGGAGGCACTGTATCATGGAGGATGGCAAAAACCAATTCAATTGAACACGAAGAAGCTGTATATTTACACAATTTGACGGAATTTTCTTCAGGAACCTATAAAGTTTTAGTAAATAATGTTGAGGTTACACAAACGTACTTAAAAACTGGTGGCGTTTATACAATAATTATCAACGAAGTGGCAACTAATCAGTACGAAGCTAAAACTATTGTGGTTACCAATCCCAATTCCATGAATATTCTTTGGCTTATACCTCAGTATGTGGTCATGACTTTGGGTGAAGTCATGTTTTCGGTAACAGGCTTAGAGTTCTCTTACTCGCAAGCTCCTCTTGATATGAAGTCTGTACTTCAAGCCTGCTGGCTACTAACAGTGGCTATTGGTAATGTTATTGTGGTCGTGGTTGCCGAGTTGGCTCTATTCGATTCTCAGGCAAGTGAGTTCTTCCTGTTTGCTGGTCTTATGTTTGCAGACATGTTACTGTTCATGTATATGGCATACCGTTACAAACCCAATAATCCAGCGGCCGACTCCCAGACGGCGCCTTTGACAGAAACTAGCGACGAAGATCCCAGAACCAAAATTAAAAAACTGGAGGGAATTGACAATAAGGCTGCCACCATCGATGAATAAGTTAAGAAAATAGAATTTTTTTATAATAATAAATGATCGTTTTGTGTTTGAATTAGTACTTAAGTACTCTTATTTTTAAGAGTAAATATTCAAATGTATTAGAAAATTGTTAAGTTTTTTTTATACAAAATAGCATATTCTGAAGATACATATGTATGTTAAAAAATATTTTAAAATAACTCAAAAAGGTGTACTCTGTTAATTATTTGAAATTTGTTGCCTGTCATTTTGTGGCGTTGAAATGAGCAACAACTCAAAACTGAGCTGTGGTTTAGAGAAGGGTTTACATATGCATAGGAAAAGAGTCAAGTTTTTCAAGCTCTCACATAGGCTTTCTTGAACACTGTGTATTAAACATTATAAATATCGAAATATTCAGGTACTCGTATGTGATCAAGACAACCTTTTTCAAATGGTGTAACGCTTTTTTTTATTATATATTTCATTTTATTGATACGATTGTTGTTAACGCAAAAAACGTTGTTCTATTTTCTTTTGAATTAATAATTAATTTATTTTAATAAGTTAGGCTTTAAACACTTAGACCGCAGCAGACTTCACAACTTCACGACAGCAAATGCTGCAATCGGCAATTGTAGTTGTGTAGGCGACTACTGAAATATTTTGAACACGGCAGCAACATAAATTCATTTGAATAAAAGTATGCTTCAGTGTGGCCACCCTAGAATTTTTAGCTTTACAAAATTCCATTTTTTTACAGAACGACTTCTGTTTATATCAATCCTTCATGAAAAAAGTTCTCTCTTAAAGACGGCCTTAAAATCTAAAACAACAAATTAATTAAAAAAGCTTTTGTTTGCTACGCTTAATTCAGGTTAGGCGGGTCTTAAAAGTTGAAAATATAATCTTTTGATCTATAATGGGAACAATATTAAATAATTGAACATTTATATGGAACTTTTCAAAATTCGCACAAATATAATTCGACTCGAAAAAGAAAAATTTATGTATATATATTATAAAATTGTTCGTCGAAGATATGTAATTAAAACTGCTCATAAATGAAGAAACTGGAATATATATAAAGAGACAAATAAACTATACAAACCTTTTAGCAAACACGCGTTTTCCGTTTGCTCATAACGATACAAATACAAATTAATCAATTTTTTTTCAATGACAGTACACGGCGATTATACTGCGGCAGTTTTCTTGCCATATGAAGTTTACAACACATAAATAATTTTATAATTTGTTTTAGCCTCTATTTTTTGATATTCAGTTTCTATAATCTTTGTTTTTTCAATTTCTATAAAGAAGGTAAACTTTAATACAAAACTAAAAATTCTAACAAGAAAACTTTTTCATGATTAATTTTGTGTGCTTCTTCTTCCATCACTTCATTGTGCAAAATTTTCTTTGAAATGACAAAATTTTGCGTTAGACAACACAAACATTCACGATGTTTGCGCAAAAATCGTGCAAACATGTTTCAAATATATGTACAAACAAGTAAACACACCCTTTAACAACGTTTAATGTTTGTATAAATGTTTTTGCATATTTGTTAAGCTGTTTGTGTAGTTTGTTTGGCGCTTAACTAGTTCTTTTATAAAATTAGGCATTCTTATTTTGAGTATAAATATGTATGCACATATTTAACAGTAGTAAAAATAAATTTATTAATTTATTTAAAAGTCCATATAAATTTTGTTCTTTTATTATGCTTTATTAGAAAATAAAATATTTCCAAAAGTAAAATTTTTTTATTACATATTTTTTTTTATACATTGGTCACACTGTTTTTATTTTGTAGTCAACAAAAATAGAAATTAGTTTAATTCGAGTGCGGCAAAAAAAATCAGCTTGGACAACAACCTACAGTCGTGTCGTCTTGCTGTTGTCTAAATAAGCATTCGCATTTAAATGCATGTATTTTATATTTGACATATTGAAGTCGGCTGTCTGCTGGCTTCAATGTGTTTAATACTTTACATGTAATGTAGATTAAATTATTTCTAAGTTTGAACATTATATTTAAAATTAACGCTCAGCGTAGATGGCACCATCGCACAGAGAATAAATAGGAGTGTTTCTTTACTCCACTTTGGGATCCCACGGGATCCCAATTTGCACGAAAAGCGTTCCCGTACTTTAAAATTGAGCAAATGAGATCGCTTTTGAGAGAATAGTATGCTTCCACTTCTTTCACGAAACAGACGGTACTTTTTCTTCGGGCTAGTTTGGGCAAGTAGTTAAGCAATCCGCTGTTCGGAAAATAAAAAATAATAACGAAAGAAAGTTCATTTGAATCAACTCGTATACAAATCACTTCAGTGTTTTTATATAAATATTAAATAAAAAGGAATGTGCAAAAGACCTTAAAAGCTAGAAAGTGTAAAATATCACAGTATTTTTTCGTAAAACTAAATGACAATTTTTTTGCCACATCAAAACACAGCATATGTTTCTTTTTGGGGTAGAAATTTGGCTTTTTGCGTTCCCGTACTTTAGGTTTATTTTATCTGTATTTGAGAGAAACTCATGTATGCTCTCTTTTGCACGAAACTTGCCCGGAAAGTAAAGAAACACACCTAATATCAACCATGAGACAATGTTTGCTAAAAACAGTCATACATTAGAGCTGCAAAACTATCGATAATCGGTCCATTCGATAGTTTTGATAGCATATTAAAAAACTATCGATGGTTTCGATAGTATCGAATTCTAATATATAAAATGTATATGCTAAAACTAACAGCATTATTTTTTAATTTTATTTTGGAGTGTGGTCCGTGAAAACCTAGCGAGACTCAATACATTTCACAAACTCACGGAAATTGCTGTACTGCACTATGTTGAATGGTTATACATCACTATTAGAGCGTTGTTAGCATTTTTTTTTTTTGCAATCTGTGTCTGAGTCGTAGGTTTCGGGTGTTTTAAACAATGTGTCTATTTATGACACAGGCATTTTTATGTAACTAGGATGAGCCCGTTTTAGATGGTGACATATATTTGACATGTTACCGCTTGTTTTACAAACTTTACGGCATGAATCGCACTTAGCATAGTATTTTTCCTTCAAAAAAACTCCAGACTTCCAATAATCCCTTAAATAAACCCGTTGTTTTGTTCAATTAAACCCTCACCGCTGACTTCAATATTTTTACCGCAAGCATCTACAAGTATACATATGTAAGAGCAATTTTGTGATCAAAATACTGATTTTTATTATTATAATACTGATTTTTATTATTACAAAAGTATGAGTAAATGCACAACCTTAAAAAAAAAAAATTCCAAAAGTCAGGGGAAAAATATTAGCACAAAAAGGAATTAAAAATATAATAAAAAAAATATTTGCCAGAGAAGAAAAACTTTTAAATTAAAAATTTTTTGGTTTGTTCTGTTTGTATGTACATCGGGTTTTAGTTCAAGTTTTTCCTGTCCTTTCTTTCTTTCCTTTAACAAAGAAAAACTTTTAGTTTTCCTGAAAATTTTATTTCTTTCGTGATCTGAACTTGGAAAGATGAAAATGGTCAACCGGATTAGGAATGATTCTGGATCGTACCTTTCTCTCAAGCTAAAAAACATAAAAAAAAAATATTTAACAAATTTATTTTTGTTTTTTTGTTTTTTTTTGTTTTTGGAGTTTTTTTAAAATATTTCGTTGACATCCGGCAAAGATAAAAGCACAAAAAAAATTTATCAACCGCGTTCTTAATTTCACATATTATGAATTCGCCGTGAGTATGATTATTCTAACATACAATAACAACACTGAACGAAAAACGTTTCGTTATGGGAATGAAACCGTTTCGTTCACCATTTTTTCGTTAATGCCATGAAACATTTCATTTCGATAATTAATGCTTCATTAATGGGATGAAAATTTTGCGTAACATGACTTTGTTATTTTTAACAACTTCATTAATGTAACATTTACATTCGTGCAACGATAAAATTTGGCATTAAAATATAAGAATTTTGTTATTGTATTAATGTAAGATTTTTGTAACATACGAAAAAATGTGGTTAAAATAAAGGCACACTTCATTTTAAATTGTATATGTAAGCTTTCGTTATATACTTGATGCCTGATTGTGAGTGTTTAGCCAGAGGTTACAAGTTCGATTTTTGCAAAGACTTTGTTTTCATAAGCGAACAAATTTTATTTTATTTTCGATAATTTCGTTAACAAAACAATATTCATAACCCGAATGAATCCAGGAAAGAGCATAACATTAGTGCAAAATACCGTCATATCTACAAAAGTTTTTCTATCAGTGAAGAAAATGAGACAAAATTTAAAGCAAAAATTCCATTCAATCAAATTTCTTTTAAAAATTAATATGTAGTACAGAAAAAGACTTGAAAGAAGTAAAAAATTATTTCAAGTTTAGAAAGCAATTAAAATTTTTTGGATATATACAGTATATTTATGAGAGAAATATTTGCATATCCGATATTGAATGTGAACCACACCTAACCGTCAAGTTAGCAAAGCGTTAAATTTGATCAAGCAATGGCAACAGCGGATTATGAATTTTCGAAGAAAGTCATCTTCAGTGTTGAGGCACTTTTTGACCTCAATGGATTCGTCAATAAGCAGAATTGTCTCATTTGTGCCTTGTGACTGTGCCTAATGAGGGCGATCACGCAGCTACTGTGAATGGTGTCGTCTGATGATAGCATACTTTTTATGGCCCGAATTGGAGGATATAGATGTGAACGATATGTGGTTTCAACAGGACGGTTCTTCTTGTCACACAGTTAACGACAAATTCAATGACCATGTTGTCTTACGTGGTGGCGAAATTAATTGAGATCATGTGATTTGAGACCCTTGAACTTCTTTTTTTGGAGTTATTTGAAAGAAAAAGTGCACATCAATAAGCCAGCAATAATTCAAGAGCTAGAAGATGGGACAATTGGGCACATTAACGGCATCATATGCCTCAGCGGCCATTTGGTCGATATTTTGTTCCATACATAATTAAACCATACCAGTATTAACATAATAAAAAGAAATGACAATAATTCCTCCTTCTGTTTTGTTCAAAATCAACATCTGCTTTTAAAATTTAACCACCCTTTACCTTCAAAATGAAGTCGTTCCCTTTGTGATTGCCTGAAAAGTGGGATTGTGAAGTGAAGAAACATAGTGTGAGTGGAGGAGATGGTTGGGCGGGGATGGAAAGGAAAGGTAAGAACTTCTTAGTGTAGCGTTACATGCTGCTGTACTAGCGATCCGCTGCTTCTTATGAAAGAGGATAGTGCGGTCGGTTTGACATGATAGGCTGTTGAAGCTCTGCTCGCCTAAGTATCTTAGGCAATGATGCTCCAATGCCGAACTAGTACCGAGGGGATGAAGTATCGTCTCCTTCTGCAAAAGTCATTATAGGGTAGGCCTAGCCTCCTGGCATGGTTGCCAAACGGACAATGTCCAGTGATGACTGCTACAGTCACTCTCGGGTGAGATCTGGGCAGTTTCAATAGCTAGCCCATCACAAAAAACACAGAAAATATATTTTTTCATGTAGAATAATGTAATTTGCTGCATCAAGTAATACATTTTTTGAATGCGGACTTGTAGAAGAATTCGTGGGTTCAAAAAAGTTTAGTGAAAATAGTTCTTAGCTGTTTTTTTAACGACAGCAAAACATATTCACAGTTATTATTATTCTTAGTTTTTTTTTTTCATATAAATATACTTACAAACTATTTTTTGAGACAAATACTGACGATTTTATTTCTACTATAATTTTTACTGCGCATGTTCGTTAGATGAACCCTTCAGTGTTTTACTTGTTTACTTTGTTCACAAGTGGAAAGCGTTCAGTCTACAAATGCAGATGATCTTTTGGAAGATGTATACTTGGTTTATATATGAGAAGAAGAATCTGTAATCGAAAGTGCTTTGATTTTAAATTAAATTTTTGGTTTGTACATTTGTACATCGAGTTTTAGCTCAAGTTTTTTCCTTTCTTAAGTTTTTTCTTAAGAAGGATTTTTTACAGTACAAATTTGCTGTGATCAATCATTATTGATTGAAGAAGACAACAAAAATAATAATCAAATCTTTAGCTGGGGGACAACTAGCTGCTTCGTAGTCGCGACACTACTCATCAGCACCCACTGGGATTTGAACTCGGGTCATAACGTATCATGATCTGCTGCTTGATCACAGCAAATTTGCTTTGATTTTAGTTTGACGAAAATCAAAAGACATAATTTTTACGAAGCACCAGAAGCTTGAAGCCAATTTGATGAGTATAATCGTAACTACTTCAAATTTAAATCTTGTTTTGAAAGCAACTTCTTTTTTGGCAAGATGTCATCAAGAAAACAATTTAAATTGAAAACGCAGTAGTCTGCTGTTTTCTTAAACCAAAATTGAACTCACGTCTTGAAAGTAGCATCCAAAGCAAGTTCTCTTCAATTTTTGAAAGTTTCATTGTATTGGTAATATGAGAGAGAATTTGAGAATTTCATTAACACGTACACATATTAAAGGACCTGGATTTTTACAAATAAAAAGCTCTTTAATAAATAGTGAAATATGCGCGATGTTTCCTTTTCAAAACGTCTTTAAAAAAAAGTTTGATGGAATAAATTAGATCTGTGTTTGTGCTAACCCAAATTATATTAACAGAAATATAAATTTAATCACATAGTTTGATGTGGTCACGGCGCTTAATATAGACTAAAGTTGAACTACTACTTACCTTTTCTAAGCTACCAATCTTATCCTGGTCACAATATACAGTGACATTATAATAGCCACCGTATTGAGACTTTAAACTGTCTGGACTGCTACAGGTTAACATTTGGCCCTCCTTTAACACCGCGATGCGGTGACAAACCCCATCAATTTCAGATATTGAGTGGGACGTTAATACTATGGCTCTCTTCTCGGACAACAAATCATCTATGGTCCGATAAACAAAAGCTCTAGTAACCGGATCCATATCACTAGTAGGCTCATCCATCAGTACGTCCGCAGCATGTAGTAGCCACTGTCAGTTTGCGACGATTCCCACCGCTGAGATTTTTAACCAAAACATCGCGATACGCTTCCAGTTGAAATGACTCAAGAATGTTGGCAACAAGCTGATTTCAAAATATGAAAATAGATAAAGGAAAATAAGCATTTAAAGTATAATATTTACATATAAGTATAAAGTAAAACCTTTGAAATAAAATGACTGTAATTTGGTATCAAGCATAATTTTCAAGTCTTTTTCAATAGTTTGCTGTTAACACTTGAATTCATGTTGAGATTCATATGAATATAAGCATTTGATACTTAATTTATTTTTCAATGTAATTTTTAAGTTTGAAATAAACGTGGTTGGTACACAATTAAATGAGTGTAAACTTAGTTCTCGAACACGAGTAGGAAAGAATTAAAGCGTAAAAGTGAAGAAATAATAGATTTATTGTGTAAACGAGAATTTCATGAGTAAAAACGCACAAACAGTTTGTTTTTTATGTTTTCTAGATTACTACATGTCGACATTTCATAGCAGCTGTCCGAATTATCAGCAGAGTTGACAATTTGGGAAGTATATCTCATTATTTTAAATAAACCAAGTAAGAGTGTAGTATATTCGCCTGGGCCGAATCTAAAACACCCTTCACAATAGTCACGTAAATATGTAGTTTACATTACAAATTTGAACTAAATATGCTTGGGTATAATCGTATATGGATCGATATCAGAAATTTTAATTTTCTGTAGTTTAGTAACCTCCAGAACTGTTTTTAAACAAAAAAATTGTTTTACGGAAAAATCGGATCCATAGCGGCCACCACTGACTTTAGCCTTCACGCCAGAATTTTTTTCTAAAGTACCTACCAATGTAAAGAACAAAAACCCAGAATTATTTTAAAGAAGTATGAACCACTGATTACATTAGCCTATAAAGTACACCAGTCAGTTTTTTTTATGCAACAGTGACTTAACATACACTTAAGGATCATCAAAACTCCAAATACGGCAGATATATTTATTGACGTATGCATTCAAACAAAAGTGAGCTTCATATACAAAACAATTCGCTTATGTAAATCGGGATCAACGATAATCCTGGTTTGGGCCCATATGGAAGCGTTGTTCAGGCGTCAGTCTTTTAATGTTGAAATGTCAAACCAAACATAAATTACTTAACAGCTGACAAAATTCCTACCAGTAAAAATAGTGTTGCCAACTTTGAATTGTATATCTGTAAAAAAACACCCATTATTAGCACCGGAATTGTCTGCAAGCAAAGCCTCCCGGGGACTTTGCAGGTCTCCGTTCCGACATTTAACCATTGATAAGGGTTTCAGCAGTCCACCACAACATAAGTCTTGCGTCTTTTTTGAGTTTTATTTGCTACACCAAATAAGGAACTCGTCTATGCCTCAGAGAGCCCTTCTAGGTGGATCGGGGATCGTAATTTTTGGTGGATAATATTCTGGATTTAAAAATAAAAAGTTATTTACGTAAATCGATTTTTAAAAGTAAACAGTTGCTTTTTTTTTTTTTTTTTGCTTAAAAGCAGTTCTGATTATAAAAATAGCTTAATAAAATTCAAAAAATTAAAATTTCGATATCGGTTCATATATACCCTAGATATAATTAATATAAACCCATTTTTTTCACGAAAAAAATTTGTTTTGCTTAAAAGCAGTGTTGGTAATAAAAAATAAGGTTATATAAACATGGAAAATGAAAATTTGCGATATCGGTCCATACATACCCGAGATATAGCCTAAACCGGGGTTTTCATGAAAATGTCGCGTAACTGAACTTAAACAACTTTTTTTTTATTAAAAGCAATTCTGGTAATAAAAGGATGCCACTAAGATATAGGAAATTTTAATTTCTGATATCGGTCCATATATACCGGAGATATAACCTAAACCGGGGTTTTCATGAAAATGTCGCGTAAGTGAACTTAAACAACTTTTTTTGATTAAAAGCAGTTCTGGTAATAAAAGGTGATTACTAAAATACAGAAAATGAAAATTTCGATATCGGTCCATATATACCCGATATATAGCCTAAACAGATTTTCCCATGAAAATGTCGCATAAGCGAACTTTAACAATTTTTTTGCGTCAAAGCAGAGATGGTAATAAAAGGATGCCACTAAGATATAGAAAATTTTAATTTCTGATATCGGTCATTATATACCGGAGATATAGCCTAGACCGGGTTTTTCATGAAAATGTCGCGTAAGCGAACTTAAACAACTTTTTGTTCCGGTAATATAAGGAGGTTACTAATATGCAGAACATGCAAATTTCCAGTAGCGGTACCCGAGATATAGTCTAAACCGGTTTTTAATGAAAATGCCGTGTAGACGAACTTGTTTAGCTTCAAAGCAGTTCTCGTTATAAAAGAAGGTTACTAAAATACAGAAAATGAAAATATCTGATATCGGTCCATATACTCGTATACCCGAGGTAAAGACTGAACCGATTTTTCCATGAAAAATTTGTTTTTGCTTTTGATTATAAAACGAGGTTCTTAAAATACAGGGGTCTAATCACCGCATACGATATCGAATTAACTATCGTATCGAATAACATTACGATATATCTAGATTATGGCAAACGATGCATATCGGATCGTAATTTAAACACAATATAATAGATTCAAGACCATATCGCTCCTTTATTGCAACATAGTCATAACTAAAAAAGCTCGTTTCGAGAAAAACGCATTTCAAAATTTTTGTTTCAAAATATCTCCTAAAGGAAACAGTTTAAAAGTAATTTGAATACATTTTTGGCACAATATAAAAGGTAATACTGTTAACAATTCTGCATTATTAACTCGAAAAGCTCATTTTTTGAGATATGACCATGTTGCAATAAAGGAGCGATATGTTTCCTAAAAGTACGAATACAAAAAAGAAATTGTTTAAGTTTTTTATATTATTGCCAACCAATTCATTCGATATCGTATGCCATGAGACCAAAATGAAACATTTTGATAATACTGCCGTGATAAAAGAAGGTTACTTAAGAACTAAAAATAGAAAATTCCGATATTGGTTTATATATAACCGAGATATAGCTTAAACAAATTTTTTCATGAAACATTACAAGGCAAAAACTTTTTCTCCGATATCGGTCAATATATATCTGAGCATATTTAGTTCAAATTTGTTATATATACTATACATATACGATACTATAGTGAAGGATATTTTAGATTCGGCCCAGCCGAGTATACCACACTCTTACATGTTTTTTTGTCTAAAGCTATAAAAATTTGTTTCAATTAAGCGATTTTAAAAGTTACTACATTTTTATCAATTACGCAACTATGGATGATCAAAATAATACTATTTTAGCGAGAAAAGAATGTTATTTTGTATAAGAAGTGTCATAAATGAGATGCTGACTTTGATCACCATTTCTAAATTATTAATTAGTTCCTTTCTTTTTTTTTTTCTTTTTTCACACAAGATAATATTTATATACATATGTATTTTATTCTTCATTCCAATGTTTTTCTTTTAATTATGCTCTACTGCAAAAGCAGCTGAATATTTTCACGGAAAAAGTAATTATAAAATATTTGCAGAAATTTACAGAAATGAACGTCACAGAACGGCAACAGAAAGTAAAAACTAATGAGGCGGTTAGCCCTAATGTAGCCTATGTCGATGACGTAGCGATTGCAGACTTTGGTACCCATTTAGATACCATAACTGAGCAGTTAGAATACGCTGTAAAGATGGGAAGTCAATGGAGTATACAAAGCGGACTAAGAACAAATCCAGCGAAAACGGAAATCGTACTTTTTAGTAAAAAGTACAAAGTCCCACGCCTCCAAAAATGGATGGCACCACGCTCATCCTATTGGATAAAGCGAAATACTTAGTCGTCATTTTAGACAGCAAACTATCATGGAAAGAGAACATACAGGCTAGAGCAACTAAGGCTACAACAGCCATCTATCTATGTAAAAAGGCAATAAGCACAATATGGGGCATACAAATAAAAGGAGTTGTATGGCTTCATGAAATTGTTATAAAAACAATAATTTTCTACGGAGTATCAGTATGATGGAAATCACTAAACTCCGCAACCAACAGACTTCAAATTGAAAAAGTCAATCGAACCATGGCAATACTGACCACAGGGGCAATGAGGACAACACCAACCAATGCACTTTTGAGCTGGATACCATGCGACTTAGAAGCCAAGCAGATAGCACTAAAAGCCGCGATCAGGTTGAACGCGACAGAGGCATGGACCCACAGACCATGGGGACATGCCAGTATACTGGAGATTGGAAGGGACCTAGTCCCCGATCTAATTGACTACTGCATCCCAAAACCATTCCTCAAAGGAGTTTCGGCTACCAAATTGAGGAATCTCCCCTAGAATCTGGTTACATCTATGTTTACACGGATGGGTCCAGAAGGGGAGAAAGGGTTGGGAGTGGCATTTACATAAAGGAATTTAACACTAAAACATCATTCAAACTATCAGACAGATGCAGCTATAAATAAAGCGGCCAGATGGCTGACGTATCACAAGATATTCGGTAAGGATATCATGATAGTAACGGACAGCAAGGCCGCCATCAATTCCCTGATTGGAATATACACCACTTCATCTTTAAATTAGACATCTTTAAATTAGATGAAGAGACATTCTAATCTCACCCTAAAATGGGTACATGGACATGGCTCTAATAACGGCAAGAACATCGCTAAAGACTTAGCCAAAAAAGGGACAGCCCTAGACGATAGGGATATATATCCCTTTTGCGGACAACCCATATCAACGTGTTGGAAAAGAATAAAACTCCATACGCTGGAAAAGTGCAGGAAAAGTGGCTTACAGAGCCCAAATGCCTTATATTAATGAACCTGTGGCCACACATTAGCTATTAGGTATCAGTCATCACTGGACATTGCCCGTTTGGGAACCATGCCAGGAGACTAGGCATGCCCTATAACGACTTCTGTAGAAGTGGCCAAGACGAGGGGGTGGAGGAGACGATGCTTCATCCCCTCGGTACATGTCCGGCACTGGAGCATTATCATCTAAGATGCTTAGGCGAGAGGAGCTTCAATAGCCTATCATGTCAGTCCTTGGTCAAACCGAGTGCTATAGCTTCTTTCATAAGAAGTGGCGGATGGCTAGTAAATCACCAAGTAATGCCACATTAAGCAGTTCCCACCTTTCCTTTCCCTTTTCCTCACTCCTTCTATATCCTTATAACTTTTATTTTTTCTTTTATTATACCCTAACTTTTCAGGCAATCACAAAGGGAACGACCTTCAGAACCCAAGTGAGCTGGAGTATCCAGGTAGGCCGCTGGAGAAAAATTTTCAACACTCCAACAAATTGTTTTATTTAACAGAAAGTTAATTTAAAATTAAATTGGCGACATAAATATACTTTCACACGAAAATAATGGTTAATGAATATTGATAAAAAAATATATACAAAAAAACAAAAAGTAAACTTACCTTTTGTATATTGGTGATACGTCTCAGGCGTCCATAGAACTCTATGCACTCCCGAACAGTAAGTAAAGAATCCAAAGTATTCGTTTGTGGACAGTAGGAAATTTCATGCTTAATAAAGGAGAAAGTAAAAATCTTTAATAAGTTATTAAGGCTTTCAATTTGTAACTCACGTTTTCATAATATATGTCACCAGCATTTGGCTGCAATTGTCCCGATAACATTTTAAAAATAGTTGATTTCCCCGCACCATTTTTACCCAATAAACCAAAACACTCTCCGGCCTTAACCGTAAATGTTATATCGGATACAGCGTATTGATTATTTCCATATTTCTTATACAAATTTTCTACTTTCAGAGCTGGTTTACTTTCCATTTTATCGTTCCTTTTAAGAGAATTCTGTATAGAAACAATTTTCAATTCCTCTATGTGCTTTTTCTCTTTAGCTTGGAAAATGTGCAAAGCATCCATTAACCGTTCCTTGCCCAGATAAAATAAACCAGATTCTATGAGAACATTGATTAATATAAATATAATACCCAAAGTGGTGAGTGATATAAAGTGAGGCTTCAGTAGATCACTGGTTACGGGGTTTTTGTAGGAATCTATATCGTAACGCTTGAACACCAATGCTACCATGTAGTTTTTACAAATTTCCAATAAACCATCGCCTAAAGCGTGTTGCGGAAAGATGAGAAACAGGCGATGATTAAGGAAATATCGCCACTCATCCCAGATCGGCGAGTCGCCTACAACTCCCAATAATACTATCACAGACATAGTGAAAAGTGGGATAATGACATTTAAAATGAAGACGGTAACGATGGCAATACTTGAATCGTAGAAACACTTCTCAAACACATGAACAGCGGGTATACAGGCAAATCTGGAACGAGAAAAATGTTTTTCTATACTTGTATACTATTATTATAAAGAGAAAAGTTTGTATTTTTGTAAAGGCTAATTTCCGGAACCACTGGGCCGATTTATAAAACTTTTTGAACAAAATACAGAATGAAACTTCCTGAAGGACGATTGAAGCTATATAAAAATTCATTCCCAGAAAATGCGTAAAAATAGATGGTTTTGATATGGTTACTGGTCAGGTAAACATCAGAGGATTCCTCAAACGAATCCTCTCACACACAATCGTAAAATAAAAAGAAAATGGGGTTGTTGAAGAAAACCAATCCTGCGATGTTCTAAAATCGCAGGATTGCATCAAGTGCGGAATACTTGAACCGAATTAAGAAACTAAAGCCGAGACACAACAGTATAAATGTGAATGAATTGTTGAGAGATAGGAATAAAAAGTTCTCTAAGAAAAAAGCTATTTTTGTTTTTTTTTTACCTGTTACTTGTGCATTTTTCTTTTTGAATTCTCATTGATTAAAATGCTGCAATAAAAACTGTCAACAATTTTACGGAAAAATAGTCATATTTGTTCATACTTTTGGCATTTTATGGTTTTGTGCACACTTTTTTATTTAATGTTAATATAAAAGCATGGAAAAGATTTCTTTATTATTGTTTATTTCTGAAACAGCTGTTTGATTAACTACTTGCCCAAACTAACCCGAAGCAAAAATTAGGGGCTGTTTCGTGCACGACAAACACTGCTCTCTCAAAAGGTTTCTCATTTGTCCCATTTGAAAGTACGGAAACGCTTTTCGTTCTAATTAGGATTCTGCGGGAACTTAAAGAGGAGTAAATAAATAAACCTAAGGCTTATAACTATTTAAAACAGCGATGGGCAGAAAGTGCTTTGGATAAAAGAGACTAAATAAGCTGCTACATTTAGACAAATTTAAAACATTTTAGCAACATACATAAATCAGTTCGATTTTAACAGCAGCGGTACGAAATTAAGCAATAAAACTATTCCACAACACGTTTCCTCATAAGCAGTACATATACGATACGAGGTCTGATAAAAAATAATCGTTATTTTCAAATTCCGTGAGTAACGTATGTTCGATTTTTGCATTTTTAAAGGTTAGTCGAGCTGCGGTGTGCTCTTCAATTTTTTTAATATTTCAAAAAATGAATTAAAGAAGCTTAATTAAGTTTTGTGTAAAAAATGAAATTACATGCGCAAGGACATCTGAAATGTCAACCGTGGTGTTGGGCGAGTCTACTATGAGCAGAACACAAGTTCAATTGTGGTATAACCGATTTAAGGAAGGCCGAGAAGATGTCAATGACGATGCTCGTCATGGTCGCCCGAGCACGTCAACAACCGATGAAAACATGAAACATGCGGCCGCGAAGATTGTTCCAAAATTGCTCAATTTTGAGCAAAAACTACATCACATAGACATTTGCTCAAAAAGGTCATAACTGGTGACGAATCATGGGTGTATGGCCATGACATCAAAACCAAAGCCCAATCATCCCAATGGAAATGTACAGAAGAGCCAAAACCGAAAAAAACACGTCAAGTTCGGTCAAATGTAAAGGTTTTGCTTACTGTTTTCTTCGGTTGCAATGGAGTGGTGCATCATGAATTCTTACCACAAGATCGTGTGGTCAATAACGAATAATAACTTGAAGTTATGCGCCGTTTGGGCGAAGCAATTCGTAGTGATAGATAGTGCGTTATCATTCCACCATGATAACGCACTATCTCACACATCGATGGGTGTACGTGTGTTTTTGGCCAAAAACAGAACCGTTATCATACCTCAACCACCGTATTCACCAGACTCGGCCCCCACTGATTTTTGCCTCTTCCCAAAACTGAAGACAACGATGAAAGGAAAGCGTTTTGCTACGATTGAGAAGATAATTGGCGATATAAAAAAGCACATTTCAGAAATGTTTCGAGAATTGGAAAAAAAATGCTGGCATAAGTATATCTGGAGGGGATTACAAGATAGTATTTGATGAATAAATAAAAACTTTTTGGAAAAAGTAAAAATAACGGGTATTTTTTGATCAGACCGCGTAAATATAATTTTTGTTTGGTATTGTAAGCAACATCTTGGTTGAAAATTTTTTGCTTTGTAGCAACTCTGGTTAAAATTAACGCTATGAGTATTTGTAAATATCCGAACAACTTCGTAGTTCAGACAAACCAGCGCCCTTCGCTGATGTATGGTCGCGCACAATTAAACCTCCTTAATTTGTTAACACTTACGCAAAGAACAGTGCAAGCACAATAACGCCCCAGAGCTGATAACGATCCGTGAATACAGGCATATTGAAAGCCAAAATAATAGAACTGCAAACCAATATAGCCAAAATCATAATCTGAAAAGAGAAAATGCTGTATATTATTCATACTCGTATCTATCTAAATTATTCATAATTGTAACCCACCAAGAAGTCCCAAACAAAGGCCACACCCCAATAAGTGACCGCATCGACACCACATAGTCTTTGTTGTAGTTTCTCACCCTTCACTCGTTCGTTGACTAGATACACAGATGCTACTGCCACCACTAGCGAGAAGGCTATAAGCAAAATAAAAGCCATACAGGAATCTCCAGCTTGTCTTAAACTAAAATTTATTTGCTAAATTTTAATAACGTCAAACAAAATGGTTTATTATACCAAGAAAAAAAAAAACTTACATAGAAGTTGTACTCAGTTCCATGTAACCCAATTCCCAGGGCTCATTATAGGCGGTTATTCTATAATTTGTATCATTTGTTTCGACTTGTAGCAAATACGAGTTCATGTCGTTTAACCAAGAAACCATGGCATGATATCCTTTATTGTTGTACCAGACAATAGACTTTGTATCATTAAAGCTATAGCCACCATAGCGTTTACCCTGATAATCATTTAACGTCTCCAAGATCCAATAAAAAGCCCTTTCCGAGTTGTGAAACTGTTTACAGGGCACGTCCTTTGAGCAATTCTGATTCATATTGTCGTAAACATTTTGTGTAAAATTTAAAGATTTTTCCATGCTCAACATTTGTGTAGTGCCAGGATAAAGATCTCGCGACAGTTTGATAGTTTTGTCGTAGTCATCTTCTAGTCTTTGAGCCACAAATTTCGCAAATTTCGAAAAGTGCCGGCAAAACTATTACACAAAGTAACATGCGGTAGTTACGGCTAAAGTGCACCAAACGTTTCCAAAAAAGTTGCTGTATGGCTTCACATCTTGTTAAAGGCTTTTCCCGTACCATATCCCAGCCAAAATCTTTCTTAAGCTTAACGCTTTTCATCATATCAATAGTGTGACCATTTAGCCGATTAGTGCCATTACAGTTTTTATCCAAGTTCTTGAACACTTGCTCTAAATTTTCAGTTTCCAAGCTCAAATCACTGATTTTGCCCTGAACTTGGAGATCTTCTAAATACTTTAAGTACTCCGACGAATTTTCATTTTGCTGATCATACGATATGCGCAGTCTCAAATCGGAAGGGGAAAGTTTATCCAATTGCCTAAAGTTGGTAAGTAGTTTTTCAGCCTTTTTTCCCACTTCGTCAGAGGTTTGGGAGCTACAACAATGCATATGGACTTCATAGTAGGAAGTGCAATGGTTTTTCAGTGTTTCAGGATTATGTTTAGCTATAATTTTTCCCTGCAAGTATTAAAATAATTCTTATAAAAATTGTGTGCAATTATCGCATCAACTCGAACAAAAATTACGAGGTTTCGACGACTGATTTTGGTAGAGGAGACCATAAAAAATATTGTACGTATGTCGGCGTTTTGAAAGATCACACCCTTAATGAGCAATTTTGAACTTGTTTGATTTTTAGTGTTTGTATTAAGTTTTAGGTTTAGTTGTGTTCTAACATGTATAGTAAAATTTTATGGCCGACATTCTTGTAGAATATTTCATCCCCGCGCTTCCTTTTTTTTTTTTGGGATGTTTTATACGAAAATATATATTATGAGAGGGAGTGAAAGGATTAATATGTTCTACAAAATTATTTGCCATAACATTTTCTACAAAGTTGCGGAACATACCTTATACCTGAGATGTAAAGAGAATATAGTTTTATATACCGATATGTTGCAAGAACAAAGCAAAGCTGGGACACTTTAAATGCCTCTAAAATAAAATTCTGATATGGTATTTCAAAAGCCCAATACTCGTTTTTTTATTTTTGGTCTCCTCTACGGTCTGAACTCCGTAATTTTGAAAAAGTTTGAAAATTTATTGTGTAGAGTGTAAATTGAGTTACATTTTTCATGATAACTATAACATCACTCAAGTGCTCAGCTTCATCTAGAAAATGAGTAGCAAAAATAACAGCTCTTCCCTTTCGCAAACGTTCTATAAGATCCCATATATCTTTTCTTGCTTTGTTATCCACACCATTACAGGGTTCATCTAAAATAACCACATTGGGAGAGCCTGAAGAAAAAGGTAAGAAAAGTTTTAAATAAAATATTTGTTATTTTAGGCTAACTTCCAAATTTATAACTGTAATTTTTCTAGTTCAAATGCGATGTATAGGTTATCCACTTAGTACTAGTCCAAGAAAAAAAAACTTAAAAGGTCTTTGAAATCAGTTTGTCAAAGGCAGACCTACGAGTATAGGAAACTTTTTATAGTAAACTATGCGAAAACGAGTAGGAGTGCAGTATATTCGGCTGGGCCGAATCTAAAATACCCTTCACGATAGTCACGTATTACAAATTTGAACTAAATATGCCCGGACATATATGGACCGACATCAGGGGAAAATATTTTTATTCGTTTTATAATCAGAACTGATTTCAACCAAAATGAAATTTTCGATAAAAAATTTGTTTAGATTATATCTCGTATATATGTATATGGACCAATATCGGAATTTTTAATTTTTTCTATTTGGTAACCTCCTTATATTATCAGAGCTTTTTTTAAGCAAAACAATGTTTATAGTTCAAGTTTTTCCTTTCTTAATTTTTTTCTTAAGAAGGATTTTTTACAATACAAATTTGCTGTGATCAATAATTTTGATTGAAGAAGACAAGAAAAATAATAATCAAATCTTTAGCTGGGGGACAACTAGCTGTTTCGTAGTCGCTACACTACTCATCAGCACCCACTGGGATTTAAACTCGGGTCATGACATATCATGACATATCGACTACGAAACAGCTAGTTGTCCCCCAGCTAAAGATTTGATTATTATTTTTCTTGTCTTCTTCAATCAAAATTATTGATCACAGCAAATTTGTATTGTAAAAAATCCTTCTTAAGAAAAAAAAATTAAGAAAGGAAAAACTTGAACTAAAAACCTGTTGTACATATGTACAAACCAAACAATTTTTAATTTAAAAAATTATAAAAAAAAAAAAAAAGTTCAACAAAAATTTAACAAATTAATATTTACATCTCTGGGTCCGGAGAATATTAAAATACAAAAAAAAAATATGTATGTTAATAAATAAAATAAATACCGCTAGTTCTGAGACAGCAAACGCTGTACAAACAATGTGGGCAATTAACAAAATGCATATGTGATTCAATATGAGATGAATATAGATAGAAAATAATTAAATGCTTAGTGGTTAAAGCAGTAGATCATGATACGTCATGTCCCGAGTTCAAATCCCAGTGGGTGCTGATGAGTAGTGTAGCGACTACGAAACAGCTAGTTGTCCCCCAGCTAAAGATTTGATTATTATTTTTCTTGTCTTCTTCAATCTTAAGAAAAAAATTAAGAAAGGAAAAACTTGAACTAAAAACCTGTTGTACATATGTACAAACCAAACAATTTTTAATTTAAAAAATTATAAAAAAAAAAGTTCAACAAAAATTTAACAAATTAATAAAACAATGTTTAATTTTCACGCAAAAATCGTTTTAGGCTAAGCCTCGGGTATATATGGACCGATATCGGAAATTTTCATTTCTGTATTTTATTTTTATTACTTTTTATAATCAGAACTGCGTTTAAGCAAAAAAAAAAATTTTATGAAAAAATCGGTTTAGGCTATATCTCGGGTATACGAGTATATGGACCGATATCGGAAACTTTCATGTTCTGTATTTTTGTAACCTCCTTTTATAACCAGGACAGTTTTTAAGCAAAAAAACATTGTTTAAATTCGTTTACGCGACATATCCTTCAAAAATCGGTTTTGTCTATATCCCGGATATATATGGACCGATATAGGAAATTTGTATTTTTTGTATTTTAGTGACCTCCTTTTATTACCAGAAATGATTCTCAGCAAACAAAATTCTTAAGTTTGCTTACGCGACATTTTCAGGGAAAAATCGGTTTAGGCTATATCTCGGGTATAAGTGTATGATCTAATATCGAAAATTTTCATTTGCTGTATATTTATTACCAGAACTGATTTAAGGCAAAAAATAAATTTTTTAAGTTCGCTTACGAGACATTCTCATTAAAAAAATCGGTTTGGGCTATATCTCGTATATATATAGACCGATATCGAGAAGAAAATTTTTTTGCATATGATATTGTTAAAAATATTTTATCACATCTAACCCAGTGTGCAGCTGTTGATCTGCTTGTTAAAAATTTACAACACACACATTCCCCCAAACAAGATAAAACTAAGAGCATAATGCACAAAGAAACAAACATACATTATTTAAAGTACGCAGAAATACAAGTAAATCAACTACAATGATGTTGTAGTTTTTCTTGTATTCTTGGTATTTTTTTGTTTTATAAGTTTGTGTGTGACTTGGTTATTGTTCGCAAGCATTTGTAGGAGTGTGTGTGTATATGCGAAAGAAATACATTTGTATATTATGAACGACTAGAAAATTCATGTCGTTTGTAGAAACTCATAAAGACGTATAAATAGCAGGCAGGGCGGCAGCAATCAGTCAGTTTATTTTTAAACTTTGTGCAAGTCAGAAAGTAAGCAAATCTAGTGTTTAGTACACAGTAGTGTAAATAAAGTTGTGAATGATTTAAGTACTGTATAACGAACAATTGTGAGTGTCATTATTTCATTTACAGTTGAAGAATCAGCAAAAGTGTTTTTAGAGGCAAAAACGTAACAATATGCAAAAATGACTTCCTTTTGCAGCTTGAATCATTTCCGACATGATCATGATCTGAGTTCCTATGAAATGTCGACATATAGATAGCTGGGAAACATAGAACCCAAGCTATTTATAATTTTTTTTTATTGGTATAAATGGTAGAAGCTAAAAATAGTGAATAAAAAACTTAATTATTATAAAATAAGTTTAACAAAAATCAATAAATTAATACTTAAAAAAAATTGTTATTGTTGACACAAACCATATGCGCTAGTTATGTCATATGTTGTCCAAATCGACATTAATTGAATACCAATACTTCTTATATTTTTGCTGTTTAGACAATAAAAGGCTCCTTTTAAGGTATTGTTTGTATTGAATCCTTTTCTTGTGAATTAATTTTTAAGATTATTTGATTAACTTACCTATAAATGCTATAGCCACACATAGTCTTCTCTGATAACCACCTGAAAGCTGTGAAGCTTGATAGCCTTCATATTTGCCAAAGTTTAAATTTTTTAAAGTTTTAGCAACTTCGGATTCGCAGTCACGGTTTAGTTTAATTTTGGCATACATTTCCAAGTGCTCACGAGCTGTTAGATTTGGTATAAGAATGTTGTCCTGAGCACAAACCCCAATTTTATCGTAATGAGCAGAGTTGGGCATGGCTTGAGATAAAATAACACGACCCGTTGTTTGCACGACCTGACCTGTTAGCATTTTACTAATATAAAAGTCAAAGTAATATTAGAAGATGTCGGAAAATTGTTGAAACAACTTACATAACAGTACTCTTTCCGGCGCCATTACGGCCCAACAGGCATGTAACCTGGTTTTTGGGGAACGATAAAGAAATATCACTTACAGCAATTTTGTCTTCATCATAAGTTTTCGTGACATTTGTCAAAGTGGCCCCAACACTTGGATCTAAATCTTCTCTTTGAACTTCAGTGAAGCGGCACTCGTCTGGATGTAATTTAAAGGAATAAAAAAGAATTTTATAAAACTCTTTTTCAAAAAATTACCGTCTTTAAATCTTTGATGAACATAACCGATAAAGGTGTACAGGCACAAATCAAACACGATCATAAACAAAGAAAAACTATATTCTCCCCTTAAGCCTTCATGAAATACTTTTTCAAAACTCAAGCCCACTTCCTGCAACTCCATGCGCATTATATGGCTCCAGCCATGAGCAAATGCTGTTGTAAATGATAAATTTATGACAAAATTTTGCAAAGAATTCAATTGAGCGTCGAAGATTAAAACCACAATATAAGGACAAAAAGTTATAAAAAATATCACTGCAGTGGCAACAGCGCCAATGGTAGCTGACATAAAGAATGTCGAACACATATAACTGGAAGAAGAAGTCGAATAAGTATTTTTAAAATATGATAAGGATTTTTACACAATTCTTACCAAAAGGCTATTAAGCAAGCACCGAAGATGCACAAGTATATCATAGTAAACATCCACCTGGTATAGACTACCATGCCGCCAGAACATAATATAACAGTGCAGCCGATAAATATTAAGAGCAACTCCAAAAATGTGACTATACACCACGAAGTCATTTCCGAACAAGGCTTCAGGCCCATAGAATGCATGATCTAAAGTAAAAAAAAATCGAGTTTTACTTTTTGGATTACAATATTTTTTTTTCGAGCAAACAAATTGTTAAATGATGTTTTAACCTCCTGATTTCTTATGACTAAAAATGTTCCTCTAAGATAGCCGAATTTATGAATAGTACTAGAAGCATTCCATTAAGTCTACAAAGAGTGTTTTGTTGGATTTGTTACTTTTTGAGGGCAACGAGAAAGCTTAGCAAATATTGTATTTAATTGTGTATAATAATTGTAGTGTTAGCGTCGTAACATACTGCGAGATCAGTTGTGTTTCCAAATGCAGTATGTAAATGGGTGTTGTGAGGGGAATATACAAAATGTTTTTAATAAAAAATCGAAACAGTTTCTCTACAGTATCATACTTTTCATAACCCCAGATTTGTGGAGTATATAACATAATTGAGCTACTGGCATTAAATATTTTACGTTCGTTTTTAATCGAAAGAGTGTTGTGTTGGTAGTGTTTTGTCTCTCGTCGTGTGCATATGTCTTTTGTTACTGCTGTCCGTATTTTCTATAAATGTACGTTCATTAATTCAATTCGTATAAAACCAAATTGTACCGAAATATTTAGCAAGATGTGTACACGTGTTTATTTTTCTTTCTCTCTTTTTTTGCCGTTGTCCGTATTTTCTATATAAAGGGTGTTTTTTTAAGCCCGATAGAACTTGAAATTGTAAAAAATAACACAAAAAATTAAATTGTAATCAAAATTTTTTTTTATTCGAAAGATCAATACGTGACATTAACATTTGAAAATGATTTCGGGCATATGGGCACCGCGGCTGTTCTTGACGAAGCGCATTCTGGACGTCCAATTTTGGGCCACTTTTTCGAGCACTGCTGGCCGTATGTCACGAACAACACGAACAATGCTGGCCTCCAAGGCGTCAATTGTTGCTGGTTTATCAGCATAAACCAGTGACTTCACGTAGCCCCACAGGAAATAATCGAGAGGTGTCAAATGACAGGTCCATTTCTCGAAATCAACTTATCGCCAAATTTTGATTTCAGTAAGTCGATGGTTGCGTTCGCCGTATGGCACGTAGCGCCATCCTGTTGAAACCACATCTCCTCCGGATCAATGTCATCCATATTTTCAAACAAAAAATCATTGATCATGGTGCGGTAACGATCTCCATTGACCGTAACGCGAGCTCCGGCCTCATTTTTGAAGAAATAAGGTCCGATGATGCCACCAGCATGAAAACCGCACCAAACAGTGCATTTTTCTGGATATAATGGAGTCTGTAGGGTCTCTTGTGGATTGGTCTCACTCCATATGCGGCAATTTTGCTTATTAACAAACCCGTTAAGCCAAAAATGCGCCTCATCGCTGAACACAATTTTGCGATAAAACAACGGGTCAGTTGCCAACTGCTCTAGAGCCCAATCGGCGAAAGAACGACGCATACAATGGTCTCGTGGCTTCAATTCCTGCACCAGCTGGATCTTATACGGGTGTAGGCCGAGATCTTTGTGCAAAATTTTCCACGTAGTGGACGGACAGAGCCCCAATTCATTCGACCGACGACGAATCGATAAATTTGGATCTTCTTCCACACTTTCGTTTACAGCGGCGATATTCTCTTCAGTACGCACATTCCTTCGACGTGCTGGTGTTATTGCATCCTCTAGAGAGTATGTGGTACGAAATCTGTCCACAGTTCGACGAATGGCTTGTTCAGATGGACGATTATGTACGCCATACAAATGACGAAGTCGTCTATAAGTTGCGCGAATCGACGACTGATTTTCAAAGTAAATTTGGATAATTTCGTAGCGTTGTTCAAGCGTGAGTCTATTCATGATGATTTGTCAGAGTATACTGAAACAAATAAAAAAAATGTTTCATCAAAATTAAATTTTTTGTGTTACTTTTTACAATTTAAAGTTCTATCTATCTTAAAAAAACACCCTTTATGACCTTAACATTTTTTTTTTTTTTTTGTAAATGTAAATTTAAATAGCACTAACTCCAAATGTGAAATACCACAAACCTTAAAGGCCGGGGCAAATAGAATCCGTTGTACTATGTCCGTCTCCTTTTTAAACTAACATCAAGTATACGAAGTATGAAGTTGGCACAATGAGTACTTTGTTAACGGATGTAAATTCCACTATTTTTTTATTTTAATTTGATTAAAATCTTTTTATTTATTATTATAGACACAGCACAGAAAATCTAACACAACTATTTTTAATTTTTTTTTTTTTTTTTTTGAACGAAAATTAAATCAAAATATACAAAAAATATTACCAGATAGTTGTCAAAGTTTTCAACGTACGTTAAAAGTTGCTCAACTTTAATATTTTACGTTGACGGTGAAGTACGGAATGTGTCAAAGAATACGTGTATTTCAACTTAGTTGTCAGTTGAAAAAGGCAGCGTATAACGTACAACGGATTCTATGTGTCCGGCCTTAATAATATAAAATGCATGCACACGAATTCATTATTTAATAATAAAATATTTTTCAAACAATTGAGTTTTATTCACTATATTAGCTTTTAATATTGATACCAGGGCAGCTTTAATATGGTAGTGTTATAAGCGCAGCTGTTTTTCGTTTCCTTTGCGTAAATTTGTCGAAAACACATAGACTTCCTTTCTTTTTCAAACAAAATTTTTACAACTATTCGTAAATTCTACCAACACAATACATATTGTTGGTGTTGGATTTATTGTAATTCTGCCACTACCTATATAAAGCTGTCTTGATTGATACCAATCAAAAATTATAAACAGCTTGTTTTTTTATGTTTCCCAGCTGTCTATGTGTCGACATTTCATGCGGTAGCTCCTATGAAATGTCGGCATATAGACAGCTCGAAACATAAAAAAATGGATGTTCAAAAAAATTGCTATTTAGAAACCCTCTCAAATAGAATAGTTTATGAACCGATCAAATAGGGAAATAATTAAAAAAAATTGTTATTGAATGGTCATTTTGCTCCTTTTTGACCCCTTTGTGGCTTAAATCTCAGAATAAAGACTATCTTATAATGATTCTCGAACGCAAGGTATCTGCATACAGAATTTCATCAAAATGGGTAAATATACTAACGGAGAGTAAATTCTGTAATATCGCCTAAAACTCAGTTTAAAACACAATATTTATTCCCACCTCAAAATTAATACATATAAACAGACAATGGATATGTAAAAGAACAATTTTATAATTAGTGTCAATATTGTCGAATATCAGTCTGTAGGCAATTTTATGAGCACTAAGCATCATCGTATCCTGTCGAATTTCCCAACTCTTTAGAGCTACTAGGGTTACCTTCCCGTATTATGACACTTAAAGTTGGCATTGAAGTCCTATGAGGACTCTTACGGCACCAAAAGTGTGTAATACTTACCACACGCAGTGTTGTCCTCGAAAATTTTTAAAAAGTGGCACAAAAGGGTGTTATGAAAAAAAGTTTTATTAATACCAGTCAAAACACAAAAAATAAGTTTTTTTTTTAATTTATACACGAAAGGTGTAGAGAAAAGTAAGAGACGTGTATACCTATATGAAAAAGCTTGTTTTTGTTTGTGTTGTGTTGACTGTTATTAATAAAACATTTTCTTTTTAAGTTCTTAATAATTTATTTACATAGTTGAGATATAAAGTTGAATGATTGAGAATATCTTTTAAAAATTTCCAAAGTCTACTGATGAATAGGGTAGCTCCTATGAAATGTCGACATATAGATAGCTGGGCAACTTGGAAAACAAGTATTTAACTTTTTTATTGGTATCAATGTTAGAAGCTAATATAGCGAGTAAAAAATTCAATTATATGAATTTATGTTTTTAGTATTTTTAATAATTCAGACAATTAAGTTTTTTATTCGCTATTTAACCTTCTAACATTTATACCAGTAAAAAATTATAAACAGCTTGTTTTTTATGTTTCCCAGCTATCTATATGTCGACATTTCATAGGAACTACCCTAATCATCAGTAGACTTTGGAAATTTTTGAAAGATATTCTCAAACATTCAACTTTATATCCCAACAATCCAAATAAATTGCTGAGAATTTAAAAAGAAAAATAATATCCGTCAAAACACAAAAAACAAGCTTTTCTATTTCATGAATAGAAAAGCTTGTTTTTTGTGTTTTGACGGATATTATTAAAGCATTTTTCTTTTTAAATTCTCAGCAATTTATTTGGATTGTTGGGATATAAAGTTGAATGTTTGAGAATATCTTTGAAAAATTTCCAAAGTCTACTGATGATTAGGGTAGTTCCTATGAAATGTCGACATATAGATAGCTGGGAAACATAGAAAACAAGCTGTTTATAATTTTTTATTTTTAATAATTTTTATATATAAAAAAAAAAAACAGTACACAAAATACAGAAAAAAAAACAAGAAATAAATTCATAGAGAAGAGCGCATGTTCATTCATCGCTGTCTCATTGACGACTAAACTAATGAGCGTAAAGCATTAAACACCTTCGAGACAGCAGGCTACACGAACACACGACTACAAATGCCGCTGGCTACAAATGTAGCCTGTAGCCAGCTACCTAAATATAATGAAAACGGCAGCTACATAATAAACAGCTGATATTGTTTTCTTTATGTCTTTACAAATATTAAAAAGCTTTTTTGCATACAAAATGGCTGAGGGAAATTTAGAAAATTCTATAGTAGCTATTGCTAAGCTAGTGCGAGCTACTTAGCATTCGCTGTAGTAATATATATAAATATTAAAAAATTAAATATTAGGAAATCACAATCAAAATTTATAATTAAAATTGAAACTTCTAAAATATGAACAGCTGCTTCTTTGCATTTCAGTGGTGCCACTTACAATTTATTTTAGCTGTTTCTAAAGCTATCAACTAGGTTGTGAAGAGTAAGAAAAAAGCAAGAAAATGCAATGAACTATTTAAAGACTACCGTAATTTATAAACCAATATACGGAAATAATTTTTTTTGGTAAGAATTATTATTGAACATTTTCAATTTAGAAATATACACTTTAATATACATATAAAAGAAGACGTGTGTGTGCATCCATAAATGGTTGTTGTTTTAATAATATTATAATAACAGAAAGAAATGTATAAAACACTAACAAACATCTGTAATAATTTGTAATACATGTAAGAACATGAATTTTTGTTTCGGTTTACAGAAAATGCAAATAAAGCGCAGTGCGCTATTCTATACGAAATTTCAGGTTATAAAAATCAGTTTTTATACTCGGAAAACTAGCATGTTGATTTTTGCAGGTATGAAAATTTGTTTATGTGTATTTTAGTTGTTTAACAACTAAATTTGAAGTTATTCTCTTATATCTAAATGGTTCATTGTTTTCTGGCTAATAAAGTTCAAATCTGGCTTTCACCAAGCAGGATATTTATTTTCCAAATATAACAATAATTGCTGCGATCAATTACAATATGTAATAATACCAGAACATGTAAAATTCATTGCTTTTACTCTTGGGACACATTTTCTTTTTATAACCACACAGAACTTAAATTATCCGACATTATAAATAACAATAATTTTTGCCAATTCTTTTTACCAAAAACAGCACATATGAGTATATGATGAATAAACAAATTTTTAGAGTTAAATAAGCCTTTTTGCTATATATAATATACTCGTATAAAGAAACAATATCTAAAAACACAAACATCGTCTTGAACTTGTCTTAAAAATGGGTAGAATCAGCTTTTAAAACTGTTAACTTAAAAAGTGCTTAACAGAACATTTAAAAAAATAGATAAAATTCTTGTATGAATACAGTTTTGTTGTATTTGTCCTAAAAATTATTGCTAAAGCTGTTTAACTTTTTTATGAATACAATTTCTAAATTTATTTTCAAAGCACTAATTTATTTGTATTCGGTTGACACATTGACATCACTAGCAAAGCTTTTGTAGCCAACAAAAATAGAAATTAGTTTAATTGGACTACAACGACAAACTCAGCATGGACAACAACCTGCATATATATGTATTTATACTATCTGAAAACAAAATAGTCAAATAATTTATACCAAGATTGCAAATATAAACGTGATTTGTTTTAATAATAAGTCTGAAGAAGTACAACAACTGTATTTCAAAAAAGTTTTTACAGCACAATTTTTGAGTTCGTATATAAATTTCATTTAGCTTTAAGTTCCATTTAAATACGAAAATTTCTTTCACTGCAAATTTGAATCAACCTTAATGCCCAATTTTCTTCACTTAAATTGTATTTAAGTTTATTTCATTTATCATATAGTTTTATATTAGTGCAAGAAGGGTAAACAAAACACACATACTTATGAGCTATTGCCTGTAGAAGATCACAAAATGATATTTAATTAAAAACAAGTAAGAGTGTAGTATATTCGGCTGGGCCAAATGTAAAATACCCTTCACGATAGTCACGAATATGTATAGTATATTAAAAATGTGACCTAAATATGCTCGGTTATATATGAACCGATAGCGGAATTTTCTATTTTCTGTATTTTAGTAACCTTCTTTTATAACGAGAATTGCTTTTCAGCAAAAAAAAAAAAAAATTTTTTTAATGGAAAAATCGGTTCAGGCTATATCTCGGGTATATATGGACCGATATGGAAAATTTAAATTTTCCATATTTATATAACCTTATATCATTAGCAGAACTGCTTTTGAGCACAACAAATTGTTTAAGTTCGCTTACGCGATATTTTCATGAAAAACTCGATTTAGGCTATATCTCGGGTATATATGGACCGATATCAGAAATTTTAATTTTCTCTATTTTCGTGACCTTCTTTTATAACAACAACTGCTTTTCAGCAAAAAAAAAATGTTATTGGAAAAATCGGTTCAGGCTATATCTCGAGTATATATGGACCGATATCGGATATTTTAATTTTCCATATTTATATAACCTTATTTTATTACCAGAACTGCTTTAAAGTGAAAAAAGTTGTTTAAGTTCGCTTACGCGACATTTTCATGAAAAACCCGGTTTGGGCTATATCTCGGGTATATTTGGACCGATATCGGATATTTAATTAAAAATAACATCACATGAAATACAATTATTAAGTTTTTCTGTGCTGTTGATAAATTTAATATTTTTCTTTAAGTTTTGACGAATTTTGGTTTAGTTTTTATTATTTTTTAATAACTTGACCCTTTTTTCTTGAAAACACCCTTTTTGTGCCACATTTTGAAAATTCTCGAAGGCAACGCTGGAGGGCATCACTATCGTAAAAATGAACACTTTTATGTGAGGAACAGCTGTTTGTTTCAATTCACATCGGTTTTTTCAATACTTTTGTTCCACATGAAATGTATTTCAAAGACAAACTTACCATCGAATTTCTAGATTCGCGCATCCATATTAAATGCCTGACACAGGATGCAATTTCCGCAACCAGACCCAAAAAGAAGGCGCACTGAATAGCTTGAGCCAAATAAATACCAGTTTTAAAACTGAAGAATAAACTAGTTCGTATAATAGTTCGCAATCATTTATTAAAAAAAAAAAACTTACTCGTCTTGCTTATAAGCTGGATAGGGAAACTGTTTTGTGTGAAATTCCAAGTCATCAACTGCGTATTTCATGCTTTCTGTATTATCGCTGAAACCACCTAAAAAGTCAAAAAAACTTTGACGTTTCTGTCTCTTTTTTAAGACAGGCAAATTTAAGTCATCCTCTTCGGAACTGCCATCTAGTGGGGGATAAATTGTAGTAGCATTAGCTTCTTCTTGCAGTAGAGAAGTGGTAGATTCTTGTTGTTTGCCTTCGGTAGTTGTATTAAATTCATTTTGAGTAGTTCTATCAGAAATTTTATTTTGATTTATTAAATCTGGCAAACCGCCCGTAAACGTAGAAATCAAAGTCGATTTGGGCTTTGTAGAGTTTGTTCTTTCCGACTCTTTTTTTATCTGTAAACCAATCATCGTCTTCATCATCTTCTTCGCCAGCCGATGGCACCTGGTCATCGCCTGTGACAATTTAATGGAAAATGAATTTTTTGGTGTAGTAGAAACAGGGGTTTCAACTATTAAGCCCTGCTTCAAAAGTTTTTCCTTTTTGTGTTTTATAATGCCCAAATCTACTGATTGCTTTATTTGCACAAAGCCCCGATGATATTTCAAATCCAACAACATGCTTCCCGCCGGACCGGGGAACCAGAAACGATTCTTATTCTCTATCGTATTCTGAGTGTCCATATGAAATTTGTAGGACACATTTTCCGACTCTGTTTCATTGAAATAGACGGCAGCATAAAACAATCTCTTTTGATTAAGCTCGAAAGCTTTACGCCTTAATTCACTCTCCGTATCGAATGCCATAAAACGATCTGCTGAAAAGCATTCTAAAATATTTTTAACTGTGGTCACGACATCATAGATAATTGGATCAGTTCTTATGCGTTGCATGACAGCTTTGATCTGGTCCACATCGATTTCATCGCCAATTATTGAACGCACGAAAGGTGTCTTTGCCAAATTCATTAGACTATCAAAACTATGTTGAAAGTGTTCATCATGCCGCAACTTGGTAAGAATTTGTTCCAAAGCAACTGATAACATTTTTAAGCGTTTGATTTCCTCAAATGTGGCATTAGCCTATAAGGAAATTAAAGATTTAAGTTTCGTTATTAACAGCGTTAAAAATTCATTCTACTTACAAATTTCATAATAGAATTGGTGTCATCAGTGTCAGGGGCGTACAAAATTTTGCCATGTATAATAGGTTTTACAAGCTCCCAGGTTATTTTTCCATAATTTGAACTCGTCACATCCAAATATAAATGCTTACAATACTTGGCTAAAAATTTTAAGAACATAATAAATTAGTCATAGTTTTAAGCATCGCCAATAATTTTTTACACAAGTGATGCAAGTAGATATCTCTGTATGTACATATGTATTTACAAATAAAAGGACGCAACAAGTACTTAAATAAAGCCGGCGATGCTTGCAAATACATATATACACGCGTATATTACGACCAATCTAAGTTGCGCATTTATAGCAGGTATCCGCCGGTATACTACTTTATTTTGTCGCCATTACTCTTTACAGTTCATATTTGACAGTCGTGAGGTAGACACGTGGCAAATTTATTACGAAAAAATTTTCGGTAAACCAACGTCGTTGATTTTTATGAAAATCAATCATCGAATACTGTGACGGAGAGAAAGTCACGTGAAACTTTTGGGAGAAACAACGTGCCAACAAAACCCAGCGGAGTTCTTGTAGCCTTAATTGGACTGCATGGATCTGGATGACAGTTGTGAAAAATATTTACATCAGCACCTGCCTTGTGACTTTATCTGGTGATGGAGCGGTTCCACGGAGTGAATTATTCACGATTCACCAGCGCCCCCATGTGGCTTACTAGGCTCACACAGGCAGCAATTTATGTCATATGTTTGTAGCCATATGAGCTACTTTTTGTTGAGGAGTTCGGGCCTTCTAATCCCTCCTGTATGCAATTTCCCAGAAATCAATGGAAGACAAGGCTCAATGATTTGGTAGGCCGAAGCCCACTAGCAGCATCAGCCCTTAAACCAACTCACCCGTCAACCATCACCACTGGGTCCTCATAGTACAAGTATCTGTTGTAAAGGCAACAGACCCTGGGGAGTTTGTTAGTCCCCGAAAAACGCCACGCCAAGCAATTATCAAGGATACTAACACCCTCTTCCTGCGTTTTAGGTTTCAACCACAGCCAGAACGTTTCAGCCAAGGTAGGCACCTCAACCATGATCAGCCCGGGTTGAACTGCAAGCAGAATTACCCCGTTCACCAACACAACATAAGTCATGCGGCTTCCTAGAGTTTTATTTGCTACAACAAACGAGGGACTTCTTCCCCTCTATACCCAATAAACAGAGTGCCCAAGTTAGGAATACGCCAAGGCAAAACCAGTTCCCCTGGGGGGATCTGGATGACAAGTGGTTTCAGCGTATGAAGCACATGATTAACTACAGCAACGATTTTCAGTACAAATAATCCCAAGAGATTTGGATGGCAAATCGCTACCAAATTTATACGACTTAACGCCATGTAATAAATCAGAAACAATTCTTGAGCTCAAATCATTTTCGGTGAGATCATCTCTGTGCAAAAGGCATGGAAAATTTTATTAAAAATCATGCGTTCTTTACAATCCAAAACAGCCACAATTGTTTTAAAAGATATGTAATTTTTATTTTAAAATAAGAAAGTGCACTCTTGCTGAGACACCCTTTATATGCCTACTAAACATTAGGAGTTAAGCATTAGACACGTTAGAGATAGCAAACAACCAACTTCAATATGTCTGTTGTTCAGTGTGACTAATGTGTAAAAAAAATATGTAAAACAATGTTATTCTTGGAAATATTTGATTTCCTAATATAACATGAAAAAACAACAAAATTTAAATTCTGTTTGAAATAAATTAATTTATTTTATTATTAAATATGTGCATACGTACTTATCAAGGCGAATTCATATTCAATTCACAGGTGAAATTGACAGCGCAGCTGATAACTTTTTTTGTATATCTTTGATGTAAAATTTTTAAAGAGACGCGTATAAATTTTTGTCTCTCGAGTCGAATTATTGTTGAGCTACATTTAAAAAATATTCGATTATTCTAGTTAAATTTCAATTCTTTAATACTGTTCTCACTGTAAATCAGAAGATATATGCGATTATAATTTGAACTTTGAAGGCCCGACAAATCTGAATTAAGCGTAGCCAACAACAACTCTTTTGGGTTACATTAAAAATTCCAAGCTTTTTTTAAAGATAACTTTTTTTCAGGAAAATTTGATACAAATAGAGTTTGTCCTGTAAAGCAATGAAATTTTGTAAAGCTAAAAACTCTAAGGTAGCCACACTGAAACATACTTTTGAGTAAATGAATTTATGCTGCGCCATGTTAAAAATAATTTAGCAATTTACTACAGAACTACAATCGTCGGTTGCGGCGTTTACTGTAGTCAAGTGTACTGTGGTCTATGTGCTTAATGCTTTGCAGAAATTAATAATTCATCACAAGAATATAAATCCACTACACTGTATTGGCTGGGTATAAAAGAAAGCTAAAAATGCGCCTTATATTTTAGATTTTTATATTAAAAAAAAAAAAAGTGTAAAGCCAAAAGGATTGTGATCTCCAATAATTTTGTACATAATAAAAGATTAAAATTCTGTTCAAGAAAGTTCGCATCATACAAGAAATAAATATATGTATATTTAATAATAAATTCATTTAAATATACTTATACATATAATACTTACTCGGCATTACACTCAACTCATCTTGATTGGCTTCACTGAAATCTTCGCTGTATAAAATATCTTCCACCAAAGGAATAGTCTCCGTATTAGGGAATGGATAGCCACACAGCAGGTTCCCTGCCTTGACAAACGTTTTGCGGTCTAATATAAAGTTAAATATATTTGTTAAAATTATTTAGCTCGTTTTTATTTTTTTGTGTCGTTATTACAATCTGGCGTCAGAAGATGTAACAACTCTACTATATGCATCAATAAAACACGTTTTCAAAACATACATGTCATATGAAATGCTTTTGAAGATAACAACTTTTTATACCCTTCACAAAAATGTTAAGGGTATATATAAGTTTGTGATTCCGTTTGTAATTTCTACAGTTTTTTCTTGCGACCCTATAAAGTATATATATTCTGAATCAGAATTAATGGAAAAGTCGATTAAGCGATGTCCGTCTGTCCGTCTGTCCGCTGTTGAAATACCGTTTCTGAGAAAACCATTAGACTTAGAAACTTTTTTCTTTCACCATTCTTTTACCCCATCGATTCATGGGTTTGCTATTGAAATTCAGTAATATCGGTCCACGTATAGCTGAGATATATTCAAAATTCCGAAATAAGCCATTTTTTTTGCAGTTTTGTATGAAAATTTTTGAAAACAAAAGTTGTTCGTTTTGCTTCAAACTTCACACATGGTGACTAAAAGGCAAAAAATTTTTTTTTCAGATATCGGTCCATATATACCCGAGATATAGCCCAAATCGGATTTTTAATGAAAATGTCGCATAGGCGAAGCTAAACAACTTTTTTTTGCTCAAAAGCAGTTCTGGTAATAAAATTAGGTTACATAAATATGGAAAATGAAAATTTCCGATATCGGTCCATATATACCCGAGATATAGCCTAGACCGGGTTTTTCATGAAAATGTCGCGTAAGCGAACTTAAACAACTTTTTTGTGCTCAAAAGCAGTTCTGGTAATGAAATAGGGTCATATAAATATGAGAAATGAAAATTTTCGATATCGGTCCATATATACCCGAGATATAGCCCAAATCGGGGTTTTCATGAAAATGTCGCGTAAGCGAACTTAAACAACTTTTTTGTACTCCAAAGCAGTTCTGGTAATGAAATAGGGTCATATAAATATGAAAAATGAAAATTTTCGATATCGGTCCATATATACCCGAGATATAGCCCAAACCAGGTTTTTCATGAAAATGCCGCGTAAGCAAACTTAAACAACTTTTTTGTGCTCAAAAGCAGTTCTGGTAATGAAATTAGGTTACATATATATGAAAAATGAAAATTTTCGATATCGGTCCATATATACCCGAGATATAGCCTAGAACGGGTTTTTCATGAAAATGCCGCGTCAGCGAAATTAAACAACTTTTTTTGCTTTAAAGCGGTTCTGGTAACAAAATAAGGTTATATAAATATGAAAAATGAAAATTTCCGATATCGGTTCATATATACCGCAGATATAGCCTGGAACGGGGTTTTCATGAAATTGCCGCGTAAGCGAACTTAAACAACTTTTTTTGCTTAAAAGTAGTTTTGGTAATAAAATAAGGTTGTATAAGTATGGAAAATGAAAATTTTCGATATCGGTCTATATATACCCGAGATATAGCCCAAACCGGGTTTTTCATGAAAATGTGGCGTAAGCGAACTTTAACAACTTTTTTTTGATTAAAAACAGTTCTGATAATAAGATCAGTTTATATAAATATGGAAGATAAAAATTTCCGATATCGGTCCATATATACCCGAGATATAGCCTAAACCGGGGTTTTCATGAAAATGCCGCGTAAGCGAACTTAAACAATTCTTTCGCCTTAAAGTAGTTCTGGTAATTAAATAAGGTTATATAAATATGCAAAATGAAAATTTCCGATATCGGTCCATATATACCCGAGATATAGCCCAAACCGGGTTTTTCATGAAAATGTCGCGTAAGCGAACTTAAACAACTTTTTTCACCTTAAAGCAGTTCTGGTAATGAAATAAGGTTATATAGGTATGAAAAATGAAAATTTCCGATATCGGTCTATATATACCCGAGATATAGCGCAAACCGGGTTTTTCATGAAAATGTCGCGTAAGCGAACTTAAACAACTTTTTTTCGCTTAAAACAGTTCTGGTAATAAGATGAGGTTATATAAATATGGAAAATGAAAATTTCCGATATCGGTCCATATATACCAGAGATATAGCCTAAACCGTGGTTTTAATGAAAATGCCGCGTAAGCGAACTTAAACAACTTTTTTCACCTTAAAGCAGTTCTGGTAATAAAATAAGGTTATATAAATATGGAAAATGAAAATTTCCGATATCGGTTCATATATACCCGATATATAGCTTAACAGGTTTTTTGATGAAAATGCAGAGTAAACAACTTTTTTGTGCTCAAAAGCAGTTCTGGTAATGCAATAAGGTTATATAAATATGGAAAAAGAAAATATCCGATATCGGTCCATATATACTCGAGATATAGCCTGAACCGATTTTTCCAATAACATTTTTTTTTTACTGAAAAGCAATTCTTGTTATAAAAGAAGGTTAAGAAAATAGAGAAAATTAAAATTTCTGATATCGGTCCATATATACCCGAGATATAGCCTAAATCGGGTTTTTCATGAAAATATCGCGTAAGCGAACTTAAACAATTTGTTGTGCTCAAAAGCAGTTCTGGTAATGATATAAGGTTATATCAATATGGAAAATTAAAATTTTCGATATCGGTCCATATATACCCGAGATATAGCCTGAACCGATTTTTCCATTAAAAAATTTTTTTTTTTTTTTTTTGCTGGAAGGCAATTCTCGTTATAAAAGAAGGTTACTAAAATACAGAAAATAGAAAAATCCGATATCGGTTCATATATAACCGAGCATATTTAGGTCACATTTTTAATATACTATACATATTCGTGACTATCGTGAAGGGTATTTTAGATTCGGCCCAGCCGAATATACTACACTCTTACTTGTTTATTAAGAATTTTCTACATCACGATTTTTATCATTAAAAAAAACCATTTAAAAAAATTAATTTTACCAAAAATAAATAAACGTTTAAAAGCTTAGTCCCAGTTTACACGCCTCAAGAGTTCATGTTCAATTCTGTTTCAATTTCCTTTTGAACTTGCAATTACGTTCACACACAAAACCCTTGTGTCTTCAAGCAGGGTTGTCAGAATTTAAAGAGGTAAAATCTGCAAAACTCAAGAATTTCTCATGAAAAAATCTGCAAAATCTGCACTTTATTTTCCAAATCTTCAAAAAATCTTCTAACTCTTATAAATATGCCTTTTGTATAAACCATTTTAAAAATATTAACAGCATATTGAAAGAAATTATGCATTTCAGAATATTTAAATGCAAATAGATTTAATGAGAAAAAAAAATTATGCAAGTTGTTAAAATTATTTAATGCCTAAACACGTATACTGATGTACGAATTATATTCGGACTTCTGTAGTTAAAATTTACCTAGCTGAAGATTTTCTCCACATTTGCTGATGAATGTGGTAAAATCATTATATATTTTATAAACTCTGTTAGAATTTGCAAATTATGTCAGAATTAGCTGGTTTTTTATTTTAGATACAGCTCTGGGCTGGAGAACAGCTCTCACGTTATCGTAATTATTTCTGGGTTGGAGAAGAGCTCTCGCGTTATCGTAATTATTTCTTAAGTGTGGTCAGGCTTGTCGTTGTTGTTTGGCCTTCGAGAGTTTTGCGTCTCGCTCTCACCGATTAACTGTTAGCCTCAACTAATTGTATTTGTCTACAGTTTGTACCATGGTGCAATTATTAGGTGGCAGCATAAAGGCCCATTTAGCCGACCGTAAATGTAGAAATGTAAATGTAGTCGTAGCAGCTGATCGTTTTTGTTATACGCGAAACCATGAAAACGCTTATCTGACTGTAATGAAATGTAACCGTAACGTCTCAACCTGTAGAAAATAGAATTTCATTACGTGTTTACGTGACAAATGTAGTCAGTGATGGTATACATTATTGTGAATGGCAGGATGGCCCAAAAACCCTGTTTTCGTACTTTTTGTTTATTTGATAATTGCAATGTTTAAATAGTTATATTTGTATACACACATAATATATTTTAATAAATTTAAGACTTTTCTGTGAAATACGCAAAATGGATAGACATGGTAGCATAATTTATACACAGCGCACAATTTTTGCAACTTTCACATTAGATGTAACCACAACATTTATTCGCCCGATTTCCAAAAATATATTTATTAAGTACAATCTTCCAACGATAAAATGAATTTTAAAAATTGGTTTACAAAATAGAGTTATGCTGAAATAAATGTAAGAAAGCAATACAGTATAAATTTAGGTCTGTGGTGAAATGAAAATGTAATAATACAAAATTTTTTATATTTTTTAAGTATAATAAGCTAATAATTATATACATATAACTAGCATTTTAGAGAAAACCATTAGACTTAGAAACGTTTTTCTTTCACCATTCTATTACCCCATCGAGTCATGGGATTTCAATTGAAATTCAGTAATATCGCTTCACATATAGCTGAGATATGTTCAAAATTCCGAAAAAGGCCATTATTTTTTGCAATTTTGTAAGAAAATTTTTGAAAAAATATTGTTTTGCTTCAAACTTCACACACTTATTATAGTAATAAAAGGAGGTTACTAAAATACAGAAAAAGAGAAATTCCGATATCGGTCCATATACTCGTATACCCAAGATATAGCCTAATCCGATTTTTCCATAAATGTTTTTTTTTTTTTTGCTTAAAAGAAGTTCTGATAATATAAGGAAGTTACCACATAGAGAAGATTAAAATTTCCGATATCGGTCCATATATACCCGAGATATAGTCTAAACAGATTTTTTTGTGAAAAATTTCTTTTGCTTGAAATCACCTCCGATTATAAAACGAGGTAATTACTCGTAAAATACAGAAAATGGAAAATTCCGTTATCGGTTCATATTTAATCGAGCATATTTAGTTCAAATTTTTAATATATACTATATATATGTATATAGTTGACTATCTAAAAGGGTATTTTAGATTCGGCCCAGCAGAATGTACTACGCTCCTGTTATATATTAATATTATTATATATTACAATAACAAAAGAGCAGAGAACAAAAATTCAAACAATTGAGATTTATTCGCTATATTAGCTTCCAACATTGGTACTTATGAAAAAATTATAAACAGCTTGTTTTTTATGTTTCCCAGCTGTAGCTCATACGAAATGTTGACATATAGACAGAAAAAGAAATATTAGACATTTTAGGTACCATTTGAACAATTTTCGTACTTTTTGTTTATGTACTGAATACTATGAACTCTCATCACTGCTATGAACAGCTGTATTGCTTTTATTTTATTTTTGTAAATTATTTGATATAAAGATATGGGTGATGAAAAATTAATTATTTTCTTTAACATAAAATAATATAAAAATGAAAAACAGAACACTTTTTCAGTAAATCATTAATAAGTGAACACTTTTTCTTCACATTCACTTTTGTTTTTTTGTATGTATCAAAAACACATGATACGGTTTTACGTGTTCTATAAGTGCTACTACATTTACATTTACGTTACATTTACATTTACGTTACATTTACATTTTCTACAGTCGGCTAAATGGGCCTTAAGAGTTGTTGTACTACATACATAATATTTTGTTTGTGTAAAAATTCCGGACGCTGTCAAAAACATGTTTACAAAACAGAAGAAAATGAAGAAAGAAACGTTTATATAAAAAAAAACGAACAAAGAAAATTAATATAATTTTTTTCATAAATTGTTTTCAACACATTTTAAGCAATTAAAATATTTTTGAAAACTTTTTTATTGTGTTCTTGCCCTTTTTCAAACTGTTTAAAATATTTTTATTTTTTCACCCACAATTTTTGACACCCACACTTTTATGAAACAAAAAATTATCACTTGCGCTAGTGATGCCACCTGGTTAATTGCACCATGGTTTGTACTGTACGAGTGTAGTTAAATAAATAAACAAATAAATATTTTTGATAGAGCAGATTTTCAGGATGGATTAGAGTCATGTGTAAACGGCATTTCTTTGTTGTACTGAAAAAATGTCACAACGAAAAACATTTTTCATATTTTTTTCTAACTTACTTTTGACTCATTTGCTATGTTTTTAAACTTGTTTTATTTTCATTTGACTGACATCGATATTACCAAAAATACCAAATGAATTTTTTATCGAAAATTACAAAAAAAAACAAAATAAATAAAATTAAGGAAAAAGACATGACTTAAAAATCGTTGTAAACATGATTTTGGTAGCAACTTTAAAAAAGTATTATAAAAAAGACTTTAAATTATCGTATAAATAAGTTCATATTACTTTCTAGAAAATTGCCAAAGTTGCTTTAACAAAATTACTTTTTAATCTTCGAGTCCAAAAACAATCAATTGCAAGTAGCTTTCAACCTAAATATTTTTTTTTCGAAATTTCGCTTAATTTGCTTACATAACATTCAAACACATGTGCAAGATTTTATTCTATTTTGTCTATTTCATGAAATGAACGATTGATATTTTCGTTCTAACACAACGTAAGCAAATGGTAGCAGAAATATAAGAGAAAAACTAAAAAAATTACTTTATTAGCAAAAATTTTAAAAATCTGCGGTTTTAGGCCAAAAATTTTCAAATCTTCATTTAGTGTTTTTAGAGAGAAAAAATCTGCAAAATGAAGATAAATCTGAATTTCTGGCTACAATGTCTTTAAGTCTAAATTTTTTTGCCCTCACGTTTTCACAATTCATTTTAAACTTCTCTCCATTCTCCCACAAACTCAAGACTGGCGCTCAAAAAAAGAAAATAATCGTTTATTAAATGCTATGTACTCGTATGTAGGTGGCATCTCAATGTTTGAAATTAAATTTATTTAACAGAGATACGTTTGAAAAATTAAGATATTAAAGGTAGATGACCTCACAAAATGCACAGAAATAAGAGTAAATATTTGTTTCTTGTTCGACAGTGAATAAAACATACATATGTGAACGTGTCTTAGGCTTCATCTGTAAATACTTCGACAAAAGGCGGCAATTGTTATTTTATTGGCAAAAGCATGACGACCTTTTCAGAATTTTCACTGCTAAATTTAGCTTTTTTTTATTGATTTAGCAGCAAATTTGTAATTCTGCGTTTGACATTTTTTTTTCAGCATTTTATCATTTTTCAATTTTATAGATTTTATAAATTTTACATAGTATGTAAGCAAAACTTTCTGTGAACCTCAATCGATATATTTTATCATTTATAAAAAGGGTGCAATTTATAGAGGTATACAACTAAGTTGGCACCACTTTTTTAACAGGCGGCCATTTGTTTTAGTGATTTATGTTTCCACAACGCCTGAAAATTGCTTCCAAATTGCGTAAATGGTCTTAAAACGAGATTGCATTTGATCCCGATTTTCATAAGTCATGTTGCCAAATAGGTGTTCTGACAAACGTATAACACAAGAAGTGTGGTTTTGAGATTTGAAATCGCTAAATAGATGCATTTTGAAGTGAACTAATTGGATTTACTTAAACTTAAATGTTGTATAAGGTTTATTTTGATCTTTCCGTGCTGGTATTGACAGGTTCAATTCCAACGTCCGCAAACAGTTCTTCTTTCCTCCTCCCAATAATCTATTTTTCTAGTTCCAGTACTTCTGAGTACTAGTCCAATATAAAAAAGCTAAACTTTCAAAATTGGTTAAGGTAGCAGTTCATGATACGACATGACCCGAGTTCAAATCCGCAAATGGGTACTGATGTGTAGTATAGAGGCTACGAAACAGCGAGTTCTCCCCCAGTTAAAGGTTTGATTATAATATTTCTTGCCATCTGCAATCAGAAATTACTGATCACAACAAATATGTATTGTAAAAAATTTTGTTAAGAAAAACTTAAGAAAGGAAAAACTTGACCTTATAACCCAATGTACAAAAACCAAAAATTTAATTAATTAAATATTCACAATTGAAATTTAATATGTAGACATGTTCTAACAAACGTAAATAGCTTAAAACTAGCGTTTTCCATTTGAAAACGCCAAATAGGTATAACGCAAGAAGGATAGCTTGGCGACTTGAAAACGCTGAATAGTATTGTGGTACTTGCGTGTTTGGAAGTGAACTGTTTGAATTTCTTTAAACTGGACTTTCAAAAGAAAATAAAATTGTTCTCAATTAAAATTTAATATTGTTATGTTTTTGGCTTTAAAAACGTTTTTGTGAATTCTGGAGTTGCAAATGAATTAATGACACTCACACTTGTTTGTTTGTTACACAGTACTTAAATAAATCACAACTTAGTACCACTACTTATTAATAGACTAGACTTGCTTACTTTCTGAGATATGACTGTCTTGCACAAAGCTTAACAATAAACTTAAATATAATTTTTACGAATATGCGAACATTAAACAAGCGACAACAACAAATAATAAGAAATGAAATACCAAGAATGCAAGAATAACAAAAACATCGTTTGTTGTTGATTTACTTAGAATTTTGCGTACTTTCAATCATGTATGTTTGTTTGTTTGTGTGAATACGTGGTACATTTATACAAAGCAGATAAACAGCTGCCCACTGGGTTAGATGTGATAAAACTTCTTAACAATATGTTTTCTTTTTATTTCAATAAAAAGTTTTTAAAAATTTTACACATTTTCAATTAAAAATGGCTCCACTTAAAGTCAATTTGTTTTCGTTTTGTATAACTAACACTTACATATGTACATTGTCTGATCAAAAAATAACCGTTAATTTCAAATATCGTGAGTTACACACTTATGTTCGATTTTCGCATTTTTTTTCTGTTATGTTGGTACACATGTCTGTTATATATGTTGGCAATATCATCCATTTCGGATTGTCAGTTTGTTTTTGACAGATAAAAAGGGTAGTCGTGTTTTGATGTGCTTTTCGATTTCTTACTAAATTTTGAACAAAAACAATGCCACATGGACATCGCTCAGGAGCTGTGGTCAAAGATCATAACTGGTGACGAATCATAAGTGTACGGCTATGACTTTGAAACCAAAGCCCAATGATCCCAATGGAAGCGTCCAGAAGAGCCAAGACCGAAAGAAGCATGTCAAGTTCGGCCAAATGTGAAGGTTTTGCTCACTGTTTTCTTCAACTGCAATGGAGTGGTGCATCATGAATTCTTGCTACAAGATAGTATGGTCACTAAGGAATAATATCTTGAAGTTATGCGCCGTTAACGCGGATTTTACACCATGATAAGGCTCCAGCTCACACATAGATGCTTGTGCGTGAGTTTTCAGTCAAAAACAAAACCGTTATCACTCCTCAACCACCGTATTCCCTGGACTTGGCTCCCGCCGACTTTTTTCTCTTCCCAAAACTGAAGACACCATTGAACGTTAAGGGTTTTGCTAGGGTTGAAGAGATGAAAGAAAAATCGAAACAGGAGCTGTTGGCGATACCAAAAAGCGCGATTCAGAAGTGTTTCGAGGATTGGAAAAAGCGCTGGCATAAGTGTATTATATCTGAGGGGGATTACTTTGAAGGGGACAAGATAGTTATTGATGAATAAATAAATACTTTTTAACAAATTGAAAATAACGGTTATTTTTTGATCAGCCCTCGTATGTGTGCATATATAAACCACATACATTTTTTTAGTTTTTCATAACGCTTTGCGGTTTTAGATTGCACATTTCGCAGAACATGGACTGATGATAATTCTCAAGTGTATGCTGAGAATCCGTTGCATTCAGATAAAGTGACTGTTGAAAAATTATGCTGGTCAGAACCTTACAGTGAACGCTGACCCCTATAGAGCTATGATTACGACTTTTTCGTTCATTAATTGTACAACATTGGTGTGCAGCAGCTGAGGTTTCAACAATATGGCGCAACATGATACACAGCTCGTACCACAATAAAGGAAATAAAAGGAAACCTTTGGTAACCGCACAGCTTCATGTGTCGGAATAAAGTCATAAGTCATAAAATAATAGCATGAAAAAATTATGAGTGCTATTATAATGTGCTATTGTAAATTTCAGTCAGCTAAGATGTTTAGGGTTCAGTTATGATAAATCAAAACGCACAATTAAGGAATTACACTTCATTTATGACTTATTTGTTCGAAGCACAACCACAATATTTTTATGCTGGTATAAAATACTAAAACATTATGCATGACTGACAACGTTTGAATCCGGCAACTAGGTATGTATAATCGCCATAAATGTATGTATGCATGCGAAATGTTTGAAACCCAGAATTAAAAGATCATTTCAATTTATGAAAAAAGTTAAACTTCATTTAATGTTTGAAAACAGTTCATTAAAATACTAAATCTGAAAAATTTTATTTTTACGAGAAATGTCTTCAAATCTTATTTTGCTTACTAAATCTTCAAAATTAGGGTAAAAACTTAATTCTGACAACGCTGGTTGATTGTTTCATAAAATGAGAGCATAGCAAAAACATTTTCAATTGTCAAAAAAATAGTTTAATTTGACACCACTGATTTAATTTTACAAAAAGATGGTTATTCCAATTACTAAAAATTTAGAGCAAAAATTAAATAAAGTTTCTTATCAAAATTAACTTTATACACACATATTAAGATTCATGCCATGCAAAACTTAAAAATTCACTAAATCTCAAAAATCTTAATTTTGAGAGAATGATCTTCACATCTTAGTTTACTTGTAAAATCTTGAAAATTAAGGTAAAATCTTCATTCTGGCAACGCTGATATCAAATAAAGGGTGGTCAAATTTGAAGGGCCGATGTTGATTTTGAATAAAACAAACTATTTAGGAAATTATTGTAATTTTATTTTATTATGATATATTGGTATTACTCAATTATGTATGGAACAAAATATCGGCCAAATGGGCGTCGCGACCACGGCGGTACACTTCCATCCGATGGTCCAAATTTTCGATGACCTTGAGGCATAATGGAGGTTCTATGCCGTTAATGTGCCGAATTATCTCATCCTTTAGCTGTTGAATTGTTGCTGGCTTATCGACGTACACCTTTTCTTTCAAATAACCCCAAAGAAAAAAGGTGTTGCCAAATCACATGATCTTGGCGGCAAATTGACATCGCCATTACGTGAGATAACACGGCCATTGAATTTGTTGTGCAAAAGAGCAATTGTTTCGTTAGCTGTGTGGCAAGTGGCACCGTCCTGCTGAAACCACATATCGTCTACATCCATATCTTCCAATTCGGGCCATAAAAAGTTCGTTATCATCTCACGATAGCGAACACCATTCACAGTAACTGCCTGACCGGCCAGCACATAAACCGCACCAAACAGTTACTCTTTGTGGGTGCATTGGTTTTTCGACAGTCACTCTTGGATTCTCATTCGCCCAAATGCGGCAATTCTGTTTATTGACGAATCCACTGAGGTGAAAATGTGCCTCATCACTGAAGATGATTTTCTTCGAAAATTGATCATCATTTTCATAATAAGTCTGGATAACTTTAACACGTTGTTGGATTGTGTATCTCTCCATGGTTCAAATTGAATAAGTCTGAAATAGTGAAATGTCAAATAAAATTCGGAAAAAAAACTTGGCGTGTAAGTGTGGTTCACATTCAACATAGGCCCTTGAAATTTAACCACCCGATATAATATTTTACGCTTTGCGCAGGCCCTTTATGTTGTTTACAGCATTATGCTCTTGCAATAGCAAAAGAGAATTAAAAAACAACAAATTGTAGTCCCGTGTGATGTGATGCGCAGTAGAAAATTATTTTGTGAACTTTTCGGCGTCAGTTTATTTATTTTTTCATGTGTAGGTATCACCATCTTAGAGTCTGAACATACTGTTTGCGGTGCGGTACGATTTCCCGTTGCGGGAGAGAAAAATAAACATAATACGACGGAAGACGGCGACGGCAATACTTGTCATTGTTAGTTTACATTTTTATTAATTTATTTGTGCATACGAGTACATTCTTATAAAAATTTCTGAAATATTTACTGTTTGTGTAAGGTGTTTTGTAAAAGAAGTGAGTATTTCGTGAAAGAAGTAATAGTATCCAAAATCATGTTTTTTATTTACAATAATGTTGTGAAAATCGTCAATTATTTAAAAGATATGGCAACATCGAAGAGAGAAAGGGAGTAAAAAATTGAGACAATGAGAAAGTCCGCAATGAAAATAAAATCAATTTTAATTTTATGCCGCTCCGCACTGCGATTTTTTACTTCAAATTCGTATGGAAAATCGCACCGCAATAAATTATCGTTACATTGTGTTCAGACTCTTAGACTTGGCTTGAGAGATAATATTTTACAAATAAACTACCAGGACAAGTTTGTCAAACATTACAATAAAATCAGACACTGAATAGTAAATTTCGTATTTATGATGGCGTGTGAATTATTTACCACTTCGGCAATCAATAATTTACCAAATGAAATTATATTTTTGTAAACGAGTTTATTCAAATTATTAGCGTTTATGAAACAGCTAGTTGTCCCAAAAAAATGCTTCAACATTTTAACACGTCCAAACTTACTTTTAGCCTTATTTATAGCCTCATTAGCCGTACATTTTTATTTTAGGTGTGGTCACACTAGTCAAAAGTTAAATTTGTATAAAACTCAAGCTGTCAGTTACTCGTATTTTAAACCTTTTTGTGTCATCTTCCTGTATTACCATTTTAGATTAAAATACATGTAACTCATGTGTCCTTATCTAAGCGCCAGAAAGTAACAATATGGTAAATAATTTGGTAAGGAGGATACTAAATAACAAATTTTAACTTACCCGAAAATAACTTTTTTATGTCAAAGCTACCATTTAAAGCTCTTTCCACGTCGGGTACCAGGGCTATAACTTTCTCAACATTTTCTAGAAAGAATCAACAAACAAGTCATTTTATTAGTTGCTTGTAATGCAAACAAAATTTATGTGCTATTAATAGAACATCTCGCCTAAAAAATTTGTATTAAAGTTTCTCAATTTTTTGAGTGATTTCCATACAAATTTTTTAGACAAGTCGCTTGTCTTTGTTGTATGAACAGCACATCAGTTTCATAAAATTAATACAAAATCAAAATACAGATTAGTTTTGAAATTTTTTAAATGGTTACATGTAATTTTATCCATTATATCTTACAGGGGTTGTTTTTTCTTTATAGAGGCATAACACTTTAAGTTGACAACACTCTTAACTGGCGGCCACAAGCATTAAACACATTCGAGACAGCGGGCTACCGAGTACAAAGGCTGAAAACTAATATACGCGCTTTCTTACGAAAATAAATATAATGACGACAGCACAGCAACACGATAACACGACCACCGTTGCAGCTGTTGCCAAATTCGTTTTATTTCTATTTTTGTTGACCACAAAAGCTTTGTTAGTGATGTCAATGTCAAATAAATTAGCACTTTGAAAAAAATTCACAAACTGCATTCATAAAAAAGTTCAACAGTTTTCGAAATCATTTTTAGGTAAAATAAGATAAAACTGTATTCATACAAGAATTTTATGTTAAAGTGTTGTGTTTAGCGCTTTTTTAAGTCAACACTTTATAAACTGATTGTACCAATTTTTAAGACAAGTTTAAGGATGTTTATGTTCTTAGATATATTTTATATATTGAGAAAAGTCTTATTTAAGTCTAAAAATTTATTTATTAATCATAGAAAATGTATTCTACATTAGTGATGTTTAAAGAACGAAACAATAAAAAAAGGCCTCGTTTTTCATATTTTTCTATGCGTAAAGAAGGTAACACACGATATGTTTTTAGCAAAGTAGACGTCATTTTTCTCAATGTTAAATGCTTACATGTCGTCTGTTACCTCAAAAACATTGTTTATGTAAAAGACATGAGCAAAGTCGTCTGACAAAATTTCAAATAGAGTGTGTTCTATTTTATTATGTTTAATTATCTTGCAAACAATTCAGTGGTTGATTTTGGGCAGTACGTTTGTGAGCGAATTATAATTTTGACAGACATGAAAAAATACATGAAGAACTACATATTAAAAAAAACAGACGCAAAAATATATCGTCTGTGGGTGCCTAAAGCAAACACAATCAAAGCAAACTTTTTCGACTTACAATTTTTTGTTTGTTATTAAATTGAAACACTAGATGGAGTTAACATTTATTTATTTATTTTAGCATTGATTTTCATAGAAAAAAACAATACCAAATATATGTTTACATATAATAGTCATATGAACTAATAATCTTTTTGAATGTAACACTTTGGGTAACTACGGGTATGTGTAGAAAATAAACAATCAATTTGGTCAACCAGCGTCTGGTTTTAATATTTTTATTATTTGTTTTTATAATAAATGCAACCTTGATCCAATGAATGAAACAAATTTCTAAAAGTCTTATAGGATATTATAATGCATTCATTTGTCATTTGTCATTTCTCATTTTTATAATGCATTCACACTTGTACGTATTATTTCAATTATTGACAAGTCGTGACACAAGGTCAATTAATTAATTCAAATTTTTAACAATACTTATCAGAAAATACAAAGTGTGAAGTGCCCTTAAATAAATACAATAGCGAAAGGCTAAAAATTCAGTTTGGTAAATTCTTGTGTCTTTTCTAAACAGCTTTAGAAACAGCCAAAAATGCATTATGCAGCTGTTTATACTTTAAAAGTTTAAATTTCAATTGTGGATTTTGGTTGTGATTTGCAACTATTTAATTGTTATATACATATGTATATGTACTCGTATTATTACATCGAATACTAAATAGCTCCCACAATTTTAGCAGTAACTACTATAGAATTTCTAAATTTCTCTCAGCCATTTTGATAAATCTTTGTAATATTATATGATGGTATCATTCGTCTGGCTCAAGTACAATCCTGGCTTTAGCCAAGAAATATTTTTATTTTTAATTATATGAATAATTGCCGCGATCAATAACTCTTGATCAAGTAAGACAGGAAAAAATAACTGAATACACTAAAGCAGGGGGACAACTAGCTGTTTCGCAGTCGCTATACTGCTCATCAGCACCCTCTAGGATTCGAACTCAGTACCTTGTGAACATGATGTATTTTCAATATTAATTATCATTAACCTTTGTTTTATTCTATTTAAAACTCTATATCTCTATTAAAACGCCCTATTCGTGGAGGACTACTACTTAATTCAGTTCCACAATTTTTAATCGGCAAACGAATTCAATGTGTTATTACATGCAACTTATTAAGTAAGGGCTTATAAGTAGCTAGCTTCCCTAATAATTTTTTTGTAATGGCATTTTGAAATAGTTATTCGCAAGTGAGAAAGGTTAGTACTTGTTAAAATAATTAAAGGAAGTTGCCACCATAATGCACGATGGTAATTAGAAATCACATATTGACACTTCTGTGTTTGAGTGTTTGACACATTCAACTGTGAAGAGGTACACAATTGAGCAGCCCGTTAAGGTTGTTAAATCCAAATGTGACCAAAATCCCAAATTGCAGCAAACTTGGCCTGTAAGCAAATTTGAAAGCATGCTGGGCATGCTGGCTTAGTTGGTTCTCCGGAAAACATTGCTATTATTCGCGATGGTGTGGCAGAAAAGTCCTCAACTTCGACTCGGTCTTCCCAACAATAATGAGATGATGCATTTCTTGTGGCCACAAATTGAGTACATGGACCTAGATGATATGTGGTTATAACAGGATGGTGCCACTTGCAACACACTGCAAACGAAACACGGGTTACTTTGTGACGGAAATTCAAAGACTTTGTTATCTCACGTCTTGGCGGAGTTAATTAGTCGTTAATATCATCCAATTTAACGCAGTTGGACTTCTTTCTTTGGGGGTATTTAAATAAAAATATGTACATCATATAATTCTACATCTAAAGGATGAGATATTTCGGCACATCACTTGTGTCTTATGTCTCATAATCATTGAAAATGAAGACCATCCGATAGAGGTCTGCTTCCAAATTCATGGTGAGCATTTGGCCGATATTTTGCATTAAACATAATAGTCATAAGTCCTTCTATCATAACAAAAATACCCACTAAGAAATTTCTTTGACAACTCTTTAGGTTGTACAGGCCAGTTTCATGAAACCAGCCCACTTGGGTCCTTTTGGTCCCGTTGTGTTGTCGACAACTCTTTGGTTTAGTTACAATTAACATCGTGCTTTACTTAAAATGATAAAAAAGTGAAAAGTATGTTTATCGTTATTTTAACTTTTGATCAGGTAGAATCAGATAGTTTTTAATACTACCGTTTTTAGAAGCTATGAAAAGGATCGTTTTTGATCATTTTTATAGAGCATTTTTTAATGATTGCTTTTTGAAAAGCCCACTACGAGTATTATATAAAGTACAATTACAATTAACTAATAACCCAAACTGTCTTCCAAAAGCTAAAGACAACTGATATTTACTTTTTTTTTATTATACATGAGTGTATTTATTTCCATATTAATGTAATTTCACAGTAATATTTTTATGTCTCAACGCCAAATGACTTTATAGAGGCTTAAAGACAACTAGGTACAATTTCGTAAAAAAACTCAATACATGTTTACAGTGTGCTATAAAAAATTGCACAAAATTACTCAGAAACTGAACACAAAAAAAAAGAATTGATTAATTCTCATATGCAAGAAGTAAACTTACATTTTCAAGCAAATAATCTTTTAATTTATTTTTAAAGGTTGATAATACCGGAATAATTTTTTAAACCTTCTGTTAGTATGTTATATTCACTTAGACCGGCAAATTTAATGCGTTGCTTAGTTAGCTCAAGGCGACACCGCACAATGTTCAGGTCTCTTGACTGTCTACTATTCATCCAGGAAGTTGATATGTTCTGTTGAAATGACACAGAATGCGAACCGATTCTATTTACACATTTGAAAACATATAGAAGCAGTTGGCATTTAAAAGTTTAATTTTGGAAAAGACTTACTGTTGAAAAGCTTATTAGAAGGTTGAACACAGTTTTCAAAGCTTTATTCTGAGCCGATTGTAACGTCTTTAATATGGTACTTGATTTGGATGCATAAATTATTGGAGGGTGCAAGTGAACTAGGGAGTGATACAGTAACAGTTTTGTTCTAGTAGGTAATTTGTTTCTAAATTTATAAAGCACACCAATTCAGGAAGAAATTTTTGCCTTCACACAATATTATGACTTAATTTAATGCCAAGATATTTTACATTTTCAGATTCGCAAATTGTATTTGCATTAATGTGTATTTCCATAAATTCCTGTCTTCTATAAACATACGGCTTAAATCTGATAATGTTTGTTTTTTAGCATTCAACATCAATTTATTCAGCCTTAGAAACTCTGACAAGACCACAGCATCATGTTTAATTGGCGTTTGTAGAACTTTTTCATATTTATATTTATAAAGAATGCATATATCATCTGCGTACATAAAAAATTTCCATCGGATCATCGATATAAATTTTAATTAAAAGTGGTTCTAATACACTTCCTTGGGAAACCCCTGACAGTACAGTTAACTTTTCACTACTTGTATTATTTACACAGTACAGCTAACTTTTCACTACTTGCATTCTTTATTATCACAAATTGGGTTCTACCCCTCAAATAATCATTGATCAAAGCAAGAGAATTTTGTTGCAATCCAGTAAACCGAAGTTTTTGGCATAAAATATCAGCTCCACTTAATCAAATGTTTTGACAAAACAAAGAAAACACCCGCAGCTCCTTTATAACCATCATCCAGTGCATTCCAAATATATTCAATCACATTTAAAACTGCTTTTTCTGTTCCAGAACATTTTGTAAAGCCATATTGCCGTCCAAATAAACTATTACTTATTTTTAAATATTTCCCAAACGATTAAAATATGTTCATCACCTTTTTTTTACTTTTTTTAAACTAATCGTTTTAAAAATTGATTTCTATTGTATCACATGCCTTGACATGACTTTGCAATAGAAGTTTAAGCCGCGTTTAAAACTAAAATAAGAAAATTAAAAACAAATTTAAGTATTTGAGACTTACTTGTTATATCATCAAAGTGACTGTTTGTAACTAAAGTTGTGACGGCACTTATAAAGTTTGCTTTTTCCGGCAATTCGACCAGAGCTTCAAACATGCGATTTTCGTTAATAAATATTTGCACGATATCAATAATCGGTTTCATGCTGTAAGAATAAAATAATAGATTCCAGCAAAAAGTTTATAAACATGTCAAATTAAAGAAGATTTTTAAAATTTGCTAACATCACATCGTATTTATTTTTAATATTTCGATAACAATTTGTTATCATCGTCAGGAAAATTAATATATTATTAAAAAATTTTCAATTTGAAAAATTATTGTCAAAAAATTCTTATATACAAAAAATCCAAGGTAACTTTAATATGGTAGTGGTATAAGCGCAGCTGTTTTTCGTTTCCTTTGCGTAAATTTGTCAAAAACATGCTTTTTCAAACAAAATTTTGACAACTGTTCGTAAATTCTACCAACAAAATACATGGTGGTGTTTGTTGGTGTTGCATTTATTGTAATTTTGCCACTGCCTATTAGAGCTGCCAAGAAAAATTATTAAATCATACACAAAGAAAAATTCTTAACAATATTATCGAATTGAATTAAAAAATATCTATTTAATTTACTGACAGAAAATTTTTGGATTAAGGCTAATATTGAGTTCATTATTTCGTGCGAAATTCTTTCAAATTGCATACAAAAGTGTGTGAATGAAATATTTGCGAAATAAGTTTAGACATGTAGTGCTGAGTTTTTAAAGCGAAAAACACACAAAATGTATCTGCAACATGTTTTAATTTAAAACTGTTTCTGGGACTATTTGTTTTTTCAGCTGCTAAATAACCCAGTGAAATTTTTGTCACATACATCTTCGATTTAAGACCCTTGACAATGTAAGCGTGACCCATCCGAAGTCTGTGTACAATTCCTACTTACACACAGCAATGGCCTAGACCGTAAGATGCATCCAACACTGTATACATTGTAGGCGAAGATTGGATAAGTTCAAAACTCTATTATTAGCATTTGTTTTCTTCTTTGCTTCTTAAGCCTAGTATTGAGATTGAATGTGCGAAAATGTTTCAGCAACACTACTTACTTCGTACGGAAAAATTGAGATGTACTCAGTGTTGTCTATTTTTTCTCTTCTTCATGTTTCTTTTTTAATTTTAAGTATATATGTTTATACTTCGTGCGAGAAAAGCTTTGCTTATGTTATTTCGCAGCTGAAAAAACAAACATTCCCAGAAACAATTTTAAATTAAAACATGTTGCAGATACATATTGCGTGTTTTTCGCTTTAAAAACTCAGTACTACATTTCTAAATTTATTTCGCAGATATTTCATACTAAACACTTTTGTATGCAATTTGAAAGAAATTTGCACGAAATAATGAACTCAATATTAGCCTTTATGTACATTTAATCTGAATCGGGTGCCAGTTGTGCTTAACATGTTTATTTTGATTTTTTCTGTTGACACAATCGCTTACAATCGGATGCTTTGCAAATTGTAATAGCTTGTGGACTGCTGGGTACATAAGCAAAGCTTTTTTCGCACTAAATACATACATGTATACTTAAAATTAAAAAAAAAAAAAAACATAAGCAAGAGAAAAAATTGGCAACACTGAGCACATCTCAATTTTTTCGTACGAAATAAGTAAGTTGCTGAAAATTTTTCGCACATTCAATCTCAATACTAGGCTTTATTAAAAAATTCAAAAAAGGAAATAATATTAACAATAATAACAAACATAAAAACCAAAATAACCTAATTTTGCAACCAACACATGTTCTGCTACATGTTGTTTCTCAACTAACAAAACAAATGTTGTTTACAGAATAAAGCTAAGTACTCTGTTAAAATCTGCAAAAAATCTTGAGCAACATTTCATTCGGAAAATATGACATTTAAAAAGTGGTGCCTATTTCGCGTTTTAGGCAAATTTCACGGTTTTCTGGGTTTTAGGTGTACCACATTGTTCAGCTGTTGTTTGAAATTTCGCGCGAAAAAAGTACTACTCATATTATTTCACAATTACAAACAATGTTACCAGAATCATTTCATAAGTTTTTCACAAATTGAAGAGAGTACCACTTCAGCAACATTATTTCAACGATATTTCACACAAGTTTTTTTTTTTATATAGAGTTTTGACAGCATTTCGCACGAAATGACGAACACAGTACTTAGCTTAACATGAAAAAAATTATTAAGATATTTAGAAAAAAAAAAAAAACGATCTTTAGCTGCAAAATAAGAAATATTTACTTAAACAAGATCAAATAATTAAATATGAAATATTTGCTAAGAACATTAATTAGCGCGTCCAGCTACTTTTTCAATAAAGTTTATCTACAGAATTTTTTATAAATAAAAATAATAAATCAAATTTACACAAATCAAAAAATATACATATACAGTACTAATTAAGTTGCAAAGCTGTCTATCAGCGTTATCAACCGTTTTCAGGGCTTTTTAAAATTTTTTGTGCGAAAAATCTTTAGTCAGAGTGTAGTGCACTTTTTTAAAGTTTTTGGAGCATTTTCTAGCTTTCGGTGGCACCATACCAAAATCAAAAAACCTTTCAGTTCCAGTATAAGAAAAAACTTTTTAGTAACTTTTTAGTTCGGTAACACATTCAACATCATTTCATTCAAATGTGCAAAATGTGTACATATAATTTTATAGAGCACAATAAGACCACGGAACAGTGATATGCAAAATACATCAAATTATATGCATAAAGTAAAACAGTCTTACAGCGCAACCTAAATTAGGACGTAAAGTGCAACGTAATTTAATTCTCTGATTTTACGCTGTAGAGAGTAACTTTTTTCCTGCATTTCATTTGACATTTCTCAATTTCAGACTAACTGAATTTGAACCATAGAAATATACACAATCGAGCAACGCGTTAATGGTATTCAGGCCTAATATGAAAATGGGCGTTCACATCAATATGCATATCGTGCACTTCGGGATTTTTTCAGTCAATATAATCGTTCAAGTGTGCGTGGAATCGGAAAAATCGTGCAAAAATTTGAGCAAACCAGATCAGTTGTGAAAAGATTTACATCAGCGCCTGCCTTACGGCCTTATCTGATGATGGAACAGTTCCACGGAGTGAATTACTCACGATTCACCAGCGCCCCCGTATGTTTGGCTAGGCTCATACAGGTAGCAATTATTGCCATATGTTTGTAGCCATATGAGCAACTTCTCGTTGAGGAGTTTGGGCCTTCTAATCCCTACTGTATGCAATTTCCCATCAATCAATGGAAGACAAGGCTCAATGAGTTGGTAGGTCGAAGCTCACTAGCAGCATCCGCCCTTAAACCAACTCACCCGTCAACCATCACCACTGGATCCTGACAGTACAGGTATCTGATGTAAAGGAGGTTATTATTCCCCGAAAAAAGCCACACACCAAACAATTTTCAAGGATACTAACACCCCCATCCTGCACTTTAGGTTTCAACCACAGTCAGAAAGTTGCAGTCAAGGTAGGCAACTCAACCATGATCAGCCCGGGTTGAACTGCAAGCAGAATCACCCGGGGGCCATGCTGATCCCCGTTCTGCCAATTTAAACCTTACTTTTCTCTCATATACGTATGTACATATGCAATGTAAATTGTAAGAAATAAAAGCTAGAGAAAGCTCAAGAGCTACGCGAAAAGTTTTTCTGCGTGAACATAAAAGCAAGTTCAAAAGAAAATTGTGAAATAGTTTGGCAATTATAATCGCCCTGTCTGATCTTACTCTAATATATAGAATATCAACTGAAACAAAAAAAAGAATAACATAGAGAGAACGAAAGAAATTTGAACGAAAGTTATACAAATTGAACGGAACGCTGTTGATCGAAAACTGGTCAGTTTAATAATCGGCTCACTTCGTTCACTGAAATGATCTGTTCAATTTAACCCATTCGTTCATGAACGACACAGCTCTAATATTTTGATTGCTACACATATCAGTAGCTAATAAAGTAGATAAGAATAAACTCAATTGTAAATCAGATTAACATTTAATTTAACACCTCAAAGGCAATATTAAAAAAAGAAAATAAAAAAAAACCGAAATCACCTTATCATCATATATTTATTATATTTTGTTCCTTTTGAAGAATGTTCATGCCAATTTCAACTGCAACAATTATTCAAAATTTGGAATTTAAAATTAATTGCGAAATCGGGAAAATTATTGTTGAAAAACAAAAAATCCCAAAAAATTTATATATAAAAAACATATTAGCCCTATTCACAATAATGTGCAAATGACCTTGCATCATTGTATTTACAAAATTTATAAATATATTATATTTGCAATTGCAGAAATACTCGTATGCAATCTCAAATGCACAAGGTTGTGAGCCGCACTGTTATTAATTAGCATGTTGAAAGGGAAAAATACTAAATCTGTGACTTTCTAACGAGACAACGAAATTTTGTGTCGATAACCCCTCAGAGACAATGATATATGATTATATTAACGATGTACTCGTAATCGTTTTCTGCCATCGACGATAGCAACAAATTAACCAGTATAAAGAACTGGGCTTATCAAACGCAAAATGGTGGTTTAATGGCCCCAAGGCTTATTAAACAAATAACCAAATTATAACCTAGGCAGCATAATCGCTTGTTCTACGAGTACATTAATACAACTACCACAGAGATGAAGAGTTTTTTCTTGATTGACCCAAAATCGAGTCATATACATATGAGTATATACAAATGCGTACGTATAAAATTAATGAGGGCTTTTCTTAATTGATTTTTGTGGTTACGAACAGCGCTGTCAACTTTGAAATTTCAAAACGCACCAAAATGGAGAAAAAACGCACCGAGTTTGTAATTTTGTCCTTTTATATTTAAAAACCTATTTTATATTTAAAGAAGTACAATAGTTTTATATTAAAAACACGATACTGAAACAGTTTTTTAAGCGACTATTATACGATTAAACTGGGTCTGGTAGCACCGCCTGATGGCATGCCATCAAATTCGTTCAATAGCTAGAATTCGTGTTTGTCAAACTTGACCGTTAGTTTTATTAAGATAATGTTATCTTTACAATAATTATAACAATATTTTATCAAATTTATTATTTAGCAATGTTATTTAATTATATTCGCTGTCGACCGAAATCAGCTGTTACTTTTACTGCCTATTATCAGGGAATCAAAATACCTGCTTACCGTTGTCAATATTATATTTCAGGAGCATACAACCATTATTGTCGAAAGAATTTACGTTTATCGGATCATTAAAAGTTACAGCATCATACTACAAGCGTTCAAATTCAGTTAATAGCAATTCTATCAAACACAGTGTAAGCGGTGTCTTTAAAGGAATTTATTAAAATATACGAAATTTGCCAGAATTATAACAAATAAAAGATGAAGTTTACCGTAATCAATATTTAATGCAAACTTTTTGGAAAAACTTTATAATTTATTTAATAATTTTACTATAATCGATATTTAATGCAAACGTTTTTGGAAAAATTTTATAATTTAATTAATAATTTGGTAGTTTCTCAATTACCAAAACCGTATCGAATTTCTCTGTTCAGAGATTGCATTTATTGCAGCAAATTTTATAAAACGAAATTTTTCGTTTTCTTTCGAGAGTGTATATAATCCCCATTATTCCAAGAGGCGTCATCGTAGTCCCATGAAAGGGATGTAAAAATTTTTCAATTATTTACTCGTTGCCAACAGCGATTGAAGGCTGTCGAAAATCTCTACCCATAGCTTAAGTCTATGAAATATCAAAGATCTATCAAAGAATAGATAATTGCTATCGAGGACGCGTGTACAATCAAGGGTTTTTTGATGTGACGAAGATGACGCCTCTTGTAATATGAGGGAATATACAACAGCAAGACTGTCTTACTTTGTGCGTTTCCACGCAAAATGGACACTTGATTAAAGTTTGTTCTTGCATTAAAACAAACAGTTGAGCGTAATTTGATTTTGTGGCACCGAAGTTTAAAAACGCACCGAAATTTAAAAAAAAAAAAACGCACTCCGCACCGACTTGGGAATTTTTCGCACAAATAATTTTAAAAAGCACCAAAAACGGTGCGAAACGTACCGAGTTGACAACGCTGGTTACGAATTTTTTAAATATATACAAGGTGGTGCAATATTAATCGTCTAATTAGGTTTTTTTGTGTTCGCTATATCGTAATTTCCATAACCTTCCGCAATATTTTTGTTGATAACTGTTCACATTTCTGTCAAGTATTTTCTTGTGGGCTGCGATTGTCTGGAGGATTAAGTCTGGAATGGTTAAATCGAATGATCTTGCGTGCCATGCCTAAGCCCCAGCTTTCTTCACAACATCCACAGTGACGCCTGCTGCGTTTAAGGTTGAACAGTCTTGTTGAAGCCACGCGTTCACCAATCCTCTCCTCATTTAAGAAGTCGCTTATCATGCCCCTGTAGCGTTGGTTAGTAACAGTAACTGTAATGCCGATGGAATGCTAAAAAAAACATAAGGTAAAATCACTACTCCCGCAACAACCCCACACCATATAGTTGCCTTGAGTCGATATAACGGCTCTTCATACATTACACGCGGATTTTCAGTGCACCAGAAACCAAATCTTATTTAGTGACGTAATGGTTTAAATAAAAATGTTCTTTGTTGCTCATGACGATTTTCAACTCAACATCATCCCCTTCGTTGTTGAGATTGAGGAAGTCTCTGCATGCGGACAATCCTAGAGATAGGCATACCGATCTCTGTTTCGGACCAAACTTATCAGCGTACTTGAAAAGGATAAAGCTACACATGCTGAAATGTGCCCATGAAAGATGGTTCACAGAGCCCACATGTTTTGTAACATGTGGGCTCTGAAAACTATGGCAGCGCTTTATCTTTAAGAGTACAAAAGGTTTCTAAAAGCTTACCTCTGCAGAAGTTGCCAAGTCGAAGACGATCCTTTACCTCCTCAGAATATGCCGGGGATTGGAGTACTACCGGCCAAGATATCTTTGCGTGCAGAGCTTCAACAGCCTATCATGTCTGACCTCAGTCAATCTAACCGTTCTAGCCTCATTCATAAAGAGTAGTAGATGGCCAGTATAATAGCATGTCATGCCACACTGAGCGGATCCCACCTTTCACCTCCCTACAGCCACTATACCAGCCCTATTATATGCTTCACCCACAAACCACCTCCCTCTACCTTTACCTTCATATTTCAGGCAATCACAAAGGGAAAAAATCCAGTGGACTACCTAACCTACATGCGGAGTATAGCGCTCCATTGTTAATCTGTTTCTATACTGCAGCTGTCTAGTTCACAAATATCGAACGCCGATTAAACGAAAAATTAAACGAATACAGATTAAAAATATAAAATTTGCAGAAAGCGTACTCGTACATATGACATTCCGATCAGCTCAAACAGAAAAACGAAAGCAAAAATATATGTGAAAGTAAGCAGAAAACTTGGACAAAATAAGGAAAAATACTTAATTCTTTCACTTGAAATGATTCTATTATATAGAGTGTTTTTATAGACGTATTCAACTTTGAAATGGAATAAAATAAAAAATATTTCTTCGAAATATAATCTTATGGCATTATACAGCCGCTGGCCGTCGGGCATCCATCCGAATCATATTGTCCGAACAAAATTGTCGACTACCAATTCCTTAAGAATCACTACTCTTAAAAAATGTCTCCGCAACGAATGCTCCATGCTCAATCGACCACTACGATATCGTGACTGACAAATCCACACTATCGATAATTCGACCACTCTCCGCCTGCACCGCTTATTACTTTTTGAAATTTGAAAAATATACGTTTGCCACCAGACTCCCTGAATTTTTCTCTTAAAACCAAGAGCAAAACTCCTTATTTAAACAGTAAAGAGAGAATGCAACCATCTTGTATTTTTTACATCGTGATTTTCTGGCCACTTTTTGTTTATTTTTACAATTAACATCGTGCATTTTGGATGGACCATCCTTTATAAATGTATCTATCTGGGTCGGAAACTTACTTACATATGTATTTTATAGATAAATATTAAGTAGCTTAAATAGTAGCTTTTATACCAGTATGTATGTATATATGTATGTAATACTTACGGTGCCTTTTCCAATTGGGAAGTTTCCTCATAATTAGCCGTACTATTGCATTTGTTTTCAATACTACAGATGTACGACAAATAGCCAGACATTGTGTGCCGTGCCGTCGGAAGCTGACGTGTGGGAAATTGACAGCCATTATGATGAACCGGCTCGTACTTCAGACGTATCAGATATGGTAACAGGAATATAATACAGGGCCATAAAATTTGTACTGCTGTTAACCACTAGAAAATATATTCAAAAATATATGTTTTATTTTTTAAAAAAATTAATTCTTTATAATTCATATGTAAAATTTGATTAAAAACTATATTTGATGTGGAATTTGTAGAAACCAGACGAGCGACTCATCTAGAAAATTTATATAGAAAGCATTCAAAAAATGTAGTGGTTTTCATACAAAACTTTTTGGGCGAACTGCTTGTGTGTGTTCTGTAAACAGCACATAAGTAAATATTGCGTATGTGTTTAACTTTTGTTTTTTTCCAATCAATCTTGTCACCATCAGTCGTAAAGCAACTCTGGGCTGGAGAACAGCTCTCGCGTCATCGTAATTAATTCTTAAGTGTGGTCAGGCTTGCCCTTGTTCAAGGTGCATTAACTTCTACAAGCTGGCAGCACTAGAGCAAAATTACAACAACACAATAAAAGCAGGCATGTGGTAAGATATGCTTGTCAAAAATATTTGTTACTTTTTTCACAATTATAAACTATTAAAGTACCTTTGCACAATTATGAATAATTTTTAAATTAATCATTTTTATGTTCATGAAGTAATTTTTAAATGTTTAATTCAGAATAAACTACTAAATTCACTTTCAAAAATGTAAACAATACTCGTACATTTGAAGTAAATGGATTACTATACTGCCAGTAGCAAAAAACTATCATACCCCGTAGTTCTGCCACCTTGTAGACGTTAATGCAAAGAAAAAAGTTTCTAAGGACAGACCGGACATCGCTTAATCGACTTTTCCATTCATTCTGATTCAGAATATATATACTTACAAATATATATACAAATGAAAATTGTAGAAATTACAAACGGAATCACAAACTTATATATACCCTTAACATTTTTGTGAATGTGTTTTTTACTTAAGTCCGGCCAATGCTAGACAAAAAGTTTTATTATTCGGGAACTTTATCGGTAAAATCACTTATTTAACGCTCTGATGGTGGCAACGATATCTCTTGCTCTCAGTCGAGTGAGGCCGCCATAATTAAGTATATTGCTCGCAAGACGATTTGGGTAAAGTTCCAGTTTACTGACATACCTTGTCAGGGAAACGTTGAATGAATAAATGATATTGTTACATTTTTACCGGATTTTTCAAATGCAAATGAAATAATGATACTTGTTTCTTACACAACCTTATTTACACTAAATGCTAATGTATGTTAACACACAGACTTGTCCACTTTTATGACTTATGACTGTCTTTCCTCACGTTTAAAATTTAAATCTGACTCTACCGAACATCTGCCTGCTATTTATACGTCCTTATGACCTTCGATCATAAGCATGAAATTTCTAGTGATTCCTTAACGATCATTTCATATTGAAATGTACAAATATAATTGCTATGCAGATATGAACACACATTCTTGGCAAACAATTAGAACGCAGCAACACCAATAAAATCATTGACGGTTGATTCATTTGGAACTTTGCGTTCTTTGGATCATGTAAGTATATTGTTTGTTTATTTCATATTTTATTTATTTATTTGAATTATTTTTATTATTTATTTATAGTATGGTATAAGTGGATGCATGTGCACATTAATAACAAGCAGATCAATAACTCACACAGTGGGCTAGAAGTGATTCAAATTCATAAAAATATAATAGTTTTATTATTTTGTACTCGAATTTTGCTTCGGCATATAAACGGTTTCGAAAGCTCACTCCTCAAACTATTTGGAAACAAAATTTTTATTTTATTGGTATATGTGTAACCAAAGAATCGCACTTGCGGGATGCAAGGATGCGGCATGTACATATACATTAGTCTGTCAAATGCACTAAACGAATTCGAATGTTATAATAGGAAAGTGCTCTGGTTCAAAACGGTCTCTTACACTGCGACCGTCATTGTTTATTCAACGTTTGTTTTTGTAGCAGCTTATTTTTATTTTTTTTCAGATTGGACCAGTACGCAGGGAATGACGAACAATTTCTGAGATATCAACTTGAAAAAAATTTACATTTTCGTAAAGATCGTACGATAAAACCAAAAATTAACGGTAATTCCATTGATTACGTACATATGACTAATTTGAACGACGACGAAGTATACATTATGAACATTTGAAAACTTATTTTGATGATAACGAAAATGAAATCCCTCGCTAGACGTTATGACGATTCTGGGTGCCGAACGGTACGTTCAACTCCTAACCGGCGGAGCTAAATATAAAAACCGCGAAGTGATCATGGCGACTATGTTAGCTAGCCGAAGGAAAATAAGACGAATGGAATCCATGCAGGATTTGGAAGAAAATATCTGAATTTAAAAGTAAATTCCCATGTTTTCCACACATGTTTTCATCTTTCGGCATGTAATAGCAAACATTTTCATTAATAAATATGTAATTAAAATTTTTGTTAATAAATAATTCAGTTTCATAAAAAATAATTAAAAAATTAAATCAGCTGATTTTTTTTATTACCTACTAAAGAAAACCTTAAAAAGAAAAGTTGAGATAAAGTAAAAAAATTAAATTTTGCCGAAGTTTTTTCTCCTCCTGATAAGCTATCGAAAAATTGAGTTGTACAATATGTTACGACATATATAATTACTCCTACTATATAAGGCTGCCAGCCATTGAAAAGCCAGCTCACTTGGGTCCAATTTGTCCGTTGTGTTGCCTGGGTGTGATATGTATCTCAGTAGATCTACATATCACTGGTTTAGAAACAAACCGAGGATCGGATAAAAGAATCCAATCCATTTAGATCACATTCTGATACCTGCGCCAAGTCATGCAGAATCGGTCTGCCAAGATACAAAGCCCTTATATAAGAAAGAGCTGGACACGGACAGAGGAAGTGCTCAACAGTCTCTACTATCTCCTCGACTCTGCAATTTCAGCAAAAGTCATTAAATTGAAGATTTAATCTCCTCGCCTCCGACTCTATGTGGCAATGTCCCGTCGGGAACGCCACAGCAGAGCGCAACCTCCTTCAGGGCAGGATAATAGTCCTCCTGTTATCATATCTGGACCATTTCAGGCTTGATACTCGACAGGTGGCCTCACTAGACCGTATCTCTTGTGTGGTATCAAAATGTTGTAGCTAGGCTTGTTTCTTACAGCTCCTAAGCGGGATTCCAACGGTCCCAGTAGATACCATCCTTTGTCAGCCCGTCCGCTACAACATTATCGGGCACTTCAGTGTGCCTTCGTACCCAGAAAAGCTCCAGGTTCCAATGTCTCGCTACCTCGTTAGAGATATTTAGCATTCACGAACCTACCTAAAGTCGTATAGACCCTAGCTAATGCATACAGTGCAGCCTTACTATCAGTACAAATTCGGATATCCTCCCACTATATCCTGTAGTACCTTAACCAGTTAGCTGCCCCCATAATGGCCTCGATTTCGGCCTGCGCTACGCTACACTTATTTTGCAGCCTGAAACTCATCCCCCACCAACTCCCTAGTCCGACTTGGATCCATGTGTAAAGATTTCAAACACGTTGTTCTTGTGGATATAAGAATCTTTGGGAGTTGGAATGGTGATGGAAAACCTATGGATAAATGATAGAATGAATCACCTCTGAGCCAATTAGTATAACCGAATGTTAGCCTCCGTATTTGTTGTTAAACCAAACCAATCGGAATAAATCCCCATAGAAATAAAACAAATGGTTAGAATTTGAGGAAATATAATATATTTGGAGCCAAATAGTTTAATACCTCGTCAGTTGGTTGCTACAAAGCACATGGATCGTGAACTGAACCATGACGACTATATTCCTCAGGAAACAGCAGTTTTGACAAACCATACCAACTATGGCGGACAATTTAGGCATGAATGTAGAGTGAGAGAGACTGTCTCTATAACTTTCAGCCTATATATATATATCAATAAAAATGGGAACATTTTGCTCATCACTGTTGTTAATGTAAATGTTAAAGGAATAACTTTTGGTATTAACATTGCCGCCCGCCTTGCAGTATATGCAATTGAAGCTTGGTTTAGGCTTATCAAAAATACTGCTACACGGAAAGTAAAATCATATGGCGTAATACTAAGTAAATTATATAGGTAAATTCAATACAATATATTTCATATATTAATAATTCAACATTTATAAGATTGCAAAGAAGTTGTAATACTTAAACATTTAGCTATACATAGTTATTTAGGTTTAGTAGAAAATTCATGTATATAAATAAATCATTTTGGTATTTATAAAAAGAACAAAATTTAAGATATTGGTTTTGTCATTTGCTTGTGTTAGTTCTAAGTGCATTTCATACCACCTTATAAGGAGCATGGACCATAAAGCATCCATCCGAACATAGTGCTTTGAGCTGTTGGGAACCCGACTCTAGAAAAAACTCCCTGACCCATGACCTTTGGATATAAATCGACTCCTATGACCAGGTCGATTGGACCCGATTCATAGAACTTTGAATCTGCTAAAAATAAGTTTTTAAAATGAGTTTTGTACGATTCAGGAAGAGACTGAGTTGGTGTTCTGAGTGCTATATGATTTTGCACTTTAAAAGTTCCCTCTATTTTGGAGGAAGAATCAAATCTTGATTTCAAAATCAATGGGCAAACAGATTCCTCGCATAACGTAAACACAGGTAGATTTAACTTGTCGACCAATCCCTTGGTAATACGGCTTGCAGGAGATCCAGAGTCCAATAGGCAACGGGCATATGATGTAGTGGAACCAATTTTTACCAATGCCGTTGGAAGAAGTACAAGCGTGTTTTGTTGTATGATCGCAGATAGTGATGTTGGCTTTCGGTTTGGTGCAGTACACTTATCAATTTTTGGTTCTGATGTTGAATGCGTGCGACGTTTAGCCATATTTGAGAATTTTGGTGGAGGTGAGCGTGAACGTGTTGGTGAACGTGGTTTTGAGGGTTGTTTTAGAATGTCTTTCGCCAAGCGCGGGTGCACGTGAAGCAGGGTGTGATGAAACTTGTGGCAGTGTTTACAGCCATGAGTGGAAAAACACCTCCCTTGAGAATGACTATGTGCAAGACAATTCGGACAATACTCATTCTCTTGAACAGCACGCATACGATCAACCATATTCATGGCCAAAAACTTTTGGCAATTGCGAAGTGGATGTGGGCGATTACACAATCGGCAAGGAAATGCATTGTACTTTTGGAAGAAGTTTTTCGCATGAGTCTTAGAGTTTGATGAACTTTTTGGCATCGTGAGCTGGAAGAGAAAAGAAATGTATAAAGTGGTAGTTGGAAACGAAGTATCTACGACGACGATGGTAACAAAATTAGCTTTACTACGGGTCTTGTAATCACACCGCGTTGTGTAAAGACATCGGCAACTCTTACGCGTCTATCAGAGCCGAAATAAATTTTGCAGACACGGCCTAACCGCCAACAATTGGGGGGAAGGTTTTCCTCTTTAACCACGACCAGAGCACCTTCCTCTAAATTAATTTCAGGCTTTTGCCATTTAGTTCGTTTGCTAATCTCCTTCAAATATTCATTTTTCCATCTCGTACAGAAGTTTTGATGAATTAGTTTTAATTTTTGCCATCGGTTTAGCAAAGACACTGAGGAAGTGGCAACCTGGGGATCTATCGGTGCTAATATGGGACTACCTATGAGAAAATAGCCAGGCGTGAGCGCACAAAGATCTGTCACATCAGTTGACATCGACGAAATGGGCCTCGAGTTCAAACAAGATTCAATTTTACACAATAAAGTTGACAACTCTTCAAATGTATATTTGCAGTTTCCAGCGATTTTTCGAAAGTGGGTTTTAAAGCTTTTAACGCTAGATTCCCACAAACCACCCATGTGAGGAGCGCCTGCCGGAATAAAGTGCCAGCAGACATTTTGGTGAGCATAATTAGCCTGTATGCGCTGTTGGGCCGTTTGGAGGAATTCTTTCGCTAAGACCTTGGAAGCACCTATGAAGTTTGAGCCATTATCGGAATGCATGTGAAGCGGACAACCACGTCGGGACACAAAACGGCCAAAGGCTGCTAAAAATGATTGGGTGGACAGGTCCGAAGTAGCTTCCAAATGTATAGCTTTTGTAGAAAAGCATACAAAAACGCATACATATCCCTTGGAAATGCGGCAAAACCGGCCAGAATAACTTTTGATTTCAAAAGGCCCCGTGAAGTCTAGGCCAGTGTTTGTAAAAGGACGAGTTATTTCCGTCCTTGGCGCAGGCAACACAGCCATTATTTGCCGCTGGCATCGTTTCTTGTAAATAAGGCAGGTTTTGCATTTGTTGATTGTTGCTTTTATTAAGTTCTTTACCCTTGGAATCCAGTATTGTAGTCTTAGCAATCGCAAAACTAGTTGGTTTCCTCCATGCAAGCTTACTTCGTGAACAAAATTAACTAAAAGTCTTGCATATTGGGAGCTATATGGAATAATAATTGGGTTTTTTTCATTATAAGTTAACCCGGGTGCGGATTGAAGTCGTCCGCATGAGCGAATTATTCCCGTAACATCCAGGAATGGGTTCAAATTTAATATTTTACTAGATTTAGACACGGGTCTTTTGTCAAGAAGATCTTTGTACTCGTTAGGGAACCATGCTTTTTGGCAGACAGATATAAGCTTATATTGAACGGCAGTAAGCTCGGAATTCGACAGTGCAAGGACATTGTAGCAAAAATCGAACTTATAACGACTATGCGTTCTATGAAACAGCCTGTAAACATAGGCCATCACCCGAAGGGCTCTAGGATATGACGAAAATCTATCTAGTAAATCTTGGAATTCGGTAAAAAAGGCGAAATGTACTTTGACTGGTTTCACCTCTAAATTAGCGTCAAGAGGAACGTCGGATAAACTTGAACGAGGCCAGTATAATTTCTTCCTTTTAAGCCACGTAGGACCATGCCACCATAGTTCGTTATCTAAAATTTCCTGTGGACAAGCGCCTCGACTTGCGAGGTCAGCTGGATTCATTTCAGAGGCAATATGGTTCCACTGCGAAGGGTTTGTAATGTTGGTTATTTTAGCCACCCTGTTCGCCACAAAAGTCAGCCACGTACAAGGTGGTTTTGCCAACCACGATAGCACTGTTGTTGAGTCGGTCCAGCAGTATACCCGGTATCCCTCTATATCTAATTGAGGCAAAAGGTTATCTATCATTTCAGCTAGTAAAACAGCCCCACATAATTCGAGTCTTGGGATAGAAAGAGTTTTTATCGGAGCCACCTTAGTCTTAGAAGAAATTAAGTGTGTATGAATGGAGTCTGAATACGATATACGTATATATAAAGCCGCGGCGTACGCTTTCTCCGAAGCGTCGCAGAATCCATGGAATTGGACGTCGGCTTTTGGACAATAATCAATCCATCGAGGAATACGAATGGTATTGATCGCGGAGTAATGCGACTGGAATGTCTTCCATTGAGAAAGTGTATCTGGCGAAAGGATTTGGTCCCAATCAGTACCATCGAGCCATATTTTTTGCATTATAATTTTTGCTTGTACAACCCATGGCGCTAACCAACCTGCAGGATCAAATAGCCGAGAAATCTGCGAAAGCACTTCTCGCTTGGTATATTTTTTAATATCTGGAAGAAAAGAAGTAGTAAAGAAAAATTCATCTGAACTTGCATTCCACCGAATTCCAAGAGTTTTCGCCGAGCTACTGTCTTCAAGCTTCAAGAAATTTTCGTTTAGAAGATGGTCTGGTGGAATATCCTCCAAGATGTCTATGGAATTCGATGTCCACTTTCTCAGCGAGAATCCGGCGGACGATAGGGCACCGATAAGCTCCCTTTTTGCTTCAATACACTCAGGTTTTGTGTGGGATCCAGCTAAAACATCGTCAACGTACATCGAATTTCGAAGAATAGAACTTGCTTTTGGATAAATAGTTCGCGTATCATCAGCTAATTGTAATAATGTACGAATAGCGAGATAAGGCGCACAATTGACGCCGAACGTTACCGTCTTTAATTCGTAATCGCAAATTGGATCATTTGCATTACTTCTAAATAAAATCCGTTGGTAAGGTGTATGCTCCGGATTGACTAAGATCTGCCTATACATTTTTTGTATATCGGCATTGAATACATATTGGAAAAATCGCCATTTTAACACTAACATTGTCAAATCGTTTTGAAGAATAGGTCCAGTGTGAAGTACTGAATTTAGACTTTGTCCATTGGATGAGGGGGCAGAGGCATTAAAAACCACTCGAACTTTTGTGGTTGTATTATCGGGTTTGAGAAACGCGTGATGTGGTAAATAAAATACCTTAGATGTGTCACGTAGACCGTGAACAGAAACTTTCACCATGTGACCTAAGTCCTCGTACTCCTTAACAACTTTGTCGTAAGTCAATTTTAAATCGGGAGAACGCAGGAGTCGCGCCTTGTTACGGTAGAACTTTGCCATAGCACTTGACCTTGAATGACCTATATTGCTGGAGTTTAAAAATTCCTCTTTAAAGGGCAAAGATACTATGTATCGTCCTTCAGAGTTTCGCTTTGTGGTTTGTGTATATAAATCTTCACATATTCGATCAGCGGTTGACATAATCCTCTTTTTCGGGAGATTTTCCACCTCCCAAAATTTTTGGATCTCTCTATCGAGCGAGAGCTCACAAAAGTGTGAGACTACAGTGTTTGGTGAACTTGTGTAGCCGGAAACTGGGCCTGTAAGAATCCACCCGAAAATGGTTTCTTGCGCTATAAGAGACCCACAGACATTGTGCATAGTGCCTTGGCGAATTACTGAGGGAAAAATGTCTCCTCCAATCAGCATATCAATTGGAGAGCTCTGATAAAATTTAGGGTCAGCCAGTGGAATATTTGGGAGATTTGATGCGCTGCAAGTTAAAATACTTTGCGACGGAAGATTACTGGAAAGGTGAGCAACGACTAAGGCATCAACAGAAACTTCGATGCCCGGGGTTTTTAAGGAGCTTAATGTGAAAGAGCACTGACGATAAGCTCGTGCTGATACGGTATTATTGAGGCCAGAAATCTGTGCATGTATACGTTGCGAGGGAAGTTTTAACAAGTTTGTCATGCGTTCTGAAATAAAGGTTCCCTCTGAGCCTGAATCTATCAAAGCTCGTACCTGATATCTCAGGCCAGAATGGCAAATATTTACCCATGCAGTTCCTAATAAGACTCTTTTTGAATTAGTAGCAAAACACGATTGAATTCTGCTCGTACTTGACCCGGGAGTGGACTGTATAGTGCTAGATTGTGGCATGTATGGAGATGAATTGGAGATAGGTGGCATGTAGGGAGATGAATTGGGATTTAAGGCTGAATTGTTAGGAATATTCGCTGTGTTGGACGAGGATCGAGTTTGATCAAAATCTTTATGCAAGAGAGTATTATGTCTTTTTTGACACTTAAAACAATTAATTTTACTCGTACAGTACTTAACTGAGTGAGTTTTTGAAAAGCAGTTAAGACATAAACCCTCTTTCTTGATCTCATTTAATCTCTGCTGCTGACTCATATTGCGAAATTTCGGACAGAGACGAATAGCGTGATGTTCCTTTGGACACAATTGACAATTCGGGCCAGTAACCTTAGTCTGAAAACTATGAACTCGTTTGTTGGATTGCGGCGTTTGACTGGTTTTCTTTTGCTTGCTATCAGAGCTGGTTAAAGCTTTAGAATTACGTATTTCAGATACTGATTCTAGTGTTCTGTAGCGATTTGTGATGAATTCGTTTAGAGCCGACCATTTTGGAATAGCTGTTTTATCTTTTAAGTCCTGTTCCCATAAAGCTAACGTATTTTCAGGAAGCCGATTTGTACAAATATATACAAATATGGGATCCCAACTCGTAATGTCTATATTGTAAACTGTTAACGAAGAAATGCAAGAGTTAACATCCCGTTGTAATTGCTTTAAAGCTTTGCCGGACTCTGTAGCTATGGTCGGAAGGTTAAAAAGAATTTTTAACTGACCGTTTACGAGTACTCTGCGGTTCTCGTAGCGAAAGCACAAATCGCGCCAAGCCAATTCAAACCCTTGGTTTGTCAAAGGACATTTTTCCACTATTTCTCTTGCTTCACCCCTGGTTTTTTGATTCAAATAAAATAATTTCTCTACATTGCTTGCCTTTGAGTTGCTTATAATTGCAGTGAACAAATCGCGAAATGTTGGCCAAGAGGCATAGTCTCCATCAAAAATTTCGATTTGAATAGGAGGCAAATGGAGGCTGGGCCCTTCAGGTGAGACAGCATCGTTGGGTACAGAACTTGTAGATGAATTTCCCACCTGAAAATCCAAAGGTTTTGGACAAGGAATATGCTTTACTTTAAGGGAATCAGCAATTTCAGCTAATTTTATTAAACAGTTGCAAAATGTAGTATACGTATGTTTGTATTTGGCCTTGACCGATTCGATGTCCAGTGAATCATCTTCCTCTTTACTTTCTTTTTCAGCTTCACCGAGAAACTTTTCAAATGCTGTCTTTGTACGAGCCCAATTTGTTTTAAGTTCGCATCTATGCACTTCTAGCGCATGGGTTGATGTGAGTGGAAACTTTTTCTCATTTAAGTCAGCCTCGAATTCGATGATGCTGTCGGCCAAACGTATAAACTGATCTAAAGACATTTTCGAACTTTAAACGATTTTGTTAAGATATGACTGGCAGCCAAAATTTGGAAAAACCACAGTAGAAAAATTTTAGTTTGTTATAACTGTAGTTCAGGCTGATTTAGGTTCACCTTCTTCACTACTGGTCCTTACTTTAGAAAACAATTTATAATATGTAAACCAAATTTTAAAATTTGTAATTAAAATAAATCAATCTATTTGAGCAACTGGGATATCAATCAGCTGTTACATGAAACTTATTCTCAAAGGGTCATTAACCTCTGAATTGATTGGAAGTTAAAGTATTTTTCCAGTGATCACTTGGAGTAATAGGCCCGTTCGTGTAATTCACTCACAAGTACCAAATACCACGAAGTTACGCAAAGATGTTATCGCAATCAATAAATATTAAAGAAAAAAAAAAATTGCTAAGGAGTGTATTTATTATTATTATTGAATTAGCTATTTATTGCGTTTATTTATTTGAAAACTTTCTGGTTTGCTTGTTACCCAATAGTAGTTTAATGGAACTAGCAAGCAAATAAAACCTAAGTTATAATGCGACCAGTTTTTGATCTTCTTGACATATACTCAAACAATATAGAAACGCAGTTTTAAAATTATCATTGATTATTAACATGCAAAAGATTTCACTTGAACTAGCCTATTGTAATGTGTATGCACACACAATATTCTCTCTCCCCACTTCCAATTGAAATTAACTATTCCAAACAAGGAACAACGTTACCGTTCTGCGGTTTTAGGAAACCACCGAATATGATGAAAATAAAAAATTATGAATAAGTAAGAGAGTATAAAGTATGTAAATCTTTTGTTTTTATTAAAGATAAACGAGTATAAATTTTGATCACCAATATGATTTTTATTTCTTTGATAAACTTGGTTTTATATGTTTCCACTATTTTTTCACAGTTTTTTATTACACTATGATAACAGCATTAAATAATAATTAAAATATGTGGAATATTGCAAAGAGCACAAATTTATTACTGGAAGAGAACAGTGATCGCCCGATGAACATATGTAAATTAAGATGTTAATAGTTAACAGGACTTGTGTAATGAATAAGATTAAGAGAAAGTTTTAAACAATATGTATGTTTGTTTTTGGAAATTATGTACACAAAATGTTATTTAAAGCGCTGAACAATGTTAAGTAAACTCTAACAGAAGTAAGTACATATATATGTTCCACTCTAAATAAAGAAAAAAATGGAGGGAAAATTTTTCGACAAACCACGAAAAAATATATTTTTCCCGAAAAATTTTTCTGAAAAAAATTAACCAAAAAATGTAGTTGCTTACTTGCCTGGAACTTGTGGATGAAACCCTTTTTGGCCCTAATTGATTTATTATTTCTTTTTCGTATTTTATATTATATGTATGTATATGTACACCACATACATACATACGTGTTATTTGATACCGAATGACTATGTTTTAAAGCACAATTATGTTAAAACACCTTAGTAAAAGACCGTTCTATAGGAAATATATTAACGATTTCTTTTCAATTTCTTTTTTCTCCTTTTTTGCTCACTTTTAAATAAAAAATTTATTTTTACTTCTATATATTAAAGAAAAGCGATTCGATAGATCAACTTAAATCCCGACTAATGCACTTGTTATACTGAACAACTGACAAGCAAAAAACAAAACATACCTTTTGGAATAAGAATTGCAGTACTACTTGTGTATGTATGTAATGTATTCCCAAATAATGAATTCTCAGAGAGTAGATTTTTCAAGTTTTTAAGTTTTCCAATCCGGTTCTGAGGACCAATGTTCTTGTGGATATAAGAATCTTTGGGAGTTGGAATGGTGATGGAAAACCTATGGATAAATGATAGAATGAATCACCTCTGAGCCAATTAGTATAACCGAATGTTAGCCTCCGTATTTGTTGTTAAACCAAACCAATCGGAATAAATCCCCATAGAAATAAAACAAATGGTTAGAATTTGAGGAAATATAATATATTTGGAGCCAAATAGTTTAATACCTTGTCAGTTGGTTGCTACAAAGCACATGGATCGTGAACTGAACCATGACGACTATATTCCTCAGGAAACAGCAGTTTTGACAAACCATACCAACTATGGCGGACAATTTAGGCATGAATGTAGAGTGAGAGAGACTGTCTCTATAACTTTCAGCCTATATATATATATATCAATAAAAATGGGAACATTTTGCTCATCACTGTTGTTAATGTAAATGTTAAAGGAATAACTTTTGGTATTAACACACGTTCCCTTGGCGATCTGTGCCAATCATATCCGAGACCGTGCCTGATAAAGTTACATCTAATCTCCTGTCGGGCAGTAATAAATATTCTCCGGAAGGTTCACTATTCTTCCTATTATTGAGGCATGACCAAATGACGCCTCTTTCCACGCTCTGCTAGACCACAGCCTGATAGTTGAATTTATGGATATTTCTTTCACCATGAAATCAGCCGGCAGCCAGTTCAGCATAGTGGAAAGTCTTTAGATGGCGTAGTGCCGGAAGCACCAATCACTATCAAAGCAGAAGTACGCATTATCTTTTTTACGATTATGCAATAGGTGGTTTTCTCCACACAAGCGCCCCATACGTTAGAATGGGCTTAACAACCGTGTCGAATAGCTAGCAGAAATTCCTATGATTTATTCCCCAATGGCTCTCCTACACAAAAATAAGGCGACAGTCACCTTTTCTGCCCTTGACTGAACATTCCACTGCCAGGATAGTTTGGAATCCAGATAGATACCCAGATATTTCGCACTATCTGACAACTCTCTTTGCAGTTGGTAAAGCAAACGATGGGTCTAGTATCTTCGAGTGAAGAGTATCAGCTCCGTTTTCAGTGCATTCACACTTAGACCACCATTTGTGCACCATTCTTCTATAAGCCTTAGTGCCGAGTCTAGTTGCTGTGATAGTATATCCGGATATTTACCCGAAACAGCACCCGCAATATCATCGGCATATGCCACTGTCCTAAACAGCATGGAATCTAATTCCATCAATAACGAATTCAAGGCTAAATTGCATAGAAGAGGAGACAAAATACCTCCCTAGGAAGTGCCCCATCTAGCCACTGCAAATTGTGTCTCCCCTCATATTGGAAGTAATGAGCCTATTGTTCAGTAAATTCTCTATGAAGTTCACAACTGACTGTTCAGTCTTTCCAAAGCCATTATTATGATCCTTGGCAACACATTTTTAAACGCTCCCACTATACTAAGGCAGGAAGCTCAGGCATAATCCCTATGCTCTCTACCTGCCCTACGAGCGAATGCAATGAAGTCTCAACAGATTTGTTCTTGATATAGTCCTGTTGAGATGCTGGTTAGTGGCCCGAATCAATTAGCATCCTAAGATGTAATGCAATTACCCGTTTCAAAGTTTTAAGCAAGAAGGATGACAGGTTTATGGGCTTGAAATCTTTCGGAGTGGTATGTGAAGCCTTCCACAATACACTTTCGCCATAACTGCGGAATGTAGGACCACCTAAGCAGGTCGAGAAAATTCGTATCAACTATGGCATTATAAGTTCCGCATTTATCTGCAAATCAGCTGGTATAATACCATCTGAACCCGGTGATTTATATAAGTCAAAGATATCCTACGCCCAAAGGATTCTGCTTCGATCAAAAGATATCCCCTTGGCCATTGTGTATACCGGTCATACAGTCTCCCATAAAGGGTGTGCATTAAAGAAAATACGTGTCCATAAGCACTTCTAGGCTCTCATGTCCTCTTATTGCCCTGCTACCAAACTGTTTCTTAACGAAACTTGGTATAGGCTGGGTGCTAGATAGAATTTTGCGAAGCCTACTAGTCTCAGAAGCTCCTTCCACACCACTGCAAAAGGATCTCCATAAACTCCGCTCCGCATTCCTTATCAGGTTCTTGAATTTATTCATCGAAGCTATGTACTCTGACCAGTTACCCAGTCTTTTGGCCCCATTAAAAAGTCCCAAATGCCATCAATGATGCTTCCTAATTGATTGAATTGACAATATAACTTTTTTACTTTATATTTATGAGAATTAAATACGACCTTCCTTGTTCAAAAATAACTTCGTAATACTTTTATTTTTAATTCTTTTTTTACATTGGAAGTGGTATAAGTCCACTTAAAAGAAAAATTCTAGGTTAATGGTAGTTTTAATGAGCTATAGAAACCTTCTCGCTGTAGTAATAATCACAATTTCGATACTGTTCTATTTTGAAATAAAATGAATTAAAACAATATTGCTGTTCAAGGCTATCGCAAAAATATTTTTCTTGAAAGTGGATTAACTCCATTCATAATACATAAATATAATTAAAGCAACTTACTTATTTAAATTATTATTCATTATTGACGCTGATCGTTAGCAGATATTACTTATCTAGCGCTAGTGTACTTAAAACAAAATTGTTAACAAAATACAAGTAAAGGTATTATTGTTCTGATGAAATGATGAGAAGTTTTGTAAAGTTCTCCTACGGGCTTTGGTACTTATTCAAATGGATTGCAGTGGGAATATTATTTAAATATAAAGCAGAAAGACGTAAACTGATAATATTATTTGTTATTTATTTGTACGACCGATTGTCGTATTCTGTAAAGATTATTCTGTAAAGAATACCACAATCAGACTGAAATTTAAGTTATAATTGAGTCATTTTGATAGCTATAGGACACATACTTCATTATAAATCATTTGAACATTCAGTATGATAAGAAAGCATTGGAAAAAATAGGAATGACAAATTTAAAATATAAATCATTTTTAAATCGCCAAAAAAAATTGCCAGTCCCCAAACCAAAAGTTTAGTCGCCATAGTAGATAAAAATTCGTCACCTTTGGGAGAAATCGCCATATCTGACAACCCTGGTTCCAGTACAATGCTACATATGCAATGTAGGGGTCATGCCCTGAGTACTGGTCCAATATAAAATAAGCGTGACATTGGTAAAAGTTGTTTTGTGGGTCACCCTGTAGGTTGGCGGAAGCCAAATAAAATGTAAAACTAATCACCACTGTCTTTAAAGTTTAAAAATATGAACATCAACGATTATTATAGTCATAACTTACCTTTTGACGCCACCGCACTAAAAAGTCCTTGCGCAGCAAAGCTTTTATTTGACTGGGACTTAAAGAGACTTTTCAAATTTTCATGACGACTTTCAAGTTGGCGCAACCAGACAAAATCGTTGATGAGCTGGTTTATAAATATTGTTGTTTAATTATTACATTAAAAATTGTAATACACTATAGTCATGTTTAAAAGCGGGTAGTGTAAAAGTGGTGATTAACAATAAAAATTGTTTGATGTTCTGAAAAGATAATAAAAATAAATAGATATAAATTTATTAATACAAATAACGCACTTTTCATGCAAATTAACTAAAGACAATAATATGTATCTGTACAAATTTCACGTTATTATAACATTGTACTTTTATTTTATGATCTCAAAACTCACCTTCATATTAACAAAACAAAAAGTTTTATTTTGTCTTAATACAAAATTTAAAAATTAACACCCTGGTAGCAGATTTATATTTTCAAATAAAATATAATGCGTCAGTCGTAAAGCAACTCTGGGCTGAAGAACAGCTGTCGCGTAATCGTAATTATTTCTTAAGTGCGTTCAGGCTTGTGTTTGTTGTTCTGTCTTCGAGAGTTTTGCGTCTCACTTGCACTGGTTACCGGTTTGCCTCTCACTAACTGTATTAGTTTACAGTTTTTTTAGAGGTTATTCATTGTTAACTACGTGGAAACTTCGTATGTGAAGGTCGTTATAGTTAGTCACAGCGATACTACAAAAGTACTGTTAATACCATCTTGTGCATTATGGTCTTTGTCACCCCGCCCTATGCATCCTATACTTTGCAAATTTACTTTGCAACTATATGCTTACTAAATAAATAAAATATAATGCGTAGTATTTGACACAAAGTTTTATTAAGAGCATTGAACGATAGAATTGTAATGGTGATTTTATTCTTTAAAGAATAACTGTTATCTAAATGTGTTCCGTCAAGTTGAACACATTGTTACAAACGTAGCCTTGTGTTCTGCGCCACACGCTGAAGTAAACTTGGCTCAATTGATGATCTCTTTAAATTAGCCCCGTAAAAAACCCGTGAGACTTAGACCGAGTGACATCGGTGGCCATGGGATGTCCCCAAAGTGACTGATCAGTTTTTGGCGGAAATTTTCTTGAAGAAAATTCATCGAAGCTCTGGCTGTGTATACAGTCGCCCCATCCTGTTGAAACCACGTGCTTGAAGAGTACGATAGATGAGCTCACAGGTTTGGCAAAAAGAATTCCGTAAACATGTGTCTATAATTTCCACCGTCAACATTCATCGCCTGGCATCGAGAATTTTCGAAAAAAAATGATCCAATTACATTATGCACAATTACCTTGAGGCAATACAATAGTATTTGATGTTTCAATCGAGGGTTGGAGGTTCCTGGAGACCAGTAACGGCAGTCTAAGTAAAAGTCTAAGTCTCGTCGCTTCAAAATATGGGATTTACAGCGTGAAAATGCTCCAACACCGTTTAACAAAAATTTTTTTGCGTAAATCAAAGTCACTTTCTTTCAGTTCTTGAACGATTTGAACTTTAAGTATAAAACTTCAAATCATTTTTTAAAATTTCATGAATAATCGCTCTTAGAAGTTCTAGTGAGGTTGCTCTTTCCCGTATTGAAAGCCGCGAATTTTCACTTAAACTGCCCTTAAAGATCGACTGGGCCCTGACCATAGCACATTCACAGCCGAAACAGCTGCGCAGAATCTCTGCATTCACCAACGAATTTAATTTACACTCGGTCCATCATGTATTAACCGAATACCGAACTTTGAACAAAAAAACATTTTTTTAGATTAGCTCTTTCTTATTTATTGAATCTTCACAATTTTTTTTTTTAAGCATTTTTTTATTTATTGAATCTTCAAAGAGAACTACCAATAAGTATTCAAATCTTAAAACTAAATTTAAAATTAAAAAATGTGATTCTGAAGTCCGGCCAATGCTAGACAAAAAGTTTTATTATGCGGGAGCTATTTCGGTAAAATCACCTATTGAGCAATCTGATGGTGGTAGTGGTATCCCTTCTTTTAAGCCGAGTGTGGCCGCCAAAATTAAGTATATTGCGCGCAAGAGGGTTTGGATGAACTTCCAGTTTACTGACATACCTTGTCGCGTACTTAGAAAATTCCTCTTTTACCAGCGGAACACTCAGATCTTTATGAATTCGTGAATTTTTTACGTACCATGGAGCTGCAGTAATCGTTCGAAGAATTTTGTTTTGTCGCCTTTGAATTTTTTCAATGTTTGACGATGAGGCGGTGCCCCATATCTGAATTCCGTAGTACCATATAGGTTTTAGAATTGCATTGTATAACAGAAGTTTGCAATCCAACTTCAATGTCGAGTTTCTGCCCATAAGCCAATTTAGCTGCGCTGCTTTAAGTTTTAACTGAGTGACTTTTGCTTCAATGTGAGACTTCCACGTTAGCCTACGGTCGAGGTGTATACCAAGATACTTGACTTCACTGCGCTGCGGAATAGGTGAGTTGTTTATTTGGATAGGCGCACATGTTTGCTTACACAGAGTGAATGTGACATGAGTACATTTCTGTTCATTAACTTTGATTTTCCAAAGTTTTAGCCATTTCTCTAATATTAAAATATATTCCTGTAAATTTCGTGAAGCTAATTGGTGGTTTTCATGAACACTCAAAAACGCTGTGTCATCTGCAAAGGTAGAAGTGTGGATTCCGGATGTCGTTGGCATGTCGGAGGCGTAAATCAAATATAAAGTAGGCCCCAGTATGCTGCCTTGGGGAACTCCTGTCTTGATTGGCTGAGTTGGGCTTATAAAGTCGCCTTCTCTGATGACAAACTTCCGCCCATATAAGTAGCTTTCCAGAAGTTTGTGTGTATTTGCAGGCAAGTTTAACTTTATTTTGTGCATCAAGCCGTCGTGCCACACTTTATCAAAAGCTTGAGAAATATCAATGAATAGAGCTGAGCAATACTTCTTCTCCTCAAAGGTCTGTCTTATGACATTGACTAGTCTGTGCGTTTGTTCTATGGTGCTATGTTTAGCCCGAAAACCAAATTGATGATCAGGGATGCATCCCACATTTTTCAATATTGGACTCAACTTCGCCATTAACAATTTTTCGAATAGTTTTGAAATTGTTGGTAAAAGACTTATTGGTCTATATGATTCTACCTTAGTCAGATCCTTCCCTGGCTTGGGTATCATAGTAATCATTGAGACTTTTCACTCTGCAGGATAATACTCTAGGCGTAAAATGGCGTTAAAAATAAAAAGTAGAACTCTTCTTGCTACACGAGGTAACTGCTCAAGCATTTTACCAGTAATTTGATCAATGCCTGGAGCTTTCCTGGGGTTTGTATTACCGATAACATTTTCGACATCTTGAAAACTAAGTCTGAAAAGCACAGGCGGTCTAGTAGCGTATGACGGTAATTCCGCTGTATTATTCGTTGAATCATTTGTAATAAAAACATTTCTCAAATGTTCGACATACAACATTCCCTTTTCAGAATCGCTTCTTGCCCAGTCGCCAGTTGAAGTTCGTAAAGGTGGCTTACCTATTACAGGTCTTTTTAAAACTTTTGTCGCTTTCCATAAGGAATAATCAGATTGAGGAGTACCATCAAGGCTTTCCAAATATGTTTTAAGGGAAGCCATTCTGTTGATTTCGAGCAGATTTCTTAGCTGAGTTATGCATTCCCGTAGCCTAGTCTTAAGCTGGGGAGACCTGCGAAGTTGCCACTCTCTTCTGACTCTTCTTTTTTCTGACAGTAGTTGTTCAATTTCAGACGAATAAGTTCTATTGTTCTCATTTCTGGATCTTATATGCTGTACGGCCAGTTTGAGGTTTTCAGAAAAATCGTTGACACATTAATATCTTCAGGCGGTCTCAAGGAGATATTTTCAGTACAATGTGTACTCAGAAATTTTTTGTATTTTAGCCAATTAACTCTATTGACGGTCAACGGGGAGCCAATCTCTTGGGGGAACGAAACAGAGATTATAATGGGTGAGTGATCTGATGACAAATCTAATGAAGGCTCCACTTGCATCCACTCTAAAGGAAAATTTTTCACAACTCCAAAATCTATAACGTCTGGAATCTTTCGTCGGTCTGACGGCCAATAAGTGGGGTGTCCGCTTGAAACCACATCTAAGCCCATTTTGGAAACGGTATCAAAAAGCGCACGACCTTTCGAGGTAATTAAACGTGATCCCCAAAAAGTGTGTTTAGCGTTATAGTCACCAGCCGCTAAAAATCGAGGCCCAAGTGAATTGAAAAAATTTGTATATTGATTTTCTGTTACTGAAAACCGGGGTGGGGAATAAATCGATGAAATAACAATTTTATGATGAAAATGTTCAATACATATGTTTGTTGCTTGAAGATACTCCTCACATGTCTCGTTTAGCAAATAGTGCTTAATTCTAGTTTTTATCAAAATTGCTGAGCCTCCGCAAGATCTGCCACGGGGATCTTTAGTATCATATAGTCTGTAACCAATAATTTTGAAATAGCTGTTGCTTGTTAAGTGAGTTTCAGCAATCAGCATTATGTCGATTTGCTTTTCCATAAGGAAGTGCTCAAGTTCATTTTTGTGTTGGCGGATGCCGTTTGCGTTCCAGAAACATATTTTTAACCAATTCATTTTTTTAAAATTGCCTGCAAAATGGTGGATTGCATTTTCAGCATTTCCTGCATCATGTTCGTCATGGAAACCGTAAATGTATTTATTGATTGAACAAGAGTCTGCAGAGTTGCCTCAAGATTGCTAAAATTTTGGTCGGAGTTTTGAGGCTTGGGCTCCTGATTCAAATTTGGTTTATCGGATTTTACCACATTCGCATAAGAAATTTGTTGGGGGGTTTGCACGTCTATATGGCTGATGGATGGCGTACCTGGGGAAAATTGGTTGTATAAATGGTGTTTGACTGCTGGGGTGGCCTAGTTAAAATCAATGGCTTATTTGTCATTGACCTCTTGAAGTGCGTGTAGACAGGGCAACCCCTGTAGTTTGCAGTATGGTTACCTCCACAGTTACTGCATTTTTTAACGCTCGCGTCAGTCTTAGGTTTTTTGCACTGTGATGTACCGTGAAGTTCACCACACACAACGCAAACTGCGGGCAACTTACAATAGGCCTTAGTATGGCCAAATTCTTGGCAGTTTAGGCATTGAACGGGTCCTAAACGCTTATGAGGCTCCTCAACGGTAACCTTACGATGCAAAAGATACTTGAGGTTATAAATGGGATGCACTTCATTCTTTTTTAAGGCAACATCTCTAGGTTCCAATTCAACCCTAAACATGGGTTGAGGAATTTTTTCACGGTTTCTAATGTTAACCACATTTTTAATTTTGAAGCCATTGCCCTCTAGGCCGGTTTTGACATCATTCGTATCTACAAAAGGGTCAATCTCTTTTATAACGACTTGAATACCTTTGGCACTTTTAAGCTGATATGTGTAAAACGATCTTTTCTCCTTCTCCAGGACATCAGACAACTTTCGGTATTCATTTTCACTGTTTACCTGGATTTTGGTTTCATTGATGCTGCCGTGCTTAACCGATGTTACATTAAACGTGTCTTTGCCGATTGCCGTAATAAGTTGTTTTACCAACTCACTAGAGGTAGGCTCTCGCAAATATATTGGTGGCGGCTTAAAGGTTTTTTTAGGTATTGCTGGTTCATTAGTCTGAAGGATAGCAAACCTATTACTATCCATTGTCGTGGTGGTCTTATCGTCTTTGGGTATTTTGGACTGAGATGACATTTGAGCGGATTTGGGGCTTCGCTGCCGTTTAACCACGGTTACATACCTGTCTTCACAATGTGAACTAAAATCTTAATACTAAGCATAAAAAAAGTTATTTAAGTCCAGCCACTGCTAGACAACGCACGAACAATATCGGTAAATCACCAATTTAACGTTCTGATGGTGGAAGGGTATCTCTTCTCCTCAACCGAGTGTGGCCGCCAAAATTAAATATATTGCGTGCAAGAGGATTTTTTTTTTTTTTTTTTTTTTTTTTTTAATAGGACCAGTACTCAGGGGATGACCCCTACATATGCAGTGCATTGTACCAGAACTAGGAAAATAGGTTGTGAGGAGGGGGAAAGAGGGAGTAGTGCTTGTGCACATTTGTCTTGAACTTTCCAACGTTATAACAGGCAGGAAACACGTCTGCAGGCAACTTGTTCCACAAACGAAGCGTACGGCTGAAAAACGAATTCTCTCTGTAATGCGTAGTACGATTCCCCGGGCAATCAACCACAAATGGATGAGCTCTGGACGATGAACGTGTGGTACGTAAAAATGTGCGCGTTTCGGGAACAAGATCCCTAATCTCGTCAGAGCAAAAGCCATTATAGTAACGATAGAACAGAGTAACGCACCCCACACTGCGTCGGTGCTCCAGTGAGTCAATAGAGTTGGATACCCTACTGTCACCGATAAGCTTCTTCGCCCTCTCCTGCACACGGTCGAGTAACCTCAAAATAGACTTTGAGGCACCGGCCCAAACATGAGAGTTGTATTCCATTTTCGGTCGGATGTAGGTGGTATAAATAGTAAGGAGATCGGATGGCGAGAAGTACATCTTACACCGTTTCAAAAAACCTAGGCACTTGAATGCTTCTTTAGAGATATGAAAAATGTGTTCAGTCCAGCGAACATCACACTGTATCTTCATACCAAGAACATCAAGAGCATCCGATTCCTCAATATTTATACCATCCAAGAGTACAGATGAAGCAGCACTTGCGATCGTTTGTTTGTGTGTTAATAGGCAACATTGGGATTTGGGTGAAGTTCCAGTTTACTGATATACCTTATCGCGTACTTTGAAAATTCCTTTTTTACAATAGGAACACACAGATCCTTATGAACTCGTGAGTTTTTTACGTACCAGAAGATACTTTTTTCTATGAGTATATTAGTGCTATATGAAAAATCTTAGAAACGAGATTTCAAAAATTCATGAGTTATAAATAAAAATCATGGGGTTATCCCGGCCATTCATCCACTTTGACGACCAAACCGAATATCCACGATTCTAAGGTTACGCTCAATGTTTGGTGAGACTAGCTCAGCGTAGTGTATTATGAGTTGTTTTTGAACGCAATTAATGCATTTGAGCCGAGCATTGAAAAACGGCCACAACACAACGAGAGATATAATAAAGTTATTTTTTCATAGCAATACTCGATCCCATGTTGCGAAAGTGGTCAAGACATACTTGGAAACATTGAAATGGGAAGTTCTACTGCGTGTGTAATCTCCTGACGCCCGTTCCTCGGACTATCACTTGTTTTTTCATCAGTTTTTTCAACGCAGAATTCGTACGTTGCCCGAAAGATGGGAGAAACTAGTGGCCAGCAATGGACAATACTTGAAGTCATAAATGTATAACCAGCTTTTTACAATAAAACCTTTACTTTTGGAAAAACAAACAGCACAAGAAAAGTTGTACACTTACGTATTATAACAATTTTCTAGCATACTTTAAACAATGGCAGTTTCCGGTACGCAATGAGAATCTAGTTTTTCGACGTTAGCCTTGAAAGTCCGTGCTTCCATGGGCAATTGAATGCCGTCTATTTCTATATCGGAATACCACTAGCATTATTTGTTTACGTACCATACAAGAGAACAAAGAAAGTCGTCTATCATAAAGTCTTGCAATGAGCGAAATTATGATATCAGAGCAAAGCAATAGGGAAAAGTATTTATTCATTTCAATTGGCAAATCTAAAAAACCCCCTCCTTTATAAAAAAACTTATACGATCATTTAAAAATACCTTCTTTTTTCATTTTAGCTATATTTACATATTTCACTGCATATAAAAATTTTAAGGCGAAACAAAATTTGCCGGGGGTCAGCTAGTAATATTGTATTTAAAATATTTATATTTAAATATAATGCAATGAGTGAGAACCGCGAATATTTAATCTTATATTATGTACTTATATTTACATATAACATTAATAAATTGTAGTTTTATTTAAATTTATTGATAACCTTTTGAATGGGAAAAACATAGAAACAGTAATGAGTTTTTCGAGTTGCGAATGGAACTAGTGAACGTTGTCTGTTGATTCATTCAATAAATGTTAATTTTAATTTGCGTGTTATTTTTTTTTTTTTTTTACTTTAAATACAAAAAACTTTTTTAAATGCTATTATTATCTATCGATTTTTTGTGTTATATACAATCTTCAAATGAGAACAAATAGGAAACGTTTAGTTCATAATGATAAAAGGTTATTAACTGCAAACGGAAATATTTTAGTTTTGTTCTAACTTTTCACGTTTTATTCATAAAAGATATTTCATGTTTATTAAGCTTTTATTCGACAAATTTTGCCAGCAAAATTGTTCTTTAAATATGTAATGTTTTTTATTAGTGGCTTTAAACGGAATTTCCTGTTTTACTTTTTAGGAAAATACGAAAAAAAATGTAACAACACATGGGCTGAAAAGTTCCGGGCCTGATAAAAAAACACAGTTTTTTTTTGTTCAAAATTAGCTTTATGCATCAACGTAATCGCCATCAAGAGCAAAGCAATCATTCCAGCGCCGCTCGAACATTTCAATTCCACTTTTGTAGAACGATTTATCTTTTGCCTCAAAATAGGAATCAGTTTCAGCGATAACCTCTTCATTCGTGCGAAATTTCATTTCTGCGAACAGTCAGTAGTCGCTGAGTGCCAAGTCTGGCGAATACGGTGGATTTAGGAGCAATTCGAAGTTCAATTCATGTAGTTTTGCCATTGTTTTGATTGACTTGTAACACAGTGCATTGTCTTTGTGAAACAACATTTTTTATTTGTCATATGCGATCATTTCTTTGCAATTTCGGTCTTCAAACGCTCCAAAAACGCTATATAATATTCACTGTCAATTGTACTTCCTTTCTCAAGATAGTCGATGAATATTACTGCACGCACATCCCAAAACTCGAGGCCATAATCTTTCCAGCCGGTTGTTGTGCTTTCGGGCGCTTTGGACGAGGTTCACCAGCTGCTGTCCTCGCAGATGACGATCGTTTCGATTTCAGAGTGAAGTGATGGATCCATGTTTCATCCATTGTCACTTATCGACGCAAAAATTCCGGTTTGTTACGTTTAAACATGGCCAAATACGCGTACTGCTCACAATCATCAACACGTTCTCGTTTTTGGTCAACAGTGAGCAATCGCAGCACTCACTTTGAACAGGGCTCTTTGAATGGAGCTTTTTCTGTTATTACCGCCTCATTTGGACGTCCACTGCGTTCTGCATCATCGGTGAAGTCAGCAAACCAACGTGTTATTGTTGTTTCTGGTGCGGAGTCCCCATTAACACTTTTCAAGCCATTGCTTCGCTTGAGGTATCAAAAAGCAGTGTAAAATTACAACACGAAACTGTTTTTGATCCATTGTTTTGAAAATAACAAAAGTAGCGTCACTCTTAGCCCAATAACTCACAAACTATTGAATATTATATCATGAAATTTTAACAACGGCCTTTTGAAAGTTATTATTCACTGAAAAAAAGATGACTGCAATAAAACTAGCGCTAACTATGTGTTAGGTCTGGGACTTTTCAACCCATGTAGTAATTGACACAAAGTTTTATTAAGAGCATTGAACGTTAGAATGGAAATGCGGATTTTATTTTTTAAAAAGTACTCGTATGTCATCCAAATGACTTTCATCAAGTTGGACACACTGTTCAAAACGGTGTCTTGTGTTCTGCGCCAATACAGTAAACTTGGTTCAATTTCCAGACGACTATTTTCGACAAGACATTGGGGACTGTCATTATACAGCCTCTCTTTGAGGTAGCCCCATAAAAAAAATTCATGGGAGTTAGATTGGACGACATCGGTGGACATGGGGTGTCCCTAAAGTGACTGATCAGTTCAATTTTTGGGGAAATTTTCCCGCAGCAATTTCATCGGAACTCTGGCTGATTGTGCAGTCGCCCTATCCTGATGAAACCGCGTGTGTGAAAAGTACGGTGGAAGAGCTCATAGTTTTAGCAAAAAGAACTCCTTAATCTTACATCGACAATATTCGCTGTTGACATTCGTCGCCTGGCCTCGAAAATTTTTGAGAAAAATTATCCAATTATCTCATGCGAGGATAAGGCACACCAAACAGTTACCCTGGGGCAATGCTATACTTGACGTGGCCGTTTAAGTGAAAATGAGCGTCGTCACTCTAAAAAAGATGCAATTTACAGTGCGAACACGCTCCAACATCGTTTCACAAAAATGTTTGCGTAAATAAAAGTATATTTCTTTCAGTTTTTGAACGATTTGAATTTTAGAAGGATGGAAATACGTCATTGAATACGTCATTGACCAGGCAAACTTTCACCTCACTGGGTTCATGAAAAAGTCGAATTACCGCATTTGGACAAATGGAAATCAAAGAGTAATTGTTGAAAAGATGATGCATCTACAAAGACTGTTTAATTGTTTGGTGTGGGGTATCGGCTGACGGTGTTATCGAGCAGTACTTCTTCGAAAATGAGATCGGACAAGCAGTTACCGTCAATGGTATCACGGAATGGTTACGAACTTCTTGCGGCCTTAAATTAAAGATATGGACCTGGACGATATACGATTGCAACAGGATGGTGTCACTTGCCACGAGCCAACGAGACATTGGCTAGTTTACTCGAGAAATTCAATGACCGTGTTATCTTAGATTATGGCGATGTTAATTGGCCGTCACGATCATGTGTGTTGGACTTTTTTCTTTGGGGATGTTTACTCGTAAAAGAAAAATTGTACGTCAATAAGTCAAGAGACAAAAACAGAGCTAAAGGATGAAATAAATTTATACATTAACAAGTTTGAATTTCAATTTACAGGCCTGTTCTGACAAAGGCAAATCTCTTAAAATTAGCGTTTTTAATTTGAAAACAAATAGATATGTATACAAACCTATAGCGCAAGATATATATCTTTGCAATTTAAAGTATGTAATTGCAATCCGACTGAAATTACTTAAAATAAGCGTTTTCAATCATTTTTTAAATCGTTTACAACAAAACTTAAGTCTTCGAGTAGCAGAAGTATAATACAATAATGGTTATTTTAACAAGTACAGCTAAAAATTGTGGAAAAGAACAACAATTTCGTACAAAATAAAATGTAATTAAAAATACATATATAAGTATGTACCTACATGTGCAGTTATCAAACAACTTTATTTTCTGTTTTAATTAATTGTTATAATACTCTCATTAAATTATAATTAAGAATAATATTGAAAAATTATTCTTTTAAAAAGTAAAACGTATTGTGAATATTAAGAATTGCCAGTTTGCTTTTGCCGACCTAACTGAAACAGAGCCGATTATATAGTTTATCGCGCTAACTGGAAGTTACTATATTGTGTAGGAACATCAAAGCTCTGACTCTCATTAAGTCTGCAAACTGAACACCAAAAATTTGTCTTAAGTAGTGGTCTATATTATGGGGATTCCCACAGGACTTAAACCAAACCCACTATCTTGTTATGCTACTAAATTTAGCATTAAGCATTAACTTGCTGTTTACATCAGAGTTTGCGAAAACTTTGCAGCTGTAAGTTAAAATTTGAATCAGATAAGTTTTTGCGAGAAGTAGTCTGGCCCTAAAAGGAGTGACATATTGCGTAGGCCAAAGCGTTCGGAGCACCGAAAAAGTTTTGTAATGTGCTGTTGAAGTAATGTGCTATTGAATAGAACCCCTAAATTCCTTGCCTTGTTCACTATTTCAATTTCCTGGTTGTCGTTTATGGGTCCAAATACATTTCGGTTTTTTCGGTTTAAGGCTCAGACCATTAATAGCCCACGAAGAAATTCGTTTTAGGTCTTCATTTAATTTATTCTCATAGTTTTTTATTCTGTTGTTCATATGGCAAATCGTATATATGCTTATATGAGCATTGTGGTATATATTGAGAAAAATTAAAGACCCCAACATATAACTCTATGGGATGCTCCAAATGACATTTGATTTAGCTAAAGTATTGATCTGTATGTGATGCTCCTAGCCACTGAGATAAGTTTTTATTAATTTGATAGACGAAAACCTCATAATTTTTTCCAACTTTTGTATGAAAATATAATAGTATGGCCATCGGTGTTAAAGGCTTTGGAATGATCTCATCCGTGGATTATCCAGCTCTTTTCTCTTTACGAGGGTGTCTTGCGTGAAAACCAAATTGTTTGCATATTGGAAGCTTATTTTCAAGTAGATATCCTGTGATTTCTTTCTAGGTCCCGGTATACTACCTTGGAAAACTCCTGCCTCGATTGGCAGGAGTTCCTTTCTTCTAATAAAAAATTTTCGTCCACACAACTATCTTCCCAGAAGTTTGTGAGTGTTTGCAGGCTAGTTCACTTTATCAAAAGTTTTCAAAATGTCAATGAATAAGGCTGAGCAATACTTCTTGTCCTTAAAAGTCTTTCTTCTGACATTTACTGGTCTGTGCGTTTGTTCTATGGTGCTGTGTTTAGTCCGAAAGCCAAATTGATGAGTATTAGAGGCAACTTCGCCATTAACAATTTTTAGAACAGTTTTAAAATTGTTGGTAGTAGACTAATTGGTATGATTCTACTTTAGTCGAATCCTTCCCTGGCTTGGGTATCGTAGTAATCATAGGCACCTTCCACTCTACAGTATAATACTCGAGACGTAAAATAGAGCTAAAAATAAAAAGAAGAATTTTTCTAGCCACACGAAGTAACTATATAAACATTTTGCCAGTAATTTTATCAATACCTGGGGATTTACTGAAGTTTATTTTATTTATGACGTTTTAGTCATAGACCGCGCGTTCTGGTTGGACCACGTTTCAGATATATCATCCCTGCTGAGACTGATGACACTCAAATTTAAAACTCGTAAATAATTTTAATATTATTTATAAATTAAGATCTTTCGGAAACTGTTGCTATAATGTGTTTAAGTTTTGTTTTCTATTGTCTCACTTTTGCTGACAGCTGTCATTAATTTCAAACTTTACAGTCTTTTTAAAGCCAACAAACGAAGCAATAAACAATTGCCAGTACAACCAAACAGCAATACATCATTTAAAATGAGCACTTTCATCTAACAATAAGTAATAAGTTATGGTTCTAACCGAAAACAATAATTATATGTGTTAGAAAAAAAGTAAACGCCAAAGCAGAGCAAATTTTTTAACAAATTATTTTTTCTGACAACTGAAGCGTTTATTAAAAATGAATCAATGAGGAATAATGCATTAACACGCACATATAAATGTATATACAGTGGCTCACAGCTCAGTTCGTACATATGCAAAACAAAATGTATTAACATTATAGAATCAAAACTATTGTTGATATGGACAAAAATTTAACGCATATTAAAAATAAAGAAATTTTTACCTGCACGTAGTGTTTACACGTGCAGGTGCAAGTTCGAAAAACCCAATACATTCAAACGTTTTTACAAACACACGCATAATCTCTGCACTTGCAACTAACTTTCAACTGAACTGACAAGAAATTTCAGTAGGCAGTCATTTTTGGCACTTACTGAAAGTCAATGGCAACTGAAATAACAGTGTTGCCTCTTTACAACAAGTTTTGCGGATTTTAATATAACTGAACTGATTTTAATATAATGTTTTTGTCATATTTAAATTTTTCAAAATATATTTTTAAAATAATTCACATTTTTTTTTATTGAAAATATATAAATTAAGCAGTCTTTGGCGTTTTGAGCGAAAAAAAAGTTAAAATTATTCTATTTCATTTATTTATTCTATTCGTGCTATTCATTTCCCCGAAAAAAAAAATTATGGTTTTCTATGGTAACGCTGTTTTAGGAGCTATTGTCTCTCCACTAACATTTTTAAATTGAACTTCCACGTTATTCTTTAAATATTAGTGCAACTTGCAAGAAAGTCGAGTATTTTTTCGACATTTTCGCTGATAATACGTACAGGGGACTTCCATGCAAGTAATTGTACGTGTAAACGCAGTGTGAGGGTCAAATATACATACGTACATAATTTGGAGGAAAAAATTAATGCGCAAATAATATTTCGTGTACTTTCTTTTAATACTGTGTCTATGTAAACACATCCCTGCGGCAAGAAAGATAAAACTAGAGATTACGCCATGCGCATGATTTCCCGTTAGATGACATAGTTTATCCTAAGCAAAAGTATGTATTTAAAAATCATCTAGGGCTGTGTTTGTATTGTTTCGAAACATCACTTGACCAATATGCGCAGAAGATTTCAGTTTTTTGTGAGAATTGTCGTAACCATGTATTGTATCAACCATGACCCTGCGGTGTTTAATATCGTTATGTTTTACATTAATTATTGTTCTCTTTTTATATTAATTTTACAAAATGTGGCTAAAACAAACATAAAAAATTTTAACTTCTTTGCTTGTTAATATTTATTTATTTTTTTCTGTTACAGGAATTAAACTGGAGAGAATATATTCATAAAAATTAACGCTATGTTTTCTAAAGAACTTGAATATAATCGTTCGATAACACTTTGATGCTGCCACGCCAGCGAGAAAACACGTTTAGCGATATGACGAAAATATCGCTGTGTTCAGGTGTTCGTGGCAAACGGTCCAAACCAGTCCAGTTAGCAGCGTTCTCAAGAACTAGGCATCGCCAAGACCACTTTACACCCATACAAAATCAAACTGACACAAGAATTTGTAACGACATATTTCCTCTGGTTGCTGGGGTAGAGCTCATCGGAGTCTAGGGCCGTGATCTTCTACAGAAATTTATGAAAGCAAAACCTTGGTTTTCTTATCATGTTATAAATCTTTATTTTTAGGTTTTTTTCTACAACAGATGACTTCTGGGACGGCTTTAGGGCGACGTAGCAATGGCGCGAACGGAGTGCCTAGCAGCGGTCTATTCGGGATTAGGCATTGTGATGTCTGGTGCGATGTAGCTACAACCACGAACAGGGTGTTCCACTAGTCCCTTAGTAGGCGTTTCACTCAGGAGTATGCAGCGGAATGTCTGGTGCGATGTAGTCACCATCACAGCCAGAACGCCCCACAAGTCCTGTAGGGCGCGTTTAATGGTTGATATTTACGACAACGTTGCAGCCAACACCGTCGTAACTATCAGAATCAACGTCGCAGCGAACAGTAGAAGCAGCGAGTTTACTCAGGAGTATACAGCGGAATATCTGGTGCGATGTAGCCACCACCACAGAAGCAGATATTTTACTCAGTAGTATGCAGCGGATTAGTATGTGCGATTAGCCACCACCACAGACAGAACGCTCTGCAAGTCCTGTAGTGCACGTATAGTGCAGGTAATATTTATTAAGGCGTTGTAGCCAACACTCCAATCAATATTATCTCCCATTTTCTTGAATACGCTCATTTAAACGATCTAGCCACCACTCTATTAAACGCACCTCACTCTAAGCGAGCTGACAGTAAATTAAACTTTATTGGCAAATGACTCGCCTTCTATACCGTTGAGGCTGTGTACTAGCAGATACACATACACTCAAACATATACACAGCATTTGCATTGTTGTATGTGCTCACATTGAATGCGACTATTGTCACCAATTATTCCGCCACAATTAAAAAAAAATCTAAAACTAAATGTTTTTATTCAGTATACTTATGTACATAACTTAAAAACTAATGAAGCCGATAAACTATTTCACGCGTTATCGGATTCGGCTCTGCAGAAAATGCGCTCAATTGGTTCGTCAATAAGCAAGATAGCAAACCCTGTACAATTAATCACAATTAAGAACATGCAGACCTAATTTTTTTTTTTTTTTTTTTTTTTTAAACAAACACAAAAACTGCGAAGCTTTTTTGCTTGTCTGCAGTAACACCCAGGGTCTGTGGCAGGAATCGAACCTGCGACCTCGAGACTGTTGGTCGAGTACTCTACCAAATCAGCCATCGAGGCACCCAATATGAGATGAATATAGACAGAGAATAATTCAATGGCTCGGTGGCTGAGTGGTTGAGGCGTCATGACTCGAGCTCAAATCTGAAAATAGGTGCTAATGAGCCAAAAAAAAGTTGATTAATTTTTCACGTCTTCTTCAATAAAAAATTATTGATCACAGCACATTTGTATTGTAAAAAATCCTTCACAATAAGCTTAAGAAAGGAAAAAATTGAACTAAATCCCGATGTGCAAATATACGAATACAAAAATCAAATTTAAAAATTATAAAGTTCAACAAAAACTCAATAATATTTATAATATTATTTCAATTTTCTTATAATATTTATAAGAAAATAAAATTCTTAATAAAATAAAAACTATTTCGAAAAATATTCTGTATTCAAGTTTTCTTCTATATCATCGTCAGTTATTTTACTATATCCCTTGAAAGTTGGATTTTAAAGCTGCACGAAAAAAGCTAAGAGCCACTGTATGCACATATTTGAGAATAAGGCGGATGTAAGACTGAAACATATAATTATTACGACATGAAAATATTATAGTGTTCTGAACAGGGAATGCAGGCAGGGCAACCCTAAATAAGCATAACTACAATAGAAGAGAATTAGCGTATGGAATAATCGAACTTGCTTAATTTAAACCATGTCAACTGTTTTATAATGGAAAACGTCTAATGCTTGTTATTAATGCTAATTTTAGTCATTTTATTTTTGAGTTATACATATATGCTCTTTTCTTTTAGTGTTTTAGTATTGTATAAAAATTAAATTTACAGGTAAACTGCTTCTAATATATAATTGTTGCAACAAAAGAAGAACGTTGGAAAGTTCAAGTCAAATGTTCACAAACCCTACTCCCTCGTTCCACCTCCTCACAACCTATTTTCCTAGTTCTGCTACAATGCACTGCATATGTAGGGGTTATCCCCTGAGTACTGGTCCAAGAATACAAAAAAAAAAAAAAGAAATGTGAAAGATTTGCCATTTATAAATATGGTTTGTAAAACTTAATACAAATCTTTCCACCATTGAAAATTTTGCTCAAAATAAGGTGGTGAAACTAGGCGTTTGATGGAGTGTGCCACGATGCACTACTGCCAAAACTTACTGTTTTTGGTTTTGGTGATTTTTTTCCGTTTTCATCGAGATTTCTCAGAGACTACCCTGTACGAGTGCTCCTCCTATGAAACAGGTTTTGCATTGGCGTATTCCAAACCAGGGCACTCTGTTTTTCGGGTGCAGAGGGGAAGGAGGCCCTCGTTTGTTGTAGCAAATAAAACTCCAGGAAGCCGCATGACTTATGTTGTGTTGGCTTCTGCAACCCTTACCAACGGTATAAATTGGCTGAACAGGGATCAGCATGCCAAGTCTGATCATGGTTGAGGTGCTTACCTTGGCTGGAATATTCTGGTTGTGGCTTAAACATAAAGACGCAGGAATGGGGAGTTAATATCCCTGATAATTGTTGGTGCATGGCTTTTTTCGGGGGCTAACAACTTGTTTAAGGGCTGATGCTCTTAGTTGTGTTAGATTTCCGAATTCCCTAACAAGAATTAAAATTGAAAGTATGGGGATCAACAAAGCCTTCGAGGGGTTCTGCTTTGCAGACCATTTTGGTACTGATCATGGTTGAGGTGCCTGTTTTGGCTGAAACGTTCTGGCTGTGATTTACACCTAAAATCATAGGAAGAGGAATTAGTTTTCCTGATGGCTTTGGTGGATACTGGTTTTGGGGAGTATTAACTCCTGAGACGCTTTTGCCTTTTGAATAATTCACTCCAATGAATTGGTCCATCATCAGATTAGGTCGTAAAGGCAAGTGCTGCTGTAAATCTTTTTCATTCTATGTACGAGTTGTTTTAGATGGTGTCTTGTCAATCGAGTTTAAGAATGACTTAGGATTACCCCAAGGCTCGGTTCTTTCTCCTTCTCTAATGTTTATTTTTTAATAGACTTCTATATTAAACTTCTAACACTCTTTTGCAGATGACAGTAGCATTTGTCATACGTAGTCATTTAACTACATATATACCCAATCAATCCGAAATAGATACCAAGACACGTAATATGAATGAAACGTTTACAATATTCGAATGGGGTTATAAAAATGCTCGTAGGACCCACTGTTTTTTTGCTAAGGACCTTCACTGTACTCATAGAAAGTATAGATATTGAGGAATCATATGCTCTTGATATTCTTGGAATGAAAATTTAGTATGATGTTCGCTGGACTAAACACATTTTAGATAAAAGAATCATTGAACTGTATGTTTTTTTTTGTTTTGAAACGGTGTAAGATGTAACTTACTCCATCCGACCTCTTACTACTTATACCACCTATACCTGACCGAAGATGGATTGCAACTCTCATGTTTGGGCCAGTGCCTTAAAGTCTATCTTGGGCTTACTCGAACATATGTAAGAGAGAACAAAGAAGCATACCTGGGATAGAGAGTATTCAACTGACTCACTAGACCTGTAGTGAGGAGTGCGTTACTCTGTTCTATCGTTGCTAAAAACTAAAATGCGATGGCCCAAACATGGCCACTTTTTGATTACTGCCGGATTGTCATAAATGACTTACTGTGCAAGGAGTTGACAAAGATATTTGAAAAAATTGGATGCGTTACTGTGCATTATCCTACATATCAGTTCTGTTAGTGAAAGTGCGGCGGATAATCTGATCTTGTCTGTGCCATGATATTCTCAGCAGTTGAGCCTATGTTACGCATCACAGTGGCGTACTTTGCATATGAATTTGCACTAGATGTCATTTCAGTGACCGGTGATTTTTGTTCGATTATGAAAGACTGATCCGTTCGTTCATTTCCTTCAACCATTCGTTTTGACCGAACAGCAGGGCACAAATACTTATTGCTGGTAAGTTTTCCAAGCATTTATCAGCACTGCTATTTAAAATAAAAAAAGAAAAGGAAATATCTGATGAAGAACGCTCTAATCTTCTGTTTTAAAAATTAAGAGAATGACAAAAAATAAATCAAGTTAAAATTTACTTAATGCAAAAAGAAACTCTTTGTTGGTATATTTAATTTTTATAAATTAATTAAAAACAAATAAAGAATATATAAACACGTCACAAAAAAGAAGAATATGAACGGTGCAGTATTGAACGAAAAGTGTTTAGTTTAACGACCGGCTCACTTCGTTCACCTAGATGATCCATACAATTTAACCGGTTCGTTCATGAACGACATACTTAGCTCTAATTTACACCACATAAAATACAACTTATGCAAAAATCTAATAGCATGTTCAGGCGAAGGCTCATATTCGAGGTTCGCTCCCTTATTCGTGGTTTTCAGCCCAATCTTTATTGAACCAACATGATTCGTCATACAAAATTTTATGAGCGAACCAACTTGGTTCATTTTGTATCTTGTTGCGAACTATTTAAAAACGAACTATAAAAAAAAGTGGTCGAATACTACTTTAAAAGAATTGACTCATACAAATAGTCTAGAATTTAAATAACATGCAAGGTCCGTGCTTTACAATGAAATAAAAGCCTCAACCAAATAAAAGTTTTATATATATTTTCTCTGACTTGAGTTTTAAAACCAGAAAGTGGATAACCCGTTAAAATTACCTCACAATGAGTCACACGCTTTCGCATTAAAATCAGTTATCAAAGTTCAGAAACCAACATATGTATGTACATATTTTATTAAAAGCAAACACAAAGAGCTTTTATATTAAAATATTAAGTTTAATTTAAAAAGTATTTAAGTAATTATTTCAATACAATTTCAGTTCATTTATTTAGAACAGGTTAATTAAAGGGTAAAAAGGTGATTAAGTTGTTAGTCAGGGGAAAAAATGTTCAAATAAATACTCATAAAAAATCTTGTAATTAGGTTTGAAAAAGGGTCAGTATATATTTTCTTGAATTAAAATAATTGAATTTAAATATTTGAAACTCTATTTTTTGGCATAATAATGATCACTTTTAATCATGTTGTCATAAGAGGAAGTATTGAAACGCTTTAACCTTTTTGTCAGGAGATGATGCTGACCTTGTATAATAATTTAAACTGTGGCGGCTTATTCTCGTATATGGGTCAAGCCCAACCCTTATTGGTAAGGTTAGATCTAGATAATGCAAATATTTTAATCGAATATTTATTACGAGCGCGGTGAAAAATATTCGTAAAAACCTCAGAGCATAAAGCTCAACGAAGTGCTATTAGATATGCTTAAGCTATAATTAAATAACGAAAGCAAAACACTTTTTAGCCAAAGTGCTTACCTGTAGTATTACGATACCGTTCCAGTAGTTTCGTTTTATTAACCATTGTAGTAACGATAAAACGGAGCCTTGCGGTACCCGTGAATTAATCTTGAACTCGTTTGATGAGGCCCCATCCATAACAACTAGTATAGTGCGGTCTCTGAGAAAAATCGATAAAAACCGAGAAAAGCCATCACCAACACCAAAGTCAGTAATTTTTGGCAGCAGTGCACCATGCCACACTCTGTCAAACACTTTGGAAATATCCAGAGCCACCGCTTCACTTCCACCGAAATAATGGATTGAATGGCACCATTTCTCTAAGAGATATGCCATAAGATCACCAGTAGAACAACCCTTACGAAATCCATATTGACGATCACAAAGTAATTTATGCGACTCAAGATACCTCATATTGTATCGGGTGGTTAAATTTCAAGGGCCGATGTTGAATGTGAACCACACCTAAACACCAAGTTTTTTTTTTCCGAATTTTATTTGACATTTCTCTATTTCAGATTTACTCAATTTGAACCATGGAGAGATACACAATCCAACAACGTGTTAAAGTTATCCAGACTTATTATGAAAATGATGATCAATTTTCGAAGAAAATCATCTTCAGTGATGAGCCACATTTTCACCTCAGTGGATTCGTTAATAAACAGAATTGCCGCATTTGGGCGAATGAGAATCCCAGAGTGACTGTCGAAAAACCAATGCACCCACAAAGAGTGACTGTTTGGTGCGGCATAATCGGGCCGTATTTTTTCCAAAATGAGGCTGGTCAGGCAGTTACTGTGAATGGTGTTCGCTATCGTGAGATGATAACGAACTTTTTATGGCCCGAATTGGAAGATATGGATGTAGACGATATGTGGTTTCAGCAGGACGGTGCCACTTGCCACACAGCTAACGAAACAATTGCTCTTTTGCGCAACAAATTCAATGGCCGTGTTATCTCACGTAATGGCGATGTCAATTGGCCGCCAAGATCATGTGATTTGACACCGTTGGACTTTTTTCTTTGGGGTTATTTGAAAGAAAAGGTGTACGTCGATAAGCCAGCAACAATTCAACAGCTAAAGGATGAGATAATTCGGCACATTAACGGCATAGAACCTCCATTATGCCTCAGGGTCATCGAAAATTTGGACCATCGGATGGAGGTGTACCGCTGTGGTCGCGGCGCTCATTTGGCCGATATTTTGTTCCATGCATAATTGAATAATACCAATATATCATAATAAAATAAAATTACAATAATTTCCTAAATAGTTTGTGTTTTATTCAAAATCAACATCGGCCCTTAAAATTTAACCACCCTTTATTATTGGAAAAAGCTGGTCATACATTTATGATTCAAAGTATTGTCCATGGCTGGCCACTACTTTCTTTCACCTTTCGGGTAGCGTACGAATCACGCGTTGAAAAAACTGAAAACTTTTGAAGCGATTCACGAATTGATCCAATTTTTTACTTACTCATAAGACTGTAAGTGCTGGTCAGCCAGGCCGTGTATCATTAATGGAAACAAGTGACAGTCCGAGAGAGCCATGGGGTCGAGCACTGTCATGCGATAAAATCACTTTATCATGTCTCTCGTTGTACCTAATACAATTTCTTTTCAATATTTTTTTTAAAGAAAGTACAGAGTTGAACAACGTACCAAAATGATTGAACTAGTTTTCAAATTAGCAATTCATTTGTCGTAGTCTGAAGAAAAATTCTTCCAACTCAAAGCTTTGGAGCTGCTGCCCAAAGAAAAGTTTTAGTCAATATGCTCAAAATATTCCTCCTAAGTAAATATTTTAATAATACCTGTCAAAACACAAAAACAATCTTTTTTCGTTTATATACGTCTCTAGGTGTGAAGAACCTTTCAAACAAATAAACAGCCGTTGATTGCTACGATTTCTTTTTTGAAAGTATCAAAAAGCAGAAAACAAAAACTCAAACAATTGTGTTTAATTTACTATATTGGCTTCTAACATTGATACCGATCAAAAAATTATAAACAGTTTTTCCTTTATGTTTCCTAGCTTTCTATATTTCGACATTTCATAGGAGCTACCCTAATCACTAGTAGAATTTGAAAATTTTTTAAAGATGTTCTCAACCATTCAACTTTATACCCCAACAATCTAAATTATTATTTGGATGGTACACTTTATACAAGTATAGAGATAAAAGGTAAGTATAGCAAAAATAGAAATAGTAATTAAGAAAGGTAAGTACAGGGTATCCGCCGGAGACGTATACTACTCGCAGTAACTCCATTGTAATACTGGCTGTTGTTGATACCACATGTTAATCAAAGCATGCAGCTGTGGCGCTAAAAAGTTTTGAATCATATCACGATATCGCTCCCCATTCGCAGTTACCGTTTATTTTCAAATAAGTAAGGTCCAATCATTCCTTCTGATAAAAATACACACCAGACTTTCACTTTTAATGGATGCAAAAGTGACGACGAACAATTTGATGGTTTTTCATTGCCCAGAATTGACTATACTGTTTATTCACCTATGCATACAAATGAAAATGTGCCTCATCACTCATCACGATTTTTTCATAAAAATCGGGGTTGCCATGAGGGAGCTGTGACATCTTATTGGCATATATATCTTGTGGAAGAAGCTCTTGTGTCAACTAAATCTTAAATGGGAACAAATATAATCCATGTGCAAAATTGTGGCCAAAGATGTTTTTTGAAGACCAATATCCTGAGCACGGCGTCGAATTGAGGTTGATGGATTTTTTTGGAACACTTTCTTGAGCAACAGTGATGTTTTCAACCAATCTTGCAGTACGTTGTGGTTCATGCTTAAGAATATCACATACAGATCGTCTTTCTTCGAAATCATTCACTATACTATAAATAGTATATGCGGCGGACACCTAGTATACTCGTAACAATAAACTGAGAATGAAAACAAAGAATATATTTGCATGGTAAGTACAAAATGTTTTTTTTTTTTCATTCATTTATTTATTGAATCTTCACAAAGTGAACTAACAATAAGTATTCGAATCTTAATACTAAATACATAAAATTAATTAAGTCCAGCCAATGCTAGACAAAAATGTTTTATTTCGCACGGTCAATATCATTAAAATCATCTATTTAACGTTCTGATGGTGGCAAGGGTATCCTTTCTTCTCAACCGAGAGTGGCTGCCAAAATTAAGTATGTTGTGCGCAAGAGGATTTACTCGTAGGTGAAGTTTCAGCTTACTGATGTACATAGAGAATTCATCTATACCAGCGGAACGCACAGATCCTTGTGAATTCTTAAGTTTCTTACGTACCATGAAGTTGCAGTAATCATTCGAAGAATTTGGTTTTGTCGTCTTTATATTTTTTCAATTTTAAATGTTGAGGCGGTGCCCCATAATTGAATTCTGTTCCACCATAGGTGGCCCAAAGTTAAACTTTATTTTACGCATCAATCCGTCGTGCCGTACTTTGGTAAAAGCTTGGGAAATGTCAGTGAATAGAGCTGAACAATTCTTTTTGTCTTCAAAAGTCTCTCTTATGGCGTTGACTAGTCTGTGTGTTTGTCCGAAAGCCAAGTTGGTGATTAAGGACACATCCTACATCATTCAGTATTAGAGTCAACTTTGCCATTAGCAATTTTTCAAACAGTTTTGAAATTGTTGGCAGCAGACTTATTGGTCTATATGACTCCACCTTTTGCATCTTAGTAATCATAGAGACATTCCACTGTGCAGGATTTTTTTTATTTTTTTTTATTTTTTTTTTTTTTTATATTGGACCAGTATTCAGGGGATGACCCCTACATATGCAGTGCATTGTACCAGAACTAGGAAAATAGGTTGTGAGGAGGGGGAAAGCGGGAGTATTGTTTGTGAACATTTGACTAGAATCTTTCAACGTTATAACAGACAGGAAACACTTCTGCAGGCAACTTGTTCCACAGACGAAGCGTGCGGCTGAAAAACGAATTCTCTCTGTAATGCGTCGATGCTCCAGTGAGTCAATAGAGTTGGATACCCTACTGTCACCGATGAGCTTCTTCGCCTACTTCTGCACACGGTCGAGTAACCCCAAAACAGACTTTGAGGCACCGGCCCAAACATGAGAGTTGTATTCCATTTTCGGTCGGATGTAGGTGGTATAAATAGTAAGGAGATCGGATGGAGTGAAGTACATCTTACACCGTTTCAAAAAACCGAGACACTTGAATGCTTCTTTAGAGATATGAAAAATATGATCAGTCCAGCGAACATCACACTGTATCTTCATTCCAAGAACATCAAGAGCATCCGATTCTTCAATATTTATACCATCCATGAGTACAGATGAAGCAGCATTTGCGGTCGTTTGTTTGTGCATCAATAAGCAACACTGGGTCTTACGAGCATTAAGGGCGACCCTGTTTTTACGACCCCATTCAGAGACTAATAGAAGATCACTATTCAGTGAATCATTCATATTTAGTCTCTTGGCAGCGATCTCTGATAGGCTGGGCCTATAACTAAAAGAGTACGAGTGACAAATGCTGCTGTCATCCGCGAAAGAGTGGATAGGGTTGGAAGTTTGGTAGAGAAGGTCGTTGAGGAAAATAAGAAATAGGGTAGGAGAAAGAACGGAGCCCCTGAATTAATCTTGAACTCGTTTGATGAGACCCCATCTATAACAACTCGTATAGAGCGGTCTCTGAGAAAGCTCGATATAAACCGAGAGAAGTCATCACCGACACCAAAAGCAGTAAGTTTTGCCAATAGTGCACCATGCCACACTCTGTAAAACGCTTTTGAAATATCAAGAGCCACCACCCTACTTTCACCGAAATGATGGATTGAGTGGCACCATTTCTCTGAGAGATATGCCATAAGATCGCCAGTTGAACGACCCTTACGAAATCCATATTGACGATCACAAAGTAGTTTATGAGACTCCAGATACCTCATAAGGTGATGGTTAACCATGTTTTCCATTACTTTGGAGAGTGTAGAGCAAATTCCAATTGGGCGGTAATTTTCGGGGTTATTTGCCATACCCTTTTTGGGTATTGGTGTTACATTAGCAACCTTCCAGCACGATGGAAACTCACCAGTATGGTAAAGTATGCTGAAGAGGCGTGCTGATGGACGCGCAAGCGTAGAAGAACACTGCTTCAAGACCAGTGCTGGAATGCCATCCAGTCCAGGAGTTTTGTTTATATCAAGGTCTTCCAAAACCCTTTTAACTGCTCGCGCCCGGAAGAATATCTTCGGCATAGTTACAGATACTCTTTCGAGCTCGGGAAGTGGCTGACTGCTTTCCGGCAAGCAGGAATTGCTTGCGAAGATTTCAGCCAACAGGTTAGCTTTGTCAACCGGGTCTGTGAATCCTTGGTCATTCTTTAAAAGAGTTGGAATTGATGAACTAGCACTGTTCTTTACTCTCTCTACGAAAGACCAAAAGGTCTTACTGCCCCGAGGAGCTGCAAGGACCTTGGCACGAAAGCGCTGTTCGTGAAGAAACTTTTCACGCCTAAGTACCTTGGCACACGAAGATCTTGCCTTTTTGCGTAGCAAATCAGTGTATGGGGTTTTGTTTAAACGCCAGTTACTGAATGCTTCCTCTCTGGATCTGACTGCGGTTTTGCACGTCTGATTAAACCAAGATTTTGCTTTTGGTTTAATCGAAATCTGCTTGGAGGGGATGAATGTTTTCATCCCTAGCAATATCATGTTCTCGACCATTTTTGCTGAAGCATTTATGTCGTTATCTAGAAAACAAAGTTTCCAATTAAAATGCTCATAAAATTGGTTGAGCTCAGCCCAACGCGCCTTTTCGTAAATAAATATTGAACGTTTCGTAGCTGATTTTTAAACGTTACGAAGTCCCGAGATCGAAAAGGAGGCAGAAATGGTGCAATGATCCGAATTGCCGAGAGGTGCACTAACTCTGACTTCATACTTTACAGGGTGTGAAGTCAGGAATAGGTCAAGTGTGTTTGAATGGTGCCCTTCAACACATGGAATATGCGTTGGCTCATTCACTAATTGCGCTAGGTGGTTGTGCGCAGCGAATAACTCGACATATTGGCCTTCTGGAGTTGTATGACTCGAACGGCGAAGCCAGGATGAGTTGTGAACATTGAAATCACCAGCAACAACGATTTCACTGCTCGGACATTTTTCCAGGATCTTCGATATGGAGTCGGAGAGGGCATCGAAACCAGAAAAGGTAGTATCCCTCACCGCATTTGGACTTCTGTATAGAAACCCGAAATGCAAAAAGTGTGACCTGATTTTGAATTTAACCCAAAGACAGGTAAATTCTGCATCATGCATGCTTAATGGTTGCTGGCATTGGAACACAACTTCATTGCGAATGTAAATTACAAGGCCCCGATGGAAGTTAAAGAGGGATAGGAATTGATACCCAGGTATATGAAAATCCTGATGCATTCTCAGATACCTGGGTTTCACATAGGGCGAAAATATCCGGCCGATGGAGACACGTGTGAGCATAGACGGAGAAGAAGTTCGTTCTCAGCCCACGTATGTTGCAAAAGTCTATTCTAAAGTTTCCCGCCATTGAGATAGAAAGATCATGTACAAATGCTAATTCTGCTGTGCTGGTGAGGCCGAAGTTAACTTAATACTGAAGGCGTAAAATGGTGTTAAAAATAAAAAGTAGAACTGTTTTATCCACACGGGGTAACTGTTCAAGCATTTTACCAGTAATTTGATCAATGCCTGGAGCTTCCTTGGGGTTTTTATTACCGATAACGTTTTCGACATCTTGAAAACTAAGTCTCAAAGACACAGGCGGTCTAACAGCATATGACGGAAATTCTGCTGTATTATTCGCTGTATCATATGTCATCATCCGATTTTCAAAATCGCTTCTTGCCGAGTTGAAGGTCACAAATGTGGCTATTACATGTCTTTTTAGACCTTTTGTCGCTTTCCACAGGAATAGTCACATTGAGAAGTACCATCCAGACTTTCCAAATATGTTTTACAAGAGGCCATTCTCTGGATTTAAGCAGATTTCTTAAGAAATTTACAAATTAAGGCAAATATAACAAATTCATAAACCTTTCGCCAACGTACCAACAATATACTCGCACGGCGATCATTACTTAATTTATACCTAAATTGAAAATTCAGGTTTCTATTATAAGCAAGGAAACCAATTAATTTATATTGTCCAAATCACTTTGGGCATAATATTTTGCAAAGCTTCAAGTATTGTGTTGTTGATTTCATCACGTATACAGTTTTTAATTAACGGATGCCTCTACATCTATTTATATAGATTTTTACTTTTCAAATGACCGCAAAGACAATAGTTAAACCCGGTGCAGTTAAAACCGGTGAACAGGGAGGCCAATTAAAATCGTTCTCCAAAGAACTCCATCCTGCGGATGGTTTACTATGGCAGACTTTAAAATATATTTTCAAAATTATCTGATATCGAACACCATGATGATTGGAACGAAAGCACTGTATATATTTTCGAAAAATATAAGCAAATTATTCTTTCTAACGTAACAAACGGTACACTTCAGTAGGTCACTGTTGAACTATTTTTCGAATTTTGCCATAGCCCAAAATTGAAAATAGGCTTCGCCTCTCATAATTATATATGTACGAACTAAATCAGAACTAAAGTTCAATGAATTAAACACGTTGTTTGTTAGTGTCCGTGTCTATTCAACCTCTCTCAATCATTTTTGCCAAATACTGAAAAGAAATATAAAACAAAATCATAGTAAGCAAATTGGAAAGTTAGGAATTCAAATCCCTACAGTAATTTTGGGCCACCTAGTACCTCGTTTTAGCACGACTACTGTGAGACAAGTATGAGTAAAGCTAAAAATTTTCCTTTGACACTTTTGTTTTAAATGATAACGACTAATAATTACAAGTTTTTATTTTTAAATATTTTGCCAACTTGCAAAAAATATAAATATTTCAATTGCAATGCAGTGAATTATCACGTTTTAGTTGTTTGTTTGGAAAATTACAGGTTCACATAAATAGCTTGTGATGATGTAAAAATGAATTACAGATTCAAAACCAATTTTTAAAAATCAAATACAGGATGTTTGTGTTTTTATACAAATTTCTTACAACTTTAAACAATATTATTTAAACTTTATCATTATTATAGATATCTTAATGAGCTAATTTATTACTCTATTCTTATAAATTAGACGCCGATAATTCTGAGCTAAACTTTCGGTATCTTTTCTAAAGTTAATTCTATTAGCTATTGGTACGTCTATTATCTCCAGCATCTCTAACATATAACGTTTTCTATAACTACTATTATATTAACTACAATATGGAAGCGTTATTAAAATTTGGATTGTGGTTTAAATCACGACAATATATCGACAAAGCTGTCTTCTCTGACGAGCAGACTTATGTCAGATCACAAAAAAATTTTTTTCAAATAATCACGAAGTTACATATCATTCAGTTCTCGTATGTAAGCAAAATTCAGTTAAATTTTTTGTTTATAAAGAATGTTTTTATAGAGGTATAACACATTAAGTTGGCAACGCTTTTTTAAATGGCGACCATTTTGTCAGCTGTTAAGGGATTTATGTTTAGTTTGTTTTGACATTTCACCATGAATAGACTGACGCCTGATCCACAAGTTCAAGTCGTGTCTATAGGACCAAAAAAATATTATCGTTGGTGCGAATTTTCATAAGCGAATTTTATTTAACGATGAAGTTCAGTTTTGTTTGAATAAATAAGTGAATAAACAAAACGGCAGAATTTGGAGTGATGATAATCCTCAAATGTATGTTGAAGCAACGTGACATCCAAAAAACTGACTGTTTGGTGTGCTTTATGTACTGGTGGAAGCAGTGGCCCATACTTCTTTAAAAACGATGCTAGTCAGAAAGTTAGGCAACTGTGACCACTATACAGCCATGATTACTAACTTTTTGGTTCACCAATTAAACCACAATGATGGGCAGAGGCTGCGGTTTCAACAAAGTGACGCAACATGTTACTTAGCTCGTGCCACAATTTGGTTATTGAAGGAAACGTACGGTGACCCTATAGGTTCACATATCGGACCTGTGAATTGACCTCCAAGATTATGCCTCCGCTAGACTATTTTCTCTAGGGATAGGTGAAGTTGCTTGGAGGGTAACATTCGCCGCGTTATTGCCGATATGGGGCCACAATTGTTGGAAAAAGTCATCGCTGGGACAACGAAATGGGACCTCCAATTTAGAGTACTTCTGAGCCAGCCATGGCGGTCACATGATACAAGTCATCTTTTAATTATAGTGCGAGACGATTACCTTTCGAATAATGTAAATTTCATCTTTGGTTTATTCCATTTTGGTTCTATACCTCTATAAAAAACACTCTTTAAATCAAAATGTTTAAAATGTTTTGTTTTATTAATTTAAAATTTAGATAGTAATTTGCTTGTGCAAACGTTTTCATATTAACGCATTTAATTATAATTATATACGTATTTAACTTTAAAAAGTGTTAAAGCCAGACAATACGAGTATTTATTTTTATTTTATTAATTAATCATTTGAAGCAATTTATAAACATGACTATTATTGACATGAAAAAAATCTGAAGATAGAAACGGCTGAAATATTTATTGATTGCAGCAACAAAAATTTTAATTCACATGATAACGCATGTACGTCATCAGAACATACTAATTACGTATATTTGAAAAGCACACGTGTTTTTGTAATCCTCTACGCCTCTTTGTCGAGAAGAAGGAAGAAGCCAAGGAAATCGTGCATGTTTATAAAAAGCAGTATTACAAAATAAATTTGAAATCAGTTTATGTCTGAGATATACTTATGTGGTATATACACACTAGACAATATTAATCTGCCTGTACTTTGTTGCAGCAAAGACGTAATAGTGACTATCTAAACCAGGGGTGCCCAAAAGCTCTTTATGGAAGAGCTAGCACTAATATATTTAAGGGAAAAAATTATATATTTTTTGTTGTAAAAAGCAAAACATATTTACAAAAACAAAATTTACACTGATAATCGCTGTCGTCAATGTTTACCAGCAAAGCAAGCGAAAGTGTTGTTGCTTTGCTCTTGCGTGTGTACAGTGAAGAGCGACAAAAAGATATATAAGACATAGTTGTTTGTGTATTTTTCATAGCTAGTGATGAGAGCAGTAGAGCGCTTTTGCAAAAACAATTGAGCTTTAAGCGCATAGGGCTTGGGCACATATGATCTAAAGATAAGAAGTTTTCAGAGAGGTTACTTAAATTTGAAATAGTACTTAAGTTAATGAGTAATTTCTTTGTTTTGTGTGTTACAGATCATGTAGCAACTTACGTTTATTAAATCTGCACAATTCAACATGAAAGACTTGCATTGCAAAGTGCGATGAAAACACTAACTTCAATTTAAAGTTAAATGTAGACCGCTCATGTTGAAGTTTGCTTAAAGTTATAACTTGGTTGTTAAAACATTTAAATTGGAAACTCTGCTATAACGTAAATTGAAAACAGCCTGGTATTTGTAGTTGTTTTTCGCCATTTTTATTTTTTACTATGCGAATAACTCTAACACCACGAGACGTGTACTCCGCCTTAAACAGACAGATATTTAAACATCAAGTTTTAACTTCATGTTTTAACTGCGTTGCAAGTTAGGTGCAGACTGCATGTAATCAACGTCTTTAAAAGTATGTCACAGTGTGCGGAAAGTTATTTCGGGCAACATGTGAGTATGCTTTTCTTTGCTTACCATATACTAGAGTCTTTTAACGTGTATATTTTTGGGTTGGCTATAGGTATTTAAACACGGCTGAGTGACGATTATAAGCTGAGTAATAGACAGGGTAGACATAAGTATCTTAACATTTAAATCGTAGCACCAGCGATGACAAGGGGATCGGAGTGGAGGAGCTACGAAATTGGAAACCGGCCTTTAGGGATTTAGTTTCATGGCATCCTTTAGCGGAGTATAACACGCATTTCGTGTACGTGAATACTATCGCAACAACGATTTTGCGACCGAAGCTAAACGCTATTTTTGTTATCATTTTAATATTCACGATAGCAATAATTCTTTAACGATTAAAACCATTAAGCAGTGGGTCCAGAAGCTTGAGACGACTCGATCAACACTATCATCGATGGAACTGGAAAACGTAGAGCGAGGACGAACATGTGTTCGAGAACAACGCAGCCAATCTACTCATAAGCAGTCTGTGGTTTCAAATATGCCTAAGATCATCTCTAAATCGCATTTGATAACAAGATGGGACAATATGTCATATGCCAAATGACTCTTCAGAACTAGTTCATAAAAGTTTAACCAGAAAATCATATCGAAAAGAGGTAACATTAACTGGCCACCTTATAGCTCCGATTTGTCTTCAATTGATATTTTCCTTTAGGGATATTAATAACCAAAGTTTTCAGTAACATCCCGACGACCATTACCGAACTAAAGGAAAACAAACGCGAGGAAATGCAAAACATTCCAACCGAGCGATCATGGAGAATTTTCGATCTAGGTTGCAAGGTGTCAAGGTGAACAACATCGGAGTTAAGTGATGTAATTTTCAAAAAAGGAAAACTCGATTTCATTTACTTTCGTAATAAATAAACAGTTTTACAAACATGTGGTTATTTGGTTTTTACTGATAAATTCCAATGTTAAGAGTCTTATGGTCCACAAGCTACCTAGCGCTAGATGGTAGCACAAACAAACATTCTTTTTTTTTTTTCTTCTAAATTTTTCAGCTAAAGAGCATGATTGATTTTTGTTTTTTATAAAAAAGGTTTAACGGTATTTTATTTTCGATATTTTGATAACAATTTGTTATCATCCTCAGGAAAATTAAAATTTTCAATTAAGTTTTTTTTTTTTTAATTTTCCTGAGGATGATAACAAATTGTTATCGAAATATCGAAAATAATATACCGTTAAACGTATTAAGTTTTGTGTAAAAAATTTGAACATTTGAAATGTTGACGTGGCGTTTATGGGCAGAACACAATTTCAATTGTGGTCGAAGAAGTCGAGAAGATGTCAATGGCGATAATCGTCCTGGTCGCCCGAGCACGTCAACAATCGGCAAAAACATTGAAGCAGGGAAGAAAATGATTTTGGATAATCGTCGAATCACTATCAGAGAGGTTGCTTATGATGTAGGCATATTGTTCGGCTCATGCCAAGCACATTTTACGGATATTTTAGGCAGCGAAGATTGTCCCAAAATTGCTAAATTTTGAGCAAAAACAACGTCGCATTAACATCGCTCAGGAGCTGCTGAGCATCGTCAACGACGATCCAGATATCCTTAAAAGGGTCATAACTGGCGACGAATCATAGGTTGATGGCCATGACATTGAAACCAAAGCCCAATCATCCCAATGGAAGCGTACAGAAGAGCCAAGATCGAAAACAGCACGTCAAGTTCTGTCAAATGTGAAGGTTTTGCTCACTGTTTTCTTCGACTGCAATGACGTGCATCAAGAATTCTTGCCACAAGGTCGTACGGTCAAGAAGGATTTTGTACCATGATAACGCACCAGATCACACATCGATGCTTGTGCATGAGTTTTGGTGAAACACAAAATCGTAATCATGCCTCAATCACCGTAATCACAGGACTTGGCCCCCATTGACTTTTTCCTCTTCCTAAAATTAAAGACACCGCTGAAAGAAAAACGTTTTGCTGCGATTACCGAGATAAATGAAAAATCGAAACAGGAGCTGTTGGCGATACCAAAAAGTGCGATTCAGAAGTATTTCGAGGATTGGAAAAAACGCTGGCATAAGTGTATTATAGCTGAGGGGGATAACTTTGAAGAGGATAAGATAGTTATTGATGAATAAATAAATACTTTTTGAAAAAATTTAAAATAGCTGTTATTTTATTATCAGAGCTCGTATATTTTCTTTGACGTTCCATTCTTTTAAATGGTTTAAAACGAATTGAACTCCTATTTTATCATATGCTTTTTCTGATAACAGAGCAGTGGTTATGCCTAGGTATGTATTTAGCAAGGTAAAATTCTACATGAATCAGCAAGTCAATATTCGTACCGTTCAGCTGAGAGGCAAAACACTTTGAGAATCTTCTGTACAACATAGCTTTTACTATATAATAAGCAATACCACATTACAATTGAATCCAATTTTGAATTTTAAATTTTCACGTATAAAGAATTGTTTACAATTAGTATTAAAATAATGTAAAATTTTCATAGCCATTCCACCTTGCCTTTCAATTGACAAGCGGAATTATTAATTTGAAAAAAAAAATTAACAATTTGTAAGCGTCGTTCTGGTGGAAGTCACATGACATTCGAGTCCCGACTGGCAAATTTATTTATTTTATTTCGCAAATAACACTTCGAATGGCTGTTACCAGGTGTTCAGTTGTCTCTGACATATCGAGGTAAACGTGATCTTGGTGACCAACTAATTGTGCCACTACGTGAAATTATTCTTTCAGTAAGCTTAATAACAGATAATTGAGGTACGAAAAATTTTATAGTCATGCCCCATGACAGTAACATACTGACCACCAACGTTTTTGAAGACATATAGGTTAAGGAATCCGCCAGCTCATAAAGTGCAACAAACAGTAATTTGTCTTTCGATAAAAGCTTTTGGACTATCATCACTTCAAATTCAACGTTTCTGCTTATCCTGGTTCCCATTCAACCAAAAATAGGCTTAATTGAAGAACAGTTTTGAGTGAAAACTCAATATCAGTATCAGTATAAACTGCAGCGAATGTGCTGCCGCCGAACTGGCATTTTTATCCGTAATGATAACTAAAACTAAGTTAAATAAAAAGTAACTATATTAAATTAAATATCAAGTAAAGCAGAGTTGACAACTCAAAGTTGTAAACCTCTAAAAAAAACACCCAATACATGATATGGTAATAATACTATGCAGAAAAATTAGCAATCCCGAATAAGGGTAATTTTGCAATGTCAAATTCAAACATTTCTTCATATAGTTGTAGTCGTTTAATGAAGTTTTAATATTCATGCCCAAATTTATTTAAATCAGTTTGGGCCAAAAGCTTTCGTTCTTAATTTTTCAGTAGAATTGCGGATATTTTCTATAGCATATTGTGATACAAAATGTTAATTTAAACTACAAAAAGCCTTGTTTTATCAGGTATTTTTAAATCATTTTACACATTTACATGGAAACATTGATTTCAAGAGTGCAAAATAAAAAATACATAATTGAAATGAACTTTGTTCAAATTCAATCAATTTGTGCCTGTTGTTAAATGTTGCTTTCAAAATTAATATGAAAAACAAGTTGCTGACAGAAGTAAGAACCAGCGTTACTAAGAACTTTAGGAAGAAAATCATATTTTTAAGAAAAATATCATCATATTTCTTTTTTAATACAAAATGTTATTTAAAAAAACTAAGAAGACATCTCACTACATGCAATAGTTCCACGCATTGTATTTTAAAACAAAGCCAAGAAGCAGTAGAACAAACACTTCATAGTTTGGAAACACGTATACGACAGTGCTTAACAGTACTTGAATTCTGTTTCATAGCAAAAACCAAAAGAAAGCATCAGACTAAAGAAAATAAACGATGACTCATAATAAAACATAGCGTGGACACTAAAACATTGGCACTGACACATTGGCACATGAGCATACTTCCCAGTTGGCCAAGTCTTAACGACATCTTAAATGATGGGTACAAGACAATAGAAAATCGTGAAAGACATGTTAACGACACCTTAAACAAATTGTTGGCGAAATATTCACACAAATGGCCACTAAATCACGCAAGACCAAATAAGCGACGGTTTCCCTCACCATCGTCTACAATTGTATACACTACATTTTCCTCTACCATGTCGTCGACGAATACATAAGTGACAATATCCACACTACCTCGTCAACGACTGTGTAGGCGACGATTTCCATCACAGCATCGTCGACGATTGCATAGGCGACATAATCGTGGATAATTTTTCCATTGATATCTTCACTAAACAGTCGTTAATAATACCAAGTGATTTAATGAATTTTTTTTTTTTCTCATTCAATTATTTATTGAGTCTTCACAAAGTGAACTAACAATAAGTATTCAAATCTTAATACTAAATACATAAAATTAATTAAGTCCAGCCAATGCTAGACAAAAATGTTTTATTTTGAAACATTTTGTTTTCTCTTTTATTTTTAGACTGTATTATTTTTTATCTTAGCTATATACAGGTAATGTTTTTTTTTAATTTTTCATTACAAAAAAAAAATTTTTGTTGAACGCCAATGAGCGATCTAAATATAGTTTGATTCAAAAAATATATAAATTAACTTTTATAACAATAATACTCGAGAGCCCGTGCCTGGGACAATGTATTTATGTAAACAAGTAAATGTCCATACTATGGTTTATTGTAGTGCATAAGTATAGCATAAGTTAAAAGTAAATAAACGGACTTAAAAAAAAAAAAAAAAAAAAAAAAAGTTTTATTTTGCACGGTCAATATCGGTAAAGTCACCTATTTAACGTTCTGATGGTGGCAAGGGCGTCCCTCCTTCTCAACCGAGAGTGGCCTTCGAAATTAAGTATATTGCGTGCAAGACGATTTGGATGAAGTTCCAATTTACTGATATACCTTGTTGCGTACTTTGAAAATTCGTCTTTTACAAGAGGAATACGGAGATCCTTATGAATTCGTGAGTTTTTTACGTACCATGGAGCTGCAGTAATTGTTCGAAGAATTTTGTTTTGTTAATGAAATTTAACAATTAATTTTTTTCTGTATGCCGTTTGAAAAATCTACTCTATTTTAAATCATCAGAAAATTTTTATAAAATTATTGAAAGCGTCATAATACAATTTGTAGAGAAATATTTAAAATAACATAAAAATCTTTTACATTTTTTAAATCATTTAAAAAAATAAATTATGTGTAATTAATTGAAAAAAATATTTGTTCATTTTATACATACATAAGAGTAATTACATAGCTATAATACATATTTTTTACTTCACACAAAAAGTGTACTCAAAAAACTGACAATATGCACTGCTGTTAATACTCAACTGAGTAAAAATGTATACTCAAATTTTATATATTTTTTATTATTTTTTTAGAGTCCCGTTAACTTTTTTGCAGAAATATTTTACTTGAACAATTTGAAGACTAGATTGAAGGCATTGACGCCCATCCGCTCATTTTAACACAAAAATAAATTCTTGTTCAGCTTTTTTTAGAGTACCGTCCCAGATGAGCCAACTGGGTTTGTGTACAGCACTAGTGAACTAATATAAAGACAAAAACAATGAACAACAACAACAAATTTTATAAACAAAACTGAAGTAGAACATTATTTCAGTGCTTGAAGTTCTATTTTATTCTACTTCAGTTGGTTCTACTTGTGTTTGGTTCGGTTTGTTGTAAACGTTTATAAGACGAAAACGTCTACTCGTATGTGTTTAAAACATTTCGGCACTGTAGTGTTTGTTTTGAAATGTGAAAGAAGAGGATGAATAGTACTTGAAAATATTACGATGTTTTATAAGACATTTTTCTTGTGCTTGAGCAGCCCTCTAATGTGTATGTATTAAAATTCTTACTGTTTATTAAATAAGTGTTTATATTCAAACATGTCATACATACATATATACATATTGTCGTTACTCTGACAAAATAAGATCAGATAAAATTAATATTCAGTAGTTTTCTTATTTGTTAATTTCTTATTTTTTATTTGTTTAATTTTAAACATTTTTAGATTATGGCAAGAGCATTTTGTCATTACTAACAGCGCAATCCAAATTAGCACGTCAAGCGTAATTTATTTGTCAAAAATCCTCATGTACATAATATAAAATGTATAAGACTATCCCAAATAGTGCGGCGTCAGCGCTTTGCAATTGGATAATCCAATGTTGACAGAGCGTAAGAGAAAAAGCTTTACTGCCTCTTAGGAAAGTTTGCTTAAAAACAAATGTTACTCATTTTTTGCGGCCATTAGTAATCACACTTCAGACTAAATTAGTGACTCTAACACTTTTCATTATTTCTGTTTAGTGATTATTATTAAACAAGGTTAGTGAGCTATACTGTTTATGGCATAACGATAACGGTCTTATTCAAGTTACTACAGCGTAAATTCAGCGCGTTAAATTACGTTGCGCTTTACGTACTAATTTAGGTTGCACTCTGAGTAACCTTCTAAATATTATACATTTTCAAGAGTGATATCATCTATTCAAGAGATTACTTCAATCTGAAAAATGGTCCAACCGTTGTGGACAGCGAGTCACAGTGTTGCGGATTGATATTAATATTAAGCCCCAAAATACCAAATTTTTCCACAATGACAATTACGATTGAAACCCTAAACTTATTTTTTTTCTGTCATGTTACTAAACTAAAAAAAAAAAAAAAAAAATTTAAATGGAATTATTTTAGTGAGAGCAAGATCACTTGATGATCGCGCATAATTTTAATTTTCCCCTTTTATTATAAAAAAAAAAAAAAGAAACTGTAAAGAGTAAAGAATGTTGGTACCGTTGACAATTTGTTTTTGAGGAACGACTTTGCAAAAAAATATGAGGCGATCAAAAGGGCGATATTCATTAGCTGATAGACAGTAAATCGTGATAGACATAGTAAAAAACACAAAAGGAAAATAATTTTTGCAAGTGGTTAAAGAAAAAAAAAGGAAAAAGTACAGTTCTAATCTTAAATAAATAAAATAATAGTAAAGAACCCAAAAACTAAAATATATCTTGGAATTAATGGTGTTATTATCTATCCCAATTGTCATTACAATAAATGATCTTCGGGCTTCATGATTCAGCAGGTTATAAATCTACCTAAAGGCAGCAGCTTTAACATTACAACATCAAAAGAAGAAATGGGAAAAACCTCAGCAATTCCCATGGAAGTATCTTTAAAAAGTCTTTAGAATTGACCGTGATCGTGCCAACAAATTATTTCATATAAAATTAACTACTTGCTAAGTACCATATTTTATCCATATTTTCAATGAATTATAACCTAAAAAAACAAATTTTTGCCTAACTTGGAATTAAGCTTGGTTGAGGATATTATTTAATATAAAGTTATTACTAACCTGATCATCTTAATAATATTTATGTAAGAAAAGTTATAAGGTATATAAGTTATAGATATATAAGTTATAATATACGTACATAACTAAAACCAAAAGAAAAGAAAAAGAAAAAAAAATTAATTAAACAAAATTTACATTAATATGCTTATTAATTTTCTTATTCTCATAATTTTTATATTATTTTCATTGTCATAATTTTCAATAATTCTACACTAATGTAAGAAAATTTTAATAATTCTGTACTAATTTTCAATAATTCAAGTCAAAGTTAGGAAAACGAATTTTATAAAAAAAATATATATATATGTATATATATTTCGTAAGATAAAAAAAAAGGAAATTAGGTTTTTATTAACATTGAACAAACAATTTTGCATGGGTACTGCTAACCCTATTTTAAAGTTCTCATTGCAAAACATAAGTTGAAGATACATACATAAGTAAATATATTTGTATCTTTAGTTGAGAGTAAAACTCCAATTATTAATTTGATTTGAAATTTTTTTTTATTCCTGGAATTAGCAGAAAAGTGTTTCATTCCTAAGCTGGGCCCATCAAAGGAGAGTAATAAAAAAAAAAAAAAACAACAATTACAACAACAAGCAACACTAAATTTACATGATAAGCATCTCTAAATTCTGTAAGTACATAAAAAAATTAATAATTAGCTTTTGCTCTCTTAAGTTCTTACCATGATCAATTATATTTAATTCCATTCATTCCTTTATTATATTAACTAAATCAAATTGATAGAATCTATTTTCCTTTTATTTCGGGCTATTCTTTTTTTCATTATTGGCAACAAAAATAACGAGTATAAAATTTATATGTAAAATAATCTTTTATATAAAATAAATATGAATGTATTGAATTTGCAAACATGAATCACTAAGATTTTAAAATTTCTTTGGGAATGACAGGCTTAGATTATTTCTATTTAGGTTTATAAAAAAATCTAATGGGGACAATTCAATAAAATAGAGGGTACTGAATTGTCAGTGGAGTTTAATTATAAACAAAAGGGAGGAGTGTAAATGTACCCGTGGCTAACACCGAGCCAACTCATTGCATGCTTACATACATATGTAATCAAGATTGAACTTTAGTTTCTGAATTCCACTTTTGGCATGAAGTGGATTTATATGCTTACGCGTTTATTTTTCAAGCGGGTAAAAGAACCTCAATACAAATTCCTGGAGCTAGCTGGAAACAAGACATCTAAATGCCTCATTTTTATTTTACTGCTATGAAATATAATCTCACGATTAAACCAACGCGTAACATATATGGCGCCCAACGACAATCAAATTAGTTCATTTCTGATCTTTAAAAAGGAAAAAAGTTCATTTTCATTTAATAACATCTAATGTTTTTTTTTCATTGTATAAGTCCTAGTAATTGGAATTTATTAGTCTGACTCTAGTAGCAATACAATGCAATTTTACATGTTGATCTGTTACTTAACTGGTGTCAATGTTGTCATTAATAGTCCTGAATTCATAAAAATGCAATTGGTTCAGTAGCATATAAGATTTTAGTGACATTGTGTTAGCGAAGCTTGAAAAGTCCTTTTAAGAATAAATACAGAATGTATTTTTAAAAGCTGCAGTCAAGTTGATATCACACTATAAGTAAAAACACGTATGAATGAACGTATGTAAATTGTAACTGCATGTATTCCAAGATCTTTTTTTTCCTACTTACAAAATATTTTTTTTTGCTTGTTGTTCCCAAAGAAAAAAAAATATTATTTTTCTTTGTTATTTTTACACCCACATTTTCATTGCATTAGAACGAATAATTTTGCATTCATATATTTTTTATATTATAGTATAGGAATTATTTTGAATAAATACAATAAATAGTTTTATATATTATCATTTCAATCAATTTATTTATTAAGGTGCTGTTTACTCGTATTTCTATCTTAATTAAACTCATTATGAACACACGTTCAAGGGCAACCAGCAATTCTAAAGAACGTAAGAGAAGCTCGTCAGCTTCTCCCGCTAAAAGTATGCCTAACACTGCAAAGCAAATCTCAGTACCTAAGGCTGATCGTAACTTACCCTCATATTCAGGTTTATCCAAGTTTCCGCAACAAGTTCCTGCTACAGGAGAACGAAATGAAAATTCTAACTTAGACTCAAACACAACGAGCATAAATATGACCTCACCTTTCGAATCACTTATTTCAATGATGGAACAAACAATGCATGATACAAGAGAAGAGTTTAAAAGAGAACTGAGTTCCTTAAAAAACAGCATTTCTCTTATTACTGCCGAAAATAATAGCATACGCCCACAGTGGCAAGCTTATAATATGCACGATCAGGGTCCCAACCCAATTAACAACTGCAACAGTAATAAGTCTGCTCCAGTCAGTTCAAATATTAATTTAGATAATTGGAAAATAACTTTCGATGGAACAGGTTCCATCTCAGACTTTTTGTTCAAAGTAGAAACGCTAAAGAACCGTACCAGATGTTCAGACGAACATATTTTGTCAAACTTTCATGTGTTTTTTAAAGACAAAGCCGAACAATGGTATTGGCTGTTCATGAAACAGAACAGGGAAGTATCATACCAAAGCTTAAAACAGGCGCTTACCAAGGAATTCGGATTCTGTGAATCTGAACATGATGTGTTGATAAAAATTTCGTTGCGAAAACAGCAGCACAAGGAGTCATATGACGACTTTCACACAGCACTCTTGTCAATGAATTCAAGGTTGCAAGCTCCTTTGCCTGACCACACTCTAATCGATATATTAAAAAGGAATTTACAGCCAAATTTAAGATTTTTACTATTTAGTTCCGAATCTAAAACTCTGAACGACTTCAGAGATATTGCCAGAAAAGCTGAGAAGGTTCTTCGAGATAACAAATCGTTAGGCATAAGTTCTTCAATAGGGCGTAATGTTAGTGAACTTGATTCGGCTTCAGTTGACGAAAGTGTATCAGAAACTTTAGACCCTCAATTGGAAGCAATGCAATTTACAAAAAGGGTGAATAAGCTGGATTATGCAAATATAAAATGTTGGAACTGCTTATCGCTTGGGCATTCTTATATTTATTGTGACAAAGATATCAAAGAGCGTTTTTGCTTTAAGTGTGGGCAAAAGGGTGCATTAACGCCATCATGCCCAAAAGGACACATCTTTCAGGGAAACCAAAAAACGGGCGAAATGGCTACCGGGGACCTTCGTCCGCTACAGAAAACCCCGAGCTTAAAATAATAACCGAGGTACCTGATAGGCAAGATAATGCAAACGCACAACCGCTAACGAAACAAAAAACGTATTTACATTTAAAGGACGTAGCAACACAAACCGTGAATTCAATCGAAAAAACAGTATTAACAACTAAAACCAGAAAAATATATTCATTACATTCATTTTCCAAAATACTTAAATGTAGACACCGATTTCAAAAAAGGAAATTTTACCGCAAGCTATTAGATTCAACTACCTTGAACTGTTCAGATGAACGACCGTTTTTGAGAGTGAAAGTATTGAACGATGCTATTGTTGGCTTACTTGACTCTGGGGCCAATGTTTCGGTTTTGGGCAAGAATTGTTTAGAGTTTTTACAACGCAATAGCATTTCATACACACCGTATAAGTCTGCAATATCCGTCGCGAATGGTGCGAAACAATAAGAAAATACCGATTTTTTTTAAAAACGCTACGAAAGAAATTTTGTTTTATCTAGTTCCTTCTTTAAGCCAAGAAGCTTATTTTGGAATAAACTTTTGGCGCGAGTTTGCCCTCGCACCAGAAATTATACCTTCAATTTCTTCTATTCGAAGCGACCATTGTGAAAATGAACAACTCAAATTCCATGAACTTAAGCCAGAACAAAATTTAGTTTTAGAGAAAACTATTTTGGAGTTTCGTTCATATGAAAAACACGGATTAGGATGCACAAGCCTACTGGAACACAATATTGATACGGGAAATGCAGATCCTATTAAATGCCGACATTATCCTTTATCTCCGCCCCGCCAAGAGGAAGCGTATGGGGAAATTAGCCGTCTTTTAAGCATGGGGGTAATTGAAGAATCGAACTCCCCATGGTGTTCACCAGTTGTATTGGTGCGAAAACCCGGCAAGGTGCGTCTTTGCATAGACTCGAGGAAGCTTAACGCTGTAACAAAGAAGGATTCATATCCACTTCCTCATATAAATGGCCTGTTAAGTCGTTTAAAAAATACATTTTATATATCTGGAATAGATTTAAAAGACGCATTTCTGCAAATAAAATTAACGCAGGCTTCTAAAGAGAAAACCGCCTTTGCGGTGCCGGGGAAACCCTTATACCAATTTAAATATATGCCATTTGGGTTGTGTAATGGGCCGCAAACAATGTCCAGGTTAATGGATATGGTAATACCGTCCCGTTTACGAGAAAATGTCTTTATTTATCTAGATGACTTGCTAGTTTGTAACTCTGACTTTGATACACATATGGCTTGTTTGAAGGAGGTGGCTACTTGTTTAAAGGCGGCGAACCTTACTATAAATATTGGAAAAAGTAAGTTTTGCCAAAGTGAAATCCGATACTTAGGGTATATGGTAGGCAATGGAACCTTAAAAGTGGATCCCGAAAAGGTGGAAGCAATCAGGAATTTTGCTATTCCAAAAACCCCTAAACAAGTTCGCCGATTTTTGGGAATGGCTAACTGGTATAGAACTTTTATAAATAATTTTGCTGATCTCTCCGGACCACTCACAGACTGTTTAAAAAAATCAAACAAACCATTTTACCTTACAGAAAGTGCAAAGCAATCTGTCGAAAAGTTAAAAGAAGCCCTGTCTTCTGCCCCAGTATTGTCTCAACCAAATTTCAATCGGGAATTCATCATTCAATGTGATGCCTCACGAGTTGGAGTTGGAGGAGTTTTGGTTCAAAATGATGACAATGGAAGTGAGCATCCAATTGCATATGTTTCACAAAAGTTAAATAAAGCGCAGAGGAACTATACAGTTACTGAGTTAGAATGTATGGCAGCAGTTATATGTGTAAATAAATTTAGGCAATATATTGAGGGCTTACCTTTCAAAATTATAACTGACCACTCCTCCTTAAAATGGTTAATGTCTCAAAAAGACTTAAGTGGGCGATTGGCGCGATGGAGCTTGAAACTGCAAAGGTTTGACTTTCAAATTGAACACAGAAAAGGTACACTAAACGTTGTTCCAGACTGTTTATCGCGAACGGATGTTGACGAAATACTGGGTTCAGAATTTTCTCCTGAAATTGATTGCAGTTCTCCACATTTTCAAAGTGAAGAATATAACAGATTGAAAAATACTATTACTGAAAATGATTCATCATTACCTGACTTAAAAATGGTTGATAATTTAATATATAAAAGAATCAGATTTAGGCAAGGCGTTGATAATGAAGAAAGCGAATTATGGCGATTATGGGTCCCCAGAGAGTTAACGAAGGATGCTATTAAGAACGCACATGATTCGGCGATTGCTTGTCATGGTGGGGTAACTAAAACTTTAGCCCGCCTTCGACAGAAATACTTTTGGCCCACAATGACAGCTGATGTTAAAACGTATGTAGACAACTGTGAAAAGTGCAAGATAATAAAATCGCCAGTTCAAATTTCAAGACCTTTAATGGGCAAACAATTCGTAACAAATAGACCATTTGAGCGAATGTATTGTGACTTTTTGGGTCCATACCCAGCAACCAAGGCTAAAAATACTGTAATTTTTATTTGTTTAGATCACTTTACCAAATTTGTTTTTTTGAAACCACTTAAAGCAGCAACCACAGCAAATGTTATCCTTTACTTACAAACAGAAATTTTTCCGACATTTGGTATTCCTAGATTTATACATAGCGACAATGGAAAACAATTTGTTTCAAATGAAATGAAAGAACTTTTAAATGCTAAAAACCGGATTTTATGCTCCACAACCAAATGCATCCGAGCGCGTCAACAGAGAAGTAATAACAAAAATTCGATACTTTTTAAAAGATCAGAAGGATCATCGTGATTGGGATAAATATATTCCTCAAATCTTATCTATCCTAAGGAGTGACTTTCATTCCGCAATTAAATGTTCCCCTTATTACAGCGCATTTGGGCAAAACATGGTGCAGCACGGGTCATCTTACAAAATCTTAGAAAAGTTGGGATGCCTAACAGGCGAAGATGTAGCTGTTTTGCCAAATGATGAACAGTGTCAAAAGATTAGAATGAAAATTCGACAGAATCTAAATCAAGCTCACGAAAAAGCTGCTAGAAACTACAATTTGCGATCTCGTCCCATTCAATTTGAGAATGGTCAAATTGTTTACAGGAAAAATCATGTGCTAAGCAATCAGTCTAAGGCAATAAATAAAAAATTCATGCCAAAGTATGTAAAGTGCAAGATTCGTGAGAAAGTTGGAAGTAATTTATACGATATAGAGGACATGAAAGGTGTTTTTGTAGGTAGATATCAAACATCAGACTTAAAATCTTAAAACAACATATAAAAGAGCCCGGCTTTCGTGGGTCGTGCCACACGTCTTAGCCATTACAAAATGTGTACGTTCTTATTTGTGGTATTTAATTCCCTATTCGTTATTCGATGTAAATATCTCTAGACGAAGTAGGTTTGTTGCGGATTGATATTAATGTTAAGCCCCAAAATACCAAATTTTTCCACAATGACAATTACGATTGAAACCCTAAACTTATTTTTTTTCTGTCATGTTACTAAACTAAAAAAAAAAAAAAAAAAATTTAAATGGAATTATTTTAGTGAGAGCACTTGATGATCGCGCATAATTTTAATTTTCCCCTTTTATTATAAAAAAAAAAGAAACTGTAAAGAGTAAAGAATGTTGGTACCGTTGACAATTTGTTTTTGAGGAACGACTTTGCAAAAAAATATGAGGCGATCAAAAGGGCGATATTCATTAGCTGATAGACAGTAAATCGTGATAGACATAGTAAAAAACACAAAAGGAAAATAATTTTTGCAAGTGGTTAAAGAAAAAAAAAAAGGAAAAAGTACAGTTCTAATCTTAAATAAATAAAATAATAGTAAAGAACCCAAAAACTAAAATATATCTTGGAATTAATGGTGTTATTATCTATCCCAATTGTCATTACAATAAATGATCTTCGGGCTTCATGATTCAGCAGGTTATAAATCTACCTAAAGGCAGCAGCTTTAACATTACAACATCAAAAGAAGAAAAGGGAAAAACCTCAGCAATTCCCATGGAAGTATCTTTAAAAAGTCTTTAGAATTGACCGTGATCGTGCCAACAAATTATTTCATATAAAATTAACTACTTGCTAAGTACCATATTTTATCCATATTTTCAATGAATTATAACCTAAAAAAACAAATTTTTGCCTAACTTGGAATTAAGCTTGGTTGAGGATATTATTTAATATAAAGTTATTACTAACCTGATCATCTTAATAATATTTATGTAAGAAAAGTTATAAGGTATATAAGTTATAGATATATAAGTTATAATATACGTACATAACTAAAACCAAAAGAAAAGAAAAAGAAAAAAAAATTAATTAAACAAAATTTACATTAATATGCTTATTAATTTTCTTATTCTCATAATTTTTATATTATTTTCATTGTCATAATTTTCAATAATTCTACACTAATGTAAGAAAATTTTAATAATTCTGTACTAATTTTCAATAATTCAAGTCAAAGTTAGGAAAACGAATTTTATAAAAAAAATATATATATATGTATATATATTTCGTAAGATAAAAAAAAAGGAAATTAGGTTTTTATTAACATTGAACAAACAATTTTGCATGGGTACTGCTAACCCTATTTTAAAGTTCTCATTGCAAAACATAAGTTGAAGATACATACATAAGTAAATATATTTGTATCTTTAGTTGAGAGTAAAACTCCAATTATTAATTTGATTTGAAATTTTTTTTTATTCCTGGAATTAGCAGAAAAGTGTTTCATTCCTAAGCTGGGCCCATCAAAGGAGAGTAATAAAAAAAAAAAAAAAACAACAATTACAACAACAAGCAACACTAAATTTACATGATAAGCATCTCTAAATTCTGTAAGTACATAAAAAAATTAATAATTAGCTTTTGCTCTCTTAAGTTCTTACCATGATCAATTATATTTAATTCCATTCATTCCTTTATTATATTAACTAAATCAAATTGATAGAATCTATTTTCCTTTTATTTCGGGCTATTCTTTTTTTCATTATTGGCAACAAAAATAACGAGTATAAAATTTATATGTAAAATAATCTTTTATATAAAATAAATATGAATGTATTGAATTTGCAAACATGAATCACTAAGATTTTAAAATTTCTTTGGGAATGACAGGCTTAGATTATTTCTATTTAGGTTTATAAAAAAATCTAATGGGGACAATTCAATAAAATAGAGGGTACTGAATTGTCAGTGGAGTTTAATTATAAACAAAAGGGAGGAGTGTAAATGTACCCGTGGCTAACACCGAGCCAACTCATTGCATGCTTACATACATATGTAATCAAGATTGAACTTTAGTTTCTGAATTCCACTTTTGGCATGAAGTGGATTTATATGCTTACGCGTTTATTTTTCAAGCGGGTAAAAGAACCTCAATACAAATTCCTGGAGCTAGCTGGAAACAAGACATCTAAATGCCTCATTTTTATTTTACTGCTATGAAATATAATCTCACGATTAAACCAACGCGTAACAACAGCTTAACGTCAAGTTTTTTGCCCTACTTAATTTGACAAATTCAACCATGTAGAGGTACACAATTGAGCAGCGCTTAAGGATCGTTGATGCCTTTTACGAAAGTGGCCGTTTAAATATTAACACATTCTGTGATTTGTTTTGTGCAAATATCAGCAAACCGGTACGTAGGAAATGAGAAAACACCTGTGCATGCTCGCCCAGCTTGTCCTGGTAGCGTATTTTTTCGAAAATGAGGTCAGCCAAGCAGTTACCGTGAATGGTGAAATGATCACGGATTTCTTGTAGTCACAAATTGAGGATATTGACCTGGCCGATATGTGCTTTAAACAGTACGGTGCCGCTTGCCGAACAGCCAACTTTTGTCCGAGATATTCATTGTCCGTGTCGTGGCGATGTTAATTGGCCTCCACGAACATGTGATGTAACACAGGTGCACTGCTTTACTTGGAGATATTAAAAGAAAAAGCGTACTTCAATACACCACGAGCTAAATGATGAGATAATTAGGCACATCAACAGCAATGAACCAAAATTGTATCTCAGAGTGATTGAAAATATGGACCATCAGGTATGTCATGGAAGCCGTGGCAAACATTTGGTCAATATTTTGTTTTACACGTAATTGCAATAAGTTGATAGAAGATACAATATTAAAAATTGGTGGATTCTGCAATTGCAAAGGAAATATTGATACAGACTTGATGTTCTGGGAATGAAAATTCGGTGTGATGTTCGCTGATAACAGTTTTTATTTCCGTGTCCAAAGTCATTGGTCATTAATTATTATAATTTTAGTATTTACTCATTAAAACTTGAATTATTTTTGTTAATGTAAAAATGTGTTATCAATATTGAAATACTTGAACTACAAATAAAGTATATTATAGCTTTTAGTCGATTATATTTTTGAAATTACCTTTTTGTACTACAATTGTTACTTACTTCCCTTTTAACTTCATTGCTGTAAAGTTTACATTAATAAACCACATTGAATTTAAACAGAAGAAGCTTACAAAGGGTGAGCATATCCGCCCATAATCTGAATGTGGATATTTAGAAATAAAACACAATTTACAATGTAGAACAAAAACAGCATTAAAGTGCCTCATATTTCTGAAATAGTGCAAGATATACTTCACTTTATCCAGTCTTCTTACCAATTATACCACCTATAACCGACCGACAATGAAATACAACTGTTATGTACGAACCGGTGCTTCAAAGTATATTTAAGAGTTACTCGGACGAGTGCAGGAGAGGGCGAAGAAGCTAGTTGGTGACGGATTGTTAGTCGACCAATTTTACGGCTCAGACAGGTGGCAACTTTATGCACTAAATTTGTACCTATGCTTAAGAGTTCGGGCCTTCTAATCCCTCCTGTATGCAATTTTCCAACATCAGCTCGGGAATGCACTATAGTTATCAGGGAAACTAATTCCCCTTCCTGCGATTTAAGATTTAAACCACTGCCAGAACGTGCCAGCCAAGGTAGGTACTTAAACCACGATCAGCATCGAGATATTCTGCAAAGCAGAACCTCCCGGGGGTTTTGCTGATCTCTTTTCTGCCAATTTTAACCCCTGATAAGGGTTTCAGAACTCCAACACAACATAAGTCATGCGGCTTCCTAGAGTTTTATTTGCTACAACAAACGAGGAATTAGAGGGGTACTCTATGCCTCAGAAAGACTGCCCTGGTTTGGTTACGCCAAGACAAAACCTGGTGTCCAGGTTCGGTAGTCCCCTTTTTTGACTTACTAGAGTGCGTTACACTGTTTTATTGCTACTATAGTGGATTTGGCGCTGACGAGATCAGCGATATTGCTCGCAGTTCGGTAGCTACTGTTTTATTGCTACAACAATGGATTTGGCGCTGACGAGATCAGCGACATCGCTCGCAAAACCCGAATCATTTTTCTATGGAATTCGCTACAGTTAGATGATCCAGAGGTTTGTGGAGATGAAAATTTATTATTTAGATGTAGAGAATATGTGGTTTCAATGAGATACTGCCACTTGCCACGCAGCCAGAGAAACAATAGATCTTTTAAAAGAAAAATTCGACAACCGCATTATTTGCTGTAAAGGAGTTTACTACTGTTCTTGACCACCAAGATCGTGCGATTTGACACCTTTAGATGTTTTGTGGAGTTTGAAATCGAAAGAGTTTGGCAATAATCCTAGAACAGTTCAATAACTTAAAACCAACATTATCGAGCAGATATCAACCAATGACAACAGTTTATTGAAAAACGTGATCGATAATTATTGGTTGGGAGCCTGCCTGTTGCCTCCGTTTTGAACACTCGTTATATGTTTAATATGGTGTTTGTGGGACACGAATGAGTGATATGACTAAAAAGTTTATATGAAATATACTCAATATATTGAGTGTATTTCGTACAAATTTTATATAAGACGTATCACTCAGCCATTTCCCATAAACACCACATAAAACAAAAATTATAGTTTATATAAACAAAAAAAAAATCATCCAAATGTTTTTCATTATTCTGGCAACACTGGCATAAACTTTTGATAAATATTGTTAATAAGTACTAAAGTACTAATCGGAGTAGCAATAAAATCTTTCGTTTTCGCTTTACGCTTTTATGTTTTTGCGCTTTGGCTAAACATTTTTTATACGAGCAGTAAAATATAAAAAAAAATTAAACAAATATGTCATTAAACAACAATAAATACTAATTGGTCCCTTTGATTGCAAAAAAATAATATTTAATTACTTTTTCAAAACACGTTGTTTTTTAAACCAGAAAAAGTTTAATTGTATTTATGTTTATAATTAAGAAAAATTTTGATATTAAACACTTGTATAAATTTAATACTTTAATAAAGTATCGTGTGGAGGCAATTAGGTAAATGTCTCTTTTAACAAATAAATATATGTATATATTTATATACGAATATATATATAAATAAATAATTTTTTTTTGTGAAAAAGATCATATTTATTCACATGTTTACTGTACGAATATCAATCATTATGATTCAAAATGTGTTTTTTTAGACTCGTATTAATAAGTTTTATTTTGATCGGCGTCGAGAAGTGGTTGCTACTAAATTATACTGAATTTGGTAATAATTACACTTATTTGACACAACTATTGAAACAATTGTCATATAAAAAATATTATAATACATACTGTCAATTAAATAATATTTCTTGCTTTGGCTTATATCTATGTATTAGTGAATAAATAAAACTGTTATTTCACCCAAATAAACTATTTCTGAAATATTTATTGGTACAACATAAAATATGCAAATATTTGGCAAAACAAGCGTAACAACTGGTTTTGCGTCATTCAAATGGTGTCTAAAATAAAGTAAGAAAATAATCATTCTCCTGACTAACAAAACAAAAAAAACAGCATTAGAGTTTTCAAGAATAAGAATAATAATTTGAACCTTACGGTTTTCAAAAGACGAATAATTTAAATTTTAAACAGTTTGCCTTCCCAGCTGTCTATATGCCGACATTTCATAGTCCAAGGAGCTAGGACTTTGGAAATTTTTGAAAGATTTTGTCAAACATTCAACTTTATATCCCAACAATCTGAACAAATTATTGAGAATTTAAAAGAAAATAATAATACCTGTAAAAACCCAAAAACAATATTTTTTAATTTATACATGACCCTCTTTCAAAAATTTCTAAAGTCTACTGATGATTAGGGTAGCTCCTACAAAATGGCGACATATAGACAGCTGGGAAACATATAAAACAAGCTGTTTTGTGGCTATTGATATTGAGGATATTGACATGGATAATATGTGGTTTCAACACTGCCAATGAAACAACGGCTCGTTTGGACAGGAAATTCAATGGGAGTGTTGTCTCACGTCAAGGCGGTGTTAATTGGCCTCTACAATCATGTGATTAAAGCATATATCAAAAATAATATATTACGCTTTGCGCAGGTTGTTTATATTAGTGAAGTGTAGAATGTTACGTAGACAGTGATTTTTGTATACTATTGCAATAGCAAAAGAGAATGAAGAAACCACAACTGATAGCAAGAGAGAATGAAGACACAATAAATCGTAAAACTATTTTGTCAATTTTGCGACGTGAAGTGTGCAAAAGTTGAAATGTTGATTCCGGATCTCGTTGGCATATCAGAGGCGTAAATCAAATATAAATTAGGCCCCAGAATGCTATCTTAACTCCTGCTTCGATTGGCTGTGAAAGGCTTATAAAATCACCATCACTGATAACAAATTTCCGCCCAGATAAGTAGCTTTCCAGAAGCTTGTGAGTGTTTAGAGACAAGATCAACTTTATCTTGTGCATTAGTCCGGCGTACCCCACTTTATCAAAAGCTTGGGTGTGAACACCGCCATTAACAATTTTTCAAAAAGTTTTGAAATTATTGGAAGTAGACTTATTGGTATGTATGATTCTACTTTAGTGGGATCCTTCCCTGGCTTGGGTATCATAGTAATCATAGAGACCTTCCACTCTGCAGGATAATACTCGAGACATAAAATGGCGTTAAAAATAAAAAGAAGAATTCTTCTTGCTACACGAGGTAACTACTCAATCATTTCACCACTGATTTTATCAATAACGGGAGTTTTTCTGGAGTTTATTTTATTGATAATGTTTTCAACATCAAAGGCACAGGCGGCCTAATAGCATATCGCATTAATTCATTTGCTGTATCATTAGTAATAAAAACGTGTCTCAAATGTTTAACATACATCATCTCTTTTTCAGAATCGGATCTTTCCTAGTTCCAGTTGAAGTTCGCAAAGGTGGCTTGCCTCTAATGGGTATTTTCAAAATTTCCATAGGGAATAATCGTTTGAGAAGTACCATCAAGACTTTCCAAATATGTTTTAAGAGAAGCTATTCTACGGACTTCAAGCAGGTTTCTTAGTTGCGTAATGCATTCCTGTAGCTTGATTTCAAGCTGGAGAGACCTGCGAAGCTGCCACTCTCTTCTAACTCTCCTTTTTTCTGGCAGAAGGTGTTTAGTTTCTGATGAATAAGTTCTATCACTCGCATTTCTGAAGTGGTCATAAGGTCGTCAGAAAAATCGTTAATTAACACATCAATATCTTCAGACGTTCTCAAGGTAATATTCTGCGAACAATGAGTACTGAAATATTTCATATATTTTAGTCAATTAACTCTAGTGACGGTCAAAGTCAAGCTCCTACATGGTGAGCTAATTTCGACACAGCATTCTGAAGCTTTACGAAATTTCCAGGAATATATTTCAATATTAGTGAAATGGCTAAAACTTTGGAAAATCATAGTTAATGAACAAAAATGAAGACATGTTATATTCACACTGTCTAAAAAAACATGTTCGCCTATCAAAATTAACAACCTACATATTCCGCGCAATAATGAAGTCAAGTACCTTGGTACACACCTCGACCGTAGGCGAACGTGGAAGTCTCAGATTGAAGCAAAAGTCACTCAGTTGAAACTAAAAGCAGCGCGACTAAATTGGCTTATGGGCAGAAATTCGGCATTGAAGCCGCATTGCAAACGTTTGCTCTACAACGCAATCCTAAAGCCTATATGTTGCTACGGTACTCAATTTTGGGGCACCGCCTTAGCGTCACACATTGAGAAAATTAAAAATTCTTCGAACGATTACTGCAGCTCCATGATACGTAAAAAACTTTCGAATTCACAAGGATCTGTGTATTCCGCTGCTAAAAAACGAATTTTCGAAGTACGCAACAAGGTATATCAGTAAACTGGAAGTTCGCCCAAAATCCTCTTGCACGCAATATACTCGACTGAGAAGAAGGGATATCCTTGCCACCATGAGAACTTTAAATAGGTGATTCTACCGATAAAGTTCCCGCCAAATAAAGCTTTTCGTCTAATCTTGACCGGACTTAAGTAAAAAATACATCTTTTTTTATACTTTTTGTTAGTTCACTTTGAAGATTCAATAAATTAATAAATGCTTAAAATAGCACTATTTTTTCTAAGTAAGTTTTGCTAACGTACATAAATATTATTAAGGAAAGTTCATGAGATATAGTTTTAGTTAATTTATAGCTATACCTAAACAAAAGTGGCAATGGGCTTTAGCTGCCAAAATTTTCATCCATGGCGCAATGTAGCCGAGTTCCCACTAAGCTGTAAAAAATTCTGATTTTGACAGCGCGTCAAAGTAATTGAAAAAAAAATTGTAGACACAAATCTGAAAGCGCTATTAATATCATTCGTTCAAAAACTTTTCAAAAATGTTCCTTGAATGTCAGAAACAATAGCGACGAGTAAGTTTTTTTTAGTAAAATGATTGTATCAAAAGTACTATGTCGAATGAGGTTTGATATATAAAGTAAAATATACTATATAAACTTGAAAGTGAACGTAAAATTTTTAATATTGGTTAAAAGAACAATTTACGGTATTCACTGTTAGCAAATTATATTTAAAAGTTGAACATGACTACGCCTCAGCTGGTCCATTCGGAAGATCAAATTTTGTATGACTCGTCCGAGAATACCGACTCGTATCTCGTGAACTACACAAGCAACGTTGGCTTCCATATTGTAAATCATAGTTGGCATATTTTTTAAGACCTCAGACTTTATATTTTACCAGACAAAATAGTCGAAAGATGTGATATTGCATGATCTAAGTGGTCAAATAACAGTACTAAAACGTGAGACTAATTGCTCACCAAAATAGTTTTTTAACAAGTCCATTGTTTCACGCGCTCTATGGCTCATAGCACCGTTTTGTTGAAATCAGCGCTCATCAAGACCAAACGCTGGAATTTTAAGAATCACAACAAGCCAAGCTGCTAACAACACGGTCTTCGCGTACTCTCTCACCTACAGCTGATATCTTTTCTTCACTAGCCGGTCGAGGAGTATCATCTATTAATGTATACTCAAATCAAATGGGACTGAAATTTGTGAATAGTATTGGCAATACTGGTTTGCGTATGCGCAGTAGATAATTATTTTTATCAACTTTTCGGCGTCATCTTAGTTATTTGCTTCATGTGATTTATGCTGCTGGCGTGTACAAAACATTTAAGTAGTGAACTACACGACTATAATTGCCGGTTGCAGCATTTGCTGTAGTGAAATCATGAAGTCTGCTGTAGTCCTATGTTTTTTATGCTTTAATAGGATTTCAGAGGGCTAATTCTATTTATAACAATTAATAGCCTGCACTATATAATAAATCTTACTGATTAATGAAATTTTTTCAGTATTCAGAAAAATTGCAAAAAAAAATTCCATTACCACTGCAAGTAATTCAATGCTGCCGATAAATAAAGCAGTGTTTCCATATTTGGTAGAGATGCTGTTTTCTGTTTGAAAATAAAATCATTAGAACTTTTTTTGTTCGAGTTTTTTCAGGTAATTTTTAACTTTGAAACTGAAACTATATATAATTTAGCAAATACCATGCCGGTCATGGCTGCTCACGGTGACATAAGATTATTATGTTACAGCAACAAATACTCATACTAATGACAACTCTATTAGTAAAAAAAAAAATAAAATAAAAAAACTTGCAGAATAAAAAAAAAACACAGCAACCTTCATAAAATCAGTCAACTAAAAAATAGTATTAGAAATAAAAAAGTTTTTGCTTTGCTCACTACACGAGTACCAGCAGAGCTTTGGTGAATAATTATGAAATTCTTTATTAACATTATAACATAAAATAGTTCTAGTAAGTTTTTTATAAATTATATTCATAAAATGGGGACTTTTTTTTGGCTAAAATGTAATTAACTTTTTAATGGCTGTAATTAATGCAGAGCTGAACACGAAATATATTCTAAGATTTTATTGACAGTTCTGTCCGTTTGTTCTTACATTTGAATAAAATCTTAGTTAATTTGTAGAACAACAATAATTTGGCAATGGGCGTGTCTTCACGTGCAGAATATTAAGCAAACGAATAAGAAAGAATTGAGGATAAATGATACAAATGATTATAAATCTTTTGAAATTGAAAAATTTATTAAGTTGTTTATTTAATAGAGAGTGTATTCTACTTGCTCTAATAATGACTGAATGCGATGTGGCATTCATCTTAATAAAGCCCAAAGCCTGCAGTTGTGGCGTTAAAAAGTTTTCAATCATAGCACGATATCGCTCTCCATTCACAGTTACCGTAACGACGTTTTCATTTTCAAAGAAGTGAGGTCAAATGATTCCTCCTAACGAAATTTCACACCAGACTGTCACTTTTAATGGATTCAAAGGTGACTAATGAAAAATTTGAGGGGTTTCCCGTTGCCCAGAACCATCTGTTCTGTTTATTCACATTTCCATTCAAAGGAAAATGTGCCTCGTCACTCATTATTCACCCATATTCTGCTTGTCGGCGACAATACAAGACGACGCCGATTTTTAACTTTTGCGGCGAATCGGCATTTCTGTCAATATCGATAACTGCCGACACATATTTGATATTCTACAAGAGAAAATGGCGGCAATATTTTCAATATTGGTTATTTTGTCATCACAGTTTTTAGCGTCGAATTAAAACAAAAACATCAAAAAAAATTAATAAAGAAAATTAATATTAAAAAATTGGAATAAAATGGAAAGAATTAAAATTACGAATCCCACCCAATTTCAAAAATTAGTAGAGGAGCTGGAAAAGAGCACATTACTGGCCAGAATTAAAAATGCACGACTTCAGTTTCTTTTGTTTACTACGTCACTGGAATCTGAATATGGCTGGAAAAGCATTTTGTATTTAAAACTTCCTCAATTTTCTTTTTCCACAAACTTTCTTACTTTGCACAAAATTTTGTTCTAAATCAAAACGTAAACAAAAGGAAGCAACTGACACACACATTAGAGATGTGTGTTGGGTTTTATTAACATTATCGATAAACCGGCAACATCAATACAAAACTGTTAGGGATTACGAGACTAATATTGATGTCGTCATCAACAGAATATGGGTGATTATTTCGAGATTGACATAAAAGAGCTGTTGTAACATCCTATTGTCATATATACGGAAGCGTAAATGTTCTTGTAGAAGAAGCTCTTGTGTCAAATAAATCTTAAATGGCAACAAATGCAAATCCTTGTGCAAAATTGTGGCCAAATTTGTTATTTGAAGACCAACAACCTGAGCACGGCGGCGAATCAAGGTTGATGGATTATTTTGAACACTTTCTTGAGCAACCGATCTTGCAGTAGGTTGTGGTTCATGATTGGGTCCATCACCTACAGACCCACTTTCTTCGAATTCCTTCACCACACGATAAATTTCACGTACCTTTCTCATCGTCACAATAAAATTGATTTTGATAAAATGGATTATCGAATATTTATTCATAATAAATTTGCCACGAGTCTATTTAACGACTGCCAAATATAAACTGACAAGACTAATATTTACCAAAATGGCGGCAAAACAGAATAGCAGATTGTTATGTTCTTATTTATTTTAATAAAACACAACTGGATTCGTTCTTAGGTAATAAGCGAATGTCTTGTCAGGGCAATATTAAAAAGAGTTAAAAGGTATCCAATTACATCAGTACATAATCGACTCCGAAAAAGAGAGAGAGAGAGTCATACTTGAAGTTGTACAGTGGATAACAAAACTTCTCCGTAACATTGCAATACATTACATTTTCCCCTTTTTATTTTAGTTTTACAATTAAATTTTTTGTTTTTATAATAATGCCTTAAAATTATATTTAATTGTTATCCATAACTTTCAATATAAATCTTAGTATTATTGCTTCTTTAATATACATATGTAAATACAAAGTTCAATACTATTCATAATTAAAGTAACAAAAATAATATAAAGTTCAATATAATTCATAATTAAAATAACAGTAATTGTGGTGTTGTTTCTTTAACACTCACTGTTCTTAGTTAAATTCGTTTCTAATTGTAATTATAGGTGTGTTTCTTTACTTTCCGGGCAAGTTTCGTGCAAAAGAGAGCATGCATAAAGTGCGGTCTCCACCTGACTTGAAAACACTAACTTTAACGCTAACATCAAGTTAAAGTTAAATGTGGACCGCTCATGTTAAAGTTTGGTTAAAGTTACAACTTGGTTGTTAAAACATTTCATTTGGAAACTCTGTTATAACTTAAATTGACAACAGCCTGCTATTTGTAGTTGTTTTTCGCCATTTTTATTGTTTTACTATGAAAAGTTACAACTCTAACATCACTACGTGTACGCCGACTTTAACAGATAGATATTTAAACAGCAAGTTTTAACATCATGTTTTAACTGCGTTTCAAGTTAGGTGTAGACTGCATGTAAGTTTCTCTCAAATATAGACAAAATTTACCTAAAGTACGGGAACGCAAAAATCCAAACTTCTAGCCCAAAAAGAAACATATGCTGTGTTTTGATGTGGCAACAAAAATTGGCATTTAGTTTTAGAAAAAAATACTCTGATATTTTACACTTTTGGCCTTTTAAAGTCTTTTGCACACTCCATTTTGTTTAATATTTATATAAAAACACTGAAATGATTTGTATACGATTTGATTCAAATGAACTTTGTTTCTTTGTTATTGTTTATTTTTTGAACAGCTGATTGCTTAACGACTTGCTCGAACTAGCCCGAAGAAAAAGTACGGGCTGTTTCGTGCAAGAAGAGGAAGCATACTATTCTCTCAAAAGCGCTCTCATTTACCCAATTTTAAAGATTGGGATCCCAAAGTAGAGTAAAGAAACACACCTTATATTGAAGCCTAGCAGGTTTCTTTTTTATACGGCATGATTTCCGTAATGGTATAGACTCATGTAAAACACTTTTTCTGTGTTTCTTTTTTTTGTTTTTGCTATCAATTTTGTTTTCTTTTTTCTCTTCATTATTTAGTAACGGGTGATACTTATCTGATAAATTCGAAAACCGCAATTGATTTTTATGAACAAATTTAATTGAATTATTAATGTTTATTAAATAAGTATAAGGACTGATTTGTTTAAAAATAGTGCAGGGAATCCATTTAATAAAGTCTTTAAAATGATTTCTGTACAAAGCTTTATCTCCTATTTTAAAATTATTTTCCTTATTCTTCCGCCCTTTTTTATTTGTGAGCCTAACTGATTCAGGTTTACTTTTAAAATCAACGTTTCGTTGTTTGGAAAATAAATTAAGTGTTGTTTTTGGTGTAAATGAAAAAATTAACCTTGCTGGACATTTATTTGTGGATGTGCAAGGTGTATTGTTGTAACACATAAGTACCTTGTCTAATTTTGTCTGAATCGGTAGAGAATTTAATTTCTCATCAGCAAGATATTTCTTTAACGTATTTTTAATAGTCTGAACACCACGTTCAGCCAATCCATTGCTTTGTGGGTGATACGGAGGAGATTTTTTTAATGAAATGTTTAGTTTTCTTGCAAATTCCTCAAAATAAAATGATGAAAACGGTGGACCATTATCAGTCACTAGTTCTTTAGGGTAACCGAATATTTTAAATATGGAATACAAGCTGTTACATAAATTTATTGCATCCGATTTTATTAAATATTTAACTTCTATAAACTTACTGAATGAGTCAATATAAATCAGAAAGGTTTTTGACTCGAAATAAAAAAGATCTAAATGAACTCTCTCAAATGGTGCAACAGTTAATGGCCATTTACTAATAACTTTTTCTTTGGGTACGCTTTGTGTGGATTGACATGAGAAACATTTTGAAATATAATTTTCAATACTTTTATCTATTCCTGGCCACCAAACGGAACTACGAGCTAGCATTTTCAGACGTACTATGCCATCATGATTTTCATGTAGGATTTTCAGAACTTTGCTCTGTAATATCTCAGGAATAACCAATCTATCTCTATAATAAAGACAATTATCGTCTGTGGATAAACATTTTCGAAATCTGTACCAGCATTTTAAATGATGTGGTACCTGCACCGGCCAGCCATGTTTAACATAGCCTACAACCTTTTTTAAAACTGTATCATTTTCTGTATACTCTCTTACTTTTTCCAAACTTAATGGTAACGGAACTATATTTGAAAGATTACTAATCGTCTCTATTTCTGTGTTGTTTTCTAAAGGCAAACGTGACATCGCATCAGCTGGTGCATTTTTCTTTGCTGGGCGATATTTGAATTCATACTCATAAATAGATAACATTACTGCCCATCTTTGTAATCTTGACGCTGTTATGTTTGAAGTATCTCTATTTGGATTAAAAATTTCTTTGAGAGCTTCATTATCGCTACATAGCGTAAATTTGTGTCCGTATATGTACTTATGAAATTTTTTAATTCCAAACATGACAGCTAGTGCTTCACGATGAATCTGTGAGTAATTTTTTTCTGATGGACTTAAGGTACTGGAAGCAAACAAAACCGGGTTTTCCACACCATTTACTAAATGAGCCAGAACAGCTCCTACACCATACGGACTAGCATCCGTGGTAACTATAATTGGTTTGTTTGGATCGTACAATTCCAGTAAATTGTTATCAAGTAATAGTTTTTTCGAGTTTGTAAAACAACTCTGCGCACTTTTTGTCCAGACAAATTTAATATTTTTTCTGAGCAATTTATATAATTCACCTAGTTCGGAGGACAAATTTGGAATGAAACTACTATAATAGTTTAACATACCCAAGTAAGATTGTAGCTCAGTCAAATTTTTAGGCCTAGGAGCGTTTATAATTGCCTTAACTTTGTCATTGTTTGGCCTTAATCTATTTTGAGAAATAGTATGTCCCAAATAATTTATTTCTTTTTCAAAAAACTTACATTTAGCTAAATTAATTTTAATATTAAATTTATTTAGCTTGTCTAGAACTAGGAATAATCTGTTCCTTGTTTTCTGCAAATCAGAACCTCCGATTAAAATATCATCTAAATAGCATGATGTACCAGCTATTCCTAACAGAATTTGATCCATTACAGACTGAAATATTGCTGGCGCACTTGCAACTCCAAAAGGGAGCCTTGTGTATTGATATAAGGCCTTATGTGTGTTAATCGTTACATACTCCCTAGATGATTCTGAAAGCTTCAATTGTTGGTAAGCCCCTGATAAATCAATTACGCAAAAATAGTTTGAGTTAGATAAATTTGCAAAAATATCATCTATACGAGGTAACGGATAGTGCTCTGTTTCTATAAAGCGATTTATCGTTACTTTACAGTCGATACAAATCCTAATATCATTTCCTGGTTTTGACGCGATTACTATTGGTGAGGCAAACTTACTAAACTTTACAGGAACTAATTTACCATCACGAACTAAACGTTCCAGTTCCTGTTCTACCTGAGGTCTTAATTTAAATGGAACATCATATGCTTTTTTAAAAATTGGTATTGTACCAGGTTTTAAAACAATCTCCGCCGTATATTGTTCAATGCAATGGCTCGGACCTTTACAAAATATTCGTGGAAATTTAATTTGCATTTCATTTACTAAGTCTTCCTGATAAGTTTCCGCTATAGTTTGTACATTATTACTGAATATGTTTCTCCAGTTTGGGTATAATGCATTTAACCAACTTCGCCCAATAAGCGGTTTAAACTCTCTCCCCGATTCAAGGACAAACATTTCTAAAATATACTTTTTTTCGCTATCCATCTTACTAACACTTACTTTAATTTTCCCGATACACTTTAGTTGGCTACCCGTTACCGAAAAAAATTTCTTATCCACAGAACTTAATTTAGTTTTAGAAAAATACAACATATACTTAGCTTTAGAAATTACAGTAACGCAAGCTCCAGTATCGACCTCCATTTCCAACCATACTTCATCTACTAGCAGCTTTACACATTCCGCATCAGCAGCAGCAAAATTACAGATGTTGTTGTTTTCTTCATCTCTGCCATAAATATTGTTTAAGCTGACTGCCCCCATCATTTCTTCTACACACTTTACTTTGCTCCCGCTCTTCTCAAAATTTTTCCATTGCCCGCATTTTCTTGCTGTGTGCCCTTTTTTGTGACATTTAAAACATATCCAATTTTTACAAATGCAGTGATCAGCATCATGTCCTATCTTACCACATCGGTGGCAGGGTTTGTTCGAATATATTTGATTTTGATTACGCCCTCTTGAATTCTTATAGGGTTGATTCACAGCAAAAGTGTTGTAATGGTCTCTCTTGGCACCAATTTCTTTTGTTTCGCCTTCTGCCATTTCCCAATTCAGTGCTATTTCACACGCGTTCTTAAATGTCAACTTACTTTCCTTTAGAAATTTTGACCGCAGCTGATTATCTCTTACGCCACACATAAATTTATCACGTAGTGCTCGGTCCAAAAAATTTTCAAAATTACATTTCTGAGCCAGGGATTTTAGTTCAACAATAAATTCACGTATTGATTTCGACCCTTGCTCGGCCTTACCAAATTTGTAGGATTCAGCAATTTCGTTTACACAGGGCTCAAAATATTTTTTCAGGGCATCAACAAGGTCTTTATAACTTCTTTTGCATGGATCCTCAGGAGAAAAAAGTTTTCGCAGAACAGAATATGCATCAGCTCCTATGTATGTAATAAAGTAGGCCACTTTTTTGTCCTCAGGAACTTCATTTACCACAAAAAATTGTTGAAGTCGCATCTCATATTCCGTAAAATCATTTCCTATAAGGAACGGATCCATATGCCCAATCATCTTTTGTCTGTTAACAATAATTTTTTGTTCCACTTTTTTTTCATTTGCTGAACCGCTAGTTTCTGCCATACATAAATGTATGTATTTATTTACAGTTGTACAAATTTACAGCTTTACAATATTTCTAAAGGTGTTTAGTTTTTTACTTATTATTTTTTTTACAGTTAGTTTCGCATTTTTCTCGTCGCCAAATTTTGTTATGTTCTTATTTATTTTAATAAAACACAACTGGATTCGTTCTTAGGTAATAAGCGAATGTCTTGTCAGAGCAATATTAAAAAGAGTTAAAAGGTATCCATCCAATTACATCAGTACATAATCGACTCCGAAAAAGAGAGAGAGAGAGTCATACTTGAAGTTGTACAGTGGATAACAAAACTTCTCCGTAACATTGCAATACATTACACAGATCTTCCCGGTGAACACGCTGTATAGTATTATTAGAAGAATACTGTATCAGTTTAAATTGAAACTAACGGACAAAAAATTGCCCAGAATGTTTGCTAGTTTTCAATACATCATTAAACAGTGAAGAAAGAAAATTCAATCAATCCGTACTTAAATCAATACCAAGCGTTGTCAAAATTACGGTAAGCATGGATTTTTTTGAAGGAAGCACGATTTATTTAAGCACTATTTACTTATTTTAGCCATACTTCACCCCGAATCCGTACTGGAAAAAAGCCGAAAATTAGATTGATCTGAGAAAACTAAGATCGAACCAACCTTAAAAATCAATTGATTCAAGAATTTTATGAGTTGAAATCAACTTCAGCTTCACCAGATAGTATTAAAATTATAATATATAAAGGGTGGTTAAATTTTAAGGGCTGGTGTTGATTTTACAATAAAATACAAATCATTCGAATTATTGTCATTTGATTTTATTATGATAATTACGTATGGAACAAGATATCGGTCAAATAGATGCCGCGACCTTGCTGGTACACCTCTATTCGCTGGTCAAATTTTCGATGACACTGGGGTATAATTTAGGTTCTATGCCGTTAAAATGCCGACTTGTTGCTAGCTTATCGACGTACACCTTTTCTTTCAAATAACCCCAAAGTAAGAAATCCACCGGTGTCAAATCACATGATTATAGTGGCTAATTGACATCGCCCTCACGTGAGAAAACACGGCCATTAAATTCGTGGTGCAAAAAAGCCATTATTTCATTAGCTGCGTGGGCATGTGGCACCGTCCTATTGAAACCACCACACATCGTCCACATACATATGCTCAAATTCGAAACGATAGCATACACCATTCACAGTAACTGCTTGAACGGACTCATTTTGGAAAAAGTATGTCGCCGCTAGCCCATAAACCGCATCAAACAGTCACTCTTCGTGGGTGTATGGGCTTTTCGGCACTCACTCTTGGTTTATCATTCGCCGAAATGCGGCAATGCTGCTGAAGATGATTTCCTTCTAAGATTGATCATCCAATACTGCCATTTCTTGTCACCATTCTGACCATTGACGACGCTTGGAATGATCACGAGGCTTTAGTTCTTAAGTAAGCGTGTAAATGCAAGTCCTTACGCAAAATGTTCACCAACGACGAGCGTGTGAGGTGCAATTGTTGAGCACGACGACAAGTTGAGGTGGACGGCTTTTTAGCTACACTATCCCGAACAGCAGCAATATTTTCTGCAGAAGCTATATGACCATGCACTGGTGTATTCACATCTCTTACAGCCTCGATTTGCTGAAATTTGTTTACGGATTTTTTCGATTGCACGCACATTTGGACAATTAATTGACCGAAAATATCACGAAAATACGCACGAAGTGGTTTTTGATTTGAACGCCCATTTCACAACAAGCCTGAATAACTTTAGCGCGTTGCTTGATTGTGTATCTTTCCGTGGTTCAAATTGAGAAAAGTCATGTGGTTCACATTCAACATCGGCCATTCAAATTTAACCACCCGATACATAAATATGGGGTTCATCGCTAAAAATAAATTCGCTATTGAAAATCTGAATCAATGGAGATCTTGTTTTAGGCACACTTACACAGCTTTCGTTGTTCATGCATCCGTCTATTCATGTTGAAATGCCAAACCAAACTAAACATAAATCACATAACAGCTGACAATATCGCCGACACATAAAAAGTGTTACCAGCTTAAAGTTTTATACCTCTGTGAAAAACACCATTTACAAATATTCAGTATTTATATTTATTTTGTGATTATTTTCGAAAAATATATTATATATTGTACTGCAACACGGCTACCATAAAAAAATCACGTATTGGTTCATTAATAGCACAATAAAAAAATATTTAATTTTATACCAATAAAAATTTTAAATAGCTTGTTTTCTATGTTTCCCAGCTATCTATATGTCGACATTTCATAGGTAGAAGCTAAAAATAGCGAATATAAAATAAAAAAAAACTTAATTGTTTGAATTTTTGTTCTCTGCTTTTCGATACTTTCAAAAAGCAAATCGTAGCAACCAACGGTTGTTCATTTGTTTGAAAGGTGTAAAGAAATGTTAGAGAGGTGAATAAATGAAAAGGCTTGTTTTTTGTGTTTTGACAGATATTATTAGAGCATTTTTCTTTTAAATTCTCAGCAATTTATTTATATTGCTGGGATATAAAGTTGAATGTTTGAGAATATCTTTCAAAAATTTCCAAAGTCTACTGATGATTAGGGTAGTTCCTATGAAATGTTGACATATAGATAGCTGGGAAACATAGAAAACAAGCTATTTATAATTTTTATTGGTATAAATGGTAGAAGCTAAAAATAGCGAATATAAAAAAAAAACTTAATTGTTTGAATTTTTGTTCTCTGCTTTTCGATACTTTCAAAAAGCAAATCGTAGCAACCAACGGTTGTTCATTTGTTTGAAAGGTGTAAAGAAATGTTAGAGAGGTGAATAAATGAAAAGGCTTGTTTTTTGTGTTTTGACAGATATTATTAGAGCATTTTTCTTTTAAATTCTCAGCAATTTATTTATATTGCTGGGATATAAAGTTGAATGTTTGAGAATATCTTTCAAAAATTTCCAAAGTCTACTGATGATTAGGGTAGTTCCTATGAAATGTTGACATATAGATAGCTGGGAAACATAGAAAACAAGCTATTTATAATTTTTATTGGTATAAATGGTAGAAGCTAAAAATAGCGAATATAAAAAAAAAAACTTAATTGTTTGAATTTTTGTTCTCTGCTTTTCGATACTTTCAAAAAGCAAATCGTAGCAACCAACGGTTGTTCATTTGTTTGAAAGGTGTAAAGAAATGTTAGAGAGGTGAATAAATGAAAAGGCTTGTTTTTTGTGTTTTGACAGATATTATTAGAGCATTTTTCTTTTAAATTCTCAGCAATTTATTTATATTGCTGGGATATAAAGTTGAATGTTTGAGAATATCTTTCAAAAATTTCCAAAGTCTACTGATGATTAGGGTAGTTCCTATGAAATGTCGACATATAGATAGCTGGGAAACATAGAAAACAAGCTATTTATAATTTTTATTGGTATAAATGGTAGAAGCTAAAAATAGCGAATATAAAAAAAAAAAACTTGTTTGAATATTTAATTTTTTTAAAATTAGTATATTGGTGCTTTCTGAAATTAATACTTTCAGTTATGGTTTTTTGTACAAATTGATGGCGTTTAAAAACTCAGAACAACTTTTGTTGAATTTACCTGCAGTGTGTGTTACTACAAATATTTCATGGAATATTATATATAAAGGGTGGTCCAACCATCATAATGCAGAATGTTAATTGTAAGTCACACCTTAACGTCAAGTTTTTTACCTATGTAATTTAATTTGACATTTCTTTGTTTCAGTATTTGCCAAATTCAATAATGGAGAGGTACGCAATTGAGCAGCGGATTAAGATTGTTGAAGCCTTTTATGGAAATCGGCGTTCAAATAAAAAATAGAAAAAATCATCTTCAGCAACAAGGCACACTTCCACCTTAATGGCTGCATTCTCATTTGGGCACGTGAGATTCCAGTAGTGATTGTTGAAAAGCCGATGCATTTGTGGCCAAGAAGTTACCATGAATGGTGTTCGATATCGCGAAATGATAACCGACTTCGTGTGGGCAGAAATTGAGAATATGCATCTGAGCGTATGTGGTTGAACAGTATGGTACTACTTGTCAACCAGCTAATAAAACAATGGCTCTTTTGCACAAGAAAATCAATGGTCGTGTTATCCCAGGTCGTAGCGATGTTAATTGGCCGTCATGATCATATGATTTGACACCATTAGACTTATTTTTTTGGAGAAATTTAAAAGCAAAAATGTACGCCTATAAGCCAAGATCAATTCACGAGCTAGAGGATGAGATAATTCGGCCCATTACATTTCAGAGTGCTTGAAAATATGGACAGTTGTGAAATTGATTTACATCATGACGGTCCAATCTGATGATGGCCCAATTCCACGGGGTGAACTATTCAAGATTTACCAGCGCCCGCGTATGGTTTGCTAGGCTCATATAGGTTACAACTTTTCGATATAAGTTTGTATCCCTATAAACAAACCCCTTGCGTAAAAGTTCGGGTCTTCTAATGTATGCAATTTTCCAACAGTCAATGGAGAGAAAAGCTCAATGAGTTAGTAGGCCTACGCACATTAAGATCATCGGTCCTCAACTACCTCACCAGATAACCATCACTTCTGCTTCCTTAGAGCACGGGTATCTGTTGCAAGACAACACAACCTTGGGGGGGTTGTTAGCTCCCGAAACCTGCCTTCTTGTGATTTTACGTTTAAACCACAGCCAGCACCTTTTAGCCAGGTAAGGCACCTCAACCATGAACAGCACCGAGAGGTACATGCAAGGCAGAATCCCACGGGGGTTTTGCTGATCCGCGTTCTGCCAATTTTAACCCTTGGTACGGGTTTCGGAAGTCCAACACAACATAGGTCATGCGGCTTCCTAGAGTTTTGTTTGTGACAACAAAGGAGGGACTTCTTCCCCTCTATGTCCCAGAAAACAGAGTGCCCTGGTTAGATCTATACAAAGGCAAACCCTATTCCCCGGGGGGATGAAAATATCGACAATTTTATAAAAGTATGCAGCCAAGCCGTAGCGTATATTTACCCGAACATATGGCTGCAAGAGCATGAGGCCTCTTGCCATACAGCCAATAAAATAAATAAATTACTCTTTTGCGCAGGCCATTGAATTTGGCCGTGTTATTTCACGTAGTGGCAATGTTAATTGGCCGCCACGATCATCTGACTTGACACTGTTAGACTTATTAAAAAGTGTACATCAATAAGCCAAGAACAATTCAGGAGCTAAAGGATGAGATAATGCGGCACATTAGCATCATTGAACCTCAATTATGTTTCAGAATGTTTGAAAATATGGACAATCGGAAATAGTATGCCGACAAAGCCGCGGCGTGTATTTGGCCGATATTTTGTTGCACACATAATTGTCATAGACCCTTCTGTTATAATAAAAATATTAAGACAATTATCTGAAGACTTTTTGTTCTATATATAGTTAACATTATGAGTTTTGATTGGACCACCCTTTGCTTGAAAAAAATTAAATATATAAAATTATTATTCATAATAAACACATACAAAAGTATGCATGTGCATATGCATTATATGCATATAATCAACTGTTGAGTAAAGTCAAATTTCGTTTCCCATAAACAAAATAAATCTTTGACTTTCTGATAAAATAAACTAAAGCTGTAAATTTTTTTAACAAATTAAGTAAATATTGAAATAATTTTTCTTAAATAAAAAAGTGCTAATTAGTAAAGCCAATATTGTTTTCTGTTCAGAATATTACTCACGCTATTTTCAAGGTGAAGATTTAAATTTAGATTTCGTTTAATTTAATCCGTAATTTATCTAAAACAAAAACAAAAAACAGGTACTTAAGTAAACTTATAAAAAGAAATATGTTTTAAATGAAATTAAAATAAAATATGCATCAATATTCACAAAATACTCAATCTACTCGCATTTGAGATGTCCTCTCATAATATGCGTTGTGCGCTGGTTCACAAGCTTAAGTTTATATTTTTTGAAACAGGTTTTATTTTTAAACTTCAGATTTTATGGGTCAATAACAAACAACGGGCAAACAAATATTTATTATTATTTATTTAAATCATTTGGTACTCTGGCAGCGTAATTATATTTCACTTTTTTTTTTTTTTTATTTTTTTATTTTTTTTTATTTATTTCATACACAAGACCCAAGTCTTATATTGCAGTATGAAACTAGTTAATCAAAATTTAACAAAAATATTAATAATAATAATTAAAATACAAATACAAATCAATCGCATTGTGAAACTGAGTAAGTAAAAAGATACAATAAAAAATAAATAAAATAAAATATATGTACGTATATGTATATATAACAATAATAACAATAATTATAGTACAGATCAATTGAACAAATACACATATATACATAAAAACAAAGAAATTTAAAGTCCATAAAATAGTTAATTATATAAAGCTAACAACATTAGGCTGAGAAAACTAAAAATGTGAAATCAGAAATGTTTAAAACATACATTATTATTCATACAATTATAATTTAAACATATGTATTAGCATTTACGACGAGAAATGAGAAAAAATATATTTTCTGAATTGATGTGCGTTACTAACGGTTTGTAGTGTATAGGGTATTCTGTTCCAGAGACTGATAGCATAAATAAAGAAGTGATATTTAGAAATCTGTGATCGATGGCCAAATGCTAGGATTCTTTTACCTCTATCAAGTGTTGAAAAATTTAAACGTGTATGGAGATGTTCAGGCTTATGTGTATAAATAATTTTGTGCATAAACAGCAAACTACGTACTCTCAGGTAGTCGTCAAGAGTAACTCCGTAAAGTAAAGTTACGTAGGGGGAAATATGATCGAATCTTCTTAGACCATATACGTATCGTATAATGCTATTAAATGCCACGTTAAGTTTTCTTCTACTTTCACAGTCACAGTTGGCGAATAATTCACAGCCATATAATAAGACCGGCACTAAATACGATTTGGCAATAAGTACTCTAATATTGACAGGAGTGCAGTACTGAGTTTGCCATAGATTCCTTAGCATTGAAAACGTTCGACCGCAAGCAAAGTTAACATGGTTTGACCAAGTTAGGGTGTCATTAAAGTATATACCAAGATTTTTGGCACAGGTAACGACTTCAATGACCTGGTTATTTAAAGTTAAAATAGTATTGCAATCAAGTTTTAGTAATCTCTTCTTAATAATCACACATTTAGACTTGGTAGGATTAATCACTAGACCATTAGCGGTTGCCCACTCATGAATCCTTCCTAACTCCTGGTTTAAGGTTCTAACACAATCAGGAACCATATTATTGCTACAACTTAAATAAAGCTGAACATCATCAGCATACAATCTAACCCTGCAATGTTGAAGTTTATCCTGAATATCATTCACGTATAATGAAAAAAGAAGCGGGCCTAAGATTGATCCTTGCGGAACACCTCGACTTAATGGCAAAAAGCTGGAGACTGAAGTAGTTGTTTCAACGTATTGATATCTCTCTGCTAGATATGAACATATAAGTTTAGTTGCATTGGTAGCAAATCTAAACATATGATTAAGCTTAAGGCACAAAATTTTATGGTCGACCATATCAAAAGCTCTAGAATGATCCAAGAGAACTAAAAAAGTAACGTTTCCGCAGTCCACCTGTTGCCTTATATCCTCGGAAGTATTAACTATCATTCAGTGTCTTGGGTTCGCAGAACTAAATAAAACGCTTTACATTACAACAACGCTTATTAGTTCAGGCTTCACAAGCGCTTCACTGCGTCAGGATCCAAAAAGAAACAGATCTTTGCCAAAAGTCTATTAAGATAAAACTAAATTTGTAGTAAAATAAACCCAGTGGTTTGAACAATGAAAACCTATTGCTTTTAGTGAAGAAGGAATGAAAATCCGAGATATTGTACGGCGGCTATGCCTTACCTATCGTGTTGCTCAAAATCTTTTAAAAAATCCTTCAACATACAACACTTTGAAGAGGTCTGGTGCAAAATGAAATCCAACTGATCGCTCAGAAAGGCATATCGCCAGCTTAGCAAGCAACAAATGTGTAAGTCTTAAAGATATTCAATCGCAGATCCAGCCAGAAGTATCTAAATCAACAATATAAAACGTTCCGAAACGTTCAAAAACAATGCAACACCATAGAATGCAGCTTGACCAGAAACTTAGTAAGCGTCATATTTAGGCTAGACTAAAGTTTGCTCGTGTTAAGATGAACACAAACGGGAAATAGGTGTGCTCAATTAAACAAGAATTTACAACGAAACATTCGAAAGTATGAGTAGCAGCTCTGTCAACTTTGAAATTTCAAAACGCACCAAAATGGAGGAAAAAAGCGCGTTATTTCAACAAAAACGCACTGATTTGTTAAATTTTTGTTGAACTTTTATAATTTTTTAAATTAAAAATTGTTTGGTTTGTACATATGTACAATAGGTTTTTAGTTCAATTTTTCCTTTCTTAATTTTTTTCTTAAGAAGGATTTTTTTACAATACGAAATTGCTGTGATCAATAATTATTGATTGAAGAAGACTGAATTTAAAATTTTTTCCTTTCAGTTTTAAAAGCCTATTTTGTATTTTAAGAAGAATTTTTATATTAAAAATGCGCTAATGGAACAGCCTTTTAAGCGACTATAATACAATCAAACTGGTTTTGATAGCACCGCATTCCATCAAATTCGCTTAATAGCTAGAATTCGTGTTTGTCAAACTTGGCCTTCAATACGACTCTGTTAGTTTTATTCAGATAATTTTACCTTTACAATAATTATAACAATATTTTATTGAATTTATTATTCATCTATATTATTTAATTAAATTCGCTGTCGGTCGAAATCAGCTGTTACTTTTACTGTCTATTATCAGGGGCACAAATATACAGCTGCTTAGTTAACGTCGTCAAAATTATATTGCAGGAGCATACAATTATTACTGTGAAAATAATTTACGATTATCGTATTATTAAAAGTTACAGAATCGTACTACAAGCGTTCAAATTCTGTTAATAGAAATTCTATCAAACACAGTGTAAGCGGTGTCTTTAAAGGAATTTATTAAAAATTATAACAAATGAAAGATGAAGTTTACCACAATCAATGTTTAATGCAAATGTTTTGGAAAAACTTTATAATTTATTTAATAGTTTAGTAATTTCTCAACTACCAAAACCGTTACAAATTCAGGAGCAATTATAAATACGAACTGCACTGTTCATACAATGCTTTTTTTTTGTAATATTTGACAAACTTGGCTTGATGGTTTAATAGCAAAACACTCTCTAAAAGCAGCAAATTTTGTAAAACGAAATGTTTCTTTTTCTTTTGAGAGTGTGTATAATATACAACAACAAGATTGTCTTACTTTATACGAGTAATACATGGCACGTTTTCTACGCAAAATGAAACGTTGAATTTGATTTTGTGCCGCCGAAATTAAAAAAAAAAAAAACGCACCGAAAATGTAAAAAAACCCACCCCGCACCGACTAAAGAATTTTTCGCGCAAATAATTTTAAAAAGCACCAAAAATGAAGTTGACAATGTTGATTCCTAGATCATTTTCTCTAATGAGGAAAAATGTAATCTCAGTGAACCAATAAGGAATAGACGTTATTGGAGGGATTTTTTAAGTTATAAAGCCCGGATTTTAAAAGCGGAAGTCTGATGGTATGCAGAGTATTTCCACTAAACGGTTGTCTAGATTTTATGATAGTTTCATCCAAAACTAAAAGAGCTGGACACCGACGAAGGAAGTGCACAACAGTCTCTACTCCCTCCTCGTATCTGCAACCTCACTAGACCAACTCTCTTTTGCGGTCTCAAAAAGTTGACGCTGTACTTGTTGCTCTTAAACGCCCTTTGAAGTAGCTGGATACCGGCCTTTGCCAGTTCGCCAGTTAGTTGAAATAAATAATAAATTAAAAAAATCTAAGAAATGTGATTTAAAGGACACCGAACTAACAAGTAAATAAATATAGTTTTAAAAACTAAAAAACATGTTCGATATCGCACTAAAAATTAAGAAATAATTTTAAGCTTTAATAATGGTGAATGAGAAATACTAGTATTGTTGTGAATTAAGCGCGAAGCGCTTTGTGTTATATTTTTCGGATATTGAAGAGTATGACTTCTATCGAGCGCTCGATATACGAAAATTATGACGCAAAGCGTCCCACAACAATACTAGTATTCACAATAATACTAGTATTCACAATAATAGTAGTATTCACAATAATACAAGTATTTCTCATTCACTATTGTGTAAGATTACTCTCAAAATTATTTCTTGCTTTTTGGTTCGATTTCGAAGTGTCAGTCATTTATCTTCAAGTCAACCTTCGCTTAGATCATAGACTATGGGACACAATCAGTCATTGATTTACAACAGCACCTGCCCTGACGGCCTTAACTGATGATCAACCGACCAACTCCACGGACGAATTTTTTGTTTTTGCCATAAATTTGTAGCCATATAGACAAACCCCTTGCTTAAGAATTCGGGCCTTCTAATCCCTCCTGTATGCAATTTCTCAGCAATTGCTTGGACACAAGGCTTAATGAGCTGGTAGGCCGAACTCCATTAAGAGCATCAGTCTTTAATCTACTCACCCGTCTAACCTTCACCCTGGCCCCTTACATTATAGACTTCTGTTAAAAGACAACAGCTGCCGAAAACCAGGCATGCACCCAAGTTATCAGGAAAACTAGTTTCCCTTCGTGCGATTTTAAACTTAAAGCACATCTTAGCCATGATCAGCACCGGGATGGTCTGCAAAGCAGAAACTCTCTGGGGCTTTACTGATGATGGTAGGCATCTCAACCATGATCAGCACCGGGATGGTCTGCAAAGCAGAACCTCTCTGGGGCTTTACTGATGATGGTAGGCATCTCAACCACGATCAGCACCGGGATGGTATGCAAAGCAGAAACTCTCGGGGGCATTACTGATACCCTTTCTGTCAATTTTAATCCTTGGTAAGGATTTCGAAAGTCCAACGCAACATAAGTTATGCGGCTTCTTAGAGATTTGTTTGCTACAACAAACGGGGAACTCCTACTCCTCTATACCCCAGAAAGCAGGGTGCTCTTGTCTGGTGTATGCCAAGCCAAAACCTGCTCCCCAGGACAAAACAAATGGACGCCTAGAAATTCACAGTCGAAGATTTATTGATGAAATGCGCCCGCAAATGCTACCAAAGTTTTGTCAAAGTCGGTGTTCCTGATTACACCTTGTGTGCGCCAGCTGTGTCGACCACAGGTACGAAATTATGTATAAACATTAGTACCGTAATTTGTAGTCTGTTGTTATGTTATAATTTCAGCTTTTGTAAAAAGACACCCTGTACTAATTCTTTGCGTAAAACGGTCCCAGTTTTTCAGTTTGTTTTAGGCGACAAATGCGTTCGTAGTGGTTAGTTATGCTTATTTTTTAAATACTATTTACTCAATGTGGCCGTACCTTAAGGAGCTGTAATGCTTACAGATTAGTTCCATTCATACTACAATCACCTTTTCATAGGAAAAAGGAAAACAGCAAAATTAAATGATATAATAAAAACGTTATTTGTTTGAAATCACCCTTTTATTCTGTATTTTATTTAATTAACTTTATATATTTTATTTATTTAACTGTGCTTTTCTTGACGCGGCGTTCTTACTCGAGGACATTCACTGAAATATATACAAACTACTTATATTAAACGGCAGCAATATCACTTAGAAAAAATTAAAGAAATTTAGCTAAACTCTATTGTTTTTACGTTTAAAACTTATTTTTTCAGTGATTCCGTTTTCAAACAATCTTAAAAAGTATAAACTTTGTAATTTTAATTAAAAAAACTAAACCAAGTTTTGAGCGCAAATCGGGATTAGAAGCTACCAGTATCGATCACAAAAAACGAATAAAAGTTATTAACCATCTTTTTAAAATTTGCAAAAATTATTGAAATAATTTCAAATTAAAAAGTTAAATTTTCACGATTTTCTGTAAAATGTTTTGTAGCAACCAAATTTAGCAATTATTTGAATCGTGATCAATTAAACTGCATACCAAGCAACAAAAAAAAACAACAATAATTTTTAAAAGTGATGATTCGTTTGTTCCGAGGGGGACGAATTTTCTTTTTTTCCACCAGAACCTAACCTTTTCCGTTTTTGTCTAAAAACGAGTTAATCACCAAAAAACTTTGCAGCCCGAAGATACAGAACAGGAAGGCGTCGTGCACATGAATGTCGTGAAATGCAATTGCTAGAAAACGATAACCATTGGGACTTACCGAGGGCGGTTCGGAAACTTCTTAGCCTATCAATGAAAGAGAATAGTTAGGTTTTAAAAAATATTTTTATTTTTCAATATAATCTCCTGAAACTTCAATACAGTTAGTCCAACACTTTTCTAGCAATTCTATCCCTTGTTTAAAATAGTTTTCCTCAAGGTGTTCAAAATAGTGGTTTACAACTGTAATTGCATCTTTATTTGAGGTAAAACGCTTGCCAGCAAGAATTTTTTTTTAGATTTGGGAACAGGTAAAAGTCACTGGGAGCTAAATCAGGAGAATAAGGTGGGTGGTCAAGCAACTCGTACTTTAATTCGTTGATTTTAGCCATTGTTAAAACACTCTTGTGCGCGATGTGCGTTGTCTTGATGAAAAATTATTTTTTTGTGTTGTAAGCCAGTAGGTTTTTCTCGAATTTGTACGTTTAATTGATCCAAAAGGATGCAATAGTACTCTGAATTTATTGTTTTATCTTTTTGCAGATAGTCAATCAATAAAATACCATTGAATTCCCACAAAAAAACCGTTGCCATAACCTTACCAGCCGATTGAATTGTTTTTGCCTTCTTTGGGGCACTTCCTCCACACTCAGTCCATGGTTTGAATTGTTCTTTTGTCTCTGGAGTATAGTGGTGGATCCATGTATTTTATTTCGCTTAAAACGATCCAAACAAGCTTGAGAAATGTTCTTTCTTATGCGTTTTTGGTCGACTGTTAACAAATGCGGCACCCATCTTGCAGAAAGCTTTTTCATCTGCAGTTCTTCATGCAAAATTAAATAGACTCGATCAATTGAGATGCCCATGATATTAGTTATTTATTCGTCGATCATTTAATACCATACCATGCACTTTGGCTACAATTTCTGTTGCTGTTGCTGTTTTTGGATGTCTTCAATGCTTGTACGACCACGTTTAAATTCAGAAACCCAATTTTTTACTGTTGTATATGAAGGAGCACTCTTACCCAACACATTCACCATATCGTTATGAATTTCTTGTGCCGATAAACCTTTTTTATGTAAATATTTAATGATACCACTAATTTCTAATTTTTCCATTGTAAAAAAACTGCGGATGCGTCTTTTGTGAACACCTGTTTCTGTACGAAGGAGTTACCAGATCGAAACATGAGTTCATAGCAGAGATGTTTCCAAAACACTTAACTTTTTTCTGTTTGTACTGCGCTTTTTGTGCTAGGCTAAGAAGTTTCCGTACCGCCCTCGTAATGCTTGCTGATGCCGCATTGCCATCAAGGCCCAATAACATTCGTCAACTGTTTGCAATGATTTTGACGACATGTTATCAATCGATGGCAAAAACTTTGTGGGAAAAATATAAAAATTGTATGACAGAAAACATAAATTATACGCCAAAGATGTATGATGAAGCCTTGGTGTTGATCGAGCATTTATGTGTTTTAATTTAATATTTACCACTTAATCATTATGGTATGCTATCACCTGATCGCCCAGCCACCAACTCAGTGAACACCGATTTACAACGAGAAAAAGATCACGGTAGTTTCACAACAATTATCGCGAAAAGCTAGCCATTAATGACAGCAGACAAACAGTTATTTATGATCCGATTATGCTGCCTATTCTGCAGAACAAGGCAACAAGGAAGCGGTAAGATATTTTTAATATCGGCTATTCTTGCCAAAATACAGTCACAACTGAAAATTGCATTGGCAGTTGCATCGGCAGGGATTGCGGCAACTTTGCTAGATGGTGGGCGAACGGAACATTCAAGCTGCCATTAGACATGCATAACAAATCAAATGCAGTATGTAATATAAAAAAGAATAGTTGAATAACTGCACAGTTGCGGAGGAGTTCAATTATAATTTGGGATGAGTGTACAATGGCTCACAAATATTCGCTCGCAGATTTAAACACCAATGATACATTTTCGGTTGTGCTTTCTTACTTTTGTCTGCCGATTTCTGGCAAACCTTACCAGCTATACCTTACTCTACTTCGCGGATAAAATTAATGTATGCTCGAAACAATCAGTCTTATGTCGAAGGCTTGAAACACTTCAATTGTCCATAAACATACGCGCACGAGTGCAAAATGATCCATCAGCTCAAACATTTTCCGTACAATTACTAAATATTGGGAGCGGTAAAATAGAATTGCAACCAAATACGGATGCATTAAACTGCAAGACTATTTCTGCACTTTTCTTCAGGAAAAAAATTAATTCATTTAGAGTATTTTTCCGTATATACAGAGTAAATACTTGAATCATAACTTACTCGGTCATCGTTTATTAGTTTAAGTGTCTTATGTTATTTACTAAAAAAAATTTTATATACTCATTTATTACAAACTCAAATGAAAATTATTTTAAATTTAATTCTTTTGTATTGTACAAAAATGTTGATCATTTGTGTTCGAATCAAATCGCAACCCAGTAAATTTTTATATCAGCTTTAATGTTGCGGTCTCCGTTCGTAAATAATAATTTCATTGTAATTAGGGGTAACGGTAGTAGAAAATCAGCCATGACAGCCGCCATGTTTGTTTACAAGTGTCATCTATGTAAAAAAGCATGGTGGTGCCCAAAAACGTTAGCTACAACAACGCGTGGCAGGGTCGGCTAGTGTATATAATAATATAAGCATTAACATATAAACCGGTCTGGCATAATACATAATAATTGGCACGTGTTTGCCTGAGAAGCTACACAGAGGTGGATTAGGGGTAATGGCAGGCGGTGACGTAAATCGTTTTAATCTCTACACGATTTTACAAAAACTAAAATTAAACAAAATGATATTATGTTTATTTGAAACGTGAGCTTTTGAAAAATAAATTATAATTGTTAATTATTTTTTACTTCCCTAAAAACAATTTAGAGCACTGTGTCAATTCTACTGCAATTTCGTTTCAATGGCAATAGTTTTTTTTTTTTTTTTGCATTTACGAGTAATTTTGTCTACAACGTTCACATTTACATACAAATCGTCGCCTAAAATCCAAGAGACCACAATTTTACTTTTTAGTGATTTACTATTACCTTATAAACTTTGATATAATGGGTGATTTTATAAGAACTATCGGAAATTTAAAAAAAAAAACACATAAAATTCAGAAAAATGCATGAAATATTTATTTGGATCGATAGTTGGGTCGATATAATTTAATGTTTGAAGATTATTTCATGCAAATGTTGGCCGCGGCTGCGCCTCAAATGGTCCATCCGCTTAGTCCAATTTTGGCATACTCTTTCCAACATTTCGGCCGGTATCTCACGAATAATGTTGGCAATGTTGGCTTCCAGTACATCAATCGAAGCGGGCTTGTCGCTATAGATATTAGCCTTAACATAGCCCCACAAAAAATAGTCTAGAGGCGTTAAATCGCACGATCTGGGTGGCCAATTGACTGGTCCCAAGCGTGAAATAAACTGTTCACCGAACTCACCTCTCAATTGGTCCATTGTTTCGCGTTCTGTGTGGCATGTGGCACCGTCTTGTTGAAACCACATGTCATGCAAGTCAAGCTCTTCCATTTTGGGCAAAAAAAAGTTTGTTATCATCGCACGGTAGCGCTCACCATTCACAGTAACGTTGTGATTCGCATCATTTTTGAAGAAATACGGCCCAATGATGCCGCCAGCCCATAATCCGCACCAAACGGTTGTTTTTTGTGGATGCATTGATAGCTCTTGCAATGCTTCTGGCTGCTCTTCACTCCAAATACGGCAGTTTTGCTTGTTCACGTATCCATTCAACCAGAAATGAGCCTCGTCGCTGAACACAATTCTTCGATAAAAAAGTGGATCTTCATCTAACTTTTCAAGAGCCCATTCACCAAAAATTTGGCGTTGTGGTAGGTCGTTTGGGTTCAATTCTTGCACCAGCTGTATCTTATAAGGCTTCACACCCAAATCCTTCCGCAAAATTTTCCACGTAGTGGAGTAACAGAGGCCCAATTGCTGCGAACGGCGCCGAATCGATAATTCACGGTCATCACCAACACTGGCCGATACGGCTGCGATATTTTCTTCAGTTCGCACTCTACGTAAGCGTGTTGGTGGTTTAATGTCCAACAATGTAAATTTGGTGCGAAATTTTTTTACAATAGCCCGAATAGAAGCCTCAGTAGGTCGATTAAATTGACCATAAAATGGAAGAAGCGCGCGATGAACTTTCTTAACAGAGCACGCATTTTGGTAATAAAATTCAATAATTTGCAAGGCTTGTTCGTTTGTAAGACGATTCATGATTAAATTATAGACCAAACTGAAGATGTTTGACAGTGACACAAGATACAAAACGTGCGTGAGCTGTCAAAACTAGTGTTGCCAAAAAGATAATAGCAAAAAAATCACTCGTTATTATTATATTGGCAAAATTAGTCAATTACAGGTCAATGGTGCCAGAAATGTTGGTGCACAAAAAGGGTGAGGCAAATAACTCTGAAAATTACCGCTAAATTGCAATTTGCTCTGCGCTTTCCAAAGTAATGGAAAGCATTGTTAACTATCACCTTATGAAGTATCTTGAGTCGCATAAACTACTTTGTGATCGTCAATATGGATTTCGTAAGGGTCGCTCTAATGGCGATCTTATAGCATATCTCTCAGAAAAATGGTGCCATCCCATCCATCATTTCGGTGAGAGTAAAGTGGTAGCTCTAGATATTTCTAAATCGTTTGACAGAGTGTGTCATGCTGCACTTCTGGCAAAACTTGCAGCTTTTGGTGTCGGTGATGATTTTTCTCGATTTATATCGAGCTTTCTCAAAAACCTCACTATACGAGTTGTTATAGATGGGGTCTCATCAAACGAGTTCAAGATTAATTAAGGGATACCGCAAAGCTCCGTTCTTTCTCCTATCCTATTTCTTATTTTTTCTTAACGACCTTCTCTATCAGACTTACAACCCTATCCACTCTTTCGCGGGTGACAGCAGTATTTGTCTGAATCTGAATGATTCACTGAATAGTGATCTTCTATTAATCTCCGAATGGGGTCTTAAAAACACGGTCGCCTTTAACGCTCGTAAGACCCAATGTTGCTTCTTAACGCACAAACAAACGAGCGCAAATACTGCTTCCTCTGTACTCATAAATATTGAGTAATTGGAAGCTTTTGATGTTCTTGGAATGAAGATACAGTGTGATGTTCGCTGGACTGAACACATTTTTCATGTCTTTAAAGAAGCATTTAAGTGCTTCGGGTTTTTGAAACGGTGTAAGATGTACTTCACTTTATCCGACCTCCTTACTATTTATACCACTTATATCCGACCGAAAATGGAATACAACTCTCATGTTTAGGCCGGTGTCTCAAAGTCTATTTTGGGTTTTTTTTTATCTTGGTCCAGTACTCAAGGGATAGCCCCTATATATGCAGTGCATTGTACTGGAACTAGGAAAATATATTATGAGAAGGAGGAAAGGGGGAGTATTGTTTGTGCATTTAAAGTGTTGAAATGAAATTAGTTAAAACTGATCAGTGCCCAGTGTATATACCTTCGACACTGCTCAGAACAACAAAAATTAGTTCAACACCGCGCACATCCTAAAGTAATAAATACATAAGAGGAACATAAAAAAGAAACTAATAATAACAAATAGAAAAAAAACAAAAGGCAATAAAAACACAAAATAATAAAAAAAACACGTGCATACATGATGCACGGAGATTTCTTTAGAAATTAATAATAAACATAAGTGTAAGCATAGAAAACATGGACGACAATGAAAAACACGTGTGTACAGAATAAAAGACAAAACACTACTCGACCGTGTGCAGAAGAGGGCGAAGAAGCTTATCGGTGACAGTAGGGTATCCAACTCTATTGACTCACTGTAGCATCGACGCAGTGTATGGTGCGTTACTCTGTTCTATCGTTACTGCAATGGATTTTGCTCTGACGAGATTAGGGATCTTGTTCCCGAAACCCAAACATTTTTACGTAACACGCGGTTATCGTCCAGGGCCCATTCATTTGTGTTCGATTGCCCGGGGAATCGTACAATGCATTACAGAGAGAATTCGTTTTTCAGCCGCACGCTTCGCATGTGGAATAAGTTGCCTGCAGATGTGTTTCCTGTCTGTTATAACGCTGAAAAGTTCAAGTCAAATGTTCACAAACACTACTCCCTCTTTCCCCCTCCTCCCAACCAATTTTCCTAGTTCTGGTACAATTCACTGCATATATAGGGGTTATCCCCTGAGTACTGGTCCAAGTTAAAGAATTTTTTTTTTTTTTTTTTGGTGGAAAAATCTTAATTTCTATTGAGTTTTTTATGTTAAATATAATATAAAGTTTGTTAACAGTTACAAGATAAAAAAACAATACAATTCAATCAAAAATCATTCCAAAATTAATGGCATATTAGTTACATAGATATACAAACATATATTTAAACATTTTAATCTTTTAAATTTAAATTTTGTACAAATTAAATTAAAAATTAACAGCTTTACAACAGCCAATTCCGGCACACAATTACTCGCACTATGTTATGCGGAATATAGATAAGATAATTAAATATTTATTGTTTAACATCAGATATATGTGTGAAATGATTATCTATTAAATAAATAAATATAATAATAATATACATATGCATTTACGCATTTAATGTGCAAAATGTTTGAACACAAATGTAATGAGCGTAGTATCGAGAGCTTAAATACATATTAAGAGCCGATGTTGAGTGTGAACCACACCTAAACTTTAAGTTTTTTTCTGCATTTCATTTGTCATTTCTCAATTTGAACCATCGGAAGATACGCAATCGAGCAACGCGTTAAAGTTATTCAGGCTTATTATGAAAATGGACGTTGCAATTAAGATGCATAACGTACATTTCGTGATCTTTCCGGTTAATTTAATCATCCATATGTGTACAATCGGAAAAATCGGGACAACACAAGTGCATGTTCGTACAGCTCGCAGGAAATATTGCTGCTGTTCGCGATAGTGTGGCTGCGAAGCCGTGCACCTTAACTCGTCGTCGTACCCAACAATTGCTCCTCTTCCACTCGTCGCCGATTACCATTATACATAAAGACTTGCATTTGCTCACTTACAAGGTGCAATTGACTCAAGAACTAAAGCCCCTTTACCATTCCAAGCGTTGTCAACGGTCAAAATTGTGGCAAGAAATGGCAACAGTGGATAATAAATTTTCGAAGAAACCCATTTTCACCTCAGTGAATTCATCAATAAACAGAATTGCCACATTTGGGCGAATGATAGATAATCCCAGAGTGATTGTCGAAAGACTAATGCATCCACAAAGAGTTGGCCCGTATTTTTTTCCAATATGAGGCCGATCAGGCAGCTACTGAAAATAGTGTTCGCTATTGTGAGATGATAACGAACTTTCTATGACCCGAATTGTAAGATATGGATGTGGTCGATATGTGGTTTCAATAGGAAGATACCACTTGCCACACAGCTAACGAAACAATAGCTCTTTTGTGCGATAAATTCAATGTGGTATCCCACGTGGTGGCGATGTCAGTTGGCAGCTAATATCATGTGATTTTACACCGTTGGACTTCTTTCTTGTGGGTTATTTGAAAGAAAATGTGTGCGTCGATAAAACAGCAACAATTTAAGAGCTAAAGGATGAGATAATTTGGCACATTAACGGCATAAAACCTCAATTATACCTCAGTGTCATGGAAAATTTGGACCATTGGTCCATCTATTCGGTGTGCCGGCATGTCTTGTTCCCTACATAATTGAACCAAATTAAAATGTCTCACGCAGTAATTTAGTTGTTTCAAAGGGTGTATGGCAAATGGCACCATCTTGATGAAACTACAATATCATCCAATTTTGAAAAACTGCGTTATTATGCCGTACTATGGAGGTCGTTTCGGTGATCGTGTGGTTTATGACCACTAAATTTCCTTGTATGAGGTTATTTGAAATCACAGGTCTATGTCAACAAGCTTTCAAACAGTCGCGCACTGAAGGAAGAGATTCCGTGCTGAATCAACAAAATTTAGGCATATACTCGTACATGCGAAATAGTCATCCAATAGCTTAAGGTGAATAAGCGACGATGCTGTGACTTGAGATTCTAAGCAAAGTTATGACTAATGATAAGCAGCACGTTAGACAGAAGAACACAATGAGAACCATTTGAAAGATATTATACTCAACACATAATGTGAACATAAGTAATATCAGAAAGACAAAACCTGTCCTGTAAGACAAAACTGTGAAGAAAGAAATAATAAATTCATTGTTGAAGAGCTAACAAATGGTTTAAAAAATTAATAATTGGTAGTGAGAAACCCTAAAGCGGTAATTTTGGCAATTACTAAAGCCATCAAAGTGAAAATGTGCTTTATCGCAGCTTCCATTTGTTGATTATATTTTTTTTCCGCCCGAGGAACAGGTTTTGCCTTGCCGTATTCCTAACTAGGGCACTCTGTTTTACGGGTATAGAGGGGAAGGGGTCCCTCATTTGTTGTAGCAAATAAAACTCTAGAAAGCCGCACGTCTTATGTTATGTTGGCTTCCGAAACCCTTACCAAGAGTATAAATTGGCAGAACGGGAATCAGCATGGCCCTTGGGTAGTTCTGCTTGTCTACCTTGGCTGAAACGTTCTGGCTGTAGTTGAAGCCTAAAACGCAGGAAGGGAGTGTTAGTATCCTTGTTTGGTGTGTGGCTTTTTTCGGGGACTAACAAACTCCTGAGGGGCTGCTGCCTTTACAACAGATACCTGTACTGTGAGGAATCAGTGGCGATGGTTGACGGGTGAGTTGGTTTAAGGGCTGATGCTGCTAGTGGGCTTCGGTCTACCAACTCATTAAGCCTTGTCTTCCATTGATTGCTGGGAAATTGCATACAGGAGGGATTAGAAGGCCCGAACTCCTCAGCAAGAAGTTGCTCATATGGCTACAAACATATGACATAAATTGCTACCTGTGTGATCCTAGTCAGTCACACGGGGGCGCTGGTGAATCGTGAATAATTCACTCCATGGAACGGGTCCATCATCAGATAAGGTCGCCAGGCAGGTGCTGATGTAAATCTTTATCACAACTGTTGATTATGTTTAAAATAAATGAAGACACCTAGTTCTATAGTGCAATTGGGACGAATTCAAATCTTGCATTAGTATGTGCATATGATCAATTAACACTGGAATCAAACACTAAGTACATTTAACATTCCTTGTAGCTAACATTGTTCAATTAAAAAATTTTTGTTTCTCTTGTGTACTGATGTAGAATAAGCAGATGATCTTTTTCTGTTCATTTTTGTTAGTTAGTTGTTTTTTTATATTTATTACGACTACTTGTTTGCAATATTGTTCTATGTAAAATATTTCAGAAAACAGTCTAATACGGGGGTTAACGGGCTGAATATCCTAATTACAGATCAGTTGTTTACTCTGCCGCTGCCGGTTTTAAAGTAATTAAGTAGTTGACTACATGCCGACAACTGAAGCTAGCGAAACGAAATTCATAGCCATGTAGTTGACAGCCTGCTTTCTTCAATAGTGTAGTGTATTGTCTTCCATTCTGTGTACACGTTTTTTAAATTTATATCGGCATGGGTGGGAAGAAGGAATAGGTAGAGTTTTCTTTTCCATCATGTGTGAATTTTTTTTTTACTGTCGTTCGTGTTTTTTTTATTTATATGTTAATTATTAATTTCTTTTGAATATTCACGCTAAGCAATTCATTGCCTTGCAGTGTGCGGGGAGTTGGATTAATTTTTGTTGGTCTGAGCACTGTCGAAAGTGTATACACTGCACACTGAACAGTTTTAACTAATTTAATTCCAACACTTTAAATGCTGTGATAAAGTTTGTTTTGGTCTTTCCGTGTGTTAACTTAAACATCCATTAACATTACTTCCCCTTTCCTCCTTCTCATTATTTATTTTCCTAGTTCTAATACAATGCACTGCATATGTGGGGGCTATACCCTGAGAACTGGTCCAAGATAAAGAAAATGTATTCGCCCCTGGGAGCAGGCTTTGGCTTCGCGTACACCAACCCAAGGCATTCTGCTTTCTGGGGTATAGAGGGGAAGCAGTCCCTCAGTCCTTATATTGTGACAGAACGGGGATAAGCCAAACTCCCGAGAGGTACTGCTTTGATGTTCATCTCGGTACTGATCATAGTTGAGGTGCCTGCGCTGGCTGTGGTTTAAACCTAAAACCTCAGGAAGAGGAACTAGTTTCCCTGATAAATTTGGTGCATGCCGGTTTTCGGAGGCTAATAACTCCTCGAATTGCTGTTGTCTTCCTACAGATACCTGTACTGTAAGGAACCAGGCGTGATGGTTAGACGGGTGAGGTGATGTTCTTAATGAACTTCGGCCTACCAACTCATTATGTCTCATCTTCCATTGACTGTTGGGAAATTACATTCAGGAGGGTATTAGAAGGTACGAACGCTTAAGCAAGGCGTTTGTCCTTATGGCTACAAGCTAATGGCAAAAAGTTGCAACCTGTGTGAGCCTAGAAAGCCCATGGAGGCAATGGTGAATCGTGAAAAATTTACCCCATGGAGTTGGTCCACCATCAGACTAAACCGACAAGGCAGGGGCTGATGTAAATCAATTTCACAATCTGTCTGAAATGTGTTTAATGCATTATATAGCTTTGGAACTATTTGTCCTTAGATATATGTCTAAAGAAATACAGTACAAACAATTTTGCTCTTAATGAAGAAATTATAATTTACTGCTTCTAGATTAATTTGTTCCTCTAACAGCTTTTGAAGAAAAGTAAACAAATCTAATAATTTATGAAAATAAAACTGTGTTGCTTTGTTTTTTAAGCAAATACCCAAATTATTCCCATAGATAAAAAATTACAATTAGTGTTGGCATTCGTATATTTCAAAAGCGCAGCTCCCACAATAAAAATCGAAAAAAATTATCTTCATTTACACTGCAGTTTCAACATGCATTTCAAATTAATTAACAAATTTTTTATTATTTTTTTCATGTCTCGTATTATGTACTCATTGCTTTGTCTTTGCTTTTGTTTATCTTATGTTAATTTCATTGTTTTATTGGAGCCACAAGCGCAAGAAAACACACGTTTTGAAAGTTTTTTTTTCCAACAAAACAATCAAAACTTTTGCAACGAATGAGCAAATAAGAAAATTAAATAAATAAATGCATAAAAATGCTCCAAAGCTAATAAAATTAAAAGGTTTGTTCGTGAAAAAAATTAGTTGTTCTTAAATCAAATCAAATAAACGGGTTTAAAATGAATGCCGCGCGGTTCTTAATGTTTGAGCGATAACATTAAGCAATAAAATAAATTTTCCGCATTTTTTAGATTCTTATCGTCGTATGTATTGTAGGTTGGCAAGGTGTCATGACTTGAAGTTAAGTAAATGTATAACTGAGCCAAACAGCTAATAATCAATCCTACAATGAACCAAATAGATAATACCTTCATTAAAAAGATCATATCACACATTTTTTAACATACAAGTTAAATTTAGACTAGACAGCGTTTGCACGTTCCCGCAGAAACAACTGTATATCTCAAATTATACATAATAGACTTATACGAGAGACTCATCGTCATTAGTTAAAACATCGTAATTACTCAAAACTTTAACACCTTTATATTAAAAACTTTAACTTGAAATACTCGTAAGAAACATTCTGACCTGTGCTGAAACTCAGATTTCACAACTAAAATGCGAAATCATAATCAAGAAAAATTTAGCTATTTCATCTCACAAGCAAACGATAGAAAAAACGCGTCATTTCGAACCAAAAAATATTTTTAATTAATTTTATAAGTAGTTCCCAAAATTGCAAAAAAAAAAAAAATTATCAAGTATTTGCAATTGAGGTTTAAAATTAATAAAAGCATAGAATTTGAATCTATGTTGGTAGCTCTGCGACAGCATATGTTTATTGTTTACATTTTTTTATTCACATTTGTAGAAATGGATAAATTAAAGGCGCGTTCCACAAATTTTCAAAAGAACCGGCTCGTTTGTGGGTATTTATGTTGATCCTTTATTATTTAATAAAACGTGTTTTATTACATTGAACCAAAATATTTTTGATGATTTTTTTCTTGTTGTATTGGAAGATTCTCCTCTGATGTTTCTATTGTGAGGTACACTTAACACTTCATTTACAGCTTCGTCCAGGTGCGGTGTAAGTACAGGTGCTTCTACTTCTTTGTAAAGGCAACAAATATTATGTAATACACCTGTTGCAACTATAACACTTTGCACTTTTTTTCAAATTCTTGCGTATTCCACCGGAAAGAACAGGAAACCTTCTCTTTCACACACCATAAGAATATTCAACGCAGTTTCTAAGTCTTATAAGGGATTCATTGATTTTTATGAGATTTTCTGATTGTGTGTTTGGTCTCAATAAGGGTGTAAGTACAAAGTTTGCGTTATCGTAGCCACTGTCTGCAATGACAATACTTTTCCCAAATTCTCTAGACTCTAAGCGATAGCAAATGCGTGAGTTATGGAAAATTGTGGAACCGTGGGTAGAACCTGGCCAACGTGTCACAATATCTAGCATTCTTAGTTCGCTGTCACATAACGTTTGAACATTAATTGCAAAAAATCCTTTTCTGTTACGATACAATTCCGCATCGTTACCACCTAAATATTTCAGCGATTTAAGTTAACTATACTAATAATTTATACATAATTTTAACAGGAGAATGTATCTTTATATGAGTACAGTCCATTGCGGCAACTGAAAACTTTGCCAGTAACAAAAATTTGGATTCGATGTCATTTAATTTCATTCTATTATTCGCGAAATTAATGTATTCATCTCTTAGCATTGCTATATAATGCGAAACTAGAAAAATAAATCTTGATACAGTACTTTGTGAAATTCCAAAAAGATCTCCATTCATTCGCTGCATACAACCCGTGGCATAATATCGTTGTAAAGTCAGTAAAAATATTTCTTCGGTTAACACGCCATTATTCCTATTAATGTAAAACTGCATTATAATTTTTATAAGTGTACCTTCATCTCTTTACTAATTTGTTCTGCTCTGAATTTTCGAACGAATGCATTCAACCACATGTCATGCCACTTCCTTGCTTAGATGAAATCTATCTGTAAAATCTTTAGCGGTGAACATTTGCAAAAATTTGAACGGGTTCTTAAATTATTTTGCCGGCGTTCAACAACAATACGAGTACTCCATATCAATGTCAATATCGGTATCACTTTCAATGTCGGAATCATTATTTCCAATTTCAATGTCCATGTTTATAATTTTTCACATAACATGAATGAAAATAATTTCAAAGCATCAGCTGTTGGCTAACTATTTGTTAACCAATAGACTTTGGCGGTTTAACAAACGTTTACCAAATACCTGTGAATAAAATATCATTAGTAAAACAATTGTTATTAGTTAACTAATGACTGTAAATTTGGCCCTTATATAATGAAAGTAATAAATAGTGTTTTTTTCTTTAATTTTCGCAAAATTTCGATTTTTAAGCAAAATAACAATCGGCAAGTCATCTGTCATTTTAACGTAGAGTTAAAGTGTACCCAAATCAACTTTAAGCGCGAGGTAAGCCAACAATTATTTTTGCATAAAACATTAGGAAATTTTTCTTAGCAATTGCTTACCAAGCTTTGTTAAATTTTTTTGCATACGGCCGTATATTGTTTTATATTAAAAGCACAATAAAAACAATTACGATTTTTTAATGGCCATCTTTTTATTGTTCACTTAACTTGAAGTTGACAAGTTCTGTTATATTAGTTTTAAGTTAAACTGTGATAAGTGTATATATATTTTTTATGTTAATGTTTCGTAATGTCAATTTTCGTTTATTGTGTAACGGTTGAGTGATGTAAAGAATAATAAAATTTTAGCAATAAAATTTCTCCTGAGCAAGTCGGAAAAAAGCCGACGAAACCTTGAGATTGTGTTTTATTTGCATCATGTAAAAAATTTGGTAGACCACTATTAGCCAATTAAAAAACTAGCACATCCGAAAATCAGTTATGCTTGTACTGTAAAATAATAAAAGGGACAGCAAATTTGGAAAATTGCTATTTATTTTTTATTTACATATTTATTATAATTAAAATGACAATAAACCGTAAAGCTAAAAGCACTAGGCATCAATTGCTACCGGCTTATGGAAAATTAAATATTCCTTTTTCCTTAGATAATATAAATAACCTAAACGGCAAAACTCTCTTACTATGTGTATATGTATGATTTGGTACATTTTCTACATCATTACTCCGTACTCTAATTGTGCTCTGTAAAATGAACTATACAAGTCAAGGTGCATTAACGTCTACACGGTGGCAGCAATAGAGTAAAATTACAACAAAAATAGGCATCTGGTAAGCTATGTTTATTAAAAATATTTGTGACTTTTTTCACAATTATAAACTACGAATGTACCTTTTCAATAATTATAAATTATTCTTATTTGAATTATTTTTATGTTCACATAATAATTTTTATATGTTTAATTCAGAATAAAACACTAAATTCACTTTCGAAAATGTAAACAGTACATTTGACGTAAATAGCTTACTATATTGCCAGTAGCAAAAAATTGTCACATGCCGTAGCGCTGCCCCTTGTAGATATTAATGCATCTTGATACAAATATTGCGCTCTTGAATGAAATGGTATTGAATAGCGTTGTCAACTATGTATAGCCAAGAAAAGTTTGGCAAAAGTTCATTTCGACTTAGATGGTTATTATATTACCTGCGTGAAAGCTTATATCGACGATATTACAGTTTTTAATTTCGATACTATAACTATTAATGGAATTTTGTATTCAAGTAAGTAACGTTCTAACTAACAAACAGCAAAAAAGTCTTAAAATCTTAAAACTGAAAATCTTTTTTACATTCTTAAAGTTCAGGTATACAAAAAAAAAAAGACCCAAATACAAAGTAGTGCCAGTTTAGCAATATTTTAGAATATGAGATATTAAAATATAATCAGACTAAAATAGCAAGCTTTCAAGCCATGCTTTTTTTTGTATTTTTACTATTGATATATTGATTTACATCAGATTTTTACAGCAAGTAAATTTTATTCTATAGCATTATTTTGTACCAATTAATGAGTTCACGGTAACAAGTCACATACTCTTTTTATTTTTGATTTGAAAAGAATCATCATATTTAAAAATCTTTCTTTTCCACATTAAGAAAAGGAAAACTTTATAAGATAATGACTAAGGTCGGTAATAATTTTTTTCATTAAATACATTTTTAAAATTATGTATGTGGCTTAATCCAAATGATTCAGCTTTATATCTATTTTCCCGTAAGCAAGAACAAAAACCATTTTAAAATTCTTCAATTTTGTTTTCAAATTCAATAAGCTTTCTAATAAGCATATGGATGCGCCTTGTTATCTCTTTTTTTTTTAATAAGGGCTTTTGTAAAAGCAACTAAATATTCTTTAGAGCCAGTTCGTCGATGTCGAAAGCATAAGTTCATTCGCACTCTAGGCGAAAGAAAATTGATTTGGGTTTTTTCTAACTTTTTTCTATGCGAACGATGTGTCAAAATTCAATTAAAATACATAAGTTTATGCCAACGAATAATAGTGAGATAGACAAACCCAAATTCATTCGAATGTGACTAGCTTTCTTTCGCATACATTTTCATTCGATATCGTCGAACAGGCTGTTAATTAAGTGCCACTTTCTCTATTTCGAATAAATATTTTCATTCGCATAAATACATTTAAAACAAAAACAAATTTTAAAATTTTGTTTTTGTTTCAAATGTTTTTATGCGAATGAAAACTTTGATTCGAAATAGTGGAAGTAACAGTAAATCCTTTTCAAAATTTTTGACATTGTTTTTACGGCAGACTTTTATAGATATAAAAATACAACATTACAATATCATCACAATTTAGCACAGATTTCTTAAGAAATGCATAAAGTGTATTAAAAAAGCGCTGTGGTGAAAAAATGCCGATTTTTAGGTAATGAAAAGCGCTAAATCTAGCGTGAAAGGCGTTAAATTGGCAACACTGGTATTGAATATTTACTCATATACAAAAAGTGGTTTCTTATACTGGAACAAAAAATTATGTTGAGTTTGATTCGATGCCACCTAAAATTAAAAAATTTTAAAAAGCACCAAAATCGGTGAGAAACGTTTCAAGTTGACAACGCTGTGTTGTGAGTCAGAACTCACTTCTTCCCTCAGCTAATAATATTTAAAACCAGCAACCATCAACTGCTGCCTGAATAACAAATACAAAGAATATTGGGGTCAGGCCCAATATTGCAAGGCAGCAAAAATGTGTTAAACAAAAGAAAGAACAGCAGTACCAGCAAAAACTGCTACAACCCGGAAATGGTATAAACTACAGTAATTGCTGACACGATGGAATATTGATGCGGGTCATGAATTCGAGCACACTCTGCTATAGCTCCAGGTTTGCGGCAGCAGCATGTATAAAAGAAGAAGTAGTAGTCGTGGGCAGTAGAAGTCAGAAGTAGCCAGTTAAGCTATCAACTAATTATAATATATCAATAAATGAAATTGAGTAATAATAACAAATGTGTTTCATTTAAATTTGAATAGGAATATAATATAATAGTAAATCCTGCGACTCCCAAGGGATCCTCCAGTATAAAATAATAACTACCTATATAATTATAATAATAACAAGTATTTCCTGCGAATCCTATGGGACCCTCCAGGAAATATCATAACATTTTGGCGCAGCCGGTAGGATAATATTTAATAATAATAATAAGTATTTCCTGCGAATCCTATGGGACCCTCCAGGAAATACTATAACATTTTGGCGCAGCCGGTAGGATAATAATAATATAACTTGCATATATTAGAACAACTGAGTGCCAAAAAGTAGAAATTAAAGCGTCTAAATAATATTTCATGCGTTTTTTATTATAAATATTATTTTCATTAATTTTGATTAAATATTTTCAATTGAAAAACACACCGTTTTTATTTCATCGCTATGTTGCATTTGTTTATTTTAAAAATGGCGGCTGCCGACAGCTGTTTTGATTCCTTTACAAAAAGCATTTGCTACCAGACCTTACACACAATTGTGGTTAAATATAACGCACGATTTTTAACACATAAAAATTAGATTGCGATGGGCGATTAACAAAAGCAAAGCTACATAATTTTCACAGTTAACAATTTAGTACATTTGCTTAATTGATCTAAAGTATAAATTCAGTTATTAAAGCAAAAAGTAACTTGATTTGTTAAAACGTAACTTTACTTGTCAAACCTCGCTACATGAGACTGATTAAATATTTCGCCGGCAATAGAACTAGAAACAAATCTATTACAGAGATCGCCGCATATGGCGAATATTATAATTGTGTGTATTGTCATAAACACAAATATGTTTTAATTTTGATGCGATTAGCTCTTTTCAAAAATTTCCAAAGTCCACTGATGATTAGGGTAGCTCCTATGAAATGTCGACATATAGACAGCTGGGAAACGTAGAAAACAATCTGTTTATAATATTTTGTCAATGTTATGACAACTCTAATGCTTAACCCATTACAGCATGTTCATAACTCTCTTAAACTCTTAAATTCGTGTTTTCCTCTCCCGTTTGCGAATCGCACCCCAAGCATGAATGATTCAATTTGTTTCGCCATACAAAATTATGTTTCAGTTTGAAACTCCTAGCCAAACACGAAGAATTTACTTCTCTAATTTTGATAACAAATTAACGCTGTTAAATCAGAAGAAAAACATTTCACATATATAGGGTGTTTTTTTAAGCTAGATAGAACTTTAAATTGTAAAAAGTAACACAAAAAATTAAATTTTGATGAAACATTTTTTTTATTTGTTTCAGTATACTCTGACAAATCATCATGAATAGACTCACGCTTGAACAACGCTACGAAATTATCCAAATTTACTTTGAAAATCAGACCCGTTGTTTTATCGCAAAATTGTGTTCAGCGATGAGGCGCATTTTTGGCTTAACGGGTTTGTTAATAAGCAAAATTGCCGCATATGGAGTGAGACCAATCCACAAGAGACCCTACAGACTCCATTACATCCAGAAAAATGCACTGTTTGGTGCGGTTTTCATGCTGGTGGCATCATCGGACCTTATTTCTTCAAAAATGAGGCCGGAGCTCGCGTTACGGTCAATGGAGATCGTTACCGCACCATGATCAATGATTTTTTGTTTGAAAATATGGATGACATTGATCCGGAGGAGATGTGGTTTCAACAGGATGGCGCTACGTGCCATACGGCGAACGCAACCATCGACTTACTGAAATCAAAATTTGGCGATAAGTTGATTTCGAGAAATGGACCTGTCAATTGGCCTCCAAGGTCGTGCGATTTGACACCTCTCGATTATTTCCTGTGGGGCTACGTGAAGTCACTGGTTTATGCTGATAAGCCAGCAACAATTGACGCCTTGGAGGCCAGCATTGTTCGTGTTGTTCGTGACATACGGCCAGCAGTGCTCGAAAAAGTGGCCCAAAATTGGACGTCCAGAATGCGCTTCGTCAAGAACAGCCGCGGTGCCCATATGCCCGAAATCATTTTCAAATGTTAATGTCACGTATTGATCTTTCGAATAAAAAAAAATTTTGATTACAATTTAATTTTTTGTGTTATTTTTTACAATTTCAAGTTCTATCGGGCTTAAAAAAACAACCTATAAAAAGTAGATATTTTCACATAGATTTAAATAAAAATTAAAAAAAGAAGTAGTGAAACAGAAAAAATTGTTAAACGGTTGCACATAATATGTATATAAACCTCAAAGTGAAACAAGAACAGTCGTCTGAACACCAAGTTTTGCAATCGTGGTTCAGAGAGCGAAACAAGTGTTTCTTATTACCGTCTGAACATGTTAATACACAAGGTGCATTAACGTCTACACGGTGCCAGCACTACGGCATGTGACAGGGTTTTGCTGCTGGTACGTCAAGTACGTCAAATGTACGAGTATTGTTTTCATTTTTGAAGTGAAAGTGAATGATTTATTCTAAATTCAACAATTAAAAAATTATTTTGTGAACATAAAAATAAATCAAATAAAAATAATTTATAAAAAAATTTTAACAAAATAATTTATACTTATGAAAAGGTACAAAAGGTACTTTCGCAGTTTATAGTTTTGAAAAGAGTTACAAATATTTTTGACAAGCATAGCTTATGCTGTTTTATACCCTTCACAAAAATGTTAAGGGCATATATAATTTTGTGATTCCGTTTTAATTTCTACAATTTTCATTTGCGACCCTATAAAGTATATAAATATCTGAATCAGAATTAATGGAAAAGTCAATTAAGCGAAGTCCGTCTACCCGTCTGTCGGTCGTTGAAATACCGTTTCTGAGAAAACCGTTAGACATAAAAACTTTTTTCTTTCACCATTCTATTACTCCAACGTGCCATGTGTTTGCTATTGAAATTCAGTAATATCGATTTACGTACTCGTATAGCTGAGATATATGCAAAATTCCGAAAAAAGCCATTATTGTTTTGCAATTTTGTATGAAATTTTTTGAAAACAAAAGTTGTTTGTTTTGCTTCAAACTTCACACAATTATTACGCTTGGTGACTAGAAGCCAAGATATCGGTCCATATATACACGAAATATAGCATAAATAGGTTTTTCATAAAAATGTCGAGTAAGCGAACTTACGAGTAAACAACTTTTTTTGCTTAAAAGCAGTTTTGGTAATAAAAGAAGGTTCTATAAATATGGAAAATGAAAACTTCCGATATCGGTCGATATATACCCGAGAAATAGCCTGAACCGATTTTTCCATTAACTTGTTTTTTTTTTCTGAAAAGCAATTCTCGTTATAAAAGATGGTTACTTAAATACAGAAAATAGAAAATTCCGATATCGGTTCATATATAACCGAAATATAGCTTAAACAAACTCTTCCATGAAAATGTCCATGAAAGATTTCTTTTATGGAATGGTGATTACAAGTAAAAAATATTTTTTCCTAGATATTGCTCTATATATATCCGAGCATATTCAGTTCAAATTTGTAATATATACTATACATATACGTTACTATCGTGAAGGGTATTTTAGATTCGGCCCAGCCGAATATATCACACTCTGACTTGTTTAATAATATATTTTATAAATTTCAGCACAAAATTATTGATCTATAACGAAATATAATAAATTAATCTTTGAAGAACTGTCAAAATGGTTTTTCCGCAGAGTTGCCAAATCTCACATAGCATATAAACTGTTCCGGGTAAAAAATGAGGAATTATTATAGAATATATTAACTTCTCAGACCGATGACAAATTTAAGTTCACAAAATAGCGAAATTTGTCATCAGAATCCTTAACTTAGAAACCAGTAAAAAATAGTACTAGCTGGAAACAGTTTTGTAAGGTATAAAAAGAAAGAAAGAAAAGTTGCGCCACACTTATTTTTGCTCTCGATGAGCTATTTACTTTCTGTTGGCATAGACTGGTTAATTTAACCATTACTAAAAGTTATAAAATATGCTTTGTAATGTCCTTTCTAAAAAATAAATGTTTATTAATATTATTAACACATTTACGAGTATAAATTAAATTTTATTTGAACTACCTTTCTGTATTAAATTTATATTCACCCCTATCTTGAATAAAATGTGAAATTTTTATTCCCATAAAATTTTCATTCCCAAGTAGGGAAATTTGCTATCATGAATATCATGGGAACGTTTGTTTTGCTTTGTTTTGTATTGAGTGTACAATAGGGAAGAATAAAATATAAAAACAAAGTAAAAATGATTGAAAATTTATAGTTAAGTGATGTAAAAAGAAATTAAATGTAAGTTTTATAATTAATATAAACAAATTTGTATTTTATCTGCAACTTCTTTTTCGCGAAGTTTTTCAATAACTGCTCTTTTCTAAGGAGCGATATACCATTTTCATCATAACTTCCACTTCTTTGTTGTGGTTCTTAATTGGCTCGAACATTTCAACGATTGTGGAGAGCACAAGTTTTCCTCGGTATTCAACTCTCTCAGTTGTTAATTTTTCCTGTGGCTCAATTCTTCTTCTTTTGGTGGAGGAAGCGTTTTTATTACTGGACTCTCCTCTCATTGTAGTGGCTAATGGCGATGGTGTTAAAAGATTCGAACAGTTGGGTGCTTCAGAGCTTACTCCATTATCAAGAGCACGTAATAAAAATTGTTTCATTTTTTTCGTATTCATAAACGTCTTTTGGTAAACCAAAGCTGAAACATCTTTTGGTAAACCAAAGCTGAACCAAATCTTGTCACTGGCTGACAAGATTTTTGTCTGGTTTAATCCACCTCCCGTTTTTCGTTGAGTATTTAAGCCAACGGATGCTTTTGACTGCACATACCTTTTTTGTTCTATCCACACCTACTGCAAGTTATATATGTACATACTCGTATGTAGTATATGTATGCATGTTTAAAAATGTAAAATATTTAATCCATTTTCCATTTTAGTTCTTCCGTAAGCGAATTCCAAAACTCAGTCACCACATCCTTAGAAACTTTGACAAAACAACGTATAATAATAAACAATAACCGACCCATTGCAGCTTGTTTTGCATCCTATTGAGAAGCATGTCAAGTTGCACATTATTTATTGATTTATACAATACAGTTTTAGTTATCTATATGTCCCTTAAAATGTAACAACTACTTACATTTTTTTCTAGTTCCCCAAAGAAAATAAAATGAACAAATTTACACAAAATATGGGAAAAATTTCTTTGAAAAATCCATTCATGATAAGGCAAAATTTTGAATGGGAACTTTTTTTTGTGCAAGTCAACCCCTGCTGAATTACATCTCAGAAAATGGGAACACATTTTATGGGAAAAATTATTTATGATCGCACTTTTGGGAAATGCGAAACAATTTTAGGGGAAAAATTATTCATGATAGGGGTGATTAAGTACTTTAAATTTTGTTCAACGCCATAACTAAGTACATCGTCAGTTTTGTAATGTATGTACACTTTATTTAAAAAGTCATGAAAAAGAATAAAGTAATTTTTCAATTCCGAATGTATTGTTTGCCCTTTTGGGGCATATTCGATTCTTTATTGGAAGCAAATCTTCTTGAAGAGGCAATGCATTGCTCTCTACAGATTTTACTGGTTCTAAATTGTGATTTATTTTTTAATAATACCCATAAATTTTAGAGCACGCGGCAGTTCCCCATCTTCTATAATTGCTTCAATATAGTTTCCTACAAAAGTAATTAAAAAACGACGAACTATCTACCTAATTAAATTATTTTATTAAAAAGCCATAAATTCTGCATTTCATAAATAATATATCTATTTTATGTCAGGTTAAGAAAATAAATCTGAGATTGCTTGAGAATGTTTTCTATCATCCATAATCCTATTCCATATGTAATATACTCGTATACTCATTTTGCATCATCAATATTAAACTCAAACAAAACTTTTTAATATAGGGTGTTTTTTTAAGCCCGATAGAACTTGAAATTGTAAAAAATAACACAAAAAATTAAATTGTAATCAAAATTTTTTTTTATTCGAAAGATCAATACGTGACATTAACATTTGAAAATGATTTCGGGCATATGGGCACCGCGGCTGTTCTTGACGAAGCGCATTCTGGACGTCCAATTTTGGGCCACTTTTTCGAGCACTGCTGGCCGTATGTCACGAACAACACGAACAATGCTGGCCTCCAAGGCGTCAATTGTTGCTGGTTTATCAGCATAAACCAGTGACTTCACGTAGCCCCACAGGAAATAATCGAGAGGTGTCAAATCGCACGACCTTGGAGGCCAATTGACAGGTCCATTTCTCGAAATCAACTTATCGCCAAATTTTGATTTCAGTAAGTCGATGGTTGCGTTCGCCGTATGGCACGTAGCGCCATCCTGTTGAAACCACATCTCCTCCGGATCAATGTCATCCATATTTTCAAACAAAAAATCATTGATCATGGTGCGGTAACGATCTCCATTGACCGTAACGCGAGCTCCGGCCTCATTTTTGAAGAAATAAGGTCCGATGATGCCACCAGCATGAAAATCGCACCAAACAGTGCATTTTTCTGGATGTAATGGAGTCTGTAGGGTCTCTTGTGGATTGGTCTCACTCCATATGCGGCAATTTTGCTTATTAACAAACCCGTTAAGCCAAAAATGCGCCTCATCGCTGAACACAATTTTGCGATAAAACAACGGGAAATCGACGACTGATTTTCAAAGTAAATTTGGATAAATTCGTAGCGTTGTTCAAGCGTGAGTCTATTCATGATAATTTGTCAGAGTATACTGAAACAAATAAAAAAAATGTTTCATCAAAATTTAATTTTTTGTGTTACTTTTTACAATTTAAAGTTCTATCTAGCTTAAAAAAACACCCTATACAAACACCCTAGATGATTTGGAAATACATAGAATAGGCAACCCTTGCATGGGTTAAACTACGTCATCTAACGGCGCATGGCGTAATCTGTATTTTTACTATTCTTGCCTTGGTACTACACTTATCATACTTAATTTATTTCTCAAATCTTTCTTTCGTTAGATATCAATGATGCCAACTTTATGCGATTAAATCAATTTCCGAGGTGAATTCAACCAAATAAAATCGAAAGTATTCTTAATGCTTTTCCTCCTTGAATGCGGAAATTTTGCTTAAAAAAAATAAGGTTGTTTTGTTGCCTTTATTTGTCTCTTTTGTTGTTTGTTGAAATGAAATCGAAACGTTAAAAGTGGAAGAAGAAAACACAAAAACGCCAACTAATTAGCATAAATACGCGTAATAGTTTTTTAAAAGATATACAAGCACACGTTTACTTTCTGTTGAAAACTAAAATCGCAAGTGGCTGCCTGTGTGTGTGTTATATGCTTGTACTCGTATCAATATTGTACGAGTACATAAAACAAAAATTTATTCAAATCAAATTGAATATTTTTGCAATCATTATATTTATTATAATATTTATTATAATTTTAAAAATGTTATTGAAAGAAACAATATTAAAATAAAAGAAATAATTTTAAGTGAATAAAAACTATAGCATCTTTTCATTTCATTTACTACTACATTTTTAGCTATCGATCATTTTGTCAGCTGTTAAGTGCTTTATGTTTAGTTTGATTTGACATTGCAATATAAATAGACTGGCGCCTGAACAACGCTTCCGAATTAGGCAAATTTATTTCAAAAATCGTGGTTATATTCGGAATACATATCGCGCACTACGTCCATTAGCGATGAAACTCACTTTTATTTGAATGGATACGTCAGTAAAGTGTATGTTGAAATACCGTGACAATTAAAAAAAAAAAAAATGTTTTATCCTGTTTGTGTCGTCCAGACGGTTAAAAAATCACACCAAAATGATGTGACATATTAAAAGGTTACTACAAGTTTTATTTGGTGTGTTTAATGTCACTTCACTTTATTGAATGAATTTCGTTTACTATTGTTATATTCTTGTATTCTATTGAAAAGGTGTCATGAATACATGCAATACAATAATATCTAATATCAACCTAAATGCATTGCCTCACACAATGTTCAATTTTCTTTGTTGATCAGATATTTTTCAAGTGGCCTAAATATGCACTGGTCTCAAGTGTCTGAGATATTGATACTATTGCACTAAATATTCGGCAATTCTTTTATGTTTATGACACATGCATTCACGACAGATGATGTGATCAGTCGTCAGCGGCAAAAGCACTGGACGTCTGTACGTCGTCAGAACAACAATGAGGCAAGGTCAGTACAAAGAAGTATTACAAAATCGGTTGATTCAGCAGCTCAGAGAATGGTTTCCAAATGGGGAACCATTCAATTTTATTCAAGATAGAGCCACATTGCTTGGTCTGTTAAAGCCTTTTTGGCAGAAATATATATCCCTCTGTTGGGTTGGCCTGGTAATAGCCCTGATATGAATCCAATTGAAAATATGTGGGACTTGATGAAAAGAGAAGCGGCTAAATGAATAGTTACCATTAAAACCCACCCCCTAGGAAAGATTATTAGTTTGTGGAATCATTATCCTCAAATTAGGAGACAGTAAAGTCATGCATTGATAGCATGCCACGCAGAATTAGAGCTTTAATATCGGCTAAACGTGGCTCAACTAACTTTTACTAACATTAATTTCACTTTTCAATAAAACTTAATAAACATACGCTTTTCCAAATTAATTCTAGGAACACAACTGCGACGAACGACGAACTTCGCCCATCGCGACGAATTCGCCGGCAAATATTCGTTGTATAAATTCGTCGTGTGAAGCACAATATCAACGAACATTGTTTACATTCCGTGCAAAGAAAAAAAATGAATATAAATACTAAGGTGGCCATATTAAAAGTAAACCTATATAAACCCCATCCGAAAGAGGGATTTTTGAACAAATTATCTCAGTCACTTTATATTTTGAGAACATCTTCATACATATTTTACTACATGGATTAATATAAATTATAAAAAGTATTATGTCATGAAAAATAATTTTTTATGTAAGAAATCTGGTCACCTGATACTGCTTTGTTCGTCGTTCGCTGACGAAACAATTAGAAATTAATCTATTTCAACTTTCGCTGAGTATGACGAATTTTGACCAACACCATGATTGTGTGCATTTTCATATACACCAATGTGTTTTATTTTTGGCGACGAATATTCGCGACCAAATATTCGTCGTTCGTCGCAGTTGTGTGTAGCATAATGCTGTTTTATTTGAGTCAAATAAATGGTAATTGATATAATAAAATAAAAAACAAATCAATTTAAAATAATAAAATGGTATCACTCGTTAATTAATATATAGCATGAAATCTTGCATTGCGTCTAATAGTTGCACATAAATTGCCCCCCAAGATCGAGCGATCCTTTTGTGGGGTTATGTGAATCTGTTGGTATGCGCCAATAAGCCCGAAACGATTGGCCACATAGAGGGCAATATCCGCTGGGTTATGGCCGATATGCAGCCTTAAATGTTGGAAAAATTTGTTATTCCTTCCAAATAATAAATAGGTTCTCTCAAAGCCCAAAAAGCGCGACGTAATGATAATAAATCATACCAAACAGTTAGTTTTTCTGGATGTAACGGTGTCTCAACATACACTTGAGGATCATTATCATTCCAAATATGGTAGTTTTGTTTATTGACATATCCCACCAAACAAAAGTGAGCTTCATCGCCAATGCACGTAGTTCCCGATAAATATTTCCAAAATAACTATGATTTTCAAAATAAATTTGCAGTATTCGTAAGCGTTGTATAACCTAAAAGTGTTGCCTACCTAAAGTTTTATACCTCTATAAAAACACCCCACACCAAACAACTTGCTTAGTCTGTCTTATAGTTATATATATTATAGATATTATTCGTATAACAATACTTATCTTAAGATCTTCTATAAGATGGTGTTAAAATATACCGCTGCACCGATTCTGCCTGTTTTACAAATTCGACTGACTAGTAAAACTTCTTAGTATTACGGCATGCGATTTGCTGCTTCTATAGTATATAGTATAAATTGATTTAATCGCGTAAATTAGTTTAGTAAACTAGTAACTAGTAAGTTGTTAATAATTTTCATTTTACAATGAACTAGAATATTTGTAATTAAAGCTCAATATATATTTTATATGAGAAATTTACATGTCATGGAAATTTCTTTGAAAATTGTGCAAATCATAGTAAATATAAGGACACAAGTTTAGCTTAGGTAAGTATAACACCTTTTACACACACAAAATTTACTTTACAAAGTTTTATGGTGACAAGAGAAAATAAGGCTTCCGAAACCCTTACCAAGTATAAATGAGCAGAACGGCGATCAGCATGGCTCCAGGATAGTTCTGCTTGCGGTTCGACCTGGGCTGATCATGGTTGAGGTGCCTACCTTGGCTGACGCGTTCTGGCTGTGGTTAAAACCTTAAACGCAGGAAGGGAGTGTTAGTATCCTTGATAATTGTTTGGTGTGTGGCTTTTTTCGGAGACTAACAATCTCCCGAGGATACGTTGCCTATACAACAGATACCTACACTGTAAGGAACCAGTGGTGAAGGTTGACGGGTGAGTTGATTTAAGGGCTGGTGCTCTTAGTGGGTTTCGCCCTACCAACCCATTAAGATCTGTCCTCCATTGATTGCTGAGAAATTGCACACAGGAGGGATTAGAAGGCCCGAACTCCTCAACAAGAAGTTGCTCATATGATCGCAATCACATGGCAAGAATTGCTACCTGTGTGAGCCTGGTAAGCCACACGGGGGCGCTGGTGAATCGTGAATAATACACTCTGTGGAACTGGTACATCATCAGATAAGGCCGCAAGGCAGGTGCTGATGTAAATCTTTTTCACAACTGTGACAGCCGCATATGTACTTCAAAGGAAAATCTCTTACACCGAAAGAACAAATATTAGGTGTTTTATTAGAAATTCACAACTTAAAGTTAACAGCGCTGTTTTATTTGCAAATCCATTTAAGAGTTGATTTTTGTTTAGTGTGGTTTGACATTTTATTATGGGTAGACTTATGGGTAGAGAACAACGCTTGTATATTGTTAAAAAATTTTATGTGAATATAATTCTGTTTCCAATTCAAAATTTTTTTCTCGCATAAAGTACATTTTTTGGAGAATGAGAAGATTTTACAGGCGGTATAAGATGTGAAGATTTTTCTTCCAAAATTAAAATTTTTTAGATTTAGAACTCTAAAAAATAATGTGTGAGTTATTTTTATATATCCACTGAATTTTCCCTAATTGAATAATACGAATCTTGAGATAATTTTTAACAATTATATAAATACATACGAGTATATGCATATGTACAGAGTTCCATACATACTTATTAAGTGCACTTTTAAATTTTAATATAAAAATACAAATTTTTTGAAAGAGTTCTGATTTTTTATTGAGTCGTAAAGAAGGCATGTTCTAATTATGTATGTCAAATAGCCTCCAAGGCTGTGTTGGCAAGCCATTAATCTTGCCATGAAATTTTCCGCAACTTTTTGACACATGTGTGGCTTTATCAGGATTTGTTTCTGCCTTCTTCAATTTCACCCCGCAATGCACGTAATGCACGCCATTAAATCGCATGATCTTGGTGACCAATTGGCATTAAAATTTCTTGATGTGTAGTTCCATTCATAGCGTGGCAAGTGCTGCCGTCTTGAGACATATCTTCCACATCAATGCCATGCAGTTGATGATACAAGAACTCTGTTTTTTTTTTTTTTTTTTTTTTTTTTGTAGCTTTTAAAACAATGTCCCTCACAATCAGTGCAATTTCGGCCTCCTCTTGGAAAAATTAAGGCCAAATAATTTTGTTCAATTTTGGATCACTTCATAGTAGCAGTCAATTCTGCACCTCTACACCCAACTCTACCGAACCGATTTGTTAAAAATAGCAATTATAATGTATCGCCTTGCGTACAAGCTCTTGTGCAAGAAATATACATAGTTTAAAAAACTAAAAGACACGCTTCGACTTCAAACCAAATTTCCATATAACCAGATGATTATTCGTATAATACATGCAATGAATACAGCAATATGTGTATAAATATTTAAAAACTTTACCTTTTCTACACTTTTGGCATCCATTTTGTCAATTATATATTTTTTAAATTTATAACTTCCGCAATTCTTTTATTTGTGAAAAGCTTTGACAGTTCTAGCGAGAAACTTCTCACAAAATTTTAATACAGAAACAAGTTTACTCACAAACTTCCAATGAATTACGTAAAAAAAACTATTTTGATAGATATTTCTCGCTTCTCAAAGATACAGAAACATTTGTGTGAGAAACTCCATTTTTTGTTTCAATTCGCATCGTTTTTCTGTCAATTCCTTTGTTTTTTGTGAGAAATTTGTCGATGCGGGCAATACAGAAACGAGGCACAGCTTTCAAAAGTAGTTAATAAAGAACATGTGCAAAAATTTGAATGGCGCCGAAAAAGATAAACAAAACTTGACAGAGGAAGTGCCGCCGGATTGACCGAATTCGCCGATGCATCCACCTAATAATGAATTCGCCTTGTATATACGCATACATGTTATGACAGGTAAATTAGTGATTGATTATAACAAAAAGTGATCAACTAAAAATTGTTTTAATTGATATTGAAAATATATTTTCATGTTTTATTATGATTTAACTTTATGCAACTCTAAAAAAATACCCTTTATATATTTTTCCATACTTTAAAATATTCCACCTTTAAAATATGAACTAACAGTAAGTATTCAAATCTTAATACTAAAGTATTAAACACATTGAAGCCAGCAGACAACCGACTTCAATATGTCAAATATAAAATACATGCATTTAAATGCGAATGTTTATTTAGACAACAGCAAGACGATACGACTGCAGGTTGTTGTCCAAGCTGATTTTTTTGCCGCACTCGAATTAAACTAATTTCTATTTTTGTTGTAAATATGTAATAAAAAAATTTTGCTCTTGGAAATATTTTATTTTCTAATAAAGCATAACAAAAGAACAAAATTTATATGGACTTTTAAATAAATTAATAAATTTATTTGTACTACTGTTAAATATGTGCATACATATTATTTATACTCAAAATAAGAATGCCTAATTTTATAAAAGAACTAGTTAAGCGCCAAACAAACTACACAAACAGCTTAACAAATATGCAAAAACATTTATACAAACATTAAACGTTGTTAAAGCGTGTGTTTACTTGTTTGTACATATATTTGAAACATGTGTGCACGATTTTTGCGCAAACATCGTGAATGTTTGTGTTGTCTAACGCAAAATTTTGTCATTTCAAAGAAAATTTTACACAATGAAGTGATGGAAGAAGAAGCACACAAAATTAATCATGAAAAAGTTTTCTTGTTAGAATTTTTAGTATTGTATTAAAGTTTACCTTCTTTGTAGAAATTGAAAAAACAAAGATTATAGAAACTGAATATCAAGAAATAGAGGCTAAAACAAATTATAAAATTATTTATGTGTTGTAAACTTCATATGGCAAGAAAACTGCCGCAGTATAATCGCCGTGTACTGTCACTGAAAAAAATTGATTAATTTATATTTGTATCGCTATGAGCAAACGGAAAGCGCGTGTTTGCCAAAAGGTTTGCATAGTTTATTTGTCTCTTTATATATATTCCAGTTTCTTCATTTATGAGTAGTTTTAATTACATATCTTCGACGAACAATTTTATAATATATATACATAAATTTTTCTTTTTCGAGTCGAATTATCTTTGTGCGAATTTTGAAAAGTTCCATATAAATGTTCAATTATTTAATATTGTTCCCATTATAGATCAAAAGATTATATTTTCAACTTTTAAGACCCGCCTAACCTGAATTAAGCGTAGCAAACAAAAACTTTTTTAATTAATTTGTTGTTTTAGATTTTAAGGCCGTTTTTAAGAGAGAACTTTTTTCATGAAGGATTGATATAAACAGAAGTCGTTCTGTAAAAAAATGGAATTTTGTAAAGCTAAAAATTCTAGGGTGGCCACACTGAAGCATACTTTTATTCAAATGAATTTATGTTGCTGCCGTGTTCAAAATATTTCAGTAGTCGCCTACACAACTACAATTGCCGATTGCAGCATTTGCTGTCGTGAAGTTGTGAAGTCTGCTGTGGTCTATGTGTTTAAAGCTTAAATATTAAAAGTTATTTAAGCCCAGCCAATACTAGACAAAAATGTTTCATTTTGCGCGAACAATATCGGAAAAATCACATATTTGGTGTCTGATCGTGGCAAGGGTATCTCATCTCCTCAACCGAGTGTGGCCGCCAAAATTAAGTATATTCCGTGCAAGAAAATTTAGGTGAAGTTCCGGTTTACTGATATACTTTGTCGCGAAGAATTTGATTTTGTCGCCTTTGAAATTTTTTTTTAATAATGCAAAACAAATTTGCAAGCAGGCATTAGAAACAGAGATGTTTTTAAAATGGTACGAAATCATGTTAATTTAACGTGAAAAGCGGATGCAGCAAAATCAATATGATAATCGTTGAAATTTGTTATATAATTTTTATTTCATTTACTATGATTTTTCTAAAACTCCAGGTAAATAAAGACAAAACAATCGGAAAAACGTGAAACTAAACGCTTAGGCATGTTTTTGCCTGAAAAAGATTGGATAAAATAAAATCTCAAAATGTGTAAAAAAAACTACGTGCCAGGAAATTGAAATTAAGCATATATGTATGTACATACCTATTTATATACATATTGTACGTGCGCTTTTTAAAAAACAAATTTAATGTAAGCAGCGTTGCCAACTTTGAAATTTAAAAATGCACCAAATTTCGTTTTTTTTTTTATTAAAAGATTAAAGATTTGTAGTAGGGACTCAACTAAATAACAGTTTGGAGTTCCTTTTACTTACAGTACAGTACAGTACGAGAAGTAAAAAGAAATTTGTGCTTTTTGTACGTCTGATGCAGCACGTAAATATTGTAATAAAATTTATTTTTATAAAAGCTGTAATATTTTTAAATTAAAAACATAAGTATAAGAGTAAACTTTTTTATAACAAACATAATTGTGTATACTGTGTTTCCATTGCTTTAGATAACCCTGTGGCGAACTCAGCCTACCACATTACTTCTTTTGAATGATGCATAAATATGGATTTAGTAAGAGTCGTTCTACTAACGATTTTATGGCATATCTCTCAGAGATATGGTGCCACGCAATCCATAATTTCAGTGAAAGCTCTGGATATTTCCAAACCGTTTGACAGAGTGTGGCATGCTGCACTACTGACAAAACTCACTGCTTTTGGTGTCGGTGATGACTACTCTCGGTTTATATCGAGCTTTCTCAGAGACCGAACTATGCGAGTTGTTATAGATGGGGTCTCATCAAACGAGTTCTAGATTAATTCAGGGGTACCACAAGGCTACGTTCTTTCTGCTCAATGACCTTCTATTTCAAACTTTCAACCCTATACGCTCTTTCGCAGATGACAGCAGCATTTGCCATTTGTACTCTTTCAGTAATAGGCCCAGCCTATCCGAGATCGTTGCCAAGAGGCAAAATATGAATGACTCATTGAATAGTGATATTCTATTAATCTCCGAATGGGGTCGTAAAAACAAGGTCGCCTTCAACGCTCGAAAGACCCAATGTTGCTTACTAGCACACAAACAAACGACGGCAGGTGCTGTTTCATCTGTACTCATGGATGGTATAAATATTGAGGTATCGGATACTCTTGATGTTCTTGGAATGAAAATGCAGTGTGATGTTCGATCTAATGATCACACTTTTCATGTCTCAAAAGAAGCATTCAAGTGCCTCGGGTTTTTGAAACGGTGTAAGATGTACTTTACTCCATCCGATCTCCTTACTATTTATACCACTTATATCTGACCGAAAATGGAATACAACTCTCATGTTTGGGCCGGTGCCTCAAAGTCTGTTTTGGGGTTACTCGACCGTGTGCAGGAGAGGGCGAAGAAGCTCATAGATGACAGTAGCGTATCCAACTCTATTGACTTACTGGAGCATCGACGTAGTGTGGGGTGCGTTACTCTGTTCTATCGTTACTAGAATGGCTTTTGCTCTGATGCGATTAGGGATCTTGTTCGCGCGCATCGTTCAGAGCTTAACCATTTGTAGTCGATTGTCCAGGGAATTGTACTACGCATTACAAAGAGAATTCGTTTTTTAGCCGTACGCTTTGCCTGTGGAATAAGTTGCCTGCAAATGTATTTCCTGTCTCTTATAATGTTGAAAAGTTCAAGTCAAATGTTCACAAACACTGCTCCCTCTTTGCCCCTCCTCATAACCTATTTTCCTAGTTCCGGTACAATTCACTGCATATGTAGGGGTCATCCCTTGAGTACTGTTCCAAGATAAAAAAAAAAAAACACAAAAAATGTATGCAACACTTTGTAATCAATGCTAGCTTACAAAGTGCGTGACAGTGGTATATGAAGTTCCCAAAAATGAACTACGTTCATCTTTTGTATTGAGTAGTACTGCTGTCCGTATTTTCTATAAATGTATGTTTATTAATTAAATTCGTATGAAACCAAATTGCACTGGAACAGGTAGCAAGCTGTATGTATACACGTCTTTCGTTTTTTTCTCTTTTTTTCACCGTTGTGCGTATTTTCTATATATCATTGGTCTCATGTAGAAAGGCCCTAACAAACAATTTTGCTCAATTGCTTGTAAGAGCGATATGTATGAAATTATATAATTAAATCTTTGTGAAACTGTGTACGTAGTAGAATTCCTAAAAGAGTTCAATTCAGGGAAAATGCGAGTTAGGGACTTTACACGTGAGACCAACGATATGTTCATTATTAATTAAGTATGAAACCAAAGTGCTCCGGAATAGGTAGAAAGATGTGTACAGGTGATTCTTTTTCTACCATTTTCCGTATTTTCTCTATATATGTATGTTCATTATTAATTTCTTTTCAATGCATTTCATAACCATGTATTGTGGAAACATTTCGTGAAAAAAGGAAAGAAATTTATTTAATGGAATATTCCCAAAAAACTGAATTGCGCAGTACGTCTTCGGCCTACTTACAAAGTAAGCGAGATTGCATTGGAGCTATATTGTGCCGGCATACAAAGTAAGAGAGATTGTATACGAGCTGCTTACTGATCACTTACAATGTATGCTAGGTAGTAATAAGCTTTTGTTGGATGGACTCACTATCTCGCTTATTTTGTGTGCAGCTGGTAGGCGTTCACTTTACAAATGCAGCAATGATAGAAAGAAAGAGATAAGAAACTAAACAAAAGCGTTGCGACTTTGATTTTGGGTGTAATATTTTCTTTTTCCACTGTTTTCTAACTTATAAAGTGTGGCGCAGAATAGCAGAAGGGATTTGAATTGCTTATGACTTGTTCATTAATTGCTTTTTATTTCTTTTCAATATATTGTAAGGAAGAATAGTGAAATTTAAAATAAAACAGCTCACAACGCGCCCAAACCATTGAACATTAAGGCAGAAAAAATCCTGGTTTTACTTACCGCAAAGTCCATTTACTGTTAAAGAAGTTCGTTAATAGACAAAACTGCAGGATATGGACTGCGCAAAATCACTGTTTGGGGCGGTGTTAAGCTGGAAAGAATAATTGGCAAATAATTATCTGAAAATTAGCACGGAATATTGTCAGTTTTTCTAAAACCTGCCGTGGAAAACCATTCGCAAATATTAAGGTGGCATGTCATAACGTCCAGTGACATAAAGTCCATGGACGTTATTACACACTTAAAAGTGTCATAAGGTCCATGGACGTTAAGACACTTTTAAAAGCGACATATTGTCCATTACGGAGGTGTCGTAACGTCCGTGGACACTATGGCACTTTGGGGAGTGTCATAACGTCCATAACTTAAGTAATAATAAAAAATTTGTATACATTGAAACTTTTGATTTTAAAACCTTTATCATAACTATATACGAGTATATGAACGTATAGGTACACAAAGAGAAAAGTAATCAATCAATGCAAAGACTATTAAATAAAATATAAAAAAAGATATTGGAGAAGAAAGCGATTCAGAAACAAAATATTTCGAAGAAAATGTTATCAGCATCAATAGTCAGGCGACAGAAATCTTAAAATGCGTTACATGCTTGGCAGGTATTTTACAATTTGTTCTCCTGGTTTTCAAAATTTTGACACTAAATCTAAGAAACTTTGCCTTTACTATAGAAAAATTTTTGAACGTGATATACTCCTAAATATATCTCAATAAGCGATTATTTATTTTGATAATAAAGTACTTTTTACTTCTGTGAAAACTCATTTATGTAAAAAAAACTCAAATTTTGGTTTAATTTTTCGAGGGAATATTAATTCGTAGATTTAAAGAGAATATAAACCAATTCTGTATTGAAATAATCACTTCTTTAATCAAAAAGAGCGAAAGTGTTAATTTCTTCTAGGCAATAGTTTTGCAACGAAAATGTGGGCCAATTTGATAATAGGAAAGGCTTTTATTGGTTCACATTATCACTGAAATATACCGTTATCTTCATATACAAATTCTTTTCTAATTATGGACCTTATGACATTTTTAAAAATGACATAATGTGCATTTGCAAAGTGTCACTATGCCCATGGACACTATGACATTTTCAAAAGTGTCTTAACGTCCATGGACCTTATGACACTTTTAAGTGTGTCATAACGTCCATGGACATTATGACATTGGACCTTATGACATGCCACCAATATTAATAGGATGGAGCAGCAGCGTACTGTGCAAAGTGCACAATTTCGCGTCATTATTACGTTCTTTGGTGAAAGATTTTAATTGGCTTCAGCGTTCACCGGGTTTATCCGCTCTAACTTTTTCCTTTTAGGGTTATTTATATAAGTCTATATTAATACGTTTTATTTATGATAATTTAATACATAGTTGAATGTTTGAAAATATTTTTCAAAGGTTGTCAAGTCTACCGATGATTAGGATAGCTGCTATGAAATGTGGGCATATAAAGAGCTAGGAAACATAAAAATACTAGTTGATTATATCTTTTGATTGCCATGGTATGTTATATATAGTATCTACTGAAGTAAATAAGAATAAACTCAATTGTTTAATTTTTTTTTTTTGTGTGTGAAGATAAATATGACGTTTGACGTAATGGAATGGCATAACGACATATTTAATTGTGATGATAAATATGTTTGACGTACCGTGCCAATGAAACAACATGTTTGTTAATGTGTTTTAAATATTTTTTATTAAAAAAAAATACACAATACTTTAAAACGGAAAAATTTCGTGCATATACTCGTATTATAGAACATAAACAAATATTATTTGAAAACATCTAAATTAAATGCTGAAATTTTAACATAGAACGTTTGTAACAATTTTTAAGATTTTAACCAAAATAAAGGTACATTTCTGGTTGTCCCTCAATAGGACCTTGTGGAATAAGAAGCCAAGAGCTTCCTCTAAACGCCGATATACTCGTAAGTCTCATTTACATTTGGGAGTTTTTTAAAAATATGTTTAAATTTTAACTTAGTGGAAAATTGTTGACCTGACATTTTTGGTTGTCATTCAATATGACGCTGTGGAGTAGGAAGCCAAGAGTGTCATCTATACGCCAATATCGGCCTGCTATGTAGACCTGATAATAGTAATACAATTAATCAAGTCCTTTTATTTTTAAACAACAATAAACAATTTTTTTACTGGCTGTTTCGTTTTGGCAGTTAATGGGTTAAGACAGGAAAAACATTTGAACCCGAATATATGTACAACAGTACATATCGCACCCTATATGCAAAAAGGTCACAACTCAAAATTTTCCAAAACTGACTTGTTTCCATAAAAGTCAGTTTTTTATGTTTTTGCAGTATAGCAGAACTTTCTTCAATATTGGAATTTTTCATAATGGAACAATACTTTCTTTAAAGATTACAATCGTTTTTACATAAACAGTTTTTTGTCTCTACTGAAATTTTTGGTATTTTGAGTTGTGACCCTTTTGTATTTTGGGTGTGATATTTACAAAAAGCAACAACACGTACATATTATTTTACTTAACTTTCTTGAAAGAAAATAACTTGCAAGTTTCTATATTCTAAAGTCCAAAGTCTTCGGGTTGAATGATTTTTTATTATCTTGAAATTATCTTACCCATCAATAACAATGTTAATTTTTGTTTTAAATCAAATCGTGTTTTAAGCAAAATGCGAATTTTTTATTATATATGTATACTACTTGCGAACATTTGAATATTTGCAATCAACAAAATTCACCGGCTGACAAATGCCGGTTTTATTCTTTCGTCTCCTGCACGCTTTTTACCCCCTATCGAAAATCTTAAGCAATAAAATATCAAGCTTGATCAACAGAAATAAACAAGAATCCTATATTTTTCCATTGCAATAAAAAGGTTTTTTTCTTGTTTCTGACAGGTTTAGCTTTCTTAATTCCAGATAATGAATTCTAAGCAGGTATTTAGTTGCACTTAATTCTACAGAACGAAGACAAGAGAAGAAGAAAACGTTTAGGACAAGTTTAAGACTTTAGTTTGATGAGATTTTTGTGTAAAGAAGAATTTTTATTTTACCAGAAAAAATGTGCAAGCCCTGAAAGAAAGAAGAAAAAGTCAGCCAACTATAAATATAAAGATTAAATATTTGTGTGTTGATTTTACTTTGCCCATTCAATAAGTACGTCAATTGAGGTAGACTAATTTTCTAAGCTGTCATACGCATAATAGCAAGACCTTTTTTATTTCAAAATTTACTCAATCCAAATTGATTGCGTCAGTGCTGCTTCCGTATAAAGTTAATTAGTATTATTATTATAGTATCTTACCAATCGAAGCAGGAGTTTTCCGAGGCAGCATACTAAGTCCTACTTACATAATTTTCAGAAACATATTTTTTATTAGTTAAATGGCTAAAGCTTTGAAAATCAAGAATGTACTCATGTTACATACGCATTGCATAGAGGAAGAGGAACATGCTCATACGTCGAAATTAAAAATCAAAATACTTTTTAACCCTCCCTATTATTGAAACGAAAGACAGACTAGTACTCCCACATTCGACTTGAATATAAAAATTTAAATAGCGTAATAGCTCGTCTATATTAGTCATGAAAGACTGTTAGGACATCCCGTTAAAAAATACCTTTGAAAGTGCGGTTTTTACATGGTGGGGTACACGAATGTAGTGGTTTTTCATTATTTTAATTCCGTCAAGAAAAACACATCATCACTTTTTATGCACTTTTTCATAGTATCTTAAGAAAATCAGTTTTATTGCAAAATTTACAATATAAAATAATTCGATTTTTTTTTTTTTGTAATTTCTTTCAATTTGAAACTATTTTTACTGCCCGTCTATATTAGCCATGAAAAGCTGTTAAGACATACTGTTAAGATATACTTTTGACGGTCCGATTGTTACATGCTGGGGTACAGGTAAGTCTTCATTTTTCATTATTTTAACTCCGTCAACAACAGCACATCATCACTCTTTATGCCCTTTTTCATAGTTTGTAAAGAAAAATATTTTTATTGCGAAATTTGCATTTGAACTTTAAACATTTAACTTTTTTGTGGCAATTTTTTTTAATTTGAAATCTCATTTTCTATTAAGACAGAACTTTTAAAGCTGACGTCTTAACAGCCGTGTTAAGACGGCAAGAAAAGAGTAACATTTGTAGCCTACACCTGACTGTAAGAGTAACAGTATTTTGCTGTTCCTGTTAGTGTTTTCATGTCAGGTGTGGACACCACTTAATAAACCAGTGGAATGGAATTGTTATGAATTAACAAGTTAATATTTTTTTCAAAAATCTTTTATTTTATAAAAAAAAAAAATTTGACCAAAAAAATACTTTTTTGTGTGTGTTTTTAATTCCATTTTGTTCAAAAAATTAAAAAAAGCAAGCTACACAATGTTCTCATAGAACATAAAACAAGGGCTGATCAAAAATAGCCGTTACTTTCAATTTTTCCAAAAAAGTATTCATTTATTCTCCTCGCTCCTATAGTGCAATTCACTAACTTTACACCCCAATTAGAAGGGTTAACTTTAACCACACATTTTGTTGTTTGCACTAACCCCTACGTTATTCACTAACTATATTTAGCCACCGTAAAGGGTTTTATTTTTCTTCACGTTCAGATTGTTATAACGTGGCAACTCTCCATTTCATTCTTATTAGCTATTGTACTGAATCTCCTTTTATTTATATGTTTTCTTCATCTTTTGTAACTCTGACCTTTTTATATACGTACATATGTATAAAAATCTTAAAAATAATATATGAGCACGAGATCCTTTATATATAAAACAATAATTAAAAGTTTTTTTTTATTGAATATTTCGTTTTGCTTTAGAAAACTTCTTAAGGAATGTATTTGTTGATGAATTATAACATATATCAAAAACATTTTGTGATAGGAAATAAAATAACATGAAGAGATTTAACACATACATACATACATAATTACATTTAACATAAAATAATTTTATTGCCTATCAAAACATTTTTGATTTTATAATCGATCTACAAATACTTTCCTTAAGAAGTTTTCTAAAGGAAAACGAATAAAAAATTTTTAATTATTGTTTTATACAAAAATACTATTTTCAAGATTTAACTTGTGTGTTTACTAAAGTAGATAACACACGATATGTTTTGAACAATGTACATGTCATTTTTCACAATGCAAAACGCTTACATGTCGTCTGTTACCTCAAAAACATTGCTTCTGTAAAAAACATGAGCAAAGTCGTCTGACAAAATTTCAAATAGAGCTTGTTCTATTTTGTTATGTTTAAACATCTGACATTAGAACTCTATGCCTTGCGAACAATTCAGCAGCCGTTTTTGGGCGGTATTAGTAGTCGGCTTGAGGAAATTTTAATGCAATAATATTTTAAAATGTTTTAAATAATTATATTTCATAATAATAAAAAAGCATAGACAATGTCAGGCGTAAATGTACATGTACGTTTGTGAGCAAATTTTAAAAACCGTCTGTAAATATGAAAAATTTTGACAGACATGAAAAACTACATGAAGAATAGCATTTTAAAAAACAGACGTAAAAACATATCGTCTGTGGGTGCCTTAACTTTTATTGTTTTTTTATTAGACAAATAGTTTATTACATAAATTAAATGAAATGAATATGTAAACAATATAAATCAACACTTTTTTAAATTCAACACTTTTTTAAATTGGGGTGTTAATTAACACTTATTTATGTGGCTAAATACAACAGCTGCCTCAAACATCTGACTTTAAACCCCAGCATATGGTGTTTAAAGTGCTTGTGAATAGGAAAAATGTTAATTTTGTGGTTAATAATTTTAACCGAAATAATTGGGGCTTAAAAAGCATAGTGAATCGCACTACTGAACGATGTCCATGTGGCACCAACAGCATTCGACCTTATTGAGAGAAAACTGGATAGAACATTACATTGTCTTACACCCCGAAAAGAGAAACCCGCCTGCAAAATAGCGTTAGAAAAATTGTAGTAACCGGTATCAAATTGCACACTCGGAATATTTAGAAATTTATTATTTAATGTATTTGCATCAACAGTAGCGGATTCCTGTCTATCAGATTTGCCAATACCGATTTCGCGAACCACTTGCCAAGCTATGACTATGACTATGACTGCGGAGAACTGTGCAGCATGGTATTCAGATTTCGCTTTTTTAATCAATCTATTAGTTATTCTACAGTTAATCGATAATCGTCATATAGGTCTGTGGTTTAAACGCTTCCAGCATGCATACGCAACAAGTCGCTTCGACTTATCGCTTGTTTTACATCGCTCGAGAACCAGGGCTTTTTATGACGATTGACAATTTTGGTTCTTAAAGGAATCACTAGATTTTATAGATAATTTAAATTGTGTTGTAGAAAAGATAGCTAATCATCAACTATTAGAAGGTTATATAACACACTCCAATCAATTCTTAAAAATTCTTCTTCTAGCTTTACGTAATCTATATTTTTAAGGTCGCGATATCTCACAAATTGCTCAGACACATTTAACTGGAAATCATACGTCAAAAAAAGAACAGCCGTATTCATAAAAAATCTAATTTTTGGAATAAAAAATATAATAGTTATTAGAAACTGACAATTAATAAAAGTTTGTATTCATAAACACTCAACAAACCTCAATGGCGATACTTTTCATTTTCAATTGTTAGTTTTTTTTTTTTTTGTCATTCATTTATTTATTGAATCTTCAAAATATGAACTAACAATAAGTATTCAAATCTTAATACTAAATATAAAAGTTATTTAAGTCCAGCCACTGCTAGACAAAAGAGTTTCATTTCGCGCGAATAATATCGGTAGAATCACCTATTTAACGTTCTGATGGTGGCCAGTGTATCCCTTCTTCTCAACCGAGAGTGGCCGCCAAAATTAATAATGTTGCGTGCAAGAGGATTTGGGTGAAGTTCCAGTTTACTGATATACCTTGTGGCATACTTAGAGAACACGTCAGTTACCAGCGGAACACACAGATCCTTGTGAATTCGTGTGTTTCTTACGTACCATGGAGCTGCAGTAATCGTACGAAGAATTTGGTTTTGTCGTCTTTGAATTTTTTCAATGTTAGATGTTGAGGCGGTTCCCCATAATTGAACTCCGTAGCACCATATAGGCTTTAAAATTGCGTTATATAACAAAAGTTTGCAGTCCAACTTCAATGTCGAATTTCTGCCCATAAGCCAATTTAGTTGCGCTGCTTTTAATTTCAACTGAGTGACTTTCGCATCAATGTGAGGCTTCCACGTTAGCCTACGGTCGAGGTAAATACCAAGGTATTTAACTTCATTATGCTGCGGAATAGGTGTATTGTTAATTTGGAGAGCCGAACATGTTTGCTTACGCAGTGTGAATACATTTTTGTTCATTAACTTTTATTTTCCAAAGTTTCAACCATTTCTCTAATATTGAAATATACTGCTGCAAATTTCGTGAAGCTTCTTGATGGTTTTCATGAACGCTAAAAAAAGCTGTGTCATCTGCAAAAGTTGAAGTATGGATTCCGGATCTCGTTGGCATGTCAGATGCGTAAATTAAATATAGAGTGGGTCCTAGAATGCTACCTTGGGGAACTCCTGCTCCAATTGACTGTGAGAGACTTGTAAAATCACCTTCTTTGATAACAAATTTCCGGTCGTATAAGTAGCTTTCCAGAAGCTTGTGAGTATTTGCAGGCAAGTTCAACTTTATTTTGTGCATCAGTCCGTCGTGCCACACTTTATCAAAAGCTTGGGAAATGTCGATGAATAGAGCTGAACAGTACTTTTTGTCTTCAAAAGTCTGTCTTATGACATTGACTAGCCTATGTGTTTGTTCTATGGTGTTATGTTTAGCCCAAAAGCCAAATTGATGATCAGGGATACATCCCACATCATTAAGTATTGGAGACAACTTCGCCATTAACAATTTTTCGAACAGTTTTGAAATTGTTGGTAGTAGACTTATTGGTCTATATGACTCTACTTTAGTGGGATCCTTCCCTGGCTTGGGTATCATAGTAATCATAGAGACCTTCCACTCTGCAGGATAATACTCAAGGCGTAAAATAGCGTTAAAAATAAAAAGTAGAACTCTTCTAGCTACACGAGGTAACTGTTCAAGCATTTTACCAGTAATTTGATCTATACCTGGGGCTTTCCTGGGGTTTATGTTATTGATAACGTTTTCGACATCTTGAAAGTTAAGTCTCAAAGACACAGGCTGTCTAACAGCATACGGCGGAAATTCTGCTGCAGCATCCGCTGAATCATTTGTCGTAAACACATTTCTCAAATGATCAACGTACACCATCCCCTTTTCGGAATCGCTTCGTGCCCAGTCGCCAGTTGAAGTTCGCAAAGGTGGCTTACCTATTACGGGTCTTTTCAGACCTTTTGTCGCTTTCCACAGAGAATAGTCAGATTGCGGAGTACCATCCAAGCTTTCCAAATATGTTTTGAGGGAAGATATTCTCTGTATTTCAAGCAGATTTCTTAGTCGAGTTACACATTCCCGTAGTCTAGTTTTAAGCTGGGGAGACCTGCGAGTTTGCCACTCTCTTCTAACTCTTCTTTTTTCTGACAGGAGTTGCTCAATTTCAGCCGAATAAGTTCTATTGTTCTCATTTCTGGATCTTATATGACTAGTGGTAGCATGCTGTACGGCCAGTTTGAGGTTTTCAGAAAAATCGTTAATTGACGCATCAATATCCTCAGGTGTTCTCAAGGCGATATTTTCACTACAATGTGTACTCAAAAATTTTTTGTATTTTAGCCAATTAACTCTATTGACGGTCAACGGGGAGCCAATCTCTTGGGGGAACGAAACAGAGATTATAGTGGGTGAGTGATCTGATGACAAATCTAATGAAGGCTCCACTTGCATCCACTCTAAAGGAAAATTTTTCGCAACTCCAAAATCTATAACGTCTGGAATCTTTCGGCGGTCTGACGGCCAATAAGTGGGATGTCCGCTTAAAACCACATCTAAGCTCATTTTGGAAACGGTGTCAAAAAGCACACGGCCTTTCGAGCTAATTAAACGTGATCCCCAAAAAGTGTGTTTAGCGTTATAGTCGCCGGCCGCTAAAAATCGAGGACCAAGTGATTTGAAAAAATTTGAATATTGGTTTTCTGTTATTGAAAATCGTGGTGGTGAGTAAATCGAGGATATAACGATTTTTTCATGAAAATAATCAAGGCATATATTTGTAGCTTGGAGATATTCCTCACGTGTCCCGTTCATTAGATAATGCTTAATTCTGGTCTTTATCAAAATTGCCGAACCGCCGCAAGATCTTCCACGGGGATCTTTTGTGTCATATAATGTGTAGCCATTAATTTTAAAATAACTGTTGGTTGTCAAATGGGTTTCAGCAATTTTTAGTGATGCTTAAAATTACAACTCGATGAACCCGCAAGGGAAGAGAAGATGATTGCTGATATTAAAGAATATGATTGCTGAGTTTAGGCATAAAATAATGATTTTTAATATCCTTACAAATGTTTTTGTAATTAATTTGAAAAACATAAAAAATTAATGAACAAACATATTTTTGCAATGCTAAATGAAAAACTTATTCGAATACAGAGCTTGTCTACATTTTATACTCATCACTATTAAATTTGTTTAAGTTTTATTAATTTAACATGGGCTGAAAAGTCTCGGGCCTAACAAAGAAAACACAGTTTTTTTGGTTCAACATTAGCTTTATTCGTCAACGTAATCTCCACCAAGAGCAACGTAATCATTCCAGCTCCACTCTACCGTTTCAATACCACGATTTATCTTTTGTCTCTTTCGAATAAGATGACTGCAATAAAACTAGCGCCATCTATGTGTTAGACCCGGGATTTTTTAGCCCACGTAGTAAAACAAGAACATTGTGCGAACGAACGCACTGCTTCGTTATCAGTGAGGTGGCACTGAGATGAATTCAATACATACTACGAGTAATTTGGGTCTAATACAATTTTTGCTTCCATAGATTGCAAGAACAAAAAAGGTCAATTTGAAAAGGTCATGATGTGAAAATTGGAGTGAGGTGGATAAGCTAAGACTATGATTTATGATTTTAAACTACTTATGGTTTTAAACTACAACACCAATCTGTTTTGCAGGAGCTATTAAAGATCTGTCGAAAGAAAGGGTAGAAGATAGTGAAAATAATAAAAAGTGTAGATGATATTGAAAATAAAAATACGGACGCAAACATCAACCACTTAAAAAGAAAGCTTGGCTGGATATTGTCTCTTTGTTCATTTGCAGAATGGTTTTAATGCATTCATTTTGCTTTAGATTTTTTAGATTCATAGTATGTGCTCGTACCAATTAAATTCGCACCAGTTGCGGTGTTTCGTATGAAAGCAAAACAAACAGGAGGAGGAAAAGCGCCGCGAGAATAGCTCTTTCTGGTAGTAATATGTCTATGGCTGCCAAACGAATTCGTTATCTAGACCAATAAATACGATTCAGATTGCTTTAATGTATCCATCAATTAATTTTAGTTACTAAATATGCAGAAACTTGGTTTGTTACTTCCAAAACAGGCAAAATGTACCGCCGAATTCTAAACCAACACGAATTTAAATTTTTTGATTTATAGAAGGAGAGAATCAAAAATAAAATTATTGGATATAAAAATGGTTTATTTTTTGTTTATGTTGCTATTATTCGTTTATGAATACAGTTTTAGGAAAATTACACTATTATTGGTTTATTAAGTTGTTTATAACTTTTATGAATACGGCCAGAAGTGTTTGTTGGTATCAGAAAAATGTGTAACATTAGTAATATTAGAGGAGTTCAGACCAAGTGTGAGCATACTTTCAGTTAAAAAAGGGTTGACTAGTATGTTTGAACTAAAATCACCAGCTATGATGACATCCTCATATAAGACTGTATATGTCACTAGAGTACTCATAAGTCCCTCCATACAAAAACGATTATTAGGCCTAAAAACCCAACCTACAAGTAATTTCCTTCTATCACAACTTACTTCCAGAAATAGGTATTCTAATAGGTTTCCTGAACTATTGCCGCCAGTGGAAATGAAATTATCTGAAGATTTACCAAGAACTTTAACTAAAATTCCTTTTTTTACAAAAATCCACACCCTTTCATATCTGTTTCTATCAAACCTTCTAACGGTATATCGTTGTAAAGCAACAGATAAATCAGTGAACTCTGGCTTAAACCACGTCTCAGACACGCATATCAAGTCAACCCCGGAACTTTCAAAAATATGCCTAAATTCTCAGTCGTAAAGCAGCTCTGGGCTGAAAAACAGCTCTCGCGTCATCGTAATTATTTCTTAAGTGCGGTCAGGCTTGTGTTTGTTATTCGGTCTTCGAGAGTTTTGCGTCTCTTGCCTCAACTAACTGTATTGGTATACAGTTTTTTTAGAGGTTATTCATTGTTAACCGTGTGAAGGCATAGGTCGTTATACAGGCCTGTTCTGAAAACGGCGTGCTTTCAAATCACGAACCGTTTTGAAAGCACGCAGACAATTTGAAGCTGTTCTGCAAATCACGTGATTTTACGGGTTTCGACGTGCTTTTATTATTATTATTATTTTCTTATTTATTTAATAATATAATTATTACAATAAATATTTAGAAATAAGAGTACTAGCTGCAATGGCTTTCGACTCGAATTTAAATTAATTATTTTAGATAAGATTTTGAAATTTTATTTTTGATATGTATTTAAAAATAAGTTTAATGTTTTTTACACATGGATCTTTAAGTAGATTAGATGGTGTAGTGGACCCAAAGATTGATGACCTAAAGTAATTGTAGCAAAGGCATTCATCCAGAACATGCGACACACTTAATTGGCTGTCACAAGTTGTGCACCAAGGTGTATCACTTTTTTCAAATATATATTTGTGGGAAAACTTGCAGTGACCCATTCTCAGGCGCGTAAATATATTTGTTTCTCTTCTTGTAGAAGTTTTAGGATATAATGGTTTTGTCCCTTGTGGATTGAAAAATTTGTAACTGTGTTGGTATTGGGCCCATTGTATACTGATTTGTTGTTTTACGTGTTGAGTAACAGCAAGAAGAATATCTGGTTTTTCCCAAGTTGGATATATCAAAAGCGGTCTCATTTTTGCCTCATCTGCAGCACGATCAGCTTTTTCATTACCCGGTATACCAACATGTGATGGAACCCACATTATTTTTATTTGTTCGCCATATTGAACACAAAAATCTCTTATTTGGTTTATAAGGTAAGAATCATGAAGTGTATTTTCAACTGCTTGCACAGTTGATAAACTGTCGGTACAAATTATTGTTTTGCAATTTTCTTTTGAGGCGTTTTTGACTGCGACAAAAAGTGCTAAAGCTTCAGCAGTAAAATTGGAGCTGCAACTGTCTAAATGACCAATACTGACAATATCCCCGCTTTCTTCGACAACAGCGAAAGAGGTAAAGTTTCTCGATTTGGAACCGTCGGTAAATAAAAGTCTAACGTTTGGTTGAAATTGGTCACATAGATGACAAAACATCTGTTTGTAAACCGTTGGAGATGTTGATGATTTAGGTAATTGAGTTAGATCTAGCACAAAGGAGGATTTTTCCAATTGCCAAGGAGGTTGTCGTGGTTCTAAAAATAGTTTTGTTTCAACATTAAAGCCAAGATTTTGTGCTAAACTGATGCATTTGGAAAGTGTGGATGGACATTTTGGAGTTCTAACACGATTAATAGTTTTTTTTACTTCATTTAGAAGATTTGTGTTTCTGCAAATTACTATTTTGGGCAATAGTTTTAGTGTTAAATGAAAAATACGGTTTCTAATTGATGGCATTCCAGCCTCGGCCAAGATGTTCATAAGAGGAGTAGTTCTATATGCGCCGATACTCCGTCTTATTGCAGCGTGATACGGAGATTCAATCAACCTTAGGTTTGAGGGGGCACACCACCCAAAAATTGGCAATGCATAGTCTAACTTTGATAGAATTAATGATCTTGTGATGTTAATCAACGTGGACATATGGATGCTAATGTTTTTGGAAGTTAAGTATTTTATAATATATAGCCTTAAACTAAGTTTCTTTCTTAAGTCCAAACATTGTTCTTTAAAAGTAAAATTATTGTCAAAGATGACACCCAAAATGCGTAACTTGTCTGCCATTTTAATTTCAGTATTTTTGTATTCCACATTAAATTTCTCACAATTGCGTTTCCGACATACATGAAGTAAGCTACATTTTTCGATACATAATTTGGCTCCCGATAATTGACACCACTCATCGATTTTTTTCAAACAATCCGAAAAAATACTTTTTGCATTGTTATTTTCCTTTATTTTTGTAAAAATTACAATATCGTCGGCATACATAGCGTGTTCGATATGCTTCATTCCTAAGAGAATGGAGCTTATTTGATTAAAAGCAATCGTAAATAGCACGACGGATAATGGTGAGCCCTGTGGTATACCATTGTGTAGGGGAAAGCAGGTAGACTCGTGGTTGTTTACCCTCACCTTGATTTTTCTACTCGACAAAAAATTTTTTATTATTGTGTACATTTTGTTCCCAATTTTCCAATCCTGAAGTTGTTTAAGGATTACATGCATACCGACTCGGTCAAACGCTCTTTCAAAGTCAGTTGAGAGTATACTAACGTGATTTTTGCTGGACAATGATTTTGATATGAAATGCTGGATATAGAGAAGCATGTCTTCTGTTCCTTGTTTTTTCATAAAAGCCACTTGATTTGAAGAAATAAGATTACTTCTTTTTAAAAACCATATAAGTCTCCGTGCTATTATCTTTTCTAGGATTTTACTTACACATGGTAGAAGAGATATAGGTCTGTAACCGAGTACCGTGTTTTTATCTTTGTGTGGTTTAGGTATTGGTATCACCGTTGCAGTTTTCCACTCTTGGGGAAAGACGTTTCCGGATAAAATATTATTGTAAAGAAGGAGCAAACATTTCTTTGATTGTATAGGTAAGTGTTTTAACATATCATAGGAGATACGATCGTTGCCAGGTGTTTTACCTTTTGCGCAGAAAAGGGCATTCTCTAGTTCAGTAAAATTTATCGGTTTTTCGATTTGTTCGGCGAACTTGCAATTAGGTGGCAGGTAAACAGAATTGACAATGTCAAACTTTTTTTTCTGAAAAAAATGAGAAAAGTGTTCGTTCTCTGATTGTTTAGACCAGTGGCTTGCCATGTAATTGGCTATGTCTAATGGAAATGTTATCATGTTTGACCCGACTTGGAGGTGATTTATTATATTAACATCTTTGCCTCCTGTTAAGCGTTTTACATTTGTCCAAATTTGTTGAGACGTAGAGTTGGGATTTATACTGGATGTAAAATTTTGTAGGCAAACTGCTTTTCGTACTTTGACCGCTTTCCTAAACAAGGCATTCATTTTTTTATAAGCTATCAAGTTAGTATCGGTTCTAACGCGCTTGTAAGTGTGAAATAACAATTGCTTTTGTTTACGCAGTATATCCAAATGATCATTCCACCATGTTACGCGAGGTTTATAAACTTGGCCTTTTGTTTGAGGGATAGAGCAGTTTGCAGCAAACTTTAAATTTTTCGTAAATTGCGCAGCCATTTGATTAATATTGGATGAAACTAGATTTTTTGACAAGCGTGCATCACAAATTTTTTGATAAAGGGGCCAGTTGGCAAATTCCGTTTTAAATTTTGGCATTGTTTTCGTTTGTACGGGGGCGTTCTTATTGATGTCTATAACAATTGGAAAATGATCACTACCGTATAAATTATCAAGAATTTCCCATGTACAAATAGGTGCTAATTGTGGGGAACACATCGTGATATCAACATTCGTAAATGTATTGTGGGTAGAAAAATGGGTAGGCGATCCATTGTTTAAAAGAACTAAATGTTCGTTTAATATGAAGTTTTCAATTACTTTGCCGTTTTGGTTTGTTTTTAAAGAGCCCCACATATTACTCCATGAGTTAAAATCTCCCGCAAGTAAAAATGGAGTGTTTATTGTGTTTATAACATTTTTTAATTTTCTTTCAGACAGGCTTTGTTGTGGACTTATATACGTTGATATAACAGCAAATTTAAAGCCGATATTTATTTGAATACCAATTGATGACAAAATAAAATCCCTAAAAATAAGGTAGTGTGGTATACATTTTTTAATTAGAATTCCAACACCTTGTTTGGATGTTGTGTTATCAGCTAAATTATGAAAGTATCCATTATATTGTTTTGGATATATAATTTTATCTTGATTATAAGGTATGTGAGTTTCTTGTATGCATATGATGTCAGGGTTATGGTCTTGTATTAGGAGTTGAAGTTCATGATAATTATTCTTGAGTCCATTAATGTTCCACTGTATTATCTTTAAATCCATGTTGGAAAAGGTAATCATAGATTATTCTTCGTCAATAAACATAACATCGTCCGTTGTATCACATGATAAACGTTGATTTGTTGTAGTTTTTGGTAATAAAATATTTTTGTTAAAATTCAAATTGAGCGTTTCATTTGTTTTATTTTTACATTGTTTAGGTGAGTCATTAACTGAAGCTTTTGTCTTCGATCTCGTTACGATACTGCTTGAGCTTGCAGTGTTTGTTGTTGTTTTTTGAAATTTGGGATCTTTTACATTAGGTTTTGTTTGTGTAATAACTGAAGAATTATTTTTATTTTTTGGTTGTTCGATTTTATTGCTGATTTGTTGGGACGTTGATGGATTTATATTTGTTTTTATGTTATTATAATCTGGTCTATGTGCTTGCATTTCTTTGTTAAGCAGAGAATTGGTGCTATTAATTGTTGTTGCTTTGGATTTTTGACTATTTGTGATTTCAGAAAAAGTCTGAGTTGGAACAATTGTTGTTTTTTGGGCATGATATTTTTCTTTAGCTGCTTTCAATGTGCATTTGTCTTTGGTTTTAATTTTTAGTATTTCTTTTTGTTGCTTAAAATTTTTACATTCTTTTGATGAAGAAGGATGATTTTCTGAACAGTTCGCGCAGTAAGTACGTGTACAGTCGTTTGGTTCATGAGGTGGAAGAGCACAGTTTTCACATAATTGGTCGTTTTTGCACCATTTTTTTGTATGTCCCAGCAGTTGGCAGTTTTTGCAGCGCATGGGGTTGGGGTAGTAGGGTCGTACTTTGACTCTGTGCCATGAGATATCGAGTTTATCTGGTAATGAATATCTGTCAAAAGTCAGAAGCAATACGCCACAAGGTGTGCTTTTATCCTCAGAATTTCTTTTCAAATATTTATAGACTTCCCTAACTCCTTGTGAGCTAAGTTCAGACACTATTTCTGCTTCGAGTACATTGTTAAGATATGGTGCATAAATAGTTCCTTTCGATGAATTTAGGTTAGCGTGATATTCACATTTTATGTCACAAATACCTGGCAAATTTTTGGTGGCTAATAACTTTTCAGCATTCACCTTATTAGCTGTGAGTAAAAGGAGATTACCGTCTCTTAATTCTGATACAGACATTATATCGGAACATAAATTTTTTAGCGACTTATGCACGGCAAAACAGGAGTAACTCTGTAAGGGCTTATCACTATTTGTTGCTGACATTACAATATATTTTGGATCAGGTTTTTGTATAACTGGTAGATCAGGAAATAGTTCTATATCGTTAAGATTAGGCCGTTTCTTTTTGGCATGGGGGCCATCCGCTAATACCGAGAAGCGGTTGTCCCCCAATAAGGGCATATTTACGGACCAATAGCTATTTTATTAAAGTGTTACTGACTGTGGAAAATATTTTTCGATCACTGCATATTTTTTTTTATGGATTTTATAGCAAAAAATAAATCAATACGCTTATTTAAGCAAAAAGACAACCGTACGGTATAAAGAATAGGGTAAAACCCTATTTAAACGTTTTAACTCCTGTTTTGACTTTAACTGTTTTGAATATATAATTAAATGTCAATAATTTTGGTCCAATCCGTTTATATTCTTTTTAAAATTCATCCTTTTTTCTAACGGTACACGTAGAAAAAATATATGGTTGAAACGACAACATACTACTGTTGAATTGTATGGTTGTACTGTAAAAATAAAAATTATTAGTAACCATACTATATTATGGTTTAGTATTGATATACTGTAATTCAATTTTATCCTAGTATTATTTGATCTTCTTTTATGTTAAATTATTAAAATTTTTGCAGCTCAAGATCTTTTGTTGTTTTTTTTATAAAAAAGTAACGCATTTTAATTTTCCTGACGATGCTAACAAGCTGTTAGCGAAATATCGAAACAAATAAAAAATACGTTACTTTTTTATAAAAAAAACAACAAAAGATCTTGAGCTGCAAAAATTTTAATAATGTATTGATATACTGTAATAATAAATAACTATAGTATTATTTAAAGTTATCAAATAATTATCATACACAACCATACTATTTACTAACCAATTGTAATATTAAATGTTGTGTTGTATACACGATACATATACAAACAGTTACATCTTAATATTAGACATAGTTACTCACCTTTTTATTTTCATGAATACTCAATATGATATTTTTCGACAGTTTCATGTTTCAACTTTATATCCCAACAATCCAAATAAATTGCTGAGAATTTAAAAAAAAAATGATCTAATAATATCCGTCAAAACACAAAAAACAAGGGAAATGAATTTGGGAAGTCGGTCATATCTACTAGAGACCACTTAAACCTTTGCAACTGAGTTTGCTTTGACTTAGGCAGGTACGCCGCTGGATTTTCCAAAGTAGCTTAGATTCTCCAGCTTACTTGCTCTGACTTAGATATGCTCGATTTAGTAATAGTACTATGTTATGAAATGAAATATTACTTTAAAAAATGTATATCACAAAAATTTTTAAATGGTATACTTACAAAATTATATTAATGCTTGTACGCGTTTATATTTGTTATAATAGTTTTATATGCGGTATTTTTTTTTCTTTGTTAAAGGCAACCATGATTTGTTCTGCTATACTTTACCGCATTGAAAAATAAATTTTATCCAAAAACAATTAATTTTACTAGCTGACGTCTTTTGGACGGTTTGCGAAAATAATATAGATGATTTTGACGACTTTTTCCGCCAAACTTGACGATTTAAAACTAGATTTTTCTAGCATCTGGGCCGCTAGCCCATAAGATGCACCAATCAGTAAGTTCTTGTAGATCTTATGTCGTTTCAACAAAAACTTTTCGACAATCGGCACTCCAAACACGACTATTGTACTATTTAACCGAAAATGTGTTTCATTGGAATGCAACATTTTTTTTAATAGATATTCAATATCAATTAATGAACAGAACTATTATTCAGATAAGAAACTTCATCAACTCACAGATGTTGCTTTAGCTTAATTCTATCCGTATTGAAATGTGAAATGTAGCCAGACAAAAAGCTAACTATCAGCTGTTAAGTGGGTTGCCAACTCAAAGTTGTGAACCTCTAAACAAACATCGATATTTAACAATCAAATTAATATGTAATTTAGAAATAGATATTTTCCTTCATAAAAACGAGATACAAACAAACAATTAGACAAAAAAAAAAAAAAAAACTAAGCAAAAGTTCAAATCTGCATGTACGAGAATTTTTTATCGGAATAAACTTGAAAATATATTGAGCAAAAGCGCACAAATTAATCGAATTTGTGTACAAGTTTATCAGTTTTCAACATCATGCTCGTACTTTTATGAATAAAAAACAATGTTGTTGTCAAACTACGATTAAGACGCTTTTTAGTACAATACCTATATTGGTTTTTTTTTCTTCGTCTATTTGTCATAAATATTTTGAACTTTTGATAAAACCATTTTATTGTTATCGCATCCCGAGCACTTGAAATTCATGATTCTGATATACGATATTGTTGGTATTGGTTTTAAGAAAAGTTTATGTACAAAAATACATACTTACCTACATATGTATGTACATACATATGTATGATCATTTCATTTTTATGGCTCAAAGAACAATAAATAGATTACGTTGGCTGACGGGCGTAATGCCGGTTATGATCTGGAAATGTGGTTTATTTGTTCTGGCAATCAGCCAGTCTGCTAAACGCCGTTACCAGAAGTGGACGCGTACACTTTTCAAACGTCGTAATTAAAAAAAGAAAAATTAAGTATTTTTTTCGAAAAAAGTCAATGAAACGGGCAAAGTAAAGAATCCTTTAACCCCCTACATAATATGTGCAACTGTTGCAGTTGGAGTAGGGATTCCGAATCTAAAAAAGGATTTAATTTATTTGACAAAAATAGAAAAAGTGTTTGAAGATCTTCTGTAAAAAAAAAAATTAATACAAACTTTAAAAGCGTGACGTTAACAACTTTTAGAATGGCTGATACAAACGGTACAAAAAACTAGTTTTTATTTACATTTTTTAATTTGTTTTTTTTTTTTTTTTTTAATTACAAACTGAAAGTGTTGTGAAAAATTGTTGTTGTTGTTGTCTACAATGTTTTTTTTCAAACAGTTTTAGTTAAAATTTTAGCATTTTTATCAAGACTTGTGGAAATTGTTTTCAACGGCGTACAAATAAACAACAGTTCAGTTGGGAGCTGCGACTGAAGATATCTCTATTATTGCAATATCATGTCTGAATTTTTTTTAATCGTATAAAGATAATTATTAATTATAATTTACGAAACAGCGCAATATTAAGAAAACTATACAAAAACTTTTGTAATAATCAGTCATTCGTTGTATTTTAGTGGCTTTATAGAAAAAAAATCATTCTTTTAAATTACAATTACATTTTGTATACGAGTATATTGCTCATTTACTTAAGCAACTTTAACCACTCAGCCACCGAACCATTGAATTACTCTCTGGCTATATTCGTCTCGTATTGAATCACGTATGCATTTCTGCTAATTGCCAGCATCGTTATTTGTACAGTGTTTACTGTCTCTGAATAAGCGGTATTTATTTTTTACTTATTAACATACATACATGGTCTGATCAAAAAATAACTATTATTTTCAAATTTCTTGAATTACCTATTTATGTTCGAATTTCGCATTTTTTTCTGTCAGGTTGGTACACATATCTATTATGTATATATGTTGGCAATATCTGCCATTTCGGATTGTCAGTTTGTTTTTGACAGATAAAAAGGTTAGTCGTGTTTTGGCGTGCTCTTCGACATCCCTCAGAAAAGGTCATAACTGGTGACGTATTATTGAAACCAAAGCCCAATCACCCAAATGAAAGCGTCTAGAAGAGCCAAGATCGCAAAAAGCACCAAAGTTCGGCCATATTTGAAGGCATTGCTCACTGCTTTCTTTGACAGCAATGGCGTGGTGCATCATGAATTCTTGCCACAAGGTTGTACGATCAATAAAGAATACTACCTTGGAGTTATGCGCCGTTAACGCGAAGCAATTCATCAGAAACGCACAGAATTGCGGGAAAACAATCATGGGTTTTGCACCATGACAACGCACCAGTTCATACATCGATGCTTGTGCGTGAGTTTTTGGCCAAAAACAAAACCGTTATCATGCCTCAACCACCGTGTTCACCCCGCTGACTTTTTCCTCTTCCCAAAACTGAAGACACCGGTGAAAGGAAAGCGTTTTGCTACGATTGAGCAGATAAAAGAAAAATCGAAACAGGAGCTGTTGGCGATACCAAAAAGCGCGTTTCAGAAGTGTTTCGAGGATTGGAAAAAGCGCTGGCATAAGTGTATTATATTTGAGGGGGATTATTTTTAAGGGGACAAGACAGTTATTGATGGATAAATAAATACTTTTTGAAAAAATTTAAAATAACGGATATTTTATGATCAGCCCTCGTACATTGTTCTAAAAATCAACATCTTCATAAAATGTTTGTATGCCGTTTTATTCCACTCAACATCTTTCAATTATTTCAGTGTCATCAGCAGAAAAGTGGCAATAATATCAATTATTCTTGTGGCATCACTGAAAAACGTCATTTGTTTTGAAAGAAATTAAAATAAATAATAATTTATTTATCATGTGTCAATTGTTTAAATGTGTGTTTCTTCCTTAAATTTTTTTCTGTAATACTTTTTTCTGTGTTTTTGCTAAATTTTCTTTTACGTGCCCTACATTTTATCTTTATCAGCCTTAAAAAATTTAACTTAATTCTAATTTGGACCCCCAGTCATTGTAAATTAGAGGGAATGAATATGCAGACTTATGGCGTTTTCTTTTTTGGAAAAAGTGTAACATTTTCAACATTGTTTTGCCAAAAAAAGGCAGAAGTATACAGTTTTCTCAACTTTTTTTTTTAGATATTTCTAGTTATTGCGACATCTTTTTTTCATCTCAATAAAACTTAAATTTTAAGAAAAAAAGTGCAGCATAAATGCAAAACTTTTTCAGAAAAGAAAACGACATTAGTTGCAAATAACTCCTTAAGATCACCACTTTTTTGTACAGATAATCTCAACCAAAATGACATTTCAAAACATCTTAAAAAGGACTTTATCCGAAAAGTCAATAATCTCTCACACACGTCCAATTGGTATCAAACTGTAAACAATCAAAACTACAACACCAATCTCTATATAAAACATCATACAAGCCAGCTAAATAGACTGGAAATTTTTAAGAATCCGTCTCGGACATACTAAATATACTCATGGTATCCTATTAAATATACATAGCATACCGAAATGCACTTGCAATATACCTCGGCCCACAACCCCCGAACATTTTTTACCACACTGTCCAGATTTACGCGTAAACTTCTTTAGACAAAAGATTTTCTGCAACAAAAATCCACTTTCTCTTAGTTCAAATCCAAAGGTAGAAAATATCCAGCTTTTTATCCAATTTCTTAGGGAATCTAATATTTATAACTTTATTTAACAAAATAACAACACTTAAATCGAGCTTAAGGCCTGAGTTGCTATAGCTCTACTTCCTAACAATTAGCTTATAAATTTTAAGTTGTGTTTTGTATTTGTAACTATACAGTTGCAAATAAATTTGCAAAGTATAGGATGCACAGCATGGGCGGAGTAACGTAGACCTTATGCCCAAGATGGTATTAACAGTATTTCTTTTGTGGCGCTGTGACTAACTGTACCGACCTATGCCTTCGCATAGGAAGTTGCCGCGTGGTTAACAACGAAATACCTCACAAAAACTGTAAACTAGTACAGTTAGTTGAAGTAGACAGTTAACCAATCAGACGCAAATCTCTCGAAGGCCAAACAACAACAACAAGCCTGACCGCACTTAAGAAATAATTACGATGACACGGCAGCTGTTCCCCAGCCCAGAGCTGCTTTACGACGAAATTTTAAGTTAATTTATAATAAATAAATAATTATAATCCCCTTTTCAGCTTGATTTTTCGAAAAAATGTTGTATGTTTGTTAAATTGTTTGAGAATTGAAAAAATAATATTTTTGATCGATAGTAGATGTTAGATGCGAGCAATGTAAACAGTGTTTCATATTTTCAACATCTTCTATGCGTTTCATGAAGATGTTGGTTGATCAGTGTAAAAAGCCTATTACACACATAAATACTCGTACATAGTTCAAACAAAAACTGCGCTCAATAAAAACTCTATTAAATAAAACGTCTAAACTGATTGATCAAAACAAAACGATTAATAGTAAATAAAGTGTCAATTATTTATGTACATACATATGTATGCACATATTCATATACATATATATGTATGTATGCTCGAATAGGTTGAATTATGAAAATTTTACTCTCAAGTTCGTTTCTAATTATTTTTGTAGCACAGTACATATTTGTTTGTGTTTCAAAAGTGTGACCTGAAGCAGACCTTTTTTTAATAGAGCTTACGACAATACGTTCGGCAACATATAGTGAATTTCACAAATAATAAATATGTATTTATTGAGAAAAAGCCATTAGTTGCAAATAAAAAAAATATCAAAGAATTATTTTGGAGCTACCTTGCCAATATTGAAAAAAATTTACCCATATGAAATCTAGTCACATATATTTGAATCAATTTGGGTTTGTCTCTCTCACCATTATTCCTTCGCATGCAAGCAAAGCAAAACCAGTTTGGAATACTCGTATTGTTGTGGCAACATTAGTATTTGCTCGGTCATAATTTGTATTGTTGCCACTAGCAGTATATTATCGTTTTTAATATAGTTTAATACTGTATAAATATATATGTCTTTCATCTGTCAAGTATTACTTTACGTGTTTGAGCAAACAAGAAACATTAAATAAAATGGAATTAAAAGATTATACATTTATTGGATTAATTATAGCTCTTAGAGAGCAGAAACAGTTACTGCTTCAATTTGCAGAATTATTAGAAAATCTTGCTTTATGCGCAACGTGCATTTGTTAGAATTTTAAATAATTGATTAAGATTTTAACTCATATATATAAATAATAACCACTTAGAATCGAAATGGTAATTTTTTAAAAAGGATATTCCAAGACTACCAGTCCAGAGTTTTTCAAAGACAGCTTAAGAATGGATCTTGCAACTTCACTGTCATTTTCTGGAAAATATGCGAATTTTTCCTCTCACTCCGCAATTCTGCAATTTTTCTTGCAAAGGTCTATTAGCATACTCCCGTCAGCAGCAGACCATACAACACGTTTTTTTTTCACTATAAATATATGTATTGTATGTATTATTTTTAATTATATATATTATTTTTAATTAATTTAAAATTTACTTACATTGTTCGCTCCCGATCATTGTAAAAATTTTCTAGTGATGGTATGAATTTTTGACAATTTCTTTGAACTTTTTTAGTGATGACACAAAAATAATCGAAAGATGTTGAGTCTAGCAAAATGAGAAACCAACATCTTATAAATATGTTGAGAGATGTTGAGTTTTTTTTCATATAGACTTTATGTAGAAAGATGTTAACATCTTGCCAAAATGATAAAAGATGGAAGATGTCAGTAAGTGTAAAAAGACTATAACTTTTAAATGTAGTAAGGAATTTAATTGTTTTATTCTGGCAATGCCATTATGTTCAGTTGTAATTTCTTGAATAAATTAACTCTTTTATGACAATATTTCCTGGATTTATATTTTTAATAAATAATGAATGTATAATATGTACGAGTATTAATGAAATTGAGAAAAATTAATAGGATTTCTTAGACTACAAATATGTTTTATTATTCGAATAACATTTTTAGTTGTATTCGATTGATTAAAAGTGCATCAATAATATATTTCTTATTTGTTTCCCTTTCAAAATTATTATTCTCAATTCATATAAAATATAAAGTGCTAATTTATTTACCTAACAATCATAATACATTGTTGTTCTTAATATTTTCCATAAAATTTTGAATTTCAAGACAAATCAAAATCAAGAAATCAAATGTCATTTTAACGTACAGATAAAGTGACCCATTTCAGCCTTAAACGTATGGTAAGCAAATAATTGGTTTTGGCTAAAACGTAAGGAAATTTTTCTTAACAATTGCTTACCAAGCTTTGTTAAGTTTTATTGCATATGGCGCTCAACGATAATATGGGTGGGAATGATAATATTATATGGTTCGACATGACAGTTAAATATTAATTTTTACAAGAATAGATTTTTGTCATATCAACCATATTTTTCCTTCTACGTGTGAACTTATATACATATATTGAGTGAATTGTGACACATCGTTCGCAAAGAATCAAGTTAGACGAAACCAAATAAATTTTTTTTCGCCTATAATGCAAGCAATATGCTGTTAATATTGTTTTCAACCATGAGAATGTCAAATCTTATAAGAAAACAATTGTCAGACAGCTCCAGAAATTTATCTAATAACTTATCTGATTCCGCCGCCTTTTTGACCGATAATTTAATTTGACTTTTAAGCAATCTAGACCAAATCGGAAAATCTTATTATTACAGTGTTTACGATATAATCAAATCAATATTTGTGGCATTTTTATAAAAAACTTTTTACAAACCATGTTCTGAAAATGTCAAATCTTATAAAAAAAAGGCAATTATCAAACCGCTCCAGAAACTCTCAAGCTAAAGCTAGTTTATAAATTTAATACCAATGTCATGATGCTGGATATAAATTGTCAAAGCAAAAAGTGGGTGGGTGAATTTTTCAAGCAAAATAATTGACATTATTAATTTGTATATTCAATATAAGTAGTTCTTATATATAATATTTAGTTATTTGATCTTGTTGAAGTAATTAAATCTTATTTTTGCAGCTAAAGATCGTTTCGGTTTTATATAAAAACTTCAATATTTCTAATATTATATGATGGTATCATTCGTCAAAAAAAATCAACAGCGTTATTTGCGATATTTCGATTTGTTATCATCGTCAGGGAAATTAAAATGTTATTAAAAATCATACACAAAGAAAAATACCATTTTAATTGTCCTGACGATGATAACAAGTTGTTATCGAAACTAAATACTGTTGAATGTTTTATATAAAACCAAAACGATTTTTAGCTGCAAAAATAGGAATTAAGTAGTTCTTAAAACAAAAATTTTAAAAGTGGCGACAAAAAAAAAGCAAAATCCATATAATAATTTCCAAAATTTTTGACGGTGCTGCTTTTCCATTTTGTTTAAAAAGAAAATAGCACATATTTTTACCTCAAACTAACGTCAACAGTAGATTAGATTTACAATCGTGCCAAAACCAATAATCAGTTTTAAGTTTTATCACCCTGAATAAATCACTCGCAATCATTAATTAAACAAATTTTATTTTACATATAAGAGTTTAAAATCACACGCCTGTCTCAATTAAACTTTTTATTGTCACGGTGAACAGTGGGACTAAACCAAAAAAAAATATATACATGGTAATCTGCAATAAATCTTTGAAACGTGCTATCTGATCGTGAGAGAATGTATGAAGAAATCGTAGAGGAGGAATGAGGATTTAAGAATAATGAAATTTGAACCACCTTGTTATATCACATTGTGACCTACAGGGGCAAAGTTGACTACCTCGGGTATGAAAAAGTTTTTTCGCCTCAAAACTTTTTGAAAAGCTTACAAGAAGATTTATTTTATTTAGTTATCGTTAATAGTTTGCAAGATATTTGTCCCTTAATTATGAAATTTTAATTTTTGGCCTTGACTTCATTTCTTATTTCGTACATATCTGCGATATTAGCATACCGAAAATGTTATTGCATAATATTTAATAATATACAAAAGAAATTTTTTAATTGTCTCAAGGCATGTGCTCGTGAAAAGAGATCAAAGTCAAGTCTTTGAAAAATTTGTGAAAAATGGCTAAATTTTGACAAAAACGCTGCCTAATTGTTTGACATTCTTCTAAAAAAAAATTATGAAAAAATACCAATAAACAATTAAAAATAGCTTACTGTTTCCCAGCTATCGATATGTCGACATTTCATAGGAGCTACCCTAATCATCAGTAGACTTTGGAAATTTTTGAAAGATATTCTCAAATATTTAACTTTATATCCCAACAATCTAAATAAATTATTGAGAATTTAAAAAGAAAAATGCTTTAATAATATCTGTCAAAACACAAAAAACATCTTTGAAAGAAGCTTAAGCTAATAGTTCTCTACAAAATTATCCAAAATGTGAAAAGTCAACAAGTGTTTGATTTCGGATGATTCAGAATCTTTTTTTTTCTATTTCAATAGTAAGTGACCGTTTTGTTCTTATGGAGCATATTACTGGATCCGATGATAGGAGCAAATATTCAACTCAATCAACTTTGACACCCTGTCATTATTCTTAAAGCCTATTTCCTCCTCTATGATTTCTTCATATATTGGTTTATGATCAGATAGCACGTCTTAAAGATATATATTTATTACCTTTTTTTTTAGTTTGGCCCCACTGTGCGGTGAGGCGGCCACCAAGAACATGAATTAGTATGTACATGTGTGTAAAATGAGTAATATGTTATTAATTCAGGTGCTTTTAAAGTGCTAATACAAAAGCAATTTGAATAAAACCATAATCTAAATTATTAAAAAGCTTTAACAATTCGCAATTCCCACGTTAAACTATTCAATATAAAAGATAAGCGCACTATCAGCAGCAATGAGACTAACTAATTTACAATATAGTTTTATATATTTACATTATGAACTACAATAATGACAATAAAGTAGAGAATGACTTAGCAAAATTTTAGCTGTGTGACTTACGAGTATGTCGTGTTTATGGGACACGATGCATCTAGAAAATTTGTTTGATATACTTATACTCAATATTTTGAGTGCTTTTCATACAAACTTTTTTAGGCACTCGTTTCCTACATACACCGCATTAGTTTTGCAAACAAAGGGTATCCCAAAATTAGTGCTAAAGCAGAGATTTTAAATTTTTGTTCTTTTTTTCCTTAAAGTACAGGGTAGACCATAAATGTATAAACAGTTGTACAAAATGTAGCACTTGTTCGGGCGGGGATATACAAACAGAAGGGGGGGGGGGGCGGCTACGAAAGTGGAGACCGGTCTTTAGGGATATAGTGCTACGCCATGGCAATATATATCGGCAAAATCCGGTTTGCACCGATTTCTGTTTTTTTAATTCATTCTTGAAAACAGCTTTCATGATTTTGATGAATATCGGTATATAGGGTTCTAAAAACAGGAGATTTATTTGTAGAATTTAAAAGTGTTTATTTATTTTGAAATTTAATAGTGACGAGCAACCCGATTGTTGCTCAAGTCAGTGAAAATTTTAATTGTTCTTAAAACTAAAATTACGTCTACTTATATACTACTTATGAGAAGTTCTAGACGACTCATATTATTATAATTAATGTTTGGGAAACCAATTTGGTTCCCACGGCTTAGAGGTAAGCTGATCAGGCTTTACATATGCACATACGTATATGGTTCAAGGCCATAAATTGTCTCTTTGGTATGTGCTTACATATGTGCATGTGTGGCGCGATTCAAGTGTTTAGATTTAATTATAACAGTGCAGCACACATGCATACGTACTTTCATAAACCCATATCATTCGCACCTCAAGTGTATCTTCAAATGATTGCACTTAGTAGGCGCACTGTCGCGACAACGGTCAGTGACAGGAAAGGTGTCAAGTGACGAGGGTTATGAATTTAAAAGTAAGTTAATATTCTTTTGGTTACTTCTTGTACATGCCTTTAATAGGATGCATTCATGTTATGGCTAAAAGAATGAATTTATGTCGTGATCATGCTGCAGTTCATCACGTAAATATCAATTTCCTAATGGTTTCTTACCCATATTCTTACTTGGTCCCAGAATTGGAAGTCTTCATAGTTTTACGGGCTTTTCTAATTTCCGACATTATGGTATATATTAACGGCCGTATCCAAAAAAAACTTAACAAAGCTTGGTAAGCAATTGTTAAGAAAAATTTCTTAACGTTGTATGCAAAAACAATTGTTAGCTTACCTTTCGTTTAAAGTTGAATTGGATACACTTTAACTGTACGTTAAAATGACATTTGAGTTCCTTATTTTAATTTCTTGTAAAAAACAAAACTTAGCGAAAATGTTTAATGCAATTAATGTTTTATGCTTGTTAAATAAAAAAATTGACATATTTCATTGCATTTAAACTGAAAATATTAATTTTAAAATAATAATACAAACAAGAAATATATTAGTGGGGCACATTTAATCAAACGAATACAACGAAAAACGGTATTCGAATAATAAACAATTTTCTAGTGTAAGTAATCCTATTAATTTTTCTCATATTAATTAATATATTACATATTATGTATTCTTCATTTATGTAAAAGATAAATTCACGAAATGTTTATCGAAAATTAATTATTTTGTGTAATAATAATAATTTTTTATTTTCTAAATTTGTTTTTCAGTTTTCGAATATTAGTTTTCATACATCACTATTCAAAAAAATACAACTGAACATAACGGCACTGCCAGAATAAAACAAAAAAAATTCTTACTACATTTAAAAGTTAACGTACTGTTTTTGCATAAAATTTTTTAACAAATGTATGGTAGTGCTAATGTGTTTGGTAACTAACGTATGCGTTAAAACACAGGTAAGATTTTTTTTTTGGATATGGCCCTAAGTGTTCTCGAAAACGGCTTCAAAAAATTCAGTATCTAGTGTAAAGTAGTGTTTTGTCTCTCATCTTGTGCACACGTCTTACTGCTGGCGGTATTTTCTATATATGTTTATTCATCAATTAAATTTACATATATGACACCAAATTGCACCGGAATAGGTAGCAAGTTGTGTACACGTCTTTTTTTTACCGTTGTCCGTGTTTTCTTTATATGTTCAATTTTAATTTCTTTTCAATGCAAAGAAACCTTGTAGTGTGGAAGGCATTGGACTAAATTTTGTTAGTCTGAGCAGTGTCGAAAGTATATACACTGGGCACTGATCAGGTTTAACTAATTTAATGCTGCAATAGAGTTTGATTTAGTCTTTCGTGCTGTTATTGTTAAAGTTAAACCTCCACGAACACTACTCCCTCTTTCCTCCTCATCATAACCTATTTTCCTAGTTTCAGTTCAATGCGCTGCATATTTAACAGTCATCCCCTGAGTACTGTTCCAAGATAAAAAAAGTATCTGATAGTTTTTGGAAACGAAAATTTATGATGGTGAAATTTTGATATGGATATCAAACTTAGTATTTTTAATGAAAACACAAAAGTTTGTTTTGTTTTCAGTGAGAAACGGCATACTGAATTAGCAAATCACCATTTTGTCTTCGCTCCACAAAATATCTAACAGCCAGTTCATAGAACACGATTATTCTCACTCGCCACGAGCCAATTTATGGACGATATAGAAATAGGTTTATATAACGCGACTAAGTCAAGTTGTGCAGCTTACGTTAATTTTTGTTATGTCAAATAGTTAAGAAATGTTATGACAAAAATACTATTGGTTTGTATTTCTCCTCATAAAAATTTTTATTCAGATAAAGAAAAACAACCCTTTTCTTGGCATATGTACATACATACATAAATAAATAAAACAAAAAACAAGGCAAAATTGCAAACTTTTTGGGAATTAAAAAATTTTTAAATAACAATAAATTAGAAGCAAAAATTCTACCAAGTGGCTATTGCAATCTGCGTGAAATCGTGGTAGAAAAGTTAACAAGCATTTTATTTGTCGGTCTCTTCGACGAAAACAAAAATAAAATACCACGAGAAAGAGGAATAGAGAAAGGAAAATCTGTTTGACAAAAAAGATTTTCCTTGTAGTGGCAAATCATGGACTTTTCAATATACACTTTTTATATACAAAGCAATATTGATAAGGATATTTCTGAAATAGATTCAAAGAAGGCTTTATCGGATAAACTAGTACAAATACCAGAGAGAGCAGACAACAAAATTTTGTATATCAATCACCACTTCACTTACCATCACGCAATGAATTCGAATGAAAGCGAATGCAAGCCTGGCTTCTTTTGATACCAAAATATGTCTTGGTGAAGCCCATTCAAACAGAGATCGTTGAAATGCAGTAATAGTTTTACGAACAACAATCTATCAAGGATAAATAGCAATTCACGCACAAATAATGGAACGTCTTCATAGTTTTCAAAAATCACTCCAGAATTAATTTAATTTTTTACACAGAACGTAATACAGTTTCTTGGATCCATTTTTTTGAATAGTAAAAAATTGAAGCGCGCATCAGAACACGATTATCCTTTTTATCTGTCAAAAACACTCTGAAAATCCAAAATGGCTGATATTGCCAACATATGTAACAGTCATTTGTACCAACATAACAGGAAAAATGCGAAAATCAAAACTACGTAACTAACGAAATTTGAAAATAACGGTTATTTTTTTTATCAGGCCTGATGGAATTTTTCCGATCCGATGGTATTGCCGCGATCAATAATTCTTGATCAAAGAAGACAGGAAAAAATAATTGAACACACTAAGCTGGGGGACCACTAGCTATTTCGCAGACGGTACACTGCTCATCAGCACCCACTAGTTTTTAAAAAACTTGATCCGTTTTTTCTTCAAAATACCCTTTTTGTGACATCTCCTTTTTTAATAAAGGGTATTTTCGCAGCACTTTTCGATAATTTACAATGGCAGCTCTGGTTGCAAGTATATTTTGTCCCCTTTTTTATTTTCAATTTCCTCTATGCAATGAAATTAAAAATAATAATTTTCTTTATTATAATCAGATCCTTGTGTTTTAAGCACTTTAAAGCCAGCAGACAACCAACTTATTCAGTATGTCAAATATAAAATTCATGCATTTAAACGCTGATTTTGTACCGCAGTCCAATTAAACTTATTTCTATTTTTGTTGACTACAAAACAAAAACAGTGTGACTAGTGTAGGGAATATGTACACAAAAATTTGCTCTTGGAAATATTTCGGGCCATATCCAAAAAAAATTCTTACTTGAGTTGTAACGCATACGTTAGTTGCCAAACATATTAACACTACCATACGTTTGTTAAAAATGTTTATGCAAAAACAGTACGTTAACTATTAAATGTAGTAAGGTATTTAGTTGTTTTATTCTGGCAACGCCGTTATGTTCAGTGGTAGTTTCTTGAATAGTGATGTATGAAAACTAATATTCGAAAACTAAAAAACAAATTAAAATTAATATATTATTATTATGACATAAAATAACACTTTTTGGACAACTATTTCCTGGATTTACCTTTTTAGTAAATAATGAATATATAATATGTAGTATATTAATGAAATTGAGAAAAATTAATAGGACTTCTTATACTAAACATATTTGTACTATTCTATATTTGTATTTTTAGTTGTATTCGTTCGATTGAAAGTGCATCACTAGCATATTTTTTATTTATGTTTCCCTTTCAAAATTAATATTTTCAATTCATATAAAATGTAAAGCGCTAATTTATTTTTCTAACAATTATAATATACTGTTGTTCTTAATATTTTTCATAAAATTGTGAATTTCAAGGCAAATCAACATCAAGAAATCAAATGTCATTTTAACGTGCAGTTAAAGTGGCCCATTTCAACTTTAAACGTATGGTAAGCTAATAATTGTTTTTGGATACAACGTTTGGAAGTTTTTCTTAACAATTGCTTACCAAGCTTTGTTAAGTTTTTTTTGCATACGGCCGTTAATATATAAAAAATAAAAAAATTTAATGCTAGGAACACAACTGCGACGAGCGACGAATTTTTGGTCGCGAAACTTCGTCGCCAGAAATAAACCACATTGGTTTAAATTTAAAACTGTACACTCTGCGAAATTTGAAATAGATTTATTTCTAATTCTTTCGTCAGCGAACGACGCAAAAAACATTATCTGGTGCCCAGGTTTCTTATAAAAAAATTATTTTTCTCAAATACTTTTTATATTTATATTAATCTATGTAGTAAAAGATTTATGAAGATGTTCAATATATAAAATACATCAGATAATTTTTTAAAAAACTCCTGTCTCGGATGGGATTTATGTATATAGGTTAACTTTTAATATGGCCACCTTATATTAACTTTTTTTTTCTTTGCACGGAATCTAAACAATGTTATCCACATAAAAGTTCGTTGATATTGTGATACACACGACAAATTTATATAACGAATAATTGCCGCGAATATTCGTCGCGATAGGCGAAACTCGTCGTCGTCGCAGTTGTGTTCATAGCACAAATGCTGTTTTATACTATGTTTCCATTGCACAGAAAAACACTTGTTTTAAGGAAAACATGTCGAAGTGTTTCCATTATGATATAAGCCAGGGCGAATTCATACCAGGTAAATGCAAGAACAATAAATACAACACTACAAAAAATAATTCTTTTTCAAATGTCGAGAGAAAAATATAAACACAAAAAGGAATTAAAAAAAAAATATAATAAAAAAAAATTTACAATAAAAGACAAACATTTAAATATGCGGTGAAACTTTTATTTTTATTTTTTGGTGAAACTTTTTTTTCAAATTTCCATAAAAAAATTTACAATAAAGGAAAGACTTAATTATAATGTGAAACTTTTAATATTCTCGTGAAACCTAAAGTCTCAGATCATATAGCTTGAAAAGGTGAAAATGGCCAGCCAGATTGCGGAGGATTCTGGGTGATATCCATCGCTCAAGATAGAATACATAATTTAAAAAATTGTTTTAAATTTTTTCCCCAATTTTGTTTTAATTATGTCATTGACATCGGAAACAGATAAAAATTAAAAAAAAAGTTATCAGCTGCGCTGTCAATTTCACCTGTTATGAATTCGCCTTGATATAAGCAGTTTTTATTTTCGAAATCAGCTTGACGTACATATGTATGCATATTTTGTTTCATCAAATTTTTGTTCATATTGTAAAAACATTTTTGTAAAAAAAGGGAAATAAGAACAATCTTTTGCTTTTTCTTTTCTTTTTTGTTAAACTCTCTATACGCACTGTAGTAAATAAATAATAGTTAACTGGCAAAAAAGTGTATAACAATACGAGTTATTTTCAAGTGCAGCAATTATAAGCAGGCAAAAAAAAACAGAATAATGCTTCTTGCAAAATATCTTTAGAATTTATAATCTGGTAAGATCTTTTAATGAACATCAAATCTAAATAATCAAAAGCAATAAATATACATTTTTCTCAACAGAATGGGGATATAGAAATAAAATGTGAATGTAGCCCTGAATTTAAAAATTTTATGCAAATCTTTTTGTATATGAATAATCGATGGGCGTAGTGGCACAGAAGCACTTTGGAACAAATTCATGCTTCTTTCAACGAAACTTTATTTCCACCACATTACGACTAGAAAATGGGTATTGCTAGTTTTCAGTTTTAGTTTATATCATAAAAGAATATGGCCTTTAGGACATACATATGTATTACTGATGAATTAATTAATAAATAGGAAATAAATAATGTTGAAAGAACCAGATGTATAAAGTATAGATATTTCAACATAGATAAGAGGACAACTTAGAGCCGAAAACATCTAGTCCTGAAAAACAAAAATTAAATTGATGTGGAGAAAGATGGGTACTGTGAGTTAATTCATTGTATTGAAAAGCATTTGCTGCTATTTTGTTTGAATTATTTTGTTTTGTGCTTCATAACTAGGATCTGCTGAAGTGTGACAACTGAGCTAGCTAGAGATGGCCAATACGAAGTAGACACTCCAGTACTTAGGCTATGATCTCTTTGAAAGAAATACTGTCAGGAATTCAATATCTAAATCAATAGTTTAAATATTCTTCTTTTGTTGTGACTGCAAACGGAAATGCAATTTTTTCGAATTTGTCACTCACTTTAAATGGATAGCACAATGTTGTATCTTTTATTACTAAATAAAGGCAGTGTTGTACAGAAAATTTTCGAAGTGCTTCGCAGCAAAACACGTAGATTGAGCTCTTTTCAAAAATATATGGGAAAACATGTTTATTTCTACATGTTTTGCCCAAAACACGTGTTTTCGAGCAAACACCTATATGGAAACACACTGTTAGCTACACTCGTATACCAGTTGAATTTACTTCCCTTATAGTGTGTTTCCATACAGGTGTTTTGCTCGAAAACACGTGTTTTGCGCAAAACATGTAGAAAGAAACATGTTTTCCCATACATTTTTGAAAAGAGCAAAACACCTCAAGTTACGTGTTTTAGAGCAAAACACATCGAAAATGTTCTGAACAACACTGCTCTTACTCAATACTATGAAATACAACGTTGTGCTATTCATCCTAAGTGATTGAAAAACTCGAAAAAATCCATTTTCATTTGTCATTGAAAAAAACTAAACAATTAGAATTCGGCAAAACAATTAAAATAAATAAAGAAGAATAAAATATGAACTACAAATAAAATAAAGATCAATAAAACAAAAAATATAAAAAGAGTTTAAAATCTATATGATAGCTAAAAGCTTTTATGAAATGGATTTGCATTTGGGATAGAAAATAGCATAGAAGTTTCACATTTTTCGGCAGCAAATCCGAGCATACAAATCCGCTCCGGCTAAAGCAGACTATAAATCAATTTCTCTGGCACTAATGTTGGTAAATGATAAGGCTGCAGGTGTAGCATTGTCAACTTCTTTTTACGGCATAAGCGTTCTCCAGTACAAAATCAAAATAAATTGACGAAAACAACAGGAAATGTGTTTGACTATAGGCATTAGCCTTTTTACATTCATAACATTTTTCCTTTTTAGGACCAGATGTTTTGCTCTACTATCTATGTTTCTTTGCAATCCCATTTAAGTGTAATTATATCATACTACAATTCATTCTATCAACATTTTATTTAATAAATCGAAACTTAAAAATATGCATAACAATATTTAATATTCACTCCACCCATAAACATATTCGGCCGAAGTCAAATACTCAGTTCCCATCAAAGAAATTTAGTTTTTATTAGTAAAATAATACACAAATATATATTCAAGGAATTTTCTTTCAAATAGCAGAAAAATTGAGTCTAAGAACAAAATTCCGATTTTATTACCATGACCGTTCAATCCCTAAAGCCAATATTGCTTAATCCTACATATACGAAACTGTCTCAATCTGATAGAACCGATTGAACTAAGTTGTTTCTGAATGCTTAAACGGATGAAGGAAAAACCGAAAGCAGTAACTACTTTACAGCAACTATACTATTCATTTTCTTTGCTAAGCGACTGGAAAACAGTAAACAGCTCGACAGCTCTCAACAAACGAAAGAAGCAAACACAGTGAACATCAATACAGACTAGGGAACATTAATTTGGAAACATGCAAAATATACAAAAATACTGATATTTTGGAAACCAAAAAAGAAGCAAGTTGAAAAAAGAAGAAGTTGAAAATCAACAACAAACATCGCAACAGGCGAGGGAACATTAAAAGAAATATGCTCATGTTTCCTTTAATAGTCCCTCGTAGGCATGGCACATTGTATTGAAATACGAATCAGTTTTAAATTTTACAAAAATTATAAATAAATTTAAAACAAGTTAACGTCAAATTGACTTCGAAAATTCGAAATTTAAAACACTTCATATACTAATGGAAACACTTCGAAGTGTTTTCCTCAAAACAAGTGTTTTCCTCTGTAGTGGAAACATGGTATTATGAGTGGTTTTAATTTCATATCTTTAACGAAAATAAATTTTTCATGTATATATTTTTGTTTCTCGAAACTATTTTTGTTTGTCGAACTATTTTTATACCCTTCACAAAAATGTTAATAAAAGTTTGTGATTCCGTTTGTAATTTCTACAGTTTTAATTTGCGACCCTGTAAAGTATATATATTCTGATTCAGAATTAATGGAAAAGTCGATTAAGCGATATCCGTCTACCCGCCATTGAAATACCGTTTCGGAGAAACCCATTAAACTTAGAATCTTTTTTCTTTCACCATTCTATTACCCCATCGTATCATGTGTTTGCTATTGAAATTCAGTAATATCGGTTCACATATATGTAGCTGAGATATATACAAAATTCCAAAAAAATCCATTGTTTTTTGAAATATTGTATTAAAATTTTTAAAAAAGGTGTTTGTTTTGCTTCAAACTTCACACAATTATTAATCATGGTGACTAAAAGGCATACAAATTTTTTTTCAGATATCGGTCCTTATATACCTGAGATATAGCCTAAACCGGGTTTTTCATGAAAATGTCGCGTAAGCGAACGTAAACAACTGTTTTTGCTTCAAAGCAGTTCTGGTAATAAAATGAGGTTATATAAATGTGGAAAATGAAAATTTTCGATATCGGTCTTTATATACCTGAGCCTAAACCGAGTTTTTCATGAAAATCTCGCGTAAGCGAACTTAAACAATTTTTTTTTTTTTGCTTAAAAGTAGCTCTGGTAATAAAAGAAGGTCATTTAAGTAAAGAAAATGAAAATTTCGGATATCGGTCCGTATATACCCGAGATATAGACTAAACAGTTTTTTTTCATGAAAATGTTGCGTAATCGAACTCTAACAACTTTTTTTTCTTTTTTTGCTCAAAAGTAGTTCTGGTAATAAAACTAGGTTATACAAGTGGACCAAGATATAGCCTGAACCGATTTTCCGTTTTTTGCTGAAAAGCAATTCTCGTTATAAAAGATGGTTACTAAAATACAGAAAATAGAAAATTCCGATATTGGTTCATATATAATCGAGATATAGCTTAAACAAACTTTTCCATGAAAAATGTCTTTTTTGGAATGGTGATTCCAAAGCAAAAATATTTTTTCCCCGATATTGGTCTATATATATGTGACTATCGTGAAGGGTATTTTAGATTCGGCCCAGCCGAATATACCACACTCTTACTTATTAGTCCACATTTTGAAAAATTCGTTATATTGGATAAAGGTCAATTCTTTAACTGTTCTCGTTGTAGATCAGAAGATATATCGTGATATGTTCAGATTTAAAGGTCAACCTAACCTGAATTAAACGTAGCAAGCAAAAACTTTACTAAATTAAATTGTTCTTTTTAAGACTTTTTGTGAAGGGAAGAACTTTCTTCATGAAAGGTTGATATAAACAGAACTCGTTCTATAAAGCAGCGTAAAGCTAAAAGCTCTACAGTGGCCACACTGAAGTATATTTTTATGTAAATGAATTGATGTTGCAGCAGTGTTTAAAATAATGCAGTAGTCAATCGAATACACGACTACAACTGCCTGTTGCAGCATATGCTGTCGTTAAGTTGCGAAGTCTGCTGTGGCCTATGTATTTAATACTTTGTAAGGAAGAGAATTAATAATTAAATACAGACATACATATGTACGTATGTGCGTATAGTAAATAGGGAAGAAAGATAATAAAACTTTCAGAATTAACTAGTTTTCTAAATAATATTCGGTGGATTAAGTGTTAAGAACGTAAATAAGAAGTATATTGTTATATATGTACATACATATGTATGCATAAATATGCAATAAATTATTACGTTCTCTTATCCACATTAACAAAACTTCATTTAACACAGGGAAGAACGTCACTTTTTTTAAACTGGAATATAAAACCAACTTTCTACAGTTTATACAACAAATTTTAATTCCTAGAAATATGACAACATTTTATTGTTATGCCATACGCAAGTAAACAAAAAAAAAAAAAAAACAATAAATAAATACTAATTGATTAAATATATTTGAAATTATTGTTTAAATGTTAATTTATTGAATTTTATAATTTTTAAATTAAATTTTTGGTTTGTACATTTGTATAGTTCAAGTTTTTTCCTTTCTTAAGTTTTTTCTTAGTACTAGGAACACAACTGCGACGAACGACGAACTTCGCCCATGGCGACGAATTCGCCGATAAATATTCGTTGCATAAATTCGTCGTGTGAAACCAAGGCGAATTCATTACAAGGTGAACTTAACAGCACAGGTGATTATTTTTTGCCTTTCGCGTTTTTTCCAATGAGACTGTCAAAATTTTTTTCTCTTGTTTACAAACTGTTTCGCGCCGTTTTAATGTAAAGATTTTTTTGTGTGATTTAGTGCAATTTCAAGAAATTTGTGTGAATTTAAAAGTGAAAAACTAATATAATCTGTAATTTTAATTACAAACAATTATAAAAGTTTATATTTAACGTTTATATAAATTTTTCTCCCAGCTGAACAATCTTAGGTGAATTTAGATTTTGACATTCACGATATGTTTTACAATAACAAAATACATAGTACTGAATTCGCCTTTCCGCTTGCATTCACCTGTATGAATTCGCCTTGTGTGAAACACAATATCAACGAACATTGTTTACATTCCGTGCAAAGAAAAAAAAAAAAAAAAGAAAATAAATACTAAGGTGGCCATATTAAAAGTAAACCTATATAAATCCCATCCGAAAGAGGGATTTTTGAACAAATTATCTTAGGTACTTTATATTTTGAGAACATCTTCATACATATTTTACTACATGGATTAATAAAAATTATGAAAGTATTATGTCGTGAAAAATACTTTTTTTATGTAAGAAACCTAATACTGCTTTGTTCGTTGTTCGCTGACGATACAATTAGGAAAGAATCTATTTCAACTTTCGCTGAATATGAGGAATTTCGACCAACGCCATGATTGTGTGCATTTTCATATACACCAATGTGTTTTATTTTTGGCGACGAATGTTCGAGACCACATATTCGTCATTCGTCGCAGTTGTGTTCCTAGCATTAGAAGGATTTTTTACAATACAAATTTGCTGTGATCAATAATTTTTGATTGTTGATTGTTTAAATGGTTTGATTTCAACTACCCTGTCGGCAACTCAGTTCAAAATGAATTTAAAGCTAATTTTTTCACAACTTAGATTATTTTCAATAGACATAACTGGCTATTTTAACATGACAATGGCCTAGGAGGCGGTCAATTGTCAGACTCTGTATTACTTTTCGAACAACTTAAAGCGATTTTCGCAAAAGTTTTTCTTATTATTGTAAATATTAATTTATTAATCTTTTGTTGAACTTAATAATTTTTAAATTTGATTTTTGGTTTTTGTACATTTGTACATCGGGATTTTGTTTAAATTTTCTATTTTCTTAAGAAGAATTTTTTTACAATACAAATTTGCTGTGATCAATAATTTTTGGTTGAAGAAGACAATAACAATAATCAAACCTTTAGCTGGGACAACTAGCTGTTATGTAGCGCCGCTACACTACTCATCAGCACGCATTTTCGGATTTGAGCTCGGGTCATGACGCTTCATTCTTATTATTATTTAACAACGCATTTTATTCTAATAGAACGAAAATGACCACTGTACACAGTGCTGCCACGACCATGAAATTATTGCAACCAAAATTTATCAACAACTACACGAAAATTGTTTGATGCGTGCCTATGCCCCTTTAAAGGCAGTGCCACACGTTCAATATTTATTTAACGCGATCCAGCATTGCGATATTTATTAAACGTGTAGCATGTAGCATTGATGGATCGGGATAATATTCCAAAAGCCAGATCGTGTAGCATTGTAGATATTAAATGTATGGCATTTTTTCTGATATTAAAACGCAAAAAAATAAACTAAAATACGCAGTGGGAAAAATTAAACATGTAAAAAGTAAAACATTTTAACAAATTTGTACATAGTTTTTTTTTTTTTAATAAAGTTTATTAGCAAGTGATAGTGATAACGGATATGTATTGCCACCCACACAGCACATAAATACCGATGCGATGTTGATTGAACATGTAGCAAACACGTGTGAGCTATCAATCCATTAAAATGGATCGCGATACACCTATCTTACTAAAATATATTGAACGTGTATCAGTGCCCTAAGAAACTTTTGCACCTACCGCAATATTTTATGAACGAAAGCATTCTCGAAATAAATATGGACAACATTTGAAAACATATGTTTAAAAAAACCACATAATAGTACGTTTCCATATAGGTAATTTGGGCCAAATCATTTCATTTGACCAAATTAAGTAATTTGCTACATGATTTCCCATACATTTTTCATGTTATCAAATTGTCTCAAATTACTTAATTTATTTCAAATTAAGTCGAAATTTGTCTGTGCAACGCTGGGTGGCTGGTATCCTTCCAAATGCAACTTTGGGGCATCCATTATTGGTGAGTTACAATTCGAAAATTGACATTTACTTTCGAATTGAAATGGCTCATTTTACAGAAGTTTTTGTTTTTCATTATTGTGTTCAATATACGAGTATATTATTAAAAAAATATATATTTAAAAACTCAATAACATGTGTATAATGGATAATGACGGCGATCGGTACCGGGAAAAAACATATATCATTCGAACCGAACCTTTTCAATAAGACACATTGCTACACTTTGAAATTTTTATGCTGAATGGTTTGAACTGCGTCTACAAGTCAAAAGAGAATCTATTTTTCTGCTATGGACAGTGCGTACGAGAATTAATTGATTCTGCTGCTAGTGCTAAACTGCTTGTACTATTCTATTAGTTTCATACTAAGGAAGAACGTAGCATGTTTTAGACAATTTGGAAATTATAATGATGGCATTTGATGGGATATGTGATGGAGGCATAATTTTGGTTGGTAAAGACGATATTCCAATTGCTGAACAGATTGTACCCCAGTTCCTATAATTGGTTCGGATCTTGTTAAAATGGTGAAATAAGTGAAAGTTATAATATCAATCCATGCTATATAAAAAAATAAATGTTTTGTTTCCAGACGAAAAGCAATTGCAATACATTCGATTTCTGTATTAATATACAATGTATAGAAAGTGAATGCAAATTAAACAAAATAATAATAATTTTAACTATTAATATAATGGAAAATAATAAAATAAATGTGCATTATTTTCCAGCTTTATGTTGTTTTATTTTGCTATATTAGCAGGCATGTTCCCACACTTGCGAGTTTTGAAAATCGCCAGGCAACGTGAAAACGCCAAATTTATTTCTAGGTATTCTGTGAATCACGCGTTGCTTGCGAGTTGACAAAATTTGAATGCAAAAAGGACATGTTTTACCAAGGCTTTATTTGCTAGAGTAAATTATAAATAACAGCAGTATTCATATTATGCATTTCGGGTTAAAAATGCAATTAAGAAATGAATGTCTAAAAGTTTATTTTAACGTAGTGTTTGCACGTGCAGGTGCAAGTTCGACCCAATACATTCAAACGTTTTTACTAACACACGCACAATCTCTGCACTTGCAACCAACTTTCAACTGAACTGACAATCAATTTCAGCAGGCAGTGATTTTTTGGCACTTACTGAAAGTCAAATGACAACTGAAATAACAGTGTTGCCTTACAACAAGTTTTGCGGGGATTAACTGATCTTAATATAATGTTTTTGTCATATTTAAATTTTTTAAAACATATTTTTAAAATAATTCACATTTTTTTTATTCAAAATATATAAATTAAGCAGTCTTTGCCGTTGTGAGCGAAAAAAAAGTTAAAATAATTCTATTTCATTTATTTATTCTATTCGTGCTATTCATTTCCCCGAAAAATAAAATTATGGTTTTCAATGGTAATGCTGTTTTAGGAGCTGTTGTCTCTCCACTGACATTTTTAAACTGAACTTCCATGTTATTCTTTAAATACTAATGCAACTTGCAAGAAAGTCGAGTATTTTTTCGACATTTTCGTTGATAATACGTACAGAGGACTTCCATGCAAGTACTTGTACGTGTAAACGTAGTGTAAGAAATCCATACCAATCAAATAATACAAACGTCAAACTAATTTCGAAAATTCAAAGAGCAAATTACTTACAACATAATGGAAATAATTCGAAATGATTTTCTCAAATCAACTTAATTTGCTTATAATGGAAACCTACTATAAGACTGAACAAATATGAAAGCATACAATTTCAGACTTGTGACTACCCTGTAACATTTGTTTTATTGTGGAGTTTCTACAGCCACTGCGCGTCAGGTGTCATAACAGTTTTTAATAAAATGAAACAAATACATACATATGTATGCATGCATGATTATTTATATGATTTTGCTAGTTATAAAATCGATTAACAGAAATTTATTTCAAGTGCTTTAAGGAAACTTGTAATCTTGTTGACAGACTGAAAAGCAATAAAATTTATTAGTACACTTATTTCAGCAATAATATCGCGACATTATTTGTTAAAACAATCGATTAGCGTCCACTTATCTTATTCTTGTAATTATTTGTTGTATTTTTTTTTTTTTTTTTTTTTTGTCCCAGTTTACATTGTGCAACTTTTGTCGCTGCTATTCTTATTTTATTGGCGAGCAGGGAAAGAGGAACTGGGAAATGCGAACCTAGCTGCAGCACAATATGGATACTTGCCTTTATTTTGTGTATGCACTTGTGGTTATCAGTGTGCCAATTTTAGCAGTTTCGCTGCTAGATCTAGCACTTCTTTTTTTTTTTGAAAGATCTCTGTTACCAAATTATTTTTAAAGGAGACCATTTAGATCCCATAGTTTCATGCATAGAAGATTTCTTTGTACCAATGCCGCAAAGCACTTCTTGCACGTATGAGCTGGATGCCATGTGACTTAGAAGCCAAGCAGATATCACTAAAAGCCGGGATCAGGATGAACGCGACAGGAGCATGGATCTGCAGATCGTGGGGACATGCCAATATACTGGAGGTTGGAAGGGACCTAGTCCTTGATCTAATTGACATCTGCATCTCAAAACCATTCCTATCAAGCAGTTTCGGCTACCAAATTGAGGAATCTCCCCTAGAATCTGGATCCTTCTATGTTTACACGAATGGGTCCAAGAGGGGAGAAAGGGTTGGGAGGAAGCGTTTACATAGAGGATTTCAACACTCAAATATTCTTCAGACTATAAGATAGATGCAGTGTTCTTCAAGCTGAAATATCGGCTATAAATAAAGCCTCCAGGTGGCTGACGTTTCACAAGATATTCGGTAGATATATCATGATAGTAACGGTCAGCAAGGCCACCATCAACTCCCCGATTGGAATGTACACTAATTCTAGTTTAGTCCAGGAATACCGGACATCTTTAAATAAGATGGCGAGACATTCTAATATAACCCTAAAATTGGATACGTGGACATGGTCCAATAATGGCTACAACATCGCTAATGACTTAACCAAAAAAGGGACAGCCGTAGAGTATAGGGATATATATCCCTTTTGCGGACAACTCCACATGCTGGAACGTGCCCATGACAGAGCCCACATGCCTTATATCAAGGAACCTGTGACTGCATATTAACTCTAAGAAAACGTGGGAGCTATTAAAACTGAACAGATGTCACCTGAGAGTGACTGTAGCAGTTATCACTGGACATTGCTCGTTTGGGAACCATGCCAGGAACCTAAGCATACCCTATAATGACAAGACGATCCTTTATCTCCTCGGTACACGCCCCGCATTGTAGCTTCATCGTCTAAGATGCTTAGACGAACGGAGCTTCAACAGCCTTTCCTCCTTCTCATAATCTATTTTCCTAGTACACATGCACCTACAATGCACGGCATGTGTAGGGGCTATCCCCTGAGTACTGGCCCAAGATAACAAAAAAAAAAATTTTTGACTGATAGCCTGATTCAAAAAAATATCAAATGAAATAGAAATTTGTCAAATAAGAGTTTAAGAAAATTAAAATATTTTTTATGAATAAGACCAGAAATTATTATTTTTGTTGTGTTTTCAAAACACAACTGTGTATATTCAGAAAAAATTTAAATGTATTTGAAATGAATTTTAGTTAAATTTTGTATGGAATTTTTGAATTAAGACACATTTTAAGAATTATAAATATAATTTATTGCTTAAAAAACTTCGTTTTATTCAATAAAAATAAATATTTCTAAGGCAATGTAAGAATAAATGATAAAACTATGAACTCTCAAAAAAAACATTGGCTTAAAATTAAGACATTTAAATTTTAGCACTGATTTAGCACGTTAAAATTTTTAGCATTATAGCTCCAAAATGTTTTTGGATCTGGTCACACTGGTGTTTATACATTAATACATCAACAAGAACTTGCTGTAATAAAAATATCACAATGTAAATGGAATTGCAATTTTATAGAAGAAACCACAAAAATTGCGACAGCAAAAATATCACAATGTAGTCTGGGCCTTTATCTTAACAACATTTTAGACATACATACATTAATATAATTTAATATGAACCAATATCTAATATACAAATATTTACTACAGTTGTACTAATAATTTTGTTTAAAAAATCAGAAAGAAAAGCAGCGTTAAAACAGCGACAAGTCCTTGAGTCTAGTTCAAAACGGCTAAAGAAGTTGTTTAGTTTAGTTGTGTCTATTTATTTTAAAATCTTTTACAATAAAACTTAAGTCTCAGAGTAGCAGAAATATACTAATAGTTATTTTAACATATATGTACATACATATATACATTCAAAAATAATGAATAAGAAAAATATTTAACAAAAAAATAAAATTAGAAATAAATAAAAATTGATAAATGAAGCAATACTAAGGCGTACAAACTGAGCCGATTATATAGTTCGTCAGGTTGACGGGAAATCACTATTTTGTGTAAGAATATCAGAGCTCTTACTCTCATTAAGTCCTCAAACTGAACACCAAAAATTTGATTCCCGTAGGACTAAAGCCCAAACACATAGTATCTTGTTATGTTCTTATGTGTAACATTAAGCCGTAACTTGCTTTTTGTATCACAGCTTGTGAAAACTTCGCAGCCATAGGTTAAAATTAGAATCAGGTAAGTTTTTGAGAGAAGTAGTCTGATTTTAAAAGGTGTGTAATATTGTGTAGGGTTCGGAGCATCGAAAATGTTTTACCACAATCTGCTGAGACATAGACCGACTAGGTTAATGTGCTACTGAATGTAACCCCTAAATTCTTAGCCTTGTTCACCATTTCAATTTTCTGGTTATCGATACTTACGTTTGGTTCTTGAATCACTTGATGGAAACGTTTATGGATCCACATACATTTTGATTTTTTCGGGTTAAGGTTCAGACCGTTAATAGCTGCCCATCTACATTTAATTTATTCTCATAGTTTTCCATTCTGCCGCTTATATACATTTGAACATCGTATACATATGTTCAGAAAAGTAAAGGTCCCAAAATTGAACCCTGTGGGACGTCTCTAATGACAGGGAGGGAAGTTGACTTATCTGAGGAGTTGATAACTACGTACTGCTCGCGGCCACTCAAATAAGTTGTTATTAATTTGATAGATATAGACGAGAAATTCATCATTTCTTCTAATTTTTGCATCAAAATAGTGTGTTCAACGGTATCAAAGGTATTGGATTGGTCTAGTAAGAGCAACATAACCATGAAACCATCATCTAGCTCTTTTCTACGTCAACAAGAGCTGTCACCAAGACCAAATTGTTTGCATGTTATTAGTTTACTATCATTTATTTGTGTGTGTGTAGAAAGTTTTCAAAAGCCTTTAATAAATAGGGCAGTATAGCAAGTGGACGATAATTTGAGGACGATTTCGGAATAGGTCTGACTTTTGCAAGTTTGCATTTTTTTTTTTTTTTTGGATAAGTGCTAGTTGTGATAACAGAATTAAATATATGTGTTAGAAACGGCAATATATATGGTAGAACCATTTTAAGCAACGCTGGATAAATTCCTCCTGTAGCCGATGATTTAATGGCAAGGCAGCTTCTCAACACATCGAAATCGTCAACACAATCAAAGCTGAAAAATCTTTTTGACTTGTCATCTCGCAACTTGCTGTTAAACGTGTGATCATCAGATGGCATTAGAGTTTCAATAAAATTGCTTTTAGTTGTATTTAGGTATGAGATCGGGCCATCATCAACGTACTTCTTCCGAATGATCCCAATTTCACTAATGGTCTTCCATGTTTTCTTCACATTTGATAAAATTTTAAATTTGGCTGCATAAAATGACATAATCTGCCTGATTACTCTGGTTGTGTTATTTCTAGTCAGCCGATAGTTTTCATACAATACAATTGTTTTTTTATTTCTTCCAACGCGAGTACGCAGTATCACGTTCTTCAATTAAACCAGATGTGCCCAAGGCAATGCGCTTGATGCTCAATTGTTTTTGTAAAAGCGCTTAGCTATAGGGATGTGCTCTTTAATACGAGTACACATATACTGCGCTCAGCACTAGTAATGAAAAATACACAAATAACTTCGTCTTGTATAAAAATTATAAAATAAAAAAGTTCTTCACTGCACGCACACAAGAGCAAAGCAACAACACTTTCGCATGTTCAGTGTAAATTGTGTTTTTGTAAATTGTTTTGCTTTTTACAACAAAAAATATTAAATAAATGTAGATTTTCCTTAAATGTATTGGTGTTTGCTCTTCCATATAAAATTTTGGGGCACCCCTGAATTACACGCTTAATGTGAGGTTTGAACGATGGCTTTTACATATTTTTAATTACCTTTGTAAACAACACTGGCTCTCACGAGCGTTGAAGGTGACCCTGTTAATACGACCCCATTCGGATATTAATAGAAGATCACTATTCAGTGAAACGTTCATATTTAACCTCCTAGCAGCGATCTCCTATAGACTGGGCCTATAACTAAAAGAGTACGAATGGCAAATGCTGCTTTCATCTGCGAAAGAGTGGATAGGATTGGAAGTTTGATAGAGAAGGTCGTTGAGGAAGATAAGAAATAGGGTAGGAGAAAGAACGGAGCATTGCGGTACCCCTGAATTTATCTTGAACTCGTTTGATGAGATCCCATCTATAACAACTCGTATAGTGCGGTCTCTGAGAAAGCTCGATATAAACCGAGAAAAGTCATCACCGACACCATGCCACACTCTGTCAAACGCTTTGGAAATATCGAAATCCACCATCTTACTTTCACCGAAATGATGGATTGAGTGCCACCATTTCTATGACAGATATGCCATAAGATCGCCAGTAGAACGACCTCTGCGAAATCCATATTGGCGGTCACAAAGTAGTTTATGTGACTCTGGATATTTCATAAGGTGATAGTTGACCATACTTTCCATTACTTTGGAAAGCGTAGAGCAAATTGCAATTGGGCGGTAATTTTCGGGGTTATTTGCCTCAGTCTTTTTGAGGATTGGCGTTACATTAGCAACGTTCCAGCACGATGGAAACTCACCGACATGGTAAAGTATGCTGAAGAGGTGTGCTAACGGACGCGCAAGTGTAGAAGAATACTGCTTCAAGACCAGTGCTGGAATGCCATCAATTCCAGGAGTCTTATTTATGTCGAGGTCGGCCAAAACCCTTTTGACTGCTCGAACCTGGAAGAACATTTTTGGCATAGTTACAGATACTCTTTCGAGTTCGAGAAGTGGTTGACCGCTGTCCGGCAAGTAAGAATGGCTTGCAAAAATTTCAGCTAACAGGTTAGCTTTATCAACCGGGTCGGTGAATGCTTGGTCATTCTTTAAGAGAGTTGGAATTGATGAACTAGCACTGTTCTTTACTCTCTTAACGAAAGACCAAAAGGTCTTACTGCCCCGGGGAGCTGCAAGGACCTTGGCACGAAGGCGCTGTTCCTTAAGAAACTTTTCACGCCAAAGTACCTTGGCACACGAAGATCTTGCCTTTTTGCGTAGCGTGTCTGGTGTTTTATTTAAACGCCAATTACTGAATGCTTCCTCTCTGGATCTGACTGCACTTTTGCACGTCTGATTAAACTGGGATTTCACTCTTGGTTTAACCGAAATCTGCTTGGAGGGGATTAATGATTTCATCCCTAGCAATATCATATTCTCGACCGTTTTTTGCAAAAGCATTTATGTCATTATCTAGAAAGCACAGTTTCCAATTAAAATACTTATAAAATTGGTTGAGCTCAGCCCAACGAGCCTTTTCGAAAATATATTTTGACCGTTTTGTAGCCGATTTCGAAACGTTATGAAGTTCAGAGACCGAAAAGGAGGCAGAAATGGTGAAATCCGAATTGCCGAGAGGTGCACTAGAAATGACTTCATACTTTTCAGGGTGTGAAGTCAGGAATAGGTTAAGTGTGTTTGAGTGGTGCCCTTCAACACATAGAATATGCGTTGGCTCATTCACTAATTACGCTAGGTGGTTGTGCGCAGCGAATAACTCAACATATTGGCCTTCTGGAGTTGTATGACTCGAATGGCGAAGCCAGGATGAGTTGTGAACATTGAAATCACCAGCAACAACGATTTCACTGCTCGGATAACTCTCCAGGATCTTCGATATGGAGTCGGAGAGGGCATCGAAACCAGTAAAGGTAATATCCATCGCCGCATTTGGACTTGTGTATAGAAACCCGAAATGCAAAAAGTGTGACCTGATTTTGAACTTAACCCAAAAACAGGTAAATTCATCATCATGCATGCCTATTGGTTGCTGGCATTGGAACACAACTTCATTGCGAACGTAAATTACAAGGCCGCGATGTAAATGAAATAGAGATAGAAGTTGATACCCAGGGATGTGAAAATCCTGTGGATCAGCATTCTCAGATACCTGGGTTTTGAAAATATCCGGCCGATGGAGACAAGTGTGAGCATATACCGAAAAGAAATTTGTTCTCAGTCCACGAATATTGCAATAGACTATTTTAAAATTACCTGTCATTACATTGGAACACCAAGGAACAAATGTTGTGTATTGCGATGCGAACGAGGTCCGAATTAATCACAACACAATTTCTAGTTAGAAACTTTGAGGCATAAATGAGGTTCAATATTTGCTAAGGTTCAACAATGTTAGTCCTGAGTTTGTTATTGGTTTTTCGACACACATTTTTCTTTACATAACCACGAAGACAGAAGGCCAACGGTGTCAAATCACATGGTCGTCGCGGACAATTATCGTTGCCGTATTAAACAGTCATTCTTTGTGGATACAACGGCTTTTCAACAATCACTCATGGATTCTCACAATTTTACTATTTTTACGAATTCCTTTTTGAAATTGTGATTACAAGGCAAAAATATTTTTTCCCTGATATCGGTCCATATATATCCGAGCATATTTAGTTAAAATTTGTAATATATACAATACATATAAGTGACTATCGTGAAGGGTATTTTAGATCCCGCCCAGCCAAAATATAAATTTATTGAGAAATTCATTTTTGTTTCGATATGTTTTTTAAATATACAACATATCTACTTATGTGCACAGATATAATACTTATTTTTTATTCCACACAAAATATATGCAGAAAAAACTGGCGATTAAAAATTTTTACTAAAATTCTATGAATTTTTGTTGTGCTTTTAGTCTCGTTAATTTTTTTTGCAGAAATATTTTACTTGAACGATTCAAAAACTAAATTGAAGACATTGTCGTCCATCGAGTCGCTCATTTAAACACAAATATCAATTATTGTTCAGCTTTTTTAAGAATACCGTTACTTTTTTGAAATGCGTATCTGAACAATTTGTAGACATTGTCGCTCATCTGTCCGCTACAGATGAGAGGCCAGATTAAAGACATTGTCGACCATGTGGTTCTCTCTTCATTACAAACCCTAAACAAAAGAGGGCAAATTGTGCGTATATCTTCGAAGACATTGTCGTGTGGGACGATTTTGCCAACTGGGAATATGTAGGTAGGCTTTGGTGTACTTTGGATCTATAAGCAACCTTATTTACATCCGTGGTCGCCAGACACCCGAAATAATACGCTTGTGTATACCAATTTATCTAGCATTTATGTCAACGAAGTACGAAGTTTGCAAAACTTTTTAGCCAGAAATACATATAATTAATTAACATTTAGTTCTATAATTAATTAATTCTTCGCAACAGCGCTTATTTTATTTTAGGGTTATGATGTTATGTACTTTAATAACTAGTGAAATAATTCTACATATGTGTCTTTGCAGGACATAGGCCAGAAAATGGCTTTACTCCGGCAGAAGTAGCAACAGAAAGTGATATCGCAAAAATTTCTCCAGCTGTTGATAATTTTGGAAATGGTAAACATATTGAAACTGACGAATCACTGGACTTTATTGAGCCGAACAATATTTCCGAAGCTGAAGAGCAAGCCAAGGTGAATAAATATTTTATGAATTTTGCTCACGACTGGTAACTAATTTGTGTTAAACTTTATTACAGAAACTACCTTATCCCAAATCGGTGTTCTTCATTATCAGTAATGAGTTTTGCGAACGTTTCAACTATTATGGCATGAGAAGTAAGTTCTTCTTTGCTTTTTTTCGGGGAAAAACGTAGAAGCGATGCTTTCCATTTGGACTTATTTTTAACACTTGTCTTTTTTTACTTTAGCTATTTTGGTTTTATATCTCAGTCGCCAATTGAACTACGATGATGATACGGCCACTGTTATTTTCCACGTTTTCACGATGTTTGTTTATTTCCTGTGCGTTCTGGGTGCGATCATTTCGGACAGTTGGTTGGGAAAATTTAAAACAATATTTTATCTCTCACTGGTCTATGTCTGCGGTTCCGTATTGATTACTTTGGGTGCTATACCGCCATTGAAGTTACCGTCCACGGCGTTCACTATGATCGGTCTGGCTCTTATAGCGTTGGGTTCTGGTGGCATAAAGCCTTGCGTATCGGCGTTTGGTGGCGATCAGTTTGTGCTGCCCACACAAGTCAAACAAATGACTACCTTCTTTTCGTTATTTTACTTCTCAATTAATGCTGGGTCATTGATTTCTACAACTGTTACACCCATTTTGCGTGAAGATGTTCATTGTTATCATCAAAAGGAATGTTATTCTCTAGCTTTTGGTGTGCCGGCGATATTAATGGCTGTTTCGATAAGCAAGTTGATCAATTTTCTTAAAATACGAAATTCTTTTAATGTAGTTAATGTTTATTTATTTCAGTCGTCTTCGTGTTGGGTAAACCGCTGTACAAAAGCAAACCTCCAGCGGGCAATATGGTGGTTTTGGTCAGCAAAACTATTGGTGTAAGTATTATCATTTAAAACTCGAAATTTCGTGTGATGAACGTATATTAGAGATAGTGAGTCAGGCACATAATAGTCAACTGTTAAAGTGCTAGTTTGCTTATACATAAAAAAGTAGGTATATATCTACAGGGTATTTTTTGAAGTAGCACTAGTTTAAAACCTAACAAAGCAAAAGAATATACGTATATTTATATTTAGATAAAAAGTTGTATGCAAAGTTGTCAGCGTCTACTTCTAGGCCCACTTTTTTTAAACCCTTGCGAAAGAAAAATTAAAGTATCACGTAAAATTTATTTTATTTATAATAACAATACGAACAATGGCTAGCCATTGCAATGGATATGCATTCATTTCATTTACACGAAGTTCTATATACTTAAGCTAACAAAAAATAAGATCAGCTTACTACTATTCATATCGAGTTGACAGTTTGTGAAAATAATGTCAATAATATCTTGAAATATTGACATCTATTCTACCAATATGCCGACTGTATTCAATTTACCGTCCTTTTCTACCATTTTACAGAATCGAAATCTTAGCTCATCCGCAATGCATCAAACATTTCGCAAAGTTACAAAAATCATGATTGGTTGAGCGGACGTGATGTCGGCGATCTGAATTTTCGGATTCAAAGTGAAATTGCTTGCGATTTGGTGATATCAAATTCGGTGACTCTCTTTACTTCCCAAAATGATGTCGTCAACTATACAACCGAAATTACCTAGATTGCCACTTTACAATCTGGGGAGTTACTCTCTATTGCGATGCGAAAGTATGTTCGATGCGAAAGTTAGATGCGATAAGAGTATAATTTGGTACTCAGCAAAAAAATGAAGCAACACTGGTACCACAAAATAAACAATACCGAAGGATGATAATATATAATGTGCGAAAGGGAAAATTAAATGCGAAAAGAAAATACAAAAACGCAATACAGGGTGCCAATTCTTTCGCATCGCAATAGAGAGTAGCCCCCTGCAACTTAATGTCAGATCGGTTACGATTCTTAATAAGTTACGTTTACGAAAAATAAACTAAAATGACATTCAGCAATTACCATGACGTCAGTTCGGTACTACGACACAGTAGATTTATTCATTTTTAATCCTTTATCTTAACATTCGGCGAATTTAATGCATCTTCGTAGCGGTCTGTTTTGTGGAAACACATAAAGAAACTTACGTGTAGAATGACCAATATGAACAAGAATTTGAAAAAAAAATTACTGGATATTGGAAATCGTAAATTCCACTTTGGCATTTCGACCGACTGTATTCAGTTTCCTGACGGTTTCTATCATTTGACCGAAACGAATTCTAAGTTCATTCCCAATGTGCACTCTAACATTTCACAAAATTATCAGAATCATACATGATTGGTTAAGCGAATGTGATGTCGTCGATCTGAATTTTCGAATTCAATGCTAAATTGATGATGTAGAAATTGGTGGCTCTCTTTACTTCACAAAATGATACAATCCAGTTTTTAAACTAGCTGGAATTACGCGGATTGCACAATCTGCAACTTAAAGTCGGATCGGTAAGTATAGGCTGACTTCATAAATGCAGTTTGCATTGTAACATTGCAAAGAAACATATTTACAAGGTAAAGTAACATCGAATGGCAACACTGCTTTGTCATGAGTGCAAAAATTGTAAAAAGTTTTGTTTCACTATATACAAAAAATTTCATATTACGAGTAAATCACCTACAGTATTCCCTTTGTAATTACCCACCGCTTAAATGCCTTTTTCGTTTATTCACCCTTTATATTCAATCCCGGTTTTTTTTCTCACTTATCTTCATACAAAAATACACGGTTAATTAACTTTCTTTTAAGTACTCATTTGGGTAATTACCCAAAATATTGCATCCCAAATCCAAAAACTCCCTAAAAATCCCTTTATTTATCCAACAATGTCCACCTATTCACTCAACTCTGTGGACAAATTTATCACTTGTTAAACACAAAGCGGAAATTTTTGTGAATTCAGCCAATTTATTAATGTTCTTATACGTTTTTATTATATACATACATGCATGTACTCCTGCTATTTTTTTCTATGTATCTATGTATAGGTTTTGTGATAATGAAATTGTTTTTGTTTGTTTTTTTTTATTGAATAAAATATTTTATTTTGAAAACTTCTTTTGCGTTAATTTTTATTTTGACGTATGTAACGACTTTGATTTAATTTAAGTTCATTTGAATAAATGCCTTCGTAGGGGTACTTGAGCGTCTTCGCATAATTACCTCTATGAGGTAATTAAACGTCTCCGCTTTAATACCTTATTCGCTCAATTATCCTGCTTATGGAACTGTGGTCCTATGGGCTATTGGGTTTTTGCAAAGTAAAACAAAATTTAAATTCGATGGTAGCGCAAATTTATGTTCAGCTGTGTTTAGCTTAAACTCGAATTCAATTCTACTTTTTATAATTTTTCCTTACACCTAATTTCTTAATATAAATTTGAAATTGAAAATTAATGTTTAAAATAAACAAAATTAAAAAATATTTCAAATGCGATCTTTTCCGACATACCCAAAAATTACAGCAACTTGCTTGAGGTAATTAAGCGGGGTTTACTGTATTTATATTAAATTAGATTTTATTTACCACAAATCTGCCATTTCTACCACAAAATCGTTGCCGCCATTAAAGATGTGTACTTAAATGTTTACAAAGAATCACAAATTAAATAATGCAAGAAATTGACAAACAATGCACATTGAAAAGTGCTGCCTTGCCATGCAACAATGAACCCGATGCATTGCGAAAACTAATTTTACTGGTGTTATGAACACCATGCATTGTCAAGTTACATTGCAAACTGCATTTATAAAGTCAACCATAATGTTACGAAGTATAAACCAACCAAATATCTGCAATGACACTCGACTTCCCGTGAAAAAACTGACGAAAAACTTTAAAAAAGCAAGAATACTGAAATAAAATTATAAAGAGAACCACGAATACTAATGGTTTCGAGAAATACACTATTCCATCATTACGGCTTGCTTTCGTAATGAAAACCCACGTTTTAACGTTTTTCTCTCCTTTTACTTATATCAATGTAAATAAAATTTGAAGGCAAAACAACGTTTGCCGGGTCAGCTAATAATCATAATAAAAATTAATCCCAGTTTTTCGCTAAAAATATGTTTATGTGAAGAACTCGGCAATTCTAATTTATGCGGCAAAGACAAGTTTTAAATAGAAGCAGAATTTGAGAAATAAACAAATTGTTTGAAGTTTACTCGCTGACGACAAATTTAAAATGAACTCTCGCTCGCATGTGTAAACAGAAAAACAAATTGCAAGAAATTCGAGTTTTTCGAACAAATTTTCGTTGATAATAGTTTTATTTATTTTAAAAAATATTTTATTACACTTGCAATGGATATTCAAAAGTCATTTAGAATGAGAATCACCCATATAAGCATAAATACTTTTTCGATTTTAAACTGGTTTTTATTAATAATACTAGCATTTACCCGCGACTTTGTCTGCGAAAAAAAGTAGTACGTTGCATAGTGAAGCTTAAAGTAATTAAAAAATGTTTATACTAAATCATGACCACATATGTATACATTTATTATAGTTTTTATTAAGGCATAACATAAGCCTTCAAATAATTGAAAACAATGCTATTTAGTTTAATACGTTTCGGTACACAACGTTTTTCGTTATATTTTTCTTTGCTAAAACATGAAGGTTTTGCGGATTGCATACTCGTGAGCATGCTACATATAGCTGCCCATGGGAAAAGCAATGTTTTTCTAAATGTACACCCGCTACTTTTAGTGTTTGTCCTTGTGCTTTATTTATTGTCATCGCGAATGCTACTTTCAGCGGAAACTGCAGTCTTTTGAACTGGAATGGCAAATCGGTTGGGATTATTGGTATATGTGGAATTAATACATCTTGTCATAATTATTGCTCTCACAATACTACGTCCCAAATGTATAATCTGCAACCGTGTGCCATTGCAGAGTCTTGGAGCATCAAGGTTCCTCATTAAAAGGACTGGAACGCCAACTTTCAGTCTCAAATTATGGGAAGGTATCCCTGGTAGCTCTAAAAAGTTGAGGAATTCTACCGGGTACGATGTGACTTGTTCAGAGTCCATGACATTGTCTACAGATAAATATTCGACAACGTCACCATCGATATCTGACAATATTTCCCCATTTATCTGCCCCACAATTTCATTAGTAGGTGCTAAAATTGCTCGTTCACATATCCATTCTCTGCTTCTTATATTATTTTTTAGGTCGGGATAAACATTGCTTTTTAAACAGTGTAAGTTTTGAACAATATTACAGAATTCACTTTTCAGAGTAATCATACCATTTTCGTCTGTTGGCATACGATCTTCTCCGATTTGTAAAAGAGCAGCCGCATAATGGTCCGATTGTGCATCATAGTGCACTTGCACTCTCATGTTCGTGGTGAGAGAAAATGTTTTTACATGCATCCACAGCGTAGACGCTTTCAAACATGTATTTATTTCATCTGCCTGTGTGCCCCTAGCGATAACCGGTAGAGTCTGTCTGAAATCACCAGCTAAAAGTACCACCATCCCTCCCATAATACTCTGATTGCTCTTAAGATCTTTTATAGTCCGATTTAAAGCTTCAACGGCTCTTTTGTGGGACATCGTACATTCATCCCAAACCAACAACTTGCATTGTTGAAGCATTCGCCCTCGCTTACTGTTCTTTGTAATATTACAAACTGGTGTTTCTTCATGAGCTAAATTCAAGGGCAGTTTGAGAACTGAATGTGCTGTTCGACCACCATCGAGTAGAGTCGCAGCTATTCCAGATGAGGCTATGGCAACAGCAATACCTTTATCTTTTCTCACTTCGGCTAAAAGCAGATTTAAAAGAAATGTTTTACCGGTGCCTCCTGGTGCATCCAAAAAAAAATAAACCACCTTCACCATTTTGAATTTTGTGAACAATATTATCAAAAACTAATTTTTGTTCTGGGTTTAATTGTGGAACAAACTCATTAATTCGTTGTTGCAATGAAGCGGCATCGTAGTTTAGTTCCCTTGTTAAATCACTTATAACTTCTACAGTTCTTTCGGGTCTGTTCATTCCAAATTCCGATAAATCTTTCCCAGTAATGGTTATGACTTGATTTTCAATGTTTGTTAGTCCCTCATTGTAAATTAGATTGTTGTATGTAACATTAGATAAGTTGCGTTGGTGTCTATGTAGAATGTCATCTGTCATATAGTTTCTGTATTTTTCCCACAGTTTTTGAGGGTTGGAAAGGCCACATGTTGCTATTAAGATAGCGAACAGCTCTCTCGCCTTGCCTGCTGATCTGAATTGCGTAGCTTCTTGTAGTGTCCAATCCCAGTGATTATCATTTTCCATCAATCCTCTTACCTCACATGCTTCTCTAAATGTCGAAAATTCCTGATTATTATATTTTCTGAGATCATTGAATGAGGTTGGTCCACGCACGTGGTGTAAAAGTAATCTTAAACAAAAACATTCCATGTTAGTCACATTTACAGTGTAAACGCGACCTAAAGCATCAACGGACTTAACACCCGGCCAATTTTGAAGGGTTGCTCCTTGAAGTCGACGTTTCCACGTCTTGTTGGCCGTGTCCCATCTGTAATATCGCGGTACCTCAGAATATAAGAGAGTTCTTGCAAACTCGTCTCTCGTGCAAAGATGGAAAAAGTCGGTTAGTGTTGTTTTTGGACGATTCGATAGTCGTTCGTGGAAATTATGTTCGTTAAAAAAAACTCGCTCACCATTCTCTAAGTGCACACTAAGATGCACTACAGTTGGATGCCTTTCGTGCAACGGGAAACCTAGGAGTCGCCATACAGCTTCATTGCTGTTGATATAACGACCAGATTGATATGTGCGTACTTCATCTACAGGACTTGGATTCTCTGTGTTTCTAAAATTGAAAATCGCTTGATCGCTACCCTTATTAATATATTTGCAGATATATTTAATAGCTCGTACTGAGCTGCAAGCCTCAACATTTAAATATGCATTGAATATTTTTGATAAAACAGGGGAATGTGGGACTACCCAACTATTATCTACTGAAATATAAGTTCCATTTCGAAGTTTCACTGCTGCCATTTGACCTCCGTCTGTTGGCGATCTTCTTCGATACAGAGGGTATCCGTTTTCATTATGTACAGTATCTTTGAGTAACTGGCGTGGAAACTTTTTTGTACATTTGCCATCTTTCATGCAAGGGCTTTGTGGGTTATGCACTCCACATGGGCCGTGTATCATATTTTTTATAATAATTTCATGCAGTGTATTGTCTGTATTTTGGTTCGGTATTTCAGCGCTGATAATTTGATCAATTTGATTGTGTCTTAACTTTTCTTTTAACCACCATAACATGTGAACATGTGGTAGACCACGCTTTTGCCACTCTATTGAATACATAAAACAGCGAATTTCTCCAAATATTCTGCCTTTGGTTATTACGTCCATAAGCTTTTTAACTTTCAGTCTAAACACTCTTCCTACTATGTCATACCTATCAGCGGGTTTTTGCCCTGGCATCAATTCATTTGCTATTTCAGGCCAAGCTGGGTTACAGGTGAATGTAACAAATAAATCGGGGCAACCATATGCACGCACATAACAAAAGGCATCCTGTGTGTATTCGTGCAAATACCGTGGGCTATTTACAAAAGAAGATGGTAAAATTACAATTCTGCCAACATTATTTGGATTCACTTGAGCATCGTTTGCAACAGCATCTTGAAGATGTATATAATTTTCTGCTCTTAGTTTTGTTTGGTTCAATGCTATGTATCGCAACCGCTCGCTTTCAACTTTAACATACATATCAACAAAAAACTGGTTAGCCAATTGTCTGCATCGTTGTATAATATTGAAATCATTTTCTCTGATCATAATATGGCAAGCATAAAAATCCATACATGATGTTTTTTTGGTAGGCAAAGGTAGGCGTGTCAAAGGATTTAAAATAAAAATTATGTGTATCGGGTACTCTCGATAATGTGCCATCTCGTGAATGCAAAACTATATCACGGGAGGTATACTGCTCATCACTAACCACGGCTGCGACTTCGTTTATTAAAGGAGCATTATATCGCCTTTCATGTTCCCCAATTGGTGTACGGTCAGGGTACATGATTAATTTATAATCTTCTCTTGTCATTCTCTCCAGAGCGGTTTTGAATGTATGTATTAGGCGATTATGTCCATGCAATACTCTCTGAATTTTGAGAACAGTATCCTTTTGAATGCCTGGAATTTTCTGGCACCTACGGTCTGCCTCAGTATTTTCATCACCCATGAAATAAACTTGTAAAAATTTTGATTGTTGGTTATCTGTTGGTAGTAGAGAACCAATCCTGTGATAGACTTGACCTTGGATTGTAAATGTTGGTGAATATCCAGGCAAAGCTACCTCCTTATCTACGCCAAATGATGTCATTTGAAATGAAGAGTTATATTTTCGTATACTTTGTAAAAAAAGCCGAGATTCGTTGCTCTCAAAAAGGAACAAAGACTTTAGTGGTTCTTCTGGCTCTCCAAGTGATGGAACTGAAACTTTTCCGCCGGAACAACACATACCTGGAGTTTCTTCTCTCCACTTGAGCGCATCACAGTGTATGTATCCATTCTTCCTATTGAAAGTAATTGATAGTTTGTGTAGTCAATCAATGGGTCATAAGAAAAAGCAGTATTATTGAATGCATGCCATGTTGTTCTAGTCATGGTTTGTCTTCTTTGCATTTGACGTGTAGCATTTGATATATGTTGTCTTTCTGATTCTGCAGATGTCTGTGCGAATATAGATGACGCATGGCGTTGAGCATCTAAAATTCGACGTGTCTCAGCTTGTTCCAAAGTCTGTGCAGAGCGTTGTGATGCGTGACGCTCAGCATCTAAGACTTGGCGTACCTGAGTTTGTTGCAATGTTTCAGCTGTCCGTTGTGCTGCATGGCGATCAGCGTCTAAAATTTGGCGTTCCTGAGTTTGCTGAAACGTCTCGGCTGTTCGTTGAGATGCGTGACGTTCAGCATCTAAAGCTCGCCGTACCTGAGTCTGTTCCAAGGTCTCTGCAGTCCGTTTAGCTATGTGGCGAGCAGCATCTAAAAAGTGGCGAGCTTGAGTTTGTTGAAAGGTCTCTACAGCTCTTTGGGCTGCTTGACGTTTAGCATCCAAAGCTTGTCGTATCCTAGCTTGCTCTGAAGTCTCAGCAGCTCTTTGGGAGGTATGTCGCTCAGCATCTGAAGTGTGCCTCATCTGAGCCTGCTCTTGGGACTCTTCAGTTCTAGCAATTTTTGCAGTTCGAGCTCTGTTTGATATATATGTACGCTAAATTTGATTTACGTCTGCGAGGCATTTTCGATATTTGAACGCTATAGTTTACTGGAAATTTACCAGTTTGGAAATATAGTAATATTATATGGTAAAAAATACTTTTTTTAAACTTACCACCCTTATTTCAATAAATGCAATGGAAAATAATTAACAAAACTGTCGTTTCTTGATAAAAAATTACGTTCTAAAAATGCAATTTTGTAGTTCAAATATGAAAATGGTAATGTAATATTATCCAGCAAAGCAATTAAACTTACCAGCTTTATTTCGTTAATTGAAATGGGAAGTAATCAACAAAATTATCGTAAGTTTCTTGATCAAAAATGGTGTTCTAAAAATGCATTATTAAAATGTAATTATGAAATTGGTAATGCAATATTATATAACAAAGTAAATTAGCTTACCAGCTTTATTTGGTTACATATATGCAATGGGAAATAATCTACAAAACCGTCTTAAGTTTGTTGTTGAAAATTTGCTTGTTTTTTTTATTAATTTAAAATTTTTGAAAGTTAAAACTTCGAAAAAGCTATTAATATACATAGTAAAATGTATAATATAGGGACATATAAATCTATTTTCTTATATGATGGAGTTACTCAAAAATTAATTTTTTAAATTTCGTTAGTTCGATGTCGATGAATAGGGAACTTATTCGAATATAAATTTTTCGAGCGGACATTTCGTCTGTCCGATGTTCAAACTGTTTATTTATTTTCAGTTCGTTGACAAACTCTTTCAAAAGAAGAAAGAATATTAAAGCTTATTTTACATGTGGCTGGATTGGGAAAAGCATTTATTTTTCGGAAGGACATTGTATTTATCCGACGTCCAAAAACTTTTCCATTTGTAGGCCTTTGGCATACCCTTTTAAAAGAAGCAGAAAGTTTTGAAAATCGATTCAAATATTGCAGAGTTACTAAAAAAAAATTTTTGAGATAGACATTTTGTTTGTCCGATGTCCAAAGACTTTTTTCCAGTCCGTTTTCGTTTCATAAATGCCGGAGTAAATAAAAAAATTATGTTTCGAACGGACATTTCATCTATCCGGTCTCCAAATTTTTTTTTAAATTTTTAGCACGTTGGCAAACTCTTTCAAAAAAAACATCAGTTAGTAAATGGGGAGTTTTTTTACAAATAATTTTTTAAACGGTCATTTTACACCCCTCTTCTCCCCTTTGTGGCTGAAATTTCAGAATAAAAACTATCCTATGTTGATTCTCAGACTTAAAAATATATGCAAACCGTATTTCATTTAAATTGTTTTAGAGGCTTTAGGCATGAAAACCTAAAAATATGTTCATACTCCGTAACCAGAAATTAATTTTTCGGAGGGACATTTCGCGAGTCTATGTTATTTTTAGGTCGTTCACACAACCCCTTTTGAAAGAAGAAAGATTCTTGGAAATCGGTTGATAAATGGCAGAGTTACTCAAAAATTAATTTTTTGGACGGACATTTCGGCAGTCCGAAGTCCAAAATTTTTTTATTTGTAGGCCGTTCACACACCCCCTTTTTAAAGAAGAAAGAATATTGAAAATTGGTTCACAAATGGTGCTATTACTAAAAAATTTATTTTTCGTTCGTACAGTTCGGCTGTCTGATGTGCAAAAAATTTTTTATTGGCAGATTCTTTAGAAACTCTCTCAAAAGAAATGATTGGCTCATAAATTGCGAAAATGTAAAAAAATTTTTTTTTTTAGACGGTCATTTTGCCCCCTTTTGACCACCTTGTGGCTAAACTTTCAAAATAAAAACTATCCTATAACGACTCTCGGGCCTCAAGGTATCTGCATACCGAATTTCTTCAAAATCGGTTCAGCGGTTTAGCCGTGAAAAGGTAACAGACAGACAGACAGAGTTACTTTCACATTTATAATATTAGTAAGGAAGGATAATATGAATAATATTATTACATTATGATATACATATATATGTATGTAGATATAATTCTTCTTGTTTGCTCCATTTGCAGAATGCCATCGCCACTAAATGGCACGAGAAGAAGACTAATCCCCGTGAACATTGGTTGGATTACGCTGATAAAAAATATGACAGACAATTGATCGAAGATGTTAAAGTGTTAATGCGCGTCTTAGTTTTGTATTTGCCATTGCCGATTTTCTGGGCATTATTCGACCAACAGGGTTCTCGCTGGACGTTTCAAGCCACCCGCATGGATGGCGATATGGGTTCCTGGGATATAAAGCCTGATCAGTTGCAAGTTTTAAATCCTTTGCTGATTTTGGTGTTCATACCATTGTATGATGTGGCCTTTTATCCTGCTTTGAATTTGATCGGCATTCGCCGCCCTCTACAAAAATTGACTTTGGGCGGTATTTTAGCTGGTATTGCTTTCATTATTTCTGGCGTGGTTGAACTCAAGTTGGAGGTGAGTTTTTCAAACAAGAGGTAGTTTTAATTTGTTAAATTTTTTTGTTGAACTTTATAATTTTTTAATTAATTTTTTTTTTTAGTTTGTACATTTGTGCAACGGGTTATAGTTCAAGTTTTTTTTCTTAAGAAGGATTTTTTACAATACAAATTTGCTGTGATCAATAATTTTTGATTGAAGATCACAAGAAAAATAATAATCAAAACTTTAGCCGGGGAACAACTGGCTGTTTCGTAGTCGCTACACTACTCATCAGCACCCACTGGCATTTGAACTCGGGCCATGACGTATCATGATCTGCTGCTTTAACCACTCAACCACCGAGCCATTCAATTATTCTCTATCTATCTCACACTGAAACGCATATGCATTTTGTTAATTGCCCGCATTGTTTGTACATTTTATTATTTTTCTTTTCTTCTTCAATCAATAATTATTGATCACAGCAAATTTGTATTGTAAAAAATCCTTCCTAAGAAAGAAAAAACTTGAACTAAAACCCGATGTACAGAGGTAGTTTTAAGCTCTTAAGCTATTTTTATGAGTAGAGAAATCTGCTGATTTTCTTCACTTCAGTGCATCCTTGTTTTACAAGTTTCCAAAAATTTTTCATTTATTAACTTCTTTTACATGAATCTTTAAGTAACTTTATATTCTTTTTAGAAAACCTATCCTACATTGCCAACAGCCCACAATGCCCAGCTGCGTATTTTTAATGGTGAAAACTGTGCTTACACTTTTAAATCTGACTTACCGGGCTTGGGTCAGATCGATCTCAATGCGTACGGCTACTACGAAAATAAAAATATCCTTGTACCGAAAGGTCGTGTAACTGTAAATTACAATTTATCCAGCAATGATCCCAACTGCTTTGATTTTCCATCTGGAACATACGAAATTGTTGACAAAGAAGCTCATTCTCTGTTTTTGAGTACAAAAAATGCCAATCAGAATTTGATCTGGTATCAAGATTACGTTGATAAACCTTCCAAATACCTGCCTTTGGCAAGAACCCTGTGTAATGTCCAGTCAGGAGGCACTGTATCATGGAGGATGGCAAAAACCAATTCAATTGAACACGAAGAAGCTGTATATTTACACAATTTGACGGAATTTTCTTCAGGAACCTATAAAGTTTTAGTAAATAATGTTGAGGTTACACAAACGTACTTAAAAACTGGTGGCGTTTATACAATAATTATCAACGAAGTGGCAACTAATCAGTACGAAGCTAAAACTATTGTGGTTACCAATCCCAATTCCATGAATATTCTTTGGCTTATACCTCAGTATGTGGTCATGACTTTGGGTGAAGTCATGTTTTCGGTAACAGGCTTAGAGTTCTCTTACTCGCAAGCTCCTCTTGATATGAAGTCTGTACTTCAAGCCTGCTGGCTACTAACAGTGGCTATTGGTAATGTTATTGTGGTCGTGGTTGCCGAGTTGGCTCTATTCGATTCTCAGGCAAGTGAGTTCTTCCTGTTTGCTGGTCTTATGTTTGCAGACATGTTACTGTTCATGTATATGGCATACCGTTACAAACCCAATAATCCAGCGGCCGACTCCCAGACGGCGCCTTTGACAGAAACTAGCGACGAAGATCCCAGAACCAAAATTAAAAAACTGGAGGGAATTGACAATAAGGCTGCCACCATCGATGAATAAGTTAAGAAAATATAATTTTTTTATAATAATAAATGATCGTTTTGTGTTTGAATTAGTACTTAAGTACTCTTATTTTTAAGAGTAAATATTCAAATGTATTAGAAAATTGTTAAGTTTTTTTTATACAAAATAGCATATTCTGAAGATACATATGTATGTTAAAAAATATTTTAAAATAACTCAAAAAGGTGTACTCTGTTAATTATTTGAAAGTTGTTGCCTGTCATTTACTGGTGTTGAAATGAGAAACAACTCAAAACTGAGCTGTGGTGTAAAGGGTGGTTAAAGTTCAAGGGCCGATGTTGATTTTGAATAAAACACAAACTATGTAGGAAATTATTGTAATTTTATTTTATTATGATATATTGGTATTACTCAACTATGTATGGAACAAAATATCGGCCAAATGGACGCCGCGACCACGTCGGCACATCATCCGATGGTCCGATGGGCATAATGGAGGTTCTATGCCGTTAATGTGCCGAATTATCTCATCCTTTAGCTGTTGAATTGTTGCTGGCTTATCTACGTACACCTTTGCTTTCAAATAACCCCAAAGAAAAAAGTCCAATGGTGTCAAATCACATGATCTTGGCGGCCAATTGACATCGCCATTACGTGAGATAACACGGCCATTGAATTTGTTGCGCAAAAGAGCAATTGTTTCGTTAGCTGTGTGGCAAGTGGCACCGTCCTGCTGAAACCACATATCGTCTACATCGATATCTTCCAATTCGGGCCATAAAAAGTTCGTTATCATCTCACGATATCGAACACCATTCACAGTAACTGCCTGACCGGCCTCATTTTGGAAAAAATACGGTCCGATGATGCCGCACCAAACAGTCACTCTTTGTGGGTGCATTGGTTTTTCGACAGTCACTCTTGGATTCTCATTCGCCCAAATGCGGCAATTCTGTTTATTGACGAATCCACTGAGGTGAAAATGTGCCTCATCACTGAAGATGATTTTCTTCGAAAATTGATCATCCACTGTTGCCATTTCTTGCCACCATTCTGTCCATTCACGACGTTTGGAATGGTCAAGAGGCTTTAGTTCTTGAGCCAATTGCACCTTGTAAGCGTGTAAATGCAAGTCTTTATGCATAATGTTCATCAACGACGAGCGTGAGAGATGCAATTGTTGGGCACGACGACGAGTTGAGGAGGACGGCTCTTCAGCCACACTATCGCGAACAGCAGCAATATTTTCTGCAGTACGAGCTGTACGAGCATGCACTGGTGTTCTCACATCTTCTACAGATCCGGTTTGCTCGAATTTTTCCACGATTTTTCCGATTGTACGCACATTTGGACGATCAAATTGGCAAACAAAATCACGAAGTGCACGATATGCATTTTGATTTGAACGCCCATTTTCATAATAAGTCTGGATAACTTTAACACGTTGTTGGATTGTGTATCTCTCCATGGTTCAAATTGAGTAAGTCTGAAATAGAGAAATGTCAAATAAAATTGAAATTTTCCGATAAAAGTTTACACAATGTATGAAATTCACAGAAGTGTTTCTATTTTATTTGACAGGTATCCTGTGCAGGACGACTTAAATATTGAAATTCTATTTATTAACTTTAAGTTAGCAGGTAAATGATTAAATTTCGTACTACCCGTAAAATCCACACGTGGCTTCGTTTTTTCTAGTCTACATCTTGGAATTCGTAAATAATTTGCATTTGGAATTCGTAATCAAATTGCGATTGATTATGCATAAAACGTATGGTTACATGACCAATATTATGTAAAGATTTAAGCACATGTTTCAAAACCTGATATTCGTGAATCCCATAGTATTGCAAATATTTTTATATAAACTGTTTTACAAATATTTTATATAACATTGGTAAATTATAAACAATTTTTAGAGCTTTATTTTGAAAGCGCTGAAGTGATTTCAACATTGCACTGTTTTTATTATATGCATATATAGACGCCATATAATTAAGATGCGAATGTATCAACGATTGATACATCATCAATTTAGTTTTTACGCTAAGTATATTTTTGAACTTGTATAACATACCAATACCTGGAGCAATCTTCCTTTTTATGTCTGTTATGTGTAAATCCTATGAAAGGTTGCTTTGCAGTGTAATTCAGGTACCTAGGAACTGAATTTATTTCCTCTAAGATTGTGTTCCCAATTTGTACCGCGAAATTACTCGAGCATGTAAAGTTAGGTCTAAAACGAATTAGCTTTGTTTTACCTGGGTTGAGTACGAGCCGATTTAAGCGCACAAATTCAAAAATTAGTGCCAAGTCACATTCGCGTTGCGTTCTTAAAACAATAATTAATTTATTTTAATAAGTTACATGTAATGCAGATTAAATTATTTCTAAGTTTGAAAATTATATCTAAAATTAACGGTCAGCGTAGATAGCACCATCGCGGGATCCCAATTTGCACGAAAAGCGTTCCCGTACTTTAAAATTGAGCAAATGAGATCGCTTTTGAGAGAATAGTATGCTTCCTCTTCTTTCACGAAACAGACGGTACTTTTTCTTCGGGCTAGTTTGGGCAAGTAGTTAAGCAATCCGCTGTTCGAAAAATAAACAATAATAACGAAACAAAGTTCATTTGAATCAACTCGTATACAAATCACTTCAGTGTTTTTATATAAATATTAAATAAAAAGGAATGTGCAAAAGACCTTAAAAGCTAGAAAGTGTAAAATATCACAGTATTTTTTCGTAAAACTAAATGACAATTTTTTTTTGCCACATCAAAACACAGCATATGTTTCTTTTTGGGGTAGAAATTTGGCTTTTTGCGTTCCCGTACTTTAGGTTTATTTTATCTGTATTTGAGAGAAACTCATGCATGCTCTCTTTTGCACGAAACTTGCCCGGAAAGTAAAGAAACACACCTAATATCAACCATGAGACCATAATTGCTAAAAACAGTCATACATTAGAGCTGCAAAACTATCGATAATCGGTCCATTCGATAGTTTTGATAGCATATTAAAAAACTATCGATGGTTTCGATAGTATCGAATTCTAATATATAAAATGTATATGCTAAAACTAACATAGCATTATTTTTTCAATTTTATTTTGGAGTGTGGTCCGTGAAAACCTAGCAAGACTTAATACATTTCACAAACTCACGGAAATTGCTGTACTGCACTATGTTGAATGGTTATACATCACTATTAGAGCGTTGTTAGCATTTTTTTTTTTTGCAATCTGTGTCTGAGTCGTAGGTTTCGGGTGTTTTAAACAATGTGTCTATTTATGACACAGGCATTTTTATGTAACTAGGATGAGCCCGTTTTAGATGGTGACATATAATTGACATGTTACCGCTTGTTTTACAAACTTTACGACATGAATCGCATTTAACATAGTATTTTTCCTTCAAAAAAACTCCAGACTTCCAATAATCCCTTAAATAAACCCGTTGTTTTGTTCAATTAAACCCTCACCGCTGACTTCAATATTTTTACCGCAAGCATCTACAAGTATACATATGTAAGAGCAATTTTGTTCAGAAGCATGCAACTTTAATCATTGATTTACCATTGAGTCTTGCAGAAACTTCTCGAACTTTTAATAGTAATCAGCGTAAAAAAATTTTTGATAAAAATTTATGAAAACCAAATGTAGTGTCAACAGCAATTTGTTGAAATAAATCAAAGAAAATAGTATATTTTCTAGTTTTAGTCGGAGATAAAGCCTTTGGATTTTAAGGTGATTATTTTGTTATAAAAATTTTTAGTAATGAAAAAGTTATGCTCAATGTTTACAAAATTAAACATTTTTAACTTATTTTTTAATATAATTTACAAAAATATACAAGCCTTTGAGTATTATTAATCAACTTTACATTTGTTTTTGCTTGCCGATAGTATCACATCGGATAAAAAATATCGATAGTGAGCCAAAAAGAAAACCATCGATACTATCGTTTTATCGATACTATAGTTTTGCAGCTGTACCACACATATGGTTGCGCTTAGGTGATAGATAGTACGTGTATTTGTGCTCAGAGTTGGGGAAAAGCACGAGCATGAGCATATTCATGGGAGTTTGGTCGGTGCCTGGCCTACAGGTGAGACTTTGAATAAGAGTTTTTATTTCTATTTCAAAATATCTTTTCTTCGGGTGATCACAGCTGTGGTAAAGTGTCCAACAAGTAGTTGGTGAGGAGTTTTTAACACCTTACATTTTACTCCTTGAGTGGCCTATTTTAACCCAGTTACCACGTTATCTGTTTAACATTCGAGTGAGAGTTTTTTATTCTCCTGAGAGCAGTTGGCCTACGTTTGGAGGGTGTCGGATAGTGAAGGGGTTATTAATAACTGCACCATTCGCGAGAAGAGTTTTGAATTCCACTCTAGTGCGACACCAGGTGCATTGGATCGTTGGGGAAGTGAGTTATACTGTGCGGGAGTTTTTTAATTTCTTCATAACGGCCCGCAACCCCGCTCCAAGGTCAGCCGTCGCTGGTGCCACAACCTCACGTGACGATACACATAAGAAGAAAAATATATTCTTTTAATAAAGAGCCAGAATTGAAGACTAAAGGCGCAGTTAGCCGACTGGAATGTAATGTAAAAGTAACGTAATTAAACAGCTGATCGGTTTTGTTATGTGTAAAGAAGTTAGAACGGTTATTGAAATGTAATGTAACGTAACCGGAATGTATGAACCTGTAGAAAATAGAATTTTCTTACATTTTTACGTTACATTTTTTTTTAGAGTGTTGTCAACATGGTGATATAAAAAGCACTTAATAGCACAATTTACTCTATTACCTCATAGCTTTAGTTTTTGAAATTGTATTTAGTATGCTAGAAATTAAAAACATTAAGCAATGCCAATGCAATTAAAGGTGGTGACCATGCATTTTTCACGATCATGTGTGCACACGAGAAACTAATACTCATATGCACTCATGTTAAATATTTTGTAATCGTGTTGCCTACGTGATGTGATAAGAATTGAAGCACGATTATATGTGATCATATAAATTAAGGAAATCAGCTTTTATTTCAAAATCTAATTTTATTTCTCAAACTGATTCTGGCAGGGTAGTGGTATAAGCAGAGCTGTCTTTCGTTTCTTTTGCATAAATTTGTCAAAGCACTTGACTTGCTTTATCAAAAATAGTTTTGACAACTGTTCGGTAATTTTACCAAAAAAAAAAAAATACATGTTAATGTTTTTTGATGTTCTATTTATTGTAATTCTGCCACTACCTGTTCAAAGCTGCCTTGTACAGACTCAATTAAAAACAAATTTATTTTATTTTATTGTTAAATTTTCATTTTTTTAATTCATTAATTTTTGTGTATAATCAGCACAAAATATATTAAAATTAAAAAAAAAAACAAAAAGGACCTTGAGGTGAAAGAATTTATTGCAAATATCAGATTAGTAATTGATTAAAAGCAATGCGTTCTAAAAGTAGTATATTCTACATATGTATATGTAAACTATTAAGTAAACTAAATCAATGTATTCTAATAATATATATATATATATATATATATATATATATATATATATATATATATATATATATATATATATATATATATATATATATATATATATATATATATATATATATATATATATATATATATATATATATATATATATATATATATATATATATATATATATATATATATATATATATATATATATATATATATATATATATATATATATATATATATATATATATATATATATATATATATATATATATATATATATATATATATATATATATATATATATATATATATATATATATATATATATATATATATATATGTAAGATACATACTTTTAAATACATACATATGTAGTAAAAGAAAGTAAACAAAATTGCCTACATAAATCGCTTAAACGTAATTACTTACGCTTTAGTAACAACACTATTCAAACGTTTTTTTTTTTACATATGTATACATTTTTTCGATTTTCTCTTTCTTTACTACCCAACAAACACGAAATCAAACATTTAATATAAAATGACTATCATATGATATCAACCACAATTTTCAAATCTTTTAAGATTCGAGATTAAATGAAAAAATCATTTGGATATAAACATTTGATACTCAATGTTTTAGTAATTTGATATTGAGTGTAACTACAAATCATAAAACAAATGTATCACCAATTACTGAAAAAATATCAACATTTTAAATTCATTAACAAAAAAAAAAAAATTTAGAATTAGGGAAAAAATTAATAAATGTGGTTTGTTTGTGAGCAATATGCAATTAAATGTGAGCAAAAATTATTTTTAATAAGTAAAAACGAATGAAGGAACACATAAAGAATTGGAATAATAAGATATAAATAGACTGCCCGATTTCAGCTAGCTTTAGAGTCAAGAGGAACCAATTACTTCGCCGTTTCGAGAATTTCAAGACTAAGGAAAAAAATAATAATAATAGAAAATTTCAATTAAAAGAAAAATGATTTGTAAAGCAAAAAATAATTGTTATATATATTCCACATCACAATCCACATTTGAAAAACATTCGAGAATTACATTTGGAATAAATGAATTTCTAAATTTGAAAATAATTTCCCCTTTTGGTTGACAGTACTAGGTTTTTTAATTTGAACTCAAATCAGTATTAAACGTTTGTCGTTTGAGAAAACGTTTGATTTCAAATCATTCTCAATTAGTGTTTGCTGGGTAGGATGTACCTATGGACATAAATGCATTTTTATATTCATAAAAACTCAAATTTGTTTTAATAAACTTTTGCATAAAGTATTTGAATTAAAGTTTATTTAAAATTCATTTTTATTTTTGTGTACATGCCCATAAATCTTTTATTAGTAGTTAAATTTTTTCCAAAACATATGTTACGTTTTTACGTTCTATAATCGCACTTACGTCTTAAGTTTACTTTACGTTACTACCACATTCCATTTACATTACATTCCAGTTGGCTAACTGAGCCTTAATTCTTTCTCTTTGTTTTTTATTTTATTGGATCGACCCTGGACCGCGCTGAGCTATAGCAGCATATAGCGGTTAGTGTCGTCACAACTGAAATCAACCTCTTAAACGATTTAGGTAGAGCAGCATTACTTTTAGTGGAAGAGGAGTGTAATAAAGAGAATACTCGTATAAAAAGAAAATAGTTGTGCCTGTTGCCACAATTTCTTTTTTATTTGTGGAAATTTTCTTTTTAATGACATTTTTCCAACAAGACTATATCTTTTGAGCATGTACATACATAAATTCTTGACCGTAGGTTTCCATTAATAACACCTACTTCCACCCATTTACTTCACATATTGAAGGAACCAAATTACATAATTCTGATGCCAGATCCTTCCACACATTTTCTATATCTATTTTATCACGTCTTCTAAAACATCTACCTACATCAAATGTTGTGAGTTCTTAAACAATATCAACAATCGATTGATGTTGCGAAATATGCAATCAGAGCAGTTGCGAAACAATTATGTCGCAACAATATCTAAACGCCGACGAACAAAGTTATAACTGCTGACAACACGGTATGCTGACAAAACAGGCAGCAACAATTACAACAGTGGCAGCAAAATGTATAAAAAGAAAACAAATGTATAAAAGAAGTGGGACAAGATTTAATCAATAAACAATCAACAATATTAATTTAAATTAACTTCTCTTGTGTTTTTCCTGCGATTTCTAAAGGACCCTGCAGGAAATACTGTAACATAACTGGCGCAGCCGGTAGGACATTATTTTGCACACAATCTGTCAATTCATCTTCCTGACGTGAGTTCTTATGACGTCCCATTATAGAAGGGGTATATGGAATTTATTTCACGGTACACCACAATGCGAGAACTCAAAGATTGACTCGAGTGTTAAAAAATGCAGCAACTGTGGATGTAACCATACTACAAATTACAGGGGTTGCCCTGTCTATACCCACTTTAGGCGGTCAATGACAGTAGTAAAAAAGATTTACACCAGCACCTGCCTTGCGGCCTAATCTGATGGTGGACCAATTCCACGGAGTGAATTATTCACGATTCACCACTACCCCCTTGTGGCTTACCAGGCTCACACAGGTAACAATTCCTGCCATATGATTGCGGTCATATGAGCAACTTCTTGTTGAGGAGTTCGGTCCTTCTAATCCCTCCTGTATGTAATTTTCCAGCAATCAATAGAAAATAAGGCTTCATGGGTTCGTACGCCGAAGCTCAGCCATTATTCTCTTCTCTATTAAGCAAGCTCAGCAGTCAAACAGTTTTCCTCAGATGGGTCAGGCAACGTGTCACATAATCTTGCAAAACTCCAAGTTTCTTATGCTAATGTGGTTAAGTCTGAATACCAAACGTAGATCAGAAGCCCAAGTCTAAAAACTCCGATCAAAATTCACTATTTCAAAATTATGGCTAAACACTATATGACACTAAAGATCCCCGTGGCAGATCTTGTAAAAGGTCGCCAGTTCTGATAAAAAACCAGAATCAAGCACTATTTACTGCACAAGACTCGTGAGGAGTATCCGCAAGCAACTAATATATGCATTGAATATTTTCATGAAAAAATCGTTATTTCCTCGATTTACTCACCACCACGATTTTTAATGACAGAAAGCCCATATACAAATTTTTTCAAATCACTTGGACCTCGATGTTTAGCGCCTTGCGACTATAACGCTAAACACACTTTTTGGGGATCACGTTTAATATCCCCGAAAGGCCGTGTGCTTTTCGACACTATTTCCAAAATGGGCTTAGATGTGATTTCAAGCGGACACCCCACTTATTGGCCGTCAAACCGACGATAGATCCCAGACGCTAAAGATTTTGGAGTTACTAAAAGTTTTCCTACAGAACGCAGCCTTCATTTGATTTGTCATCAGATCACTCACCTACTATAATCTCCGTTTCGTTTACCAGCAGAACGACTCACCTTTAAGTGATTTGGCGTTGACCATCACTAGAGGTAATTGGCTAATACTCGTATATTAGAAATATTTGACTACTCATTGCACGGAGAATATTACCTTGATATACGAACGCGCGTTTTGCTGGCGCTTAGGAGTTTTTTTCCGAAAAAATACAACATGTGTTTTACATACATATATATGTATGTGGTAGTAATATAAAGCGAAAAAAAATTGACAACAAATAGAAACATTTTTCTATTTAGTTTTCTTAATGAAAATGTGTAAATATGTACATCAGGTTTTAATTCATGCGAGCAATTAACAAAAATGCATATGTGATTCAATATGAGATGAATATAGATAGAAAATAATTAAATGTTCGGTGGCTTAGTGGTTAAAGCAGTAGATCAGGATACGTCACGACCCGAGTTCAAATCCTAGTGGGTGCTGATGAGTAGTGTAGCGACTACGAAACAGCTAGTTGTCCCCCAGATAAAGATTTGATTATTATTTTTCTTGATCACAGCAAATTTGTATTGCAAAAAATCCTTCTTAAGAAAAAAAAACTTAAGAAAGGAAAAACTTGAACTAAAACCTGATGTACATATGTATGTACAAACCAAAAAATTTTTAATTTAAAAATTATAAAAGTTCAACAAAAATTTAACAAATGAAAATGTGTAAAATTCTTTAAACTTTTTATTGAAATAAAAAGAAAACATATTAAATTTTAGTAGTGAATAATTTTATTGCCTTTTGCAAGTTCAGTTTTAGCAATTTCAATCAGTTCACTTCAATACATACATGCGAGTTGAAGTCGCCAATTTTAAGCGATATGCGCTTTCCAGAACACCTATTTGGCGATTTCAAGTCGCAAAACCATATTTCATGTGTTATACGTTTCTCAGAACACGTATTTGCCGTTTTCAAATCGAAAACGCTAAATTTAAGCGACTTGCGTTTCTCAGAACATGCATGCATGTTTACAAAACAGAAGAAAACTAAGAAAGAAAAGTTTATATAAAAAAAATAAATACAATTGTTTTCAACGCATTTTAAGCAATTAAAATATTTGTGAAAACTTTTTTATTGTGTTTCTTTTACGCGTTTTTTGTAACTGTTTAAAATTTTTTTCAATTTTTCACTTCAATTTGCGTAAACATAAGCAACTTCTGGCACCCACAAGTTTATGCAACAAAAAATGATCACCTGTGTGATGCCACCTGGTTAATTGCACTATGGATGTGTGGACATGATACTAAAGAAGAGATATTTAAGGGAAATAAACTCATACCAAGTATTGAATATGAATTTTATTTTAATAATTTTAAGATAAAATTTATTCTATATATAAAAGACCTGCAGTTTTAACATGTTATCATAAAATATTTGTATAAATTCAAAACCCATATAAACGGGAAACTCAAAACAAAAGTAAGTTATAATTCCTAAGTACATATTTTTTACTTAATGGACATATGACAGGACCCTTTTAGACATATATTTTTCCATCTCTGGTTTTTTTTTTTCAAGGAAAATAATGTAATGTTACATACACAAATTAAATAATTTAAAAATAAGGTTTTTTTACATTTTCTATTTACTTAGTAGCAAACTAAATTAACATTAAAATCTAATCGTGATAGCGAAATTTTACATCTTTTTTTAAAAGGCACAGCCAGATTTTTACTATTTTGGCGTAAAATAAGCAATTTTCAGCATCAGGTGGCAGTTTCAGTTTCTATGAAACCGTTATGTATGTAACCTGTGGACGCAGTTCCTTGCAAAGCGGGCGATTGTAAGCGGAAACGGTTGCTTTTTATTCGTTCATCACTTTTCTCAATAATTCTTTCGAAGACGGCATCCAGTTTACATTTATTGACAGCATATCGTATGGGACCCGTTATTTGTTGCGACAAATCAGAGAGCTCACGAAAGAGCTCAGAAAGTGAGAGGTCTTGAGATGTTGAGGTAGTTGTTGTGGTTGTTATAGTTTCAGTTTTGTTGTATAGTTCTTCAGGGATTTCAAGACCGTTCTGTGAAAAAAAGTAAAGTTAAAAAAAATTATTGAAAATTAATTCAAATCGAGTGAAAATTAATATTTTAAATATTTAAGTCCAGGAAAAATGCTTCCGCAGCTTGAAGTGTTATGTGTTCTGTAACTTTGGCGGTTATAAGATGACGCCGTCGAACAAAATTTCTTAACTTTAGTAATTTTTGGTCGGCGGCGGTACTAATTGTGACGGCGCTCTCATTTTTTAAAATTGCTTGTCGGCATGGTTTTATATTTTCCGACATTTATAATGTAACAACGTAATCGCTTGGGATAGTTTTCGATATGAGTTACAAGCGCAGCTTTTCGAGAAACGATGGAATAATTTGTTTCACAAGTTTTCGACTTCTTGCCAAAGTTACAGAACAGAGCCACTGATCTTTATTTATTGAGATGCCTGAATAAAAGGGCAACTATACTTGATTAAGAACCGTTATTACAACTTATTGTTAGGTAAAGGTAGATTTTATCGGCCGGGAGAATCACTTTTAATTATTACAACTTCTCTTTAACCTAAAAGTTAGCGATACGATACCTTTTAATTTAACGTCAGATTCTATATTTGGAGTTGCCACACTGTGTCAAGTTATCATACTTTTTGCTCTATGAGATACAATCACTACAAATCAGACCTCCTAAAAGTAGACTACTTTTCTGCACGGATACACTCAAAGCATACAACTATTTGAAATTTCATCTCCTTGTTTGTAATTGTATGTGAGTTTTCATACTTTTCGACATAAAGTTGACATTTCTTTTTAATTACATTCTTTATTCGCGCCCATTACGCATACTAATTACATATACAAAAGCTTTTTTAACTTATTTAATATTAGAATAAGCAAATAATACAATATTCATGTAAAAAATTTAATTAATGCATTTAATTTAAGACAAAAAATATTTTATATATGCCAAAAAATTTAAAAAATAAATAGAAGAACAAGGAAGAAAGTTACTTCAAACAATGCAAACTACATTTAAAAGAATATTTAAAAATATTTTGCAGCAATTTTTTCATAGTATGGAAGGGGACTAACAGACCACGCTAAGCTAGTGTGTAAGACACTACCGATCCCTCAAAATTCATATAAACATATAAAATGCATGAGAGCAAATTAAATAGCGAAGCGTAATTTTAATTAATCATAATTGGAAAACTCAACTTTTGCCGCACGTAAATAAGTGATGTTGGTTGAAACACAACTGCTATTGATTTTTCTTTGTGCTAATTATTAATCACACTTTAGTTAAAATAATTATTAGAAAACTAATCTACAACAAAAGACAAGTATCTGTTGGTAAATTTATAAGCTTTTGTTTCATATTCATAGAAATAATAGGTTTTTTGTTAGTTCAAATTTCTTTCAAGTTTTTTTGGTTAATTCTACTTTAACCCGCTTTACTGAAAAAAATTGGTTGATGTTCAGTGCAAGTGCTGAAAATTCTCAAAAATTATGGACTAGAATCATAAGCAATTACCTTTTTGGTATCACTGGGGATTTCTACTTTTACGCTAAACTTAATTGAATGGGCATAACGTTGCACATCTGCGCACTTCACAAACTGTCGTCGTATTTCCTGGAAAGAAAAAATTATACAGTTATTAATATTCTATTACACTACGGCGTCATGACCACATATCCAACATCGTGTTCAAATTATTGAGCTAGTGAGAAAAATCGTACACACTCCAGCTGCGAAAATTCCCTGCCTCATTATATATATATATATATATATATATATATATATATATATATATATATATATATATATATATATATATATATATATATATATATATATATATATATATATATATATATATATATATATATATATATATATATATATATATATATATATATTTTTTTTTTTTTAATAATATGTGCAACAAATCCTCTTGCAGCTAATATTTTTAATTCTGGTGGTCATACTCGTCTGAGAAGGAGGGATACTTTGGCTACTATTAGAGCTCTAAACAGATGACTGAATTCTGAAATAATATTCGCATAAAAAAAAACTTTGTGTTCAACATGGTGTCGAAAATTTTCGTCGAAAAATCTTCAGTTTCCATTTTTTATGTCAAACGCAAAAATACTGATTTTTATTATTATTACAAAAGTATGAGTAAATGCACAACCTTAAAAAAAAAAAATTCCAAAAGTCAGGGGAAAAATATTAGCACAAAAAGGAATTAAAAATATAATAAAAAAAATATTTGCCAGAGAAGAAAAACTTTTAAATTAAAAATTTTTTGGTTTGTTCTGTTTGTATGTACATCGGGTTTTAGTTCAAGTTTTTCCTGTCCTTTCTTTCTTTCCTTTAACAAAGAAAAACTTTTAGTTTTCCTGAAAATTTTATTTCTTTCGTGATCTGAACTTGGAAAGATGAAAATGGTCAACCGGATTAGGAATGATTCTGGATCGTACCTTTCTCTCAAGCTAAAAAACATTAAAAAAAATATTTAACAAATTTATTTTTGTTTTTTTGTTTTTTTTTTTTTTGTTTTTGGAGTTTTTTTAAAATATTTCGTTGACATCCGGCAAAGATAAAAGCACAAAAAAAATTTATCAACCGCGTTCTTAATTTCACATATTATGAATTCGCCGTGAGTATGATTATTCTAACATACAATAACAACACTGAACGAAAAACGTTTCGTTATGGGAATGAAACCGTTTCGTTCACCATTTTTTCGTTAATGCCATGAAACATTTCATTTCGATAATTAATGCTTCATTAATGGGATGAAAATTTTGCGTAACATGACTTTGTTATTTTTAACAACTTCATTAATGTAACATTTACATTCGTGCAACGATAAAATTTGGCATTAAAATATAAGAATTTTGTTATTGTATTAATGTAAGATTTTTGTAACATACGAAAAAATGTGGTTAAAAAAAAGGCACACTTCATTTTATATTGTATATGTAAGCTTTCGTTATATACTTGATGCCTGATTGTGACAGTGTTCGACCAGAGGTTACAGGTTCGATTCTTGCAACAGTCTTTGTTTTCAACAGCGAACAAATTTTATTTTATTTACGATTATTTCGTTAACAAAACAATATTTATAACCCGAATGAATCCAGGAAAGAGCAGAACATTAGTGCAAAATACCGTCATATCTACAAAAGTTTTTCTATCAGTGAAGAAAATGAGACAAAATTTAAAGCAAAAATTCCATTCAATCAAATTTCTTTTAAAAATTAATATGTAGTACGGAAAAAGACTTGAAAGAAGTAAAAAATTATTTCAAGTTTAAAAAGCAATTAAACTTTTTTGGATATATAATATATATTTATGAGAGAAATATTTGCATATCCGATATTGAATGTAAACCACACCTAACCGTCAAGTTAGCAAAGCGTTAAATTTGATCAAGCAATGGCAACAGCGGATTATGAATTTTCGAAGAAAGTCATCTTCAGTGTTGAGGCACTTTTTGACCTCAATGGATTCGTCAATAAGCAGAATTGTCTCATTTGTGCCTTGTGACTGTGCCTAATGAGGGCGATCACGCAGCTACTATGAATGGTGTCGTCTGATGATAGCATACTTTTTATGGCCCGAATTGGAGGATATAGATGTGAACGATATGTGGTTTCAACAGGACGGTTCTTCTTGTCACACAGTTAACGACAAATTCAATGACCATGTTGTCTTACGTGGTGGCGAAGTTAATTGAGATCATGTGATTTGAGACCCTTGAACTTCTTTTTTTGGAGTTATTTGAAAGAAAAAGTGCACATCAATAAGCCAGCAATAATTCAAGAGCTAGAAGATGGGGCAATTGGGCACATTAACGGCATCATATGCCTCAGCGGCCATTTGGTCGATATTTTGTTCCATACATAATTAAACCATACCAGTATTAACATAATAAAAAGAAATGACAATAATTCCTCCTTCTGTTTTATTCAAAATCAACATCTGCTTTTAAAATTTAACCACCTTTTACCTTCAAAATGAAGGTAAAATTATCATTCTGGTAACACTGGTTCGATGAACGCTACTTGCAATGCCTACAAAGTATTATTCAATACGGCCCCTAGCCCATCACAAAGGTTAGATTAGATAGGCTGACCGCTGGATACCCCGAAATAGCCTAGGTTTTGCAGCTCACTTGGGTCCTGCAGTCGTTTCCTTTGTGATTGCCTGAAAAGTGGGATTGTGAAGTGAAGAAACATAGTGTGAGTGGAGGAGATGGTTGGGCGGGGATGGAAAGGAAAGGTAGGAACTTCTTAGTGTAGCGTTACATGCTGCTGTACTAGCGATCCGCTGCTTCTTATGAAAGAGGATAGTGCGGTCGGTTTGACATGATAGGCTGTTGAAGCTCTGCTCGCCTAAGTATCTTAGGCAATGATGCTCCAATGCCGAACTAGTACCGAGGGGATGAAGTATCGTCTCCTTCTGCAAAAGTCATTATAGGGTAGGCCTAGCTTCCTGGCATGGTTGCCAAACGGACAATGTCCAGTGATGACTGCTACAGTCACTCTCGGGTGAGATCTGGGCAGTTTCAATAGCTAGCCCATCACAAAAAACACAGAAAATATATTTTTTCATGTAGAATAATGTAATTCGCTGCATCAAGTAATACATTTTTTGAATGCGGACTTGTAGAAGAATTCGTGGGTTCAAAAAAGTTTAGTGAAAATAGTTGTTAGCTGTTTTTTCAACGACAGCAAAACATATTCACAGTTATTATTATTCTTAGTTTTTTTTTTCATATAAATATACTTACAAACTATTTTTTGACACAAATACTGACGATTTTATTTCTACTATAATTTTTACTGCGCATGTTCGTTAGATGAACCCTTCAGTGTTGTGCTTACTTTGTTCACAAGTGGAAAGCGTTCAGTCTACAAATGCAGCTGATCTTTTGGAAGATGTATACTTGGTTTATATATGAGAAGAAGAATCTGTAATCGAAAGTGCTTTGATTTTAAATTAAATTTTTGGTTTGTACATTTGTACATCGAGTTTTAGCTCAAGTTTTTTCCTTTCTTAAGTTTTTTCTTAAGAAGGATTTTTTACAGTACAAATTTGCTGTGATCAATCATTATTGATTGAAGAAGACAACAAAAATAATAATCAAATCTTTAGCTGGGGGACAACTAGCTGCTTCGTAGTCGCGACACTACTCATCAGCACCCACTGGGATTTGAACTCGGGTCATAACGTATCATGATCTGCTGCTTGATCACAGCAAATTTGCTTTGATTTTAGTTTGACGAAAATCAAAAGACATAATTTTTACGAAGCACCAGAAGCTTGAAGCCAATTTGATGAGTATAATCGTAACTACTTCAAATTTAAATCTTGTTTTGAAAGCAACTTCTTTTTTGGCAAGATGTCATCAAGAAAACAATTTAAATTGAAAACGCAGTAGTCTGCTGTTTTCTTAAACCAAAATTGAACTCACGTCTTGAAAGTAGAATCCAAAGCAAGTTCTCTTCAATTTTTGAATGTTTCATTGTATTGGTAATATGAGAGAGAATTTGAGAGTTTCATTAACACGTACACATGTTAAAGGACCTGGATTTTTACAAATAAAAATCTCTCTAATAAATAGTGAAATATGCGCAATGTTTCCTTTTCAAAACGTTTTTAAAAAGAAGTTTGATGGAATAAATTAGATCTGTGTTTGTGCTAACCCAAATTATATTAACAGAAATATAAATTTAATCATATAGTTTGATGTGGTCACGGCGCTTAATATAGACTAAAGTTGAACTACTACTTACCTTTTCTAAGCTACCAATCTTATCCTGGTCACAATATACAGTGACATTATAGTAGCCACCGTATTGAGACTTTAAACTTTCTGGACTGCTACAGGTTAACATTTGGCCCTCCTTTAACACCGCGATGCGGTGACAAACCCCATCAATTTCAGATATTGAGTGGGACGTTAATACTATGGCTCTCTTCTCGGACAACAAATCATCTATGGTCCGATAAACAAAAGCTCTAGTAACCGGATCCATATCACTAGTAGGTTCATCCATCAGCACGACCGAAGTACGTCCGCAGCATGTAGTAGCCACTGTCAGTTTGCGACGATTCCCTCCGCTGAGATTTTTAACCAAAACATCGCGATACGCTTCCAGTTGAAATGACTCAAGAATGTTGGCAACAAGCTGATTTCAAAATATGAAAATAGATAAAGGAAAATAAGCATTTAAAGTATAATATTTACATATAAGTATAAAGTAAAACCTTTGAAATAAAATGACTATAATTTGGTATCAAGCATAATTTTCAAGTCTTTTTCAATAGTTTGCTGTTAACACTTGAATTCATGTTGAGATTCATATGAATATAAGCATTTGATACTTAATTTATTTTTCAATGTAGTTTTTAAGTTTGAAATAAACGTGCAAGGCAGCTGCCTTGTAAACGTGGTTGCTGTACAATTAAATGTGAGTAAACTTAGTTCTCGAACACGAGTAGGAAAGAATTAAAGCGTAAAAGTGAAGAAATAATAGATTTATTGTGTAAACGAGAATTTCATGAGTAAAAACGCACAAACAGTTTGTTTTTTATGTTTTCTAGATTACTACATGTCGACATTTCATAGCAGCTGTCCTAATTATCAGTAGAGTTGGCAATTTGGGAAGTATATCTCATTATTTTAAATAAACCAAGTAAGAGTGTAGTATATTCACCTGGGCCGAATTTAAAACACCCTTCACAATAGTCACGTACATATGTAGTTTACATTACAAATTTGAACTAATTATGCTTGGGTATACTCGTAACTGGATCGATATCAGAAATTTTCTCATTTTCATTTTCTGTATTTTAGTAACCTCCAGAACTGCTCTTAAACAAAAAATTGTTTTGCGGAAAAATCGGATAAATAGCGGCCACCACTGACTTTAGCCTTCTCACCAGATATGTTTATTGACGTATCTATTCAATCAAAAGTGAGCTTCATATACAAAACAATTCGCTTATGTAAATCGGGATCAACGATAATCCTGTTGTGGGGCCATATGGAAGGGTTGCTCAGGCAACAGACCTCGGCATAAATAAGACTCCTGGACCGGATGGCATTCCAGCACTGGTCTTGAAGCAGTGTTCTTCAGCGCTTGCGCGTCCATCAGCACGCCTCTTCAGCATACTCTACCATGCTGGTGAGTTCCCATCATGGTAGAAAGTTGCTAATGTAACGCCAATTCCCAAAAAGAGTGAGGCAAATAACCCTGAAAATTACCGCCAAATTGCAATTTGCTCTGCGCTTTCCAAAGTAATGGAAAGTATGGTCAATTACCATCTTGTAAGGTATCTAGAGTCGCATAAATTACTTTGTGATCGTCAATATGGATTTCGTAAGAGTCGTTTTACTTTAAATCTTCTGGCATATCTCTATGAGAAATGGTGCCAGTCAATCCATCATTTTGGCGAAAGTAGCTCTCGATGTCTCCAAAGCGTTTGATAGAGTGTGGCATGCTGCACTACTGGCAAAACTTACTGCTTTTGGTGTCGGTGATGACTTTTATCGATTTATATCGAGCTTTCTTAGAGACCGCACTATACGAGTTGTTGTAGATGGGGTCTCAGCAAACGAGTTCAAGATTAATTCAGGGGTACCACAAGGCTCCATTCTCTCTCCTACTCTATTTCTTATTTTCCTGAATGACGTTCTCTATCAAACTTCCAACCCTATTCACTCTTTTGCGGATGACAGCAGCATTTGCCACTCATACTCTTTTAGTTACAGATCCAGCCTATCAGAGGTCGCTGCTAAGAGGCTAAATATGAATGATTCACTGAATAGTGATCTTCTATTTATCTCCGAGTGGGGTCGTAAAAATAGGGTCGCCTTCAACGCTCGTAAGACCCAATGTTGCTTATTAACACACAAACAAACGACCGCAGATGCTGCTTCATCCGTACACATGGATGGTATAAATATTGAGGAATCGGATGCTCTTGATGTTATTGGTATGAAGATACAGTGTGATGTCCGCTGGACTGAACACATTTTTCATATCTCTAAAGAAGCATTCAAGTGCCTAGGTTTTTTGAAACGGTGTAAGATGTACTTCTCGCCATCCGATCTCCTTACTATTTATACCACCTACATCCGACCGAAAATGGAATACAACTCTCATGTTTGGGCCGGTGCCTCAAAGTCTATTTTGGGGTTACTCGACCGTGTGCAGGAGAGGGCGAAGAAGCTCATCGGTGACAGTAGGGTATCCAACTCTATTGACTCACTGGAGCATCGACGCAGTGTGGGGTGCGTTACTCTGTTCTATCGTTACTACAATGGATTTTGCTCTGACGAGATCAGGGATCCTGTTCCCGAAACGCGCACATTTTTACGTAGCACGCGGTCATCGTCCAGAGCTCATCCATTTGTGGTTGATTGTCCGAGGAATCGTAGTACGCATTACAGAGACAATTCGTTTTTTGGCCGTACGCTTCGTCTGTGGAACAAGTTGCCTGCAGACGTGTTTCCTGTCTGTTATAACGTTGGAAGGTTCAAGTCAAATCTTCACAAACGCTACTCCCTCTTTCTTCCTCCTCACAACCTATTTTCCTAGTTCTGGAACAATGCACTGCATATATAGGGGTCATCCCCTGAGTACTAGTCGGTGTTAAAAAAAAAAAAAAAAAAAAAAAAAAAAAACATGTTGAAATGTCAAACCAAACATAATGTTGAAATGTCAAAACAAACATAAATTACTTAACAGCTGACAAAATTCCTACCAATAAAAATAGTGTTGCCAACTTTGAATTGTATATCTGTAAAAAAAAAAACACCCATTATTAGCACCGGAATGGTCTGCAAGCAAAACCTCCCGGGAACTTTGCAGGTCTCCGTTCCGACATTTAACCATTGATAAGGGTTTCAGCAGTCCACCACAACATAAGTCTTGCGCCTTGGTTGAGTTTTATTTGCTACACCAAACAAGAAACTCCTCTATGCCTCAGAGTGTATTTCTTCTAGATGGATGGGGAATCGTAATTTTTGGCGGATAATATTCTGGATTTAAAAATAAAAAGTTCTTTACGCAAATCGCTTTTTAAAAGTAATCAGTTGTTGTTTTTTTTTTTTTTTTTTTTTTTTTGCTTAAAAGCAGTTCTGATTATAAAAGGAGGTTAATAAAATATAGAAAATTTCAATTTCGATATCAGTTCATATATACCCGAGATATAATATAAACTCATTTTTTTCACGAAAAAAATTTGTTTTGCTTAAAAGCAGTTTTGGTAATAAAAAAAAAGTAATATAAACATGGAAAATGAAAATTTACGATATCGGTCCATACATACCCGAGATATAGCCTAAACCGGGGTTTTCATAAAAATGTCGCGTAACTGAACTTAAACAACTTTTTTTTTATTAAAAGCAGTTCTGGTAATAAAAGGTGCTTACTAAAATACAGAAAATGAAAATTTCGATATCGGTCCATATATACCCGATATATAGCCTAAACAGATTTTCCCATGAAAATGTCGCATAAGCGAACTTAAACAACCTTTTTTGCGTCAAAGCAGTTCCGGTAATATAAGGAGGTTACTAATATACAGAACATGAAAATTTCCAATATCGGTACCCGAGATATAGCCTAAACCAGTTTTTAATGTAAATGTCGTGTAGGCGAACTTGTTTAGCTTCAAAGCAGTTCTCGTTATAAAAGAACGTTACTAAAATACAGAAAGTAAAAATATCTGATATCGGTCCATATACTCGTATACCCGAGGTAAAGACTGAAACGATTTTTCCATGAAAAATTTGTTTTTGCTTTTGATTATAAAACGAGGTTCTTAAAATACAGGGGTCTAATCACCGCATACGATATCGAATTAACTATCGTATCGAATAACATTACGATATATCTAGATTATGGCAAAAGATGCATATCGGATCGTAGTTTAAACTCAATATAATAGATTAAAGACCATATCGCTCCTTTATTGCAACATAGTCATAACTAAAAAAAAGCTTGTTTCGAGAAAAACGCATTTCAAAATTTTTGTTTCCATACAAGTCTTAGCAATTTTTTTTACAAAATATCTCCTAAAGGAAACAGTTTAAAAGTAATTTGAATACATTTTTGGCACAATATAAAAGGTAATACTGTTAACAATTCTGCAGTATTAACTCGGAAAGCTCATTTTTTGAGATATGAACAAATTTTTTCAAGAAAATGTCAATGAAAGATTTCTTTTTTGGAATAGTGATTACAAGGCAAAAAATTTTTCTCCGATATCAGTCAATATATATCTGAGCATATTTAGTTTAAATTTGGCTATACGTGGCTATCGTGAAGGGTATTTTAGATTCGGCCCAGCCGAATATACCACACTCTTACATGTTTTTTTGTCTAAAGCTATAAAAATTTGTTTCAATTAAACGCTTTTAAAAGTTACTACATTTTTATCAATTAGGATCACCATTTCTAAATTATTAATTTGTTCCTTTTTTTGTTTTCTCACACAAGATAATATTTATATACATATGTATTTTGTTCTTCATTCCAATGTTTTTCTTTTAATTATGCTCTACTGCAAAAACAGCAGAATATTTTCACGGAAAAAGTAATTGTAAAATATTTGCAGAAATTTACAGAAATGAACATCACAGAACGGCGACAGAAAGTAAAAACTAATAAGGCGGTTAACCCTAATGTAGCCTATGTCGATGACGTAGCGATTGCAGACTTTGGTACCCATTTAGATACCATAACTGAGCAGTTAGAATACGCTGTAAAGATGGGAAGTCAATGGAGTATACAATGCGGACTAAGAACAAATCCAGCGAAAACGGAGATCGTACTTTTTAGTAAAAAGTACAAAGTCCCACGCCTCCAAAAACGGATGGCACCACACTCATCCCATTGGATAAAGCGTCATTTTAGACAGCAAACTATCATGTAAAGAGAACATACAGGCTAGAGCAACTAAGGCTACAACAGCCATCTATCTATGTAAAAAGGCAATAAGCACAATATGGGGCATACAACCAAAAGGAGTTGTATGGCTTCATGAAATTGTTATAAAAACAATAATTTTCTACGGAGTATCAGTATGGTGGAAATCACTAAACTCCGCAACCAACAGACTTCAAATTGAAAAAGTCAGTCGAACCATGGCAGTACTGACCACAGGGGCAATGAGGACAACACCAACCAATGCACTTTTGAGCTGGATACCATGTGACTTAGAAGCCAAGCAGATAGCACTAAAAGCCGCGATCAGGTTGAACGCGACAGAGGCATGGACCCACAGACCATGGGGACATGCCAGTATACTGGAGATTGGAAGGGACCTAGTCCCCGATCTAATTGACTACTGCATCCCAAAACCATTCCTCAAAGGAGTTTCGGCTACCAAATTGAGGAATCTCCCCTAGAATCTGGTTACATCTATGTTTACACGGATGGGTCCAGAAGGGGAGAAAGGGTTGGGGTGGCATTTACATAGAGGAATTTAACACTAAAACATCATTCAAACTATCAGACAGATGCAGCTATAAATAAAGCGGCCAGATGGCTGACGTATCACAAGATATTCGGTAAGGATATCATGATAGTAACGGACAGCAAGGCCGCCATCAATTCCCTGATTGGAATATACACCAATTCTAGTCTAGCCGGACATCTTTAAATTAGATGAAGAGACATTCTAATCTCACCCTAAAATGGGTACATGGACATGGCTCTAATAACGGCAACGACATCGCTAAAGACTTAGCCAAAAAAGGGACAGCCCTAGACGATAGGGATATATATCCCTTTTGCGGACAACCCATATCAACGTGTTGGAAAAGAATAAAACTCCATACGCTGGAAAAGTCCAGGAAAAGTGGCTTACAGAGCCCAAATGCCTTATATTAATGAACCTGTGGCCACACATTAGCTATTAGAACTTCCCAGATCTCTCCTAAGAATCACGGTATCAGTCATCATTGGACATTGCCCGTTTGGGAACCATGCCAGAGACTAGGCATGCCCTATAACGACTTCTGTAGAAGTGGCCAAGACGAGGGGGTGGAGGAGACGATGCTTCATCTCCTCGGTACATGTCCGGCACTGGAGCATTATCATCTAAGATGCTTAGGCGAGAGGAGCTTCAATAGCCTATCATGTCAGTCCTTGGTCAAACCGAGTGCTATAGCTTCTTTCATAAGAAGTGGCGGATGGCTAGTAAATCACCAAGTAATGCCACATTAAGCAGTTCCCACCTTTCCTTTCCCTTTTCCTCACTCCTTCTATATCCTTATAACTTTTATTTTTTCTTTTATTATACCCTAACTTTTCAGGCAATCACAAAGGGAACGACCTTCAGAACCCAAGTAAGCTGGAGTATCCAGGTAGGCCGCTGGAGAAAAATTTTCACAACTCCAACAAATTGTTTTATTTAACAAGAAGTTAATTTAAAATTAAATTGGCGACATAAATATACTTTCACACGAAAATAATGGTTAATGAATATTGATAAAAAAATATATACAAAAAAACAAAAAGTAAACTTACCTTTTGTATATTGGTGATACGTCTCAGGCGTCCATAGAACTCTATGCACTCCCGAACAGTAAGTAAAGAATCCAAAGTATTCGTTTGTGGACAGTAGGAAATTTCATGCTTAATAAAGGAGAAAGTAAAAATCTTTAATAAGTTATTAAGGCTTTCAATTTGTAACTCACGTTTTCATAATATATGTCACCAGCATTTGGCTGCAATTGTCCCGATAACATTTTAAAAATAGTTGATTTCCCCGCACCATTTTTACCCAATAAACCAAAACACTCTCCGGCCTTAACCGTAAATGTTATATCGGATACAGCGTATTGATTATTTCCATATTTCTTATACAAATTTTCTACTTTCAGAGCTGGTTTACTTTCCATTTTATCGTTCCTTTTAAGAGAATTCTGTATAGAAACAATTTTCAATTCCTCTATGTGCTTTTTCTCTTTAGCTTGGAAAATGTGCAAAGCATCCATTAACCGTTCCTTGCCCAGATAAAATAAACCAGATTCTATGAGAACATTGATTAATATAAATATAATACCCAAAGTGGTGAGTGATATAAAGTGAGGCTTCAGTAGATCACTGGTTACGGGGTTTTTGTAGGAATCTATATCGTAACGCTTGAACACCAATGCTACCATGTAGTTTTTACAAATTTCCAATAAACCATCGCCTAAAGCGTGTTGCGGAAAGATGAGAAACAGGCGATGATTAAGGAAATATCGCCACTCATCCCAGATCGGCGAGTCGCCTACAACTCCCAATAATACTATCACAGACATAGTGAAAAGTGGGATAATGACATTTAAAATGAAAACGGTAACGATGGCAATACTTGAATCGTAGAAACACTTCTCAAACACATGAACAGCGGGTATACAGGCAAATCTGGAACGAGAAAAATGTTTTTCTATACTTGTATACTATTATTATAAAGAGAAAAGTTTGTATTTTTGTAAAGGCTAATTTCCGGAACCACTGGGCCGATTTATAAAACTTTTTGAACAAAATACAGAATGAAACTTCCTGAAGGACGATTGAAGCTATATAAAAATTCATTCCCAGAAAATGCATAAAAATATATGGTTTTGATATGGTTACTGGTCAGGTAATCATCAGAGGATTCCTCAAACGAATCTTCTCACACACAATCGTAAAATAAACAGAAAATGGGGTTGTTGAAGAAAACCAATCCTGCGATGTTCTAAAATCGCAGGATTGCATCAAGTGCGGAATACTTGAACCGAATTAAGAAACTAAAGCCGAGACACAACAGTATAAATGTGAATGAATTGTTGAGAGATAGGAATAAAAAGTAAAAAGCTATTTTTGTTTTTTTTTTACCTGTTACTTGTGCATTTTTCTTTTTGAATTCTCATTGATTAAAATGCTGCAATAAAAACTGTCAACAATTTTACGGAAAAATAGTCATATTTGTTCATACTTTTGGCATTTTATGGTTTTGTGCACACTTTTTTATTTAATGTTAATATAAAAGCATGGAAAAGATTTCTTTATTATTGTTTATTTCTGAAACAGCTGTTTGATTAACTACTTGCCCAAACTAACCCGAAGCAAAAATTAGGGGCTGTTTCGTGCACGACAAACACTGCTCTCTCAAAACGTTTCTCATTTGTCCCATTTGAAAGTACGGAAACGCTTTTCGTTCTAATTAGGATTCTGCGGGAACTTAAAGAGGAGTAAATAAATACACCTAAAGCTTTTAACTATTTAAAACAGCGATGGGCAGAAAGTGCTTTGGATAAAAGAGACTAAATAAGCTGCTACATTTAGACAAATTTAAAACATTTTAGCAACATACATAAATCAGTTCGATTTTAACAGCAGCGGTACGAAATTAAGCAATAAAACTATTCCACAACACGTTTCCTCATAAGCAGTACATATACGATACGAGGTCTGATAAAAAATAATCGTTATTTTCAAATTCCGTGAGTAACGTATGTTCGATTTTTGCATTTTTAAAGGTTAGTCGAGCTGCGGTGTGCTCTTCAATTTTTTTAATATTTCAAAAAATGAATTAAAGAAGCTTTATTAAGTTTTGTGTAAAAAATGAAATCACATGCGTAAGGACATCTGAAGTGTCAACCGTGGCACTGGGCGAGTCTACTATGAGCGGAACACAAGTTCAATTGTGGTATAACCGATTTAAGGAAGGCCGAGAAGATGTCAATGACGATGCTCGTCATGGTCGCCCGAGCACGTCAACAACCGATGAAAACATGAAACATGCGGCCGCGAAGATTGTTCCAAAATTGATCAATTTTGAGCAAAAACTACATCACATAGACATTTGCTCAAAAAGGTCATAACTGGTGACGAATCATGGGTGTATGGCCATGACATCAAAACCAAAGCCCAATCATCCCAATGGAAATGTACAGAAGAGCCAAAACCGAAAAAAACACGTCAAGTTCGGTCAAATGTAAAGGTTTTGCTTACTGTTTTCTTCGGTTGCAATGGAGTGGTGCATCATGAATTCTTACCACAAGATCGTGTGGTCAATAACGAATAATAACTTGAAGTTATGCGCCGTTTGAGCGAAGCAATTCGTCAGAAACGCACAGAATTATAGAAAAAACAATAATGGATTTTCCACCATGATAACGCACTATCTCACACATCGATGGGTGTACGTGTGTTTTTGGCCAAAAACAGAACCGTTATCATACCTCAACCACCGTAGTCACCAGACTCGGCCCCCACTGATTTTTGCCTCTTCCCAAAACTGAAGACAACGATGAAAGGAAAGCGTTTTGCTACGATTGAGAAGATAATTGGCGATATAAAAAAGCACATTTCAGAAATGTTTCGAGAATTGGAAAAAAAATGCTGGCATAAGTATATCTGGGGGGGATTACAAGATAGTATTTGATGAATAAATAAAAACTTTTTGGAAAAAGTAAAAATAACGGGTATTTTTTGATCAGACCGCGTAAATATAATTTTTGTTTGGTATTGTAAGCAACATCTTGGTTGAAAATTTTTTGCTTTGTAGCAACTCTGGTTAAAATTAACGCTATGAGTATTTGTAAATATCCGAACAACTTCGTAGTTCAGACAAACCAGCGCCCTTCGCTGATGTATGGTCGCGCACAATTAAACCTCCTTAATTTGTTAACACTTACGCAAAGAACAGTGCAAGCACAATAACGCCCCAGAGCTGATAACGATCCGTGAATACAGGCATATTGAAAGCCAAAATAATAGAACTGCAAACCAATATAGCCAAAATCATAATCTGAAAAGAGAAAATGCTGTAAATTATTCATACTCGTATCTATCTAAATTATTCATAATTATAACCCACCAAGAAGTCCCAAACAAAGGCCACACCCCAATAAGTGCCCGCATCGACACCACATAGTCTTTGTTGTAGTTTCTCACCCTTCACTCGTTCGTTGACTAGATACACAGATGCTACTGCCACCACTAGCGAGAAGGCTATAAGCAAAATAAAAGCCATACAGGAATCTCCAGCTTGTCTTAAACTAAAATTTATTTGCTAAATTTTAATAACGTCAAACAAAATGGTTTATTATACCAAGAAAAAAAAAACTTACATAGAAGTTGTACTCAGTTCCATGTAACCCAATTCCCAGGGCTCATTATAGGCGGTTATTCTATAATTTGTATCATTTGTTTCGACTTGTAGCAAATACGAGTTCATGTCGTTTAACCAAGAAACCATGGCATGATATCCTTTATTGTTGTACCAGACAATAGACTTTGTATCATTAAAGCTATAGCCACCATAGCGTTTACCCTGATAATCATTTAACGTCTCCAAGATCCAATAAAAAGCCCTTTCCGAGTTGTGAAACTGTTTACAGGGCACGTCCTTTGAGCAATTCTGATTCATATTGTCGTAAACATTTTGTGTAAAATTTAAAGATTTTTCCATGCTCAACATTTGTGTAGTGCCAGGATAAAGATCTCGCGACAGTTTGATAGTTTTGTCGTAGTCATCTTCTAGTCTTTGAGCCACAAACCACATGGCGCAAATTTCGAAAAGTGCCGGCAAAACTATAACACAAAGTAACATGCGGTAGTTACGGCTAAAGTGCACCAAACGTTTCCAAAAAAGTTGCTGTATGGCTTCACATCTTGTTAAAGGCTTTTCCCGTACCATATCCCAGCCAAAATCTTTCTTAAGCTTAACGCTTTTCATCATATCAATAGTGTGACCATTTAGCCGATTAGTGCCATTACAGTTTTTATCCAAGTTCTTGAACACTTGCTCTAAATTTTCAGTTTCCAAGCTCAAATCACTGATTTTGCCCTGAACTTGGAGATCTTCTAAATACTTTAAGTACTCCGACGAATTTTCATTTTGCTGATCATACGATATGCGCAGTCTCAAATCGGAAGGGGAAAGTTTATCCAATTGCCTAAAGTTGGTAAGTAGTTTTTCAGCCTTTTTTCCCACTTCGTCAGAGGTTTGGGAGCTACAACAATGCATATGGACTTCATAGTAGGAAGTGCAATGGTTTTTCAGTGTTTCAGGATTATGTTTAGCTATAATTTTTCCCTGCAAGCATTAAAATAATTCGTATAAAAATTGTGTGCAATTATCGCACAATTCAACTCGAACAAAAATTACGGGGTTCCGACGACTGATTTTGATAGAGGAAGACCACAAAAAACATTGCACGTATGTCGGCGTTTTGAAAGATCACACCCTTAATGAGCAATCTTGAACTAAATTGATTTTTAGTGTTTGTATTAAGTTTTAGGTTTAGTTGTGTTCTAACATGTATAGTAAAATTTTATGGCCGACATTCTTGTAGAATATTTCATCCCCGCCCTTCCTTTTTTTCGGGATGCTTTATACGATTTGTTTAAATTAAGCCAAAAATGTATATTATGAGGGGGAGTGAAGGGATTAATATGTCCTACAAAATTATTTGCCATAACATTTTCTACAAAGTTGCGGAACATACCTTATACCTGAGATGTAAAGAGAATATAGTTTTATATACCGATATGTTGCAAGAACAAAGCAAAGCTGGGACACTTTAAATGCCTCTAAAATAAAATTCTGATATGGTATTTCAAAAGGCCAATACTCGTTTTTTTATTTTTGGTCTCCTCTACGGTCTGAACTCCGTAATTTTGAAAAAAGTTTGAAAATTTATTGTGTAGAGTGTAAATTGAGTTACATTTTTCATGATAACTATAACATCACTCAAGTGCTCAGCTTCATCTAGAAAATGAGTAGCAAAAATAACAGCTCTTCCCTTTCGCAAACGTTCTATAAGATCCCATATATCTTTTCTTGCTTTGTTATCCACACCATTACAGGGTTCATCTAAAATAACCACATTGGGAGAGCCTGAAGAAAAAGGTAAGAAAAGTTTTAAATAAAATATTTGTTATTTTAGGCTAACTTCCAAATTTATAACTGTAATTTTTCTAGTTCAAATGCGATGTATAGGTTATCCACTTAGTACCAGTCCAAGAAAAAAAAACTTAACAAAAGGTCTTTGGAATCAGTTTGTCAAAGGCAGACCTACGAGTATAGGACTACGCGAAAACGAGTAAGAGTGCAGTATATTCGGCTGGGCTGAATCTAAAATACCCTTCACGATAGTCACGTATATATAGTACATATTACAAATTTGAACTAAATATGCCCGGACATATATGGACCGACATCAGGAGAAAATATTTTTATTCGTTTTATAATCAGAACTGATTTCAACCAAAATAAAATTTTCACTAAAAAATTTGTTTAGATTATATCTCGTATATATGTGGACCGATATCGGAATTTTTAATTTTTTCTATTTGGTAACCTCCTTATATTATCAGAGCTTCTTTTAAGCAAAACAATGTTTAATTTCCATGCAAAAATCGTCTTAGGCTAAACCTCGGGTATATATGGACCGATATCAGAAATTTTCATTTCTGTATTTTATTTTTATTACTTTTTATAATCAGAACTGCGTTTAAGCAAAAAAAAAAATTTTATGAAAAAATCGGTTTAGGCTATATCTCGGGTATACGAGTATATGGACCGATATCGGAAACTTTCATGTTCTGTATTTTTGTAACCTCCTTTTATAACCAGGACAGTTTTTAAGCAAAAAAACATTGTTTAAATTCGTTTACGCGACATATCCTTCAAAAATCGGTTTTGTCTATATCCCGGATATATATGGACCGATATAGGAAATTTGTATTTTTTGTATTTTAGTGACCTCCTTTTATTACCAGAAATGATTCTCAGCAAACAAAATTCTTAAGTTTGCTTACGCGACATTTTCAGGGAAAAATCGGTTTAGGCTATATCTCGGGTATAAGTGTATGATCTAATATCGAAAATTTTCATTTGCTGTATATTTATTACCAGAACTGATTTAAGGCAAAAAATAAATTTTTTAAGTTCGCTTACGAGACATTCTCATTAAAAAAATCGGTTTGGGCTATATCTCGTATATATATAGACCGATATCGAGAAGAAAATTTTTTTGCATATGATATTGTTAAAAATATTTTATCACATCTAACCCAGTGTGCAGCTGTTGATCTGCTTGTTAAAAATTTACAACACACACATTCCCCCAAACAAGATAAAACTAAGAGCATAATGCACAAAGAAACAAACATACATTATTTAAAGTACGCAGAAATACAAGTAAATCAACTACAATGATGTTGTAGTTTTTCTTGTATTCTTGGTATTTTTTTGTTTTATAAGTTTGTGTGTGACTTGGTTATTGTTCGCAAGCATTTGTAGGAGTGTGTGTGTATATGCGAAAGAAATACATTTGTATATTATGAACGACTAGAAAATTCATGTCGTTTGTAGAAACTCATAAAGACGTATAAATAGCAGGCAGGGCGGCAGCAATCAGTCAGTTTATTTTTAAACTTTGTGCAAGACAATCATAAGTCAGAAAGTAAACAAATCTAGTGTTTTAGTACACGGTAGTACTAAGTGTTACAGTTGAAGAATCAGCAAAAGCGTTTTTAGAGGCAAAAACGTAACAATATGCAAAAATGACTTCTTTTTGTAGCTTGAATCATTTCCGACATACAAAATCGCCTTTCAACGTCTTTCGGTTTCCACTCATATGGGACCTAATTTCCTTCGTGTAATGCTTTTAAACATAAAGAGCTGCCTTGTTGTATAACTGCTATTGATAATGCAAGTTTTTCATGCGTATGACAACAATGTTCGTCGAATATTGGTTCCCATTTCTCATGTTCAAACTTTTGCAGCTGACCAGGGATTTCTTTGTGTCCTGTTTTTTACAATACAAATTTGCTGTGACCAATAATTTTTGATCGAAGAAGACCAGAAAAATAATCAAACGTTTTTAGCTCGGGGACAGACAACTAGCTGTTTCGTAGTCGCTACACTACTCATCAGCACCCATAATCGGGTTTGAACTCAGATTCTGACGCATCATGAACGGACACCTTAACCACTCAGCCACAGAGCCATTGAATTATTCGCTCTCTATATTAGATCATCTCATATTGAATTAAGTATCCCTCTTAAGAAACTTAAGAAAGGGAAAACTTGAACTAAAACCAAAAATGTACCAAAAACTAATTTAAAAAAATTATAAAATAAGAAATTATAAATAGCTTAGGGTAGCTCCTATGAAATGTCGACATATAGCTAGCTGGGAAACATAGAAAACAAGCTATTTATAATTTTTTTTATTGGTATAAATGGTAGAAGCTAAAAATAGCGAATAAAAAACTTAATTATTATAAAATAAGTTTAACAAAAATCAATAAATTAATACTTAAAAAAATTGTTATTGTTGACACAAACCATATGCGCTAGTTATGTCATATGTTGTCCAAATCGACATTACTTGAATACCAATACTTCTTATATTTTTAAGGTCTTGTTTGTATTGAATCCTTTTCTAGTGAATGAATTTTTAAGATTATTTGATTAACTTACCTATAAATGCTATAGCCACACATAGTCTTCTCTGATAACCACCTGAAAGCTGTGAAGCTTGATAGCCTTCATATTTGCCAAAGTTTAAATTTTTTAAAGTTTTAGCAACTTCGGATTCGCAGTCACGGTTTAGTTTAATTTTGGCATACATTTCCAAGTGCTCACGAGCTGTTAGATTTGGTATAAGAATGTTGTCCTGAGCACAAACCCCAATTTTATCGTAATCAGCAGAGTTGGGCATGGCTTGAGATAAAATAACACGACCCGTTGTTTGCACGACCTGTCCTGTTAGCATTTTACTAATATAAAAGTCAAAGTAATATTAGAAGATGTCGGAAAATTGTTGAAACAACTTACATAACAGTACTCTTTCCGGCGCCATTACGGCCCAACAGGCATGTAACATGGTTTTTGGGGAACGATAAAGAAATATCACTTACAGCAATTTTGTCTTCATCATAAGTTTTCGAGACATTTGTCAAAGTCGCCCCAACACTTGGATCTAAATCTTCTCTTTGAACTTCAGTGAAGCGGCACTCGTCTGGATGTAATTTAAAGGAATAAAAAAGAAGTTCATAAAACTCTTTTTCAAAAAATTACCATCTTTAAATCTTTGATGAACATAACCGATAAAGGTGTACAGGCACAAATCAAACACGATCATAAACAAAGAAAAACTATATTCTCCCCTTAAGCCTTCATGAAATACTTTTTCAAAACTCAAGCCCACTTCCTGCAACTCCATGCGCATTATATGGCTCCAGCCATGAGCAAATGCTGTTGTAAAAGATAAATTTATGACAAAATTTTGCAAGGAATTTAATTGAGCGTCGAAGATTAAAACCACAATATAAGGACAAAAGGTTATAAAAAATATCACCGCAGTGGCAACAGCGCCAATGGTAGCTGACATAAAGAATGTCGAACACATATAGCTGGAAGAAGAAGTCGAATAAGTATTTTTAAAATATGATAAGGATTTTTACACAATTCTTACCAAAAGGCTATTAAGCAAGCACCGAAGATGCACAAGTATATCATAGTAAACATCCACCTGGTATAGACTACCATGCCGCCAGAATACAATATAACAGTGCAGCCGATAAATATTAAGAGCAACTCCAAAAATGTGACTATACACCACGAAGTCATTTCCGAACAAGGCTTCAATCCCATAGAACGCATGATCTAAAGTAAAAAAATTCCAGGTTTACTCTTTGGATTTCAACATTTTTTTTTTCGTGCAAAGAAATTGTTAAATGATGTTTTAACCTCCTGATTCCTTATGACTAAAAATGTTCCTCTAAGATAGCCGAATTTATGAATAGTACTAGAAGCATTCCATGAAGTCTACAAAGAGTGTTTTGTTGGATTTGTTACTTTTTGAGGGCAACGAGAAAGCTTATCAAATATTGTATTTAATTGTGTATAATAATTGTAGTGTTAGCGTCGTAACATACTGCGAGTTCAGTTGTGTTTTTAATAAAAAATCGAAACAGTTTCTCTACAGTATCATACGTTTCATAACCCCAGATTTGTGGAGTATATAACATAATTGTGCTACTGGCATTAAATATTTTACGTTCGTTTTTAATCGAAGTAGTGTTGTGTTGGTAGTGTTTTGTCTCTCGTCGTGTGCACATGTCTTTTGTTACTGCTGTCCGTATTTTCTATAAATGTACGTTCATTAATAAAATTCATATAAAACTAAATTGCACCGAAATATTTAGCAAGATGTATACACGTGCTTATTTTTCTTTCTCTCTTTTTTTGCCGTTGTCCGTATTTTCTATATACATACATATATTCATTATTAATTTTGTATGAAATCAAGATGCACCGGAATAGGTAGTAGTATGTGTACACGTGTTTTTTTCCTGTTTCTTTTTCTTCTGAATGTATAGGGTGTTTTTTTAAGCCCGATAGAACTTGAAATTGTAAAAAATAACACAAAAAATTAAATTGTAATCAAAATTTTTTTTTATTCGAAAGATCAATACGTGACATTAACATTTGAAAATGATTTCGGGCATATGGGCACCGCGGCTGTTCTTGACGAAGCGCATTCTGGACGTCCAATTTTGGGCCACTTTTTCGAGCACTGCTGGCCGTATGTCACGAACAACACGAACAATGCTGGCCTCCAAGGCGTCAATTGTTGCTGGTTTATCAGCATAAACCAGTGACTTCACGTAGCCCCACAGGAAATAATCGAGAGGTGTCAAATCGCACGACCTTGGAGGCCAATTGACAGGTCCATTTCTCGAAATCAACTTATCGCCAAATTTTGATTTCAGTAAGTCGATGGTTGCGTTCGCCGTATGGCACGTAGCGCCATCCTGTTGAAACCACATCTCCTCCGGATCAGTGTCATCCATATTTTCAAACAAGAAATCATTGATCATGGTGCGGTAACGATCTCCATTGACCGTAACGCGAGCTCCGACCTCATTTTTGAAGAAATAAGGTCCGATGATGCCACCAGCATGAAAACCGCACCAAACAGTGCATTTTTCTGGATGTAATGGAGTCTGTAGGGTCTCTTGTGGATTGGTCTCACTCCATATGCGGCAATTTTGCTTATTAACAAACCCGTTAAGCCAAAAATGCGCCTCATCGCTGAACACAATTTTGCGATAAAACAACGCGTGAATCGAATCAATAGAGTAATAAAAAAAAATGAATCAATAGAGTAATAAAATGGCGAAAGAATAAAATTTTTAAGTCGAATGGTTTTCTCAGAAACGGTATTTCAAGGGCTGACAGATGTACAAACGGACATCGCGTAATCTAATTTTCTATCAATGGCTGATTCTGAGTGTGTATACTTTAGAGATGAAAATGATAGAAGTAACAAACGAAATCGCAAACTTATATATGACCTTAACATTTTTTTTTTAAATGTAAATTTAAATAGCACTACTCCAAATGTGAAATACCACAAACCTTAAAGGCCGGGGCAAATAGAATCCGTTGTACTTTGTCCGTCTCCTTTTTAAACTAACATCAAGTATACGAAGTATGAAGTTGGCACAATGAGTACTTTGTTAACGGATGTAAATTCCACTATTTTTTATTTTAATTTGATTAAAATCTTTTTATTTATTATTATAGACACAGCACAGAAAATCTAACACAACTATTTTTAATTTTTTTTTTTTATTTTTATTTTTGAACGATAATTAAATCAAAATATACAAAAAATATTACCAGATAGTTGTCAAAGTTCTCAACGTACGTTAAAAGTTGCTCACCGTTGACGGTGAAGTACGGAATGTGACAAAGAATACATGTATTTCAACTTAGTTGTCAGTTGAAAAAGGCAGCGTATAACGTACAACGGATTCTATGTGTCCGGCCTTAATAATACAAAATGCATGCACACGAATTCATTATTTAATAATAAAATATTTTTCAAACAATTGAGTTTTATTCACTATATTAGCTTTTAATATTGATACCAAGGCAGCTTTAATATGGTAGTGTTATAAGCGCAGCTGTTTTTCGTTTCCTTTGCGTAAATTTGTCGAAAACACATAGACTTCCTTTCTTTTTCAAACAAAATTTTTACAACTATTCGTAAATTCTACCAACACAATACATATTGTTGGTGTTGGATTTATTGTAATTCTGCCACTACCTATATAAAGCTGCCTTGATTGATACCAATCAAAAATTATAAACAGCTTGTTTTTTATGTTTCCCAGCTGTCTATGTGTCGACATTTCATGGGGTAGCTCCTATGAAATGTCGGCATATAGACAGCTCGAAACATAAAAAAATGGATGTTCAAAAAAATTGCTATTTAGAAACCCTCTCAAATAGAATAGTTTATCAACCGATCAAATAGGGAAATAATTAAAAAAATTGTTATTGAATGGTCATTTTGCTCCTTTTTGACCCCTTTGTGGCTTAAATTTCAGAATAAAGATGATTCTCGAACGCAAGGTATCTGCATACCGAATTTCATCAAAATGGGTAAATATACTAACGGAGAGTTGCTGTTCAGATTATGATATAAATTTTAATTATTCGTTCATTTATTCGCCTAATTAATCAGCAGAATACTCGTAAAATTCTGATACTAATTGTAAGAATTGGTAGCGTAGGCCATCAGCTCATAACTTTCATCTTGATTTTTTAATTGTTATATCCCTAAAAATATTCTTTTCTCTCTTGCTTATTTTAAGCAGCAGTGCAAATAAATGACCAGAACACTAATCAGCAATAAGTATTAGTGCCGTGCTGTACTTAAAAGGTTGAACTAATTGAACGAACAGATCAGTATTTTCTGATTGAATAAAAGTGACTGGTAAATAAAATGAACGACTCGGCACAGCTCTAGTGACGTACAATCGAGCCTTTATGCTGCTACTCAACTACAAACAGGGGACTAGTGTATTTGAACAGACAATAATGGTGTAAATTCTGTAATATCGCCTAAGACTCAGTTTAAAACACAATATTTATCCCCACCTCAAAACTAATAGATATAAACAGACAATGGATATGTAAAAGAACAATTTTATAATTAGTGTCAATATTGTCGAATATCTGTCTGTAGGCAATTTCATGAGCACTAAGCATCATCGTATCCTGTCGAATTTCCCAACTCTTTAGAGCTACTAGGCTTACCTTCCCGTATTATGACACTTAAAGTTGGCATTGAAGTCCTATGAGAACTCTTACGGCACCAAAAGTGTGTAATACTTACCACACGCAGTGTTGTCCTCGAAAATTTTTAAAAAGTGGCACAAAAGGGTGTTATGAAAAAAAGTTTTATTAATACCAGTCAAAACACAAAAAATAAGTTTTTTTTTTTTTTAATTTATACACGAAAGGTGTAGAGAAAAGTAAGAGACGTGTATACCTATATGAAAAAGCTTGTTTTTGTTTGTGTTTTGACTGTTATTAATAAAACATTTTCTTTTTAAGTTTTCAATAATTTATTTACATTGTTGAGATATAAAGTTGAATGATTGAGAATATCTTTTAAAAATTTCCAAAGTCTACTGATGAATAGGGTAGCTCCTATGAAATGTCGACATGTAGATAGCTGGGCAACTTGGAAAACAAGCTATTTAACTTTTTTATTGGTATCAATGTTAGAAGCTAATATAGCGAGTAAAAAATTCAATTATATGAATTTATGTTTTTAGTATTTTTAATAATTCAAACAATTAAGTTTTTTATTCGCTATTTAACCTTCTAACATTTATACCAGTAAAAATTTATAAACAGCTTGTTTTCTATGTTTCCCAGCTATCTATATTCATAAAATAGAAAAGCTTGTTTTTTGAGTTTTGACGGATATTATTAGAGCATTTTTCTTTTTAAATTCTCAGCAATTTATTTGGATTGTTGGGATATAAAGTTGAATGTTTGAGAATATCTTTCAAAAATTTCCAAAGTCTACTGATGATTAGGGTAGTTCCTATGAAATGTCGACATATAGGTAGCTGGGAAACATAGAAAACAAGTTGATTATAATTTTTTATTTTTAATAATTTTTATATATAAAAAAAAAAAACAGTACACAAAATACAGAAAAAAAAACAAGAAATAAATTCATAGACAAGAGCGCATGTTCATTCATCGCTGTCTCATTGATGACTAAACTAATGAGCGTAAAGCATTAAACACATTCGAGACAGCAGGCTACACGAACACACGACTACAAATGCCGCTGGCTACAAATGTAGCCTGTATCCAGCTACCTAAATATAATGAAAACGGCAGCTACATAATAAACAGCTGATATTGTTTTCTTTATGTCTTTAGAAATATTAAAAAGCTTTTTTGCATACAAAATGGCTGAGGGAAATTTAGAAAATTCTATAGTAGCTATTGCTAAGCTAGTGCGAGCTACTTAGCATTCGCTGTAGTAATATATATAAATATTAAAAAATTAAATATTAGGAAATCACAATCAAAATTTACAATTAAAATTGAAACTTCTAAAATATGAACAGCTGCTTCTTTGCATTTCAGTGGTGCCACTTACAATTTATTTTAGCTGTTTCTAAAGCTATCAACTAGGTTGTGAAGAGTAAGAAAAAAGCAAGAAAATGCAATTAACTATTTAAAGACTACCGTAATTTATAAACCAATATACGGAAATAATTTTTTTTGGTAAGAATTATTATTGAACATTTTCAATTTAGAAATATACACTTTAATATACATATAAAAGAAGACGTGTGTGTGCATCCATAATGGTTGTTGTTTTAATAATAACAGAAAGAAATGTATAAAACACTAACAAACATCTGTAATAATTTGTAATACATGTAAGAACATGAATTTTTGTTTCGGTTTACAGAAAATGCAAATAAAGCGCAGTGCGCTATTCTATACGAAATTTCAGGTTATAAAAATCAGTTTTTATACTCGGAAAACTATCATGTTGATTTTTGCAGGTATGAAAATTTGTTTATGTGTATTTTAGTTGTTTAACAACTAAATTTGAAGTTATTCTCTTATATCTAAATGGTTCATTCTTTTCTGGCTAATAAAGTTCAAATCTGGCTTTCACCAAGCAGGATATTTATTTTCCAATTATAACAATAATTGCTGCGATCAATTACAATATGTAATAATACCAGAAAATGTAAAATTCATTGCTTTTACTCTTGGGACACATTTTCTTTTTATAAGCACACAGAACTTAAATTATCCGACATTATAAATAACAATAATTTTTGCCAATTCTTTTTACCAAAAACAGCACATATGAGTATATGATGAATAAACAAATTTTTAGAGTTAAATAAGCCTTTTTGCTATATATAATATACTCGTATAAAGAAACAATATCTAAAAACACAAACATCGTCTTGAACTTGTCTTAAAAATGGGTAGAATCAGCTTTTAAAACTGTTAACTTAAAAAGTGCTTAACAGAACATTTAAAAAAATAGATAAAATTCTTGTATGAATACAGTTTTGTTGTATTTGTCCTAAAAATTATTGCTAAAGCTGTTTAACTTTTTTATGAATACAATTTCTAAATTTATTTTCAAAGCACTAATTTATTTGTATTCGGTTGACACATTGACATCACTAGCAAAGCTTTTGTAGCCAACAAAAATAGAAATTAGTTTAATTGGACTACAACGACAAAATCAGCATGGATAACAACCTGCAGCCGTGCTGCTTGTTGTCTTCAAAATAATCATTCTCATAAGAACACGTGTATTTTAATTTTGAGCTTTTGTAGCTTGTAGCCTGCTGTCTCGAATGTGTTTAATGCTTAAGATTGTGTTTGCTTTTGTTTACCACCAAGGCGAATTCATTACTAGGTGAACTTAACAGCACAGGTGATTATTTTTTGCTTCTCGCGTTTTTTCCAATGAGACTGTAAAATTTTTTTCTTTTGTTTACAAATTTTTTCACGCCATTTTAATCTGAAGATTTTTTGTATGATTTAGTGCAATTTCAAGAAATTTGTGTGAATTTAAAAGTGAAAAACTAATATAATCTGTGACTTTAATTACAAACAATTGTAAAAGTTTATATTTAACGTTTATATAAAATTTTTTCCCAGCTGAACAATCTTAGGCGAATTTAGATTTTAACCTTCACGATATGTTTTACAATAACAAAATACATAGTACTGAATTCGTCTTTCCGCTTGCATTCACCTGTATAAATTCGCCTTGTTTATCGCTTAAATACCATGGGTGGGCATCAGCGTTGCCTTTTATGATACTAAAGTGGCAATTTTACCCGTTTTTAAGTCTATAAGACTTTTTATGACACCTTTTTTTTAAATACCCTTTTTGACCCTTTTTGCAAACATGGATCGATCTTTTTGTTGAGAACGATCGAACAGCTGTGTGCATAAATACCCAGTTCTCATTTATTTTTTAGCAAGGTTTTATATGAAACTGCTCTTATGTAAATCTTTATTTCTTTATATTATATGTATGTATTTATACTATCTGAGAACAAATAATTTATACCAAGACTGCAAATATAAACGTGATTTGTTTTAATAATAAGTCTGAAGAAGTACAACAACTGTATTTCAAAAAAGTTTTTACAGCACAATTTTTGAGTTAGTATATAAATTTCATTTAGCCTTAAGTTCCATTTAAATACGAAAATTTCTTTCACTGCAAATTTGAATCAAACTTAATGCCCAATTTTCTTCACTTAAATTGTATATAAGTTTATTTCATTTATCATATAGTTTTATATTAGTGCAAGAAAGGTAAACAAAACACACATACTTATGAGCTATTGCCTGTAGAAGATCACAAAATGATATTTAATTAAAAACAACATCACATGAAATACAATTTTTAAGTTTTTCTGTGCTGTTGATAAATTTAATATTTTTCTTTAAGTTTTGACGAATTTTGGTTTAGTTTTTATTATTTTTTAATAACTTGACCCTTTTTTCTTGAAAATACCCTTTTTGTGCCACATTTTGAAAATTGAAAAATGAAGGCAACGCTGGAGGGCATCACTATCGTAAAGACCAACACTTTTATGTAAGAAACAGCTGTTTGTTTCAATTCACATCGGTTTTTTCAATACTTTTGTTCCACATGAAATGTATTTCAAAGACAAACTTACCATCGAATTTCTAGATTCGCGCATCCATATTAAATGCCTGACGCAGGATGCAATTTCCGCAACCAGACCCAAAAAGAAGGCGCACTGAATAGCTTGAGCCAAATAAATGCCAGTTTTAAAACTGAAGAAAAAACTATAAGTATAAAAGTTCGCAATCATTTATTAAAAAAAAAAAACTTACTCGTCTTGCGTATAAGCTGGATAGGGAAACTGTTTTGTGTGAAATTCCAAATCATCAACTGCGTATTTCATGCTTTCTGTATTATCGCTGAAACCACCTAAAAAGTCAAAGAAGCTTTGGCGTTTCTGCCTCTTTTTTAAGACGGGCAAATTTAAGTCATCCTCTTCGGAACTGCCATCTAGTGGGGGATAAATTGTAGTAGCATTAGCTTCTTCTTGCAGTAGAGAAGTGGTAGATTCTTGTTGTTTGCCTTCGGTAGTTGTATTAAATTCATTTTGAGTAATTCTATCAGAAATTTTATTTTGATTTATTAAATCTGGCAAACCGCCCGTAAACGTAGATATCAAAGTCGATTTGGGCTTTGTAGAGTTTGTTCTTTCCGACTCTTTTTTATCTGTAAACCAATCATCGTCTTCATCATCTTCTTCGCCAGCCGATGGCACCTGGTCATCGCCTGTGACAATTTTAATGGAAAATGAATTTTTTGGTGTAGTAGAAACAGGGGTTTCAACTATTAAGCCCTGCTTCAAAAGTTTTTCCTTTTTGTGTTTTATAATGCCCAAATCTACAGATTGTTTTATTTGCACAAAGCCCCGATGATATTTCAAATCCAACAACATGCTTCCCGCCGGACCGGGGAACCAGAAACGATTCTTATTCTCTATCGTAGGCTGCGTATTCTGAGTGTCCATATGAAATTTGTAGGACACATTTTCCGACTCTGTTTCATTGAAATAGACGGCAGCATAAAACAATCTCTTTTGATTAAGCTCGAAAGCTTTACGCCTTAATTCACTCTCCGTATCGAATGCCATAAAACGATCTGCTGAAAAGCATTCTAAAATATTTTTAACTGTTGTCACGACATCATAGATAATTGGATCAGTTCTTATGCGTTGCATGACAGCTTCGATCTGGTCCACATCGATTTCATCGCCAATTATTGAACGCACAAAAGGTGTCTTTGCCAAATTCATTAGACTATCAAAACTATGTTGAAAGTGTTCATCATGCCGCAACTTGGTAAGAATTTGTTCCAAAGCAACTGATAACATTTTTAAGCGTTTGATTTCCTCAAATGTGGCATTAGCCTATAAGGAAATTAAAGATTTAAGTTTCGTTATTAACAGCGTTAAAAATTCATTCTACTTACAAATTTCATAATAGAATTGGTGTCATCAGTGTCAGGGGCGTACAAAATTTTGCCATGTATAATAGGTTTTACAAGCTCCCAGGTTATTTTTCCATAATTTGAACTCGTCACATCCAAATATAAACGCTTACAATACTTGGCTAAAAATTTTAAGAACATAATAAATTAGTCATAGTTTTAAGCATCGCCAATAATTTTTTACACAAGTGATGCAAGTAGATATCTCTGTATGTACATATGTATTTACAAATAAAAGGACGCAACAAGTACTTAAATAAAGCCGGCGATGCTTGTAAATACATATATACACGCGTATATTACGACCAATCTAAGTTGCGCATTTATAGCAGGTATCCGCCGGTATACTACTTTATTTTGTCGCCATTACTCTTTACAGTTCATATTTGACAGTCGTGAGGTAGACACGTGGCAAATTTATTACGAAAAAATTTTCGGTAAACCAACGTCGTTGATTTTTATGAAAATCAATCATCGAATACTGTGACGGAGAGAAAGTCACGTGAAACTTTTGGGAGAAACAACGTGCCAACAAAACCCAGCGGAGTTCTTGTAGCCTTAATTGGACTGCATGGATCTGGATGACAGTTGTGAAAAATATTTACATCAGCACCTGCCTTGTGACTTTATCTGGTGATGGAGCGGTTCCACGGAGTGAATTATTCACGATTCACCAGCGCCCCCGTGTGGCTTACTAGGCTCACACAGGCAGCAATTTACGTCATATGTTTGTAGCCATATGAGCAACTTCTTGTTGAGGAGTTCGGGCCTTCTAATCCCTCCTGTATGCAATTTCCCAGCAATCAATGGAAGACAAGGCTCAATGATTTGGTAGGCCGAAGCCCACTAGCAGCATCAGCCCTTAAACCAACTCACCCGTCAACCATTTTATTGTCGTCCGTGTTTTCTATACCTACACATATGTTTATTATTAATTTGTCATAAGCGAAATTTTACCGTAATAGGTAGAGTTTTGCATCATGTGTGCAGGTGTTTTTTTTATTATATTATTTTTTTACTGTCATTTGTTTTTTCTCTATTTGTTATTATTAAATTCTGTTTTATGTTCCTCCTATGTATTTTATTATCCTACGGTGTTGAATTAATTTTTGTTGATCTGAGCAGTGTCGAAGGTATGTACACTGGGCACTGATCAGTTTTAACTAATTTAATTTCAACATTTTAAATGTTTTGGTCGATCCGTATGTTAAGTTAACAAACATTACTCCCCCTTTCCTCCTTCTCATACTCTATTTTTCTAGTTCCAGTACAATGCACTGCATATGTAGGGGCTATCCCCTGAGTACTGGTCCAAGATAAAAAAAAAAAAAAAATCGCCACTGGGTCCTCACAGTACAAGTATCTGTTGTAAAGGCAACAGACCCTGGGGAGTTTGTTAGTCCCCGAAAAAAGCCACGCCAAGCAATTATCAAGGATACTAACACCCTCTTCCTGCGTTTTAGGTTTCAACCACAGCCAGAACGCTTCAGCCAAGGTAGGCACCTAAACCATGATCAGCCCGGGTTGAACTGCAAGCAGAACCACCCCGTTCACCAACACAAGTCAAGCAGCTTCCTAGAGTTTTATTTGCTACAACAAACGAGGGACTTCTTCCCCTCTAACCCAATAAACAGAGGGCCCAAGTTAGGAATACGCCAAGCAAAACCAGTTCCCCGGGGGGGATTATATATTATAGATTTTTATATTGAAAAAAAAAAAAAGTTTAAAGCCAAAAGGATTGTGATCTCCAATAATTTTGTACATAATAAAAAATTAAAATTCTGTTCCAGAAAGTTCGCATCATACAACAAATAAATATATGTATATTTAATAATAAATTCATTTAAATATACTTATACATATAATACTTACTCGGCATTACACTCAACTCATCTTGATTGGCTTCACTGAAATCTTCGCTGTATAAAATATCTTCCACCAAAGGAATAGTCTCCGTATTAGGGAATGGATAGCCACACAGCAGGTTCCCTGCCTTGACAAACGTTTTGCGGTCTAATATAAAGTTAAATATTTTTGTTAAAATTATTTAGCTCGTTTTTATTTTTTTGTGTCGTTATTACAATCTGGCGTCAGAAGAAGTAACAACTCTACTATTTATATGCATCAATAAAACACGTTTTCAAAACATACATGTCATATGAAATGCTTTTGAAGATAACAACTTTTTTATTAAGAATTTTCTACATCACGATTTTTATCATTAAAAAAAACATTTAAAAAAATAAATTTTACCAAAAATAATTAATCTTTTAAAAGCTTAGTCCCAGTTTACACGCTTCAGGTGTTCATGATCAATTCTCATGATACAAAGAAAAGGTAGCCGCTTTGCTACAACAACACAGCAATAAAAAAACAACAGGTATTTAGTTTGTGTAAAAAAGCGAATTCACATTTCAGCTCTAAAAAGTAGTTGATAAATTTAAATGGCGCCGAAAAAGGTAAACAAAACTTGACAGAGGAATGACGCCACCAAGGCGAATTTATACAGGTGAATGCAAACGGGAAGGCGAATTCAATACTATGTATTTTGTTATAGCAAAACTTAAAGAGAATGTCAAAATCTAAATTCGCCTAAGATTGTTCAGCTAGGAAAAAATGTTACATAAACGTTAAATATAAATTTTTATAGTTGTTTGTAATTAAAATCGCAGATTATAATGGTTTTCCACTTTTAAATTCACAAAAATTTCTTGAAATCATACAAAAAAACTTCAAATTAAAATGGCGCGAAAATGTTTGTAAACAAAGGAAAAAAGATTTGACCGTCTCATTGGAAAAAATGCGGCAAGCAAAAAATAATCACCTGAACTGTCAAGTTCACCTAGCAATGAATTCGCTTTGGCCGCCACATTAATCGAATTCGCCAATGCATCCACCTAATAATGAATTCGCCTTGAACAATTCTGTTGTAATTTCCTTTTGAACTTGCAATTACGTTCACACACAAAACCTTTGTCTTCAAGTCTAAGGTTTTTTGCCTTCAAGTTTTCACAATTCATTTTAAACTTCTCTCCATTTTCCCACAAACTCAAGACTTGGTGGATCAAACTTGATGTGTGTAAACTAGTACTCAAAAAAAGAAAATAATGGTTTATTAAATACTATGTACTCGTATGTAGGTTTTTTATATTTGTAAATTTGTAATTCTGCGTTTGACATTTTTTTCAGCATTTTATCATTTTTCAATTTTATAAATTTTACATAGTACATAAGCAAAATCTTATATTTTATCATTATAAGTTGGCACCACTTTTTTAACAGGCGGCCATTTGTTTTACCTGTTTAGTGATTTATGTTTCCACAACGTTTGAAAAATGCTTTCAAATTGCGTAAATGGGCCTAAAATGAGATGACATTTGATCCCGATTTTCATAAGTGATGTTGTTCTTTAGCGATGAAGCTCACTTTCGTTTGAATGGATATTTCAATAAGCAACCAGGTATGTTGTGGCAAATGCAAATCGCTTAAAATTGGCATTTCGATTTGAAAACGCTAAATAGGTGTTCTGACGAACGTATAACACAAGAAGTGTGATTTTGAGATTTGAAATCGCCAAATAGGTGCATTTTGAAGTGAACTAATTGGATTTACTTATACTTAAATGTTGTATAACGTTTGTTTTGATCTTTCCGCGCTGGTATTGACAGGTTCAAGTCCAACGTCCGCAAGCAGTTCTTCTTTCCTCCTCCCAATAATCTATTTTTCTAGTTCCAGTACAATGTTCTGCATATGTACTCCTGAGTACTAGTCCAATATAAAAAAGCTAAGCTTTTAAAATTGGTTAAGGTAGCAGTACGTCATGACCCGAGTTTAAATCCGCAAGTGGGTGCTGATGTGTAGTATAGGGACTACGAAACAGCGAGTTCTCCCCCAGCTAAAGGTGCGATTATAATATTTCTTGCCTTCTGCAATCAAAAATTACTGATCACAGCTAATTTGTATTGTAAAAAATTTTGCTTACGAAAAACTTAAGAAAGGAAAAACTTGACCTTATAACCCGATGTACAAAAACCAAAAATTTACTTTAGAAAATATTCACAATTGAAATTTAATATGTAGATATTTTTTTTCATTCATTTATTATTGAATCTTCACAAAGTGAACTAACAATAAGTATTCAAATCTTCATACTAAATACATAAAATTAATTAAGTCCAGCCAATTTATTTTGCACGGTCAATATCGGTAAAATCACCTATTGGACGTTCTGATGGTGGCAACCGAGAGTGGCCTTCAAAATTAAGTATATTGCGTGCAAGAGGATTTGGGTGAAGCTCCAATTTACTGATATACCTTGTTGCGTACTTTGAAAATTCGTCTTTTACAAGAGGAACGCAGAGATCCTTATGAATTCGTGAGTTTATTTTGTCGCCTTTGAATTATTTCAATGTTAGAAGTGTTTCGAGGATTGGAAAAAGCGCTGGCATAAGTGTTTTATATCTTAGGGGGATTACTTTGAAGCGGACAAGTTAGTTATTGATGAGTAAATAAATACTTTTTAACAAATTGAAAATAACGGTTATTTTTTGATCAGCCCTCGTATGTGTTATGTACATATATGTAATAATCGCATACATTTTTTCGTTTTTCAGAACGCTTTGCGGTTTTAGATTGCACATTTCGCAGAACATGGACTGATGATAATCCTCAAGTGTATGCTGAGAATCCGTTGCATTCAGATAAAGTGACTGTTGAAAAATTATGCCGGTCAGACCTTACAGTGAATGCTGACCCCTATAGAGCTATGATTACGACTTTTTCGTTCATTAATTGGTCAACATTGGTGTGCAGCAGCTGAGGTTTCAACAATATGGCGCAACATGATACACAGCTCGTACCACAATAAAGGAAATAAAAGGAAACCTTTGGTAACCACACAGCTTCATGTGTCGGAATAAAGTCATAAGTCATAAAATAATAGCATGAAAAAATTATGAGTGCTATTATAATGTGCTATTGTAAATTTCAGTCAGCTAAGATGTTTAGGGTTCAGTTATGATAAATCAAAACGCACAATTAAGGAATTACACTTCATTTATGACTTATTTGTTCGAAGCACAACCACAATATTTTTATGCTGGTATAAAATACTAAAACATTATGCATGACTGACATCGTTTGAATCTTCCAACTAGGTATGTATAATCGCCATAAATGTATGTATGCATACAAAATGTTTGAAACCCAGAATTAAAAGATCATTTCAATTTATGAAAAAAGTTAAACTTCATTTAATGTTTGAAAATAGTTCATTAAAATACTAAATCTGAAAAATTTTAATTTTACGAGAAATGTCTTCAAATCTTATTTTGCTTACTAAATCTTCAAAATTAGAGTAAAAACTTAATTCTGACAACGCTGGTTGATTGTTTCATAAAATGAGAGCATAGCAAAAACATTTTCAATTGTCAAAAAAATAGTTTAATTTGACACCACTGATTTAATTTTACAAAAAGATGGTTATTCCAATTACTAAAAATTTAGAGCAAAAATTAAATAAAGTTTCTTATCAAAATTAACTTTATACACACATATTAAGATTCATGCCATGCAAAACTTAAAAATTCACCAAATCTCAAAAATCTTAATTTTGAGAGAATGATCTTCACATCTTAGTTTACTTGTAAAATCTTGAAAATTAAGGTAAAATCTTTATTCTGGCAACGCTGATATCAAATAAAGGGTGGTTAAATTTCAAGGGCCGATGTTGATTTTGAATAAAACACAAACTATTTACGAAATTATTGTAATTTTATTTTATTATGATATATTGGTATTACTCAATTATGTATGGAATAAAATATCGGCCAACTGGGCGCCGCGACCACAGCGGCACACCTCCATCCGATGGTCCAAATTTTCGATGACCCTGAGGCATAATGGAGGTTCTATGCCGTTAATGTGCCGAATTATCTCATCCTTTAGCTGTTGAATTGTTGCTGGCTTATCGACGTACACCTTTTTCAAATAACCCCAAAGAAAAAAGTCCAACGGTGTCAAATCACATAATCTTGGCGGCCAATTGACATCATCATTACGTGAGATAACACGGCCATTGAATTTGTTGTGCAAAAGAGTAATTGTTTCGTTAGCTGTGTGGCAAGTGGCACCTACATTTACATCCATATCTTCCAATTCGGGCCATAGAAAGTTCGTTATCATCTCACGATAGCGAACACCATTCACAGTAACTGCCTGACCGGCCTCATTTTGGACAAAATACGGCCCGATGATGCCGCCAGCACATAAACCGCACCAAACAGTCACTCTTTGTGTGTGCATTAGTTTTTCGACAGTCACTCTTGGATTCTCATTCGCCCAAATGCGGCAATTCTGTTTATTGACGAATCCACTGAGGTGAAAATGTGCCTCATCACTGAAGATGATTTTCTTCGAAAATTGATCATCATTTTCATAATAAGTCTGGATAACTTTAACACGTTGTTGGATTGTGTATCTCTCCATGGTTTAAATTAAGTAAATCTGAAATAGAGAAATGTCAAATAAAATTCGGAAAAAAACTTGGCGTTTAGGTGTGGTTCACATTCAACATCGGCCACCCAATATAATAGATTACGCTTTGCACAGGCCCTTTATGTTGTTTACAGCATTATGCTGTTGCAATATCAAAAGAGAATTGAAAAACAACAAATTGTAGTCCCTTGTGATGTGATGCGCAGTAGAAAATTATTTTGTGAACTTTTCGGCGTCAATTTATTTTTTCATGCGTAGGTATCACCATCTTAGAGTCTGAACATACTGTTTGCGGTGCGGTACGATTTCCCGTTGCGGGAGAGAAAAATAAACATAATACGACGGAAGACGGCGACGGCAATACTTGTCATTGTTAGTTTACATTTTTATTAATTTATTTGTGCATACGAGTACATTCTTATAAAAATTTCTGAAATATTTACTGTTTGTGTAAGGTGTTTTGTAAAAGAAGTGAGTATTTCGTGAAAGAAGTAATAGTATCCAAAATCATGTTTTTTATTTACAATAATGTTGTGAAAATCGTCACTTATTTAAAAGATATGGCACCATAGGAAGAGAGAAAGAAATTGAGAGAATGAGAAAGTCCGCAATGAAAATAAAATAAATTTTAATTTTATGCCGCTGCGCACTGCGATTTTTTACTTCTAATTCGTATGGAAAATCGCACCGCAATAAATTATCGTTACATTGTGTTCAGACTCTTAGACTTGGCTTGATAGATAATATTTTACAATTAAACTACCAGGACAAGTTTGTAAAACATCACAATAAAATCAGACACTGAATAGTAAATTTCGTATTTATGATGGCGTGTGAATTATTTACCACTTCGGCAATCAATAATTTACCAAATGATATTTTTGTAAACGAACTTAGTCAAATTATTAACGGTTATGAAACAGCTAGTTGTCTCAAAAAAATGCTTCAACATTTTAACACGTCCAAACTTACTTTTAGCCTTATTTATAGCCTCATTAAACGTACATTTTTAATTTAGGGGTGGTCACACTAGTCAAAAGGTAAATTTGTATAAAACTCAAGCTGTCAGTTTCTCGTATATTAAAACATTTTGAGTCATCTTCGTTTATTACCATTTTAGATTAAAATACATGTAACTCATGTGTCCTTATCTAAGCGCCAGAAAGTAACAATATGGTAAATAATTTGGTAAGGAGGATACTAAATAACAAATTTTAACTTACCCGAAAATAACTTTTTTATGTCAAAGCTACCATTTAAAGCTCTTTCCACGTCGGGTACCAGGGCTATAACTTTCTCAACATTTTCTAGAAAGAATCAACAAACAAGTCATTTTATTAGTTGCTTGTAATGCAAACAAAATTTATGTGCTATTAATAGAACATCTCGCCTAAAAAATTTGTATTAAAGTTTCTCAATTTTTTGAGTGATTTCCAGACAAATTTTTTAGACAAGTCGCTTGTCTTTGACAAAATCAAAATACAGATTATTTTTGAAATTTTTTAAATGGTTACATGTAATTTTATCCATTATATCTTACAGGGGTTGTTTTTTCTTTATAGAGGCATAACACTTTAAGTTGACAACACTCTTAACTGGCGGCCACAAGCATTAAACACATTCGAGACAGCGGGCTACCGAGTACAAAGGCTGAAAACTAATATACGCGCTTTCTTACGAAAATAAATATAATGACGACAGCACAGCAACACGATAACACGACCACCGTTGCAGTTGTTGCCAAATTCGTTTTATTTCTATTTTTGTTGACCACAAAAGCTTTGTTAGTGATGTCAATGTCAAATAAATTAGCACTTTGAAAAAAATTCACAAACTGCATTCATAAAAAAGTTCAACAGTTTTCGAAATCATTTTTAGGTAAAATAAGATATAACTGTATTCATACAAGAATTTTATGTTAAAGTGTTGTGTTTAGCTCTTTTTTAAGTCAACACTTTATAAACTGATTGTACCAATTTTTAAGACAAGTTTAAGGATGTTTATGTTCTTAGATATATTTTATATATTGAGAAAAGTCTTATTTAAGTCTAAAAATTTATTTATTAATCATAGAAAATGTATGCTACAATAGTGATGTTTAAAGAACGAAACAATAAAAAAAGGCCTCGTTTTTCATATTTTTCTATGCGTAAAGAAGGTAACACACGATATGTTTTTAGCAAAGTAGACGTCATTTTTCTCAATGTTAAATGCTTACATGTCGTCTGTTACCTCAAAAACATTGTTTATGTAAAAGACATGAGCAAAGTCGTCTGACAAAATTTCAAATAGAGTGTGTTCTATTTTATTATGTTTAATTATCTTGCAAACAATTCAGTGGTTGATTTTGGGCGGTACGTTTGTGAGCGAATTATAATTTTGACAGACATGAAAAAATACATGAAGAACTACATATTAAAAAAAACAGACGCAAAAATATATCGTCTGTGGGTGCCTAAAGCAAACACAATCAAAGCAAACTTTTTCGACTTACAATTTTTTGTTTGTTATTAAATTGAAACACTAGATGGAGTTAACATTTATTTATTTATTTTAGCATTGATTTTCATAGAAAAAAACAATACCAAATATATGTTTACATATAATAGTCATATGAACTAATAATCTTTTTGAATGTAACACTTTGGGTAACTACGGGTATGTGTAGAAAATAAACAATCAATTTGGTCAACCAGCGTCTGGTTTTAATATTTTTATTATTTGTTTTTATAATAAATGCAACCTTGATCCAATGAATGAAACAAATTTCTAAAAGTCTTATAGGATATTATAATGCATTCATTTGTCATTTGTCATTTCTCATTTTTATAATGCATTCACACTTGTACGTATTATTTCAATTATTGACAAGTCGTGACACAAGGTCAATTAATTAATTCAAATTTTTAACAATACTTATCAGAAAATACAAAGTGTGAAGTGCCCTTAAATAAATATAATAGCGAAAGGCTAAAAATTCAGTTTGGTAAATTCTTGTGTCTTTTCTAAACAGCTTTAGAAACAGCCAAAAATGCATTATGCAGCTGTTTATACTTTAAAAGTTTAAATTTCAATTGTGGATTTTGGTTGTGATTTGCAACTATTTAATTGTTATATACAAGTTAAGAAACGATATCATCATTCATTAAAAAATAAAAAGCAAATTCTTTCCCACAAAATCTTGCTGACGTTCAGTCTGCTTAATATAAAGGGTTTAATGTTTCAACGTGCGAACTATTAACAAATTAATTTCACAACAGCCAAAAATCCTCATATTACAATAAAATAGCAACTATCACACTTTTTGCTAAACAATTAGATAATATATATTATAAGAAGCATTTTTGTAATTAGTGCTAAGTTAGCTCTAGAACAAACAAGTTGACAAATGTCAACAAAATAAAATAAATTTTTTTTAATAAAATTTTGGATTAAAAATTTAATTGGCGCCCAACGTGGGGCTAGCCAAGGTGACATATCCTGAAAAAACAAAGTAAGGATCCGCGGCTAGCGAATAAAATTAAAAAATAAGTATCCCAGTGAGAAGGGAGAAAAAAAACACAACAACTTTAAAAATAAGTAAGAAGTATCCCAGTGAGAAGGGAGAAAAAAAACACAACAACATTAAAATAAGTAAGCAGTACCCCAGTGAGAAGGAAAAAAAAAAAAAAAACAACAACATTAAAAATAAGTGAGAAGGGAGAAAAAAAACACAACAACATAAAAAAAAAAGTAAGAAGTACCCCAGTGAGAAAGGAGAAAACTAAAATATTAAAAAAAAAATAGGGAACAAGTACCCCATTAAAAGTGATTATCGTGTAAAAAATTGAAAAAAAAAAAACAAAAACAAAATTTTGAACAAAAATTTAAGCTATCAGACAAGAAGTCCAACTCCAACCACAATTGATGACAACAGCCTCAATCAACAATTTCAACAACACGGAAGACAACATTTCCCTCAGTCAACAACCAACTTTTTAAGTAAGTTAAGCTAGTTAATTATTGTATGTAATAAAAAAAAAACAAGTGCCAAAAAATAACATAAACACGTATTTAGAATAGAAGCAAAATTACTTTTCTTTTATTGTGCTTATAAAGCGATCCATTAAGACAAAGAGATTGCACTGTTTTCAAAAAAATATACAATAGGAGACTAAACATCCTTAATGCCGGACGAAACAATCGACGAGTTGACAGACAGATTAACTAGGTCACTTACTATGGCCCAAAGCTCAGCAACAGGATCAGGTGCATCGAGCCTGACTGAATTACAAAAGAGGCAGATAAAAGAATTAATTAGGGAAACAATCGAAACAGGTCCCTTGAATAGGAGATTAGATGAAATCAATAGGAATTTACAACAGCTAAGTGGAGTTAATATAGTTGAAGAATACAGAGCGCAAAATATCGATGAAAGTATAAATTGCGATGAATCATTGGAGGTCATTAAATCATTGCCGGTATTCAATGGCAAAACCTCATATGTAAGTTGGCGCGAAGCTGCCAACAATTCAATAGGTCTTTCTAATAGAGGCAGTCGTAGATATTACGCCGCTCTCACAATTTTAAGGAATAAAATAGTTGATGAAGCGAACGATATTCTTACCAATCATGGTACAGTGCTAAATCTGGAGGCCATACTAAGCCGTCTCGATTTCGCCTATTCGGATAAAAGACCAATTCACATTATTGAGCAGGAAATAAGTATAATGAGGCAAGGCTCATTAACAATTCTTGACTATTATAATAAAGTCAACGAGAAACTCACTGCTCTGATTAACAAAACTATTATGACTCACGGGTCAAATTCAGAACTAACTAACGAACTTAATAGGAAAAACCGACAACACGCATTACGAATTTTTATCACAGGATTAAATGCCCCCTTGGCAAACATGTTATTCTCATTGGCCCCAACTGATCTTCCAAACGCTCTTGCGAAGGCTCAAGAACTAGAATCCAATAATATAAGGGCTAATTTTGCCCTACAGTTTAATAGAAATTCCCAAAACTCTAACCAAAAACCACAAAACACATTGCGTTTTCCTCATCGAAATGAAGGAAATTTTCCAAGGAATAATTTTTTCCAAAACAGAAATAGCCTACCAAAACCAGTACCTATGGAGTTAGGCAGTTCAGCAAACATTGTGCAAAGGACACAACCACTAAATAATGGATATAATTTTAGAACAGCTGCGCATACTAATTTTGCAAATGCAAATTTTGCAAATAGAAATCCAAACAATTTTCAAATTTATGAACGGAATCAATATCCCCAAGGTATTAAACGCCAACAACAAAGCGGTCAAAACAGTTACCAACCGCATCATAAGGCTCAGAGAATAAACAATCTAAATGAGGATGCTTTTTTAGAAACAGCACCGGTTTGCCCTACATCATTAAAAGAGGAACATCCGGAAGAGTCTATACAATATTAATTGACAGTGGCGCTACTAGCTGTTATTGTAGACCAAATGTCCTAAAAAATAGAAAACAATTAGTTATAAGCAAAAGGGTGAAAACTATAAACGGGTTCACTATTATTGATCACTTTAGTGAAGCACAAATATTCGGAATAAAAGAAAGATTTTACGAGATCTCCAATCTTGAAGCAGATATTTTATTAGGTTACAATTTTATGAAAAAGGCAAACATTATATTAGATTTTGAAAAAGGAACGCTCTCAAGTGGAAAGCATAGCGAACAATTTTTAAATTTTAATAAAAAAGGAAAAATAGAAGACATTAGAGAAAATGAATCTGAAGATAGTGAAGATATTGAAAAAATTAATTATATTAAACAAAATAATGAAATTGAATATTTAAGGCAAAAAATAATTGGAGAAATTATGAAACTCCATTCGCGCATTAATATGCGATTACCTTTTAGAACAGATGTGAGAGCAGAAATAAACACAATTGCTGGAACTCCTATATGGAGTAAGCAATATCCTTATCCCATGTCTGTTAATACGTTCGTGAACAGTGAAGTAAAAAAATTATTGGACAACGGTATTATTCGTCCAAGTAGAAGTCCCTACAATTCACCAATTTGGATTGTACCAAAAAAAGGAACAAATGAAGACGGATCCTCGAAGTTGAGGATGGTAATCGATTATAAAAAATTAAATGATCAAACTATAGCAGTGAATTATCCCATTCCAGACTGCAGTGTAATATTATCAAATCTGGGAAAAGCTAAGTACTTTTCCACAATTGACTTAGAATCTGGCTTCCATCAAATATTGATGAAAGAATCAGACATAAGTAAAACAGCTTTTTCCGTGAATAACGGAAAGTATGAATTTTTAAGGATGCCTTTCGGGCTAAAAAATGCTCCAGGTATATTCCAGGCTGCGATGGACGATATCCTGAGAGATTACATCGGAAAATTTTGTCATGTCTATATAGACGACATTATTGTGTTCTCGACTTCATTAGAAGAACACAACAATCACCTTTTTAAAATAATAGAAACCCTTAAAGAAACAAACATGAAAATCTCATTAGAAAAATCAGAATTTTATAAAAACGAAGTTGAATTTTTAGGTTATATTGTAGGATATAATGTGATTAAAACAGATCCCAAAAAAATTGAAACTATACAAAATTATCCTTTACCGGTTACCTTGCGACAACTTAGAAGTTTTTTAGGAATGTCAGGATATTATAGAAAATTTATAAAAAATTATGCCTTAGTTACAAAGCCACTAACAACTTACCTATCAGGAGAAAATGGTAGGATATCACAAAACATGTCAAAGAAAACTAATATTGAATTAAATAAAGAAGCTATTGGAGCGTTCAAGAAAGTAAAGGCGTTGTTAATAGACCAAGTTGAGTTGGTACAACCAGATTTTAACAGCAAGTTTATTTTAACAACTGATGCATCGAATGTAGCCATAGGAGCTATACTGAGCCAAAATGGGAAACCTATAACTTTCATTTCAAAAACTTTAAATTCCACTGAAAGAAATTACGCGACAAACGAAAAAGAATTATACGCTATCGTGTGGGCGTTGAAAACACTTAGGAATTATTTATATGGCGTAAAAAATTTAGAGATCCACACTGATCATCAGCCGTTAACATTTGCTGTTTCGACCAGAAACCCAAATGCAAAAATGAAAAGATGGCATGCCTTTATTGAAGAATTTGCCCCAAAAATTATTTACAAACCAGGCACAGAAAACGTTGTTGCCGATGCACTTTCCAGACAAATTTTAAACCAGATTTCGGATAATGACAGTATCCATAGTACACAGCACTCAATAGAAAGTAGCGATAGTTTTAATATTTCTGAAACTAATAAACCTCTTAACGAGTTTAAGCAACAAATACTTTTATCAAAAAATAGATTTACAATTCATGAATCTATTAACGTATTTGATAAAACTCGTCATATAATAGAATTTGACACAAGAGAAAATCTCTTGATTATTCTCAAAGAATTCCTAAACCCAAATTTAGTTACAGCTATACATTGCACACCAGAGGATCTATATGAATTCAAAGAAACAGTTAGAAATATATTCACCAATAAATTTTTATTCACCAAAATTTTTGCAAACGACATTACTAATATTGATGACCAAAAATGTATTGTAAAAGAAACACACATTCGTGCTCACAGGAATTTTAAAGAAAATTATAAACAGATTTACAGACAGTACTATTGGCCAAAAATGATAGATAACTTTAAAGAACTTATAAGACACTGTGAAATTTGTAACAAAGCTAAGTACAATAGGCATCCGCAAAAAGTAAAAATTGGAGAGGCTCCAATTCCTAACAAAGAGGGGGAGTGCCTTAACATTGACATATTTTATGCTCAAAACCTTAAGTTCATAACCTGCATCGACGCATACTCAAAATTTCTGGTTATTAAATCCATAGAAGATAAAACCAATTTAGGAGAAAAAATATTAGACATATTGCAGAGTTTCCCTGATGCAAAGAAACTCACTCTCGATAACGAACCTGGCTTTACGTCACCTCAGTTCAAAACACTAATGCAACGACTAAGAATAGAACTTTACTATTGTACTCCTCGCCACAGTACAACCAATGGACAAGTCGAAAGAGTCCATTCTACCATTATAGAAATAGCAAGATGCCTTAAGCAAGAATATCATTTAATTGACGATACAGAGGCCTTCTACAGAGCGGCCCAGCAATATAACAATACAATACATTCTGTAATAGAAAATAAACCAATAGACATATTCTTCAATAAAATCTCACATAACCTTCAAAACAGATTAAAGAAAGCACAGGAAAAAGCTATTCAAAGAAGTAACTCAAACGGCGTTAAAATATATCAACCCGGTGATGTTGTATATGAAAAAATAATTGGACAACGTAACAAGCTGTCACTTAGATTTAAGAAACAAAAAGTTCAAGAGGACTTAGGTAATAAGATCAGAATACAGTCTCGTAATAGAATCATTCATAAAGATAATATTAAGACCTGATTTCTTGCTACAATAATTTTTCGCTTACTCTCCTTGCAGAAAATGATTTTTACAACTTTTATACTCCTTTCGTTCTTTGCTACATGTCAGCTAGAGGTACAAATACTGGACTACACCAATTCACAATTAATTTCAGTTCACTTAGGACAAACTAGACTGCAGAACGGTAATTTTAAACTAATTCACGTACTGAACTTGACGGATTACGAACAGATAACTCACAACTTAAACATTGAAATCAGTAAAAAATTATTAAAAAATAGTACAAACCTACCATTCATTCTGCATGATATAAACGAAATAAGAAACCTTTTAAAAAGAATAAAACCAAGACATAAACGTTCAATAAATGCCATAGGAACAATATGGAAATGGATAGCAGGTACTCCAGACCATGAGGATCACCAAATTGTAGTAAACAAAATGAACGGACTTCTTACTAACAATGAACGACAGAGAATAATTAATAGAGACTCTATTGAAAGAATTAATGAACTGACAAATACCGCTAACCAAATTTTGAAAACAGTTTAATCCCTTGAGCATGTTCATAAAACAATAGAAGACACCATTATAAATAAGCTAAGAATTATTAGAGACGAATTGTTGAACATCGAATACGCCTTACAATGGGCAAGAGTAGGAGTTATTAACTCTTTTATACTTTCAGGAAATGAAATTTTTGAAGCAAAAACATTTCTAGACAATGAAAACTTTCCATATAATAATCTTGAGGAAGCCTTAGGATTTGCTTCCATTAGAATAGCAACAGACGAATCAATGATACTATATATTGTAAATTTACCAGCTATAGGCAAAGATATTTGTGAAAAAATACTTATTAAACCAGTTAAAAAACACCAAACAATTGTAAAAATTAATTCAGAAGAAATAATTAAATGTAATAATAAAATTTATGAAATTAAAAGCAATTGTAATCAATTTAATGATTTGTCTATTTGTAATAAAAATAATTTATTAGATATAAGTGAAACAAATTGTATACCACCGCTTTTGAATAGCAAAAAGCATGATTGCATAATAATAAATAATCAACACGTACCATCAGTACAAGAACTTTCTAAAGGAATATTATTTTTAAATCAATTCAAAGGATTTTTGGAAGTATCGGGAAACAAATCTTATCAATTATCTGGAACTTATATAATAAATTTTCATAATGACACAATCACTGTAGAAAATAAAACTTTTATATCAAGAGAATTAACAACATTAAATCCTCTTCCAGCTGTTTTACAGCTTTCCAATATTAATTCTACTACCCAAGAGGTCCTTTCACTTGAAATGGTGAAAGAACTACAAACAACCAATATCGACGAGATCGACTTAATATCAACAAAAGGAAACATTATGTTCTCACTAAATTTATTCCTAACTGCAATTTCAATTTTCAGTTTCATTATCATATTTTTCAAATTTAAAAACAAAAAGCAAAATACAGATCTCAATGTAACAGCAATAATTAACGAAACGTGTAAACCAGAGAGTTCAGCTCCCGAAGAATTACCTCCTGTCAATCCAAGACGAGAATTTCGAAGTTTTAATGACCTTCCAGTTTTTTAACAATCGGGACGATTGGTTTTACGAGGGGAGGAGTTAAGAAACGATATCATCATTCATTAAAAAATAAAAAGCAAATTCTTTCCCACAAAATCTTGCTGACGTTCAGTCTGCTTAATATAAAGGGTTTAATGTTTCAACGTGCGAACTATTAACAAATTAATTTCACAACAGCCAAAAATCCTCATATTACAATAAAATAGCAACTATCACACTTTTTGCTAAACAATTAGATAATATATATTATAAGAAGCATTTTTGTAATTAGTGCTAAGTTAGCTCTAGAACAAACAAGTTGACAAATGTCAACAAAATAAAATAAATTTTTTTTAATAAAATTTTGGATTAAAAATTTAATTTACATGTGTATATGTATGTACTCGTATTATTACATCGAATACTAAATAGCTCCCACAATTTTAGCAGTAACTACTATAGAATTTCTAAATTTCTCTCAGCCATTTTGATAATTTTTTGTAATATTATATGATGGTATCATTCGTCTGGCTCAAGTACAATCCTGGCTTTAGCCAAGAAATATTTTTATTTTTAATTATATCAATAATTGCCGCGATCAATAACTCTTGATCAAGTAAGACAGGAAAAAATAACTGAATACACTAAAGCAGGGGGACAACTAGCTGTTTCGCAGTCGCTATACTGCTCATCAGCACCCTCTAGGATTCGAACTCAGTACCTTGTGAACATGATGTATTTTCAATATTAATTATCATTAACCTTTGTTTTATTCTATTTAAAACTCTATATCTCTATTAAAACGCCCTATTCGTGGAGGACTACTACTTAATTCAGTTCCACAATTTTTAATCGGCAAACGAATTCAATGTGTTATTACATGCAACTTATTAAGTAAGGGCTTATAAGTAGCTAGCTTCCCTAATAATTTTTTTGTAATGGCATTTTGAAATAGTTATTCGCAAGTGAGAAAGGTTAGTACTTGTTAAAATAATTAAAGGAAGTTGCCACCATAATGCACGATGGTAATTAGAAATCACATATTGACACTTCTGTGTTTGAGTGTTTGACACATTCAACTGTGAAGAGGTACACAATTGAGCAGCCCGTTAAGATTGTTAAATCCAAATGTGACCAAAATCCCAAATTGCAGCAAACTTGGCCTGTAAGGAAATTTGAAAGCATGCTGTGCATGCTCGCTTAGTTGGTTCTCCGGAAAACATTGCTATTATTCGTGATGGTGTGGCAGAAAAGTCCTCAACTTCGACTCGGTCTTCCCAACAATAATGAGATGATGCATTTCTTGTGGCCACAAATTGAGTACATGGACCTAGATGATATGTGGTTATAACAGGATGGTGCCACTTGCAACACACTGCAAACGAAACACGGGTTACTTTGTGACGGAAATTCAAAGACTTTGTTATCTCACGTCTTGGCGGAGTTAATTAGTCGTTAATATCATCCAATTTAACACAGTTGGACTTCTTTCTTTGGGGGTATTTAAATAAAAATATGTACATCATATAATTCTATATCTAAAGGATGAGATATTTCGGCACATCACTTGTGTCTTATGTCTCATAATCATTGAAAATGAAGACCATCCGATAGAGGTCTGCTTCCAAATTCATGGTGAGCATTTGGCCGATATTTTGCATTAAACATAATAGTCATAAGTCCTTCTATCATAACAAAAATACCCACTAAGAAATTTCTTTGACAACTCTTTAGGTTGTACAGGCCAGTTTCATGAAACCAGCCCACTTGGGTCCTTTTGGTCCCGTTGTGTTGTCGACAACTCTTTGGTTTAGTTACAATTAACATCGTGCTTTACTTAAAATGATAAAAAAGTGAAAAGTATGTTTATCGTTATTTTAACTTTTGATCAGGTAGAATCAGATAGTTTTTAATACTACCGTTTTTAGAAGCTATGAAAAGGATCGTTTTTGATCATTTTTATAGAGCATTTTTTAATGATTGCTTTTTGAAAAGCCCACTACGAGTATTATATAAAGTACAATTACAATTAACTAATAACCCAAACTGTCTTCCAAAAGCTAAAGACAACTGATATTTACTTTTTTTTTATTATACATGAATGTATTTATTTCCATATTAATGTAATTTCACAGTAATATTTTTATGTCTCAACGCCAAATGGCTTTATAGAGGCTTAAAGACAACTAGGTACAATTTCGTAAAAAAACTCAATACATGTTTACAGTGTGCTATAAAAAATTGCACAAAATTACTCAGAAACTGAACACAAAAAAAAAGAATTGATTAATTCTCATATGCAAGAAGTAAACTTACATTTTCAAGCAAATAATCTTTTAATTTATTTTTAAAGGTTGATAATACCGGAATAATTTTTTAAACCTTCTGTTAGTATGTTATATTCACTTAGACCGGCAAATTTAATGCGTTGCTTAGTTAGCTCAAGGCGACACCGCACAATGTTCAGGTCTCTTGACTGTCTACTATTCATCCAGGAAGTTGATATGTTCTGTTGAAATGACACAGAATGCGAACCGATTCTATTTACACATTTGAAAACATATAGAAGCAGTTGGCATTTAAAATTGGATTTGGATGCATAAATTATTGGAGGGTGCAAGTGAACTAGGGAGTGATACAGTAACAGTTTTGTTCTAGTAGGTAATTTGTTTCTAAATTTATAAAGCACACCAATTCAGGAAGAAATTTTTGCCTTCACACAATATTATGACTTAATTTAATGCCAAGATATTTTACATTTTCAGATTCGCAAATTGTATTTGCATTAATGTGTATTTCCATAAATTCCTGTCTTCTATAAACATACGGCTTAAATCTGATAATGTTTGTTTTTTAGCATTCAACATCAATTTATTCAGCCTTAGAAACTCTGACAAGACCACAGCATCATGTTTAATTGGCGTTTGTAGAACTTTTTCATATTTATATTTATAAAGAATGCATATATCATCTGCGTACATAAAAAATTTTCCATCGGATCATCGATATAAAAATTAATTAAAAGTGGTTCTAACACACTTCCTTGGGAAACCCCTGACAGTACAGTTAACTTTTCACTACTTGTATTATTTACACAGTACAGTTAACTTTTCACTACTTGCATTATTTATTGTCACAAATTGCATCCTACCCCTCAAATAATCCTTAATCAAAGCAAGAGAATTTTGTTGCAATCCTGTAAACCGAAGTTTTTGGCATAAAATATCAGCTCCACATAATCAAATGCTTTTGACAAAACAAAGAAAACACCCGCAGCTCCTTTATAACCATCATCCAGTGCATTCCAAATATGTATATTCAATCACATTTAAAACTGCTTTTTCTGTTCCAGAACATTTTGTAAAGCCATATTGCCGTCCAAATAAACTATTACTTATTTTTAAATATTTCCCAAACGATTAAAATATGTTCATCACCTTGTTTTACTTTTTTTAAACTAATCGTTTTAAAAATTGATTTCTATTGTATCACATGCCTTGACATGACTTTGCAATAGAAGTTTAAGCCGCGTTTAAAACTAAAATAAGAAAATTAAAAATAAATTTAAGTATTTGAGACTTACTTGTTATATCATCAAAGTGACTGTTTGTAACTAAAGTTGTGACGGCACTTATAAAGTTTGCTTTTTCCGGCAATTCGACCAGAGCTTCAAACATGCGATTTTCGTTAATAAATATTTGCACGATATCAATAATCGGTTTCATGCTGTAAGAATAAAATAATAGATTCCAGCAAAAAGTTTATAAACATGTCAAATTAAAGAAGATCTTTTAAAATTTGCTAACAACATATATTTATTTTTAATATTTCGATAACAATTTGTTATCAGAGTCAGGAAAATTAATATATTATTAAAAAATTTTCAATTTGAAAAATTATTGTCAAAAAATTCTTATATACAAAAAATCCAAGGTAACTTTAATATGGTAGTGGTATAAGCGCAGCTGTTTTTCGTTTCCTTTGCGTAAATTTGTCAAAAACATGCTTTTTCAAACAAAATTTTGACAACTGTTCGTAAATTCTACCAACAAAATACATGGTGATGTTTGTTGGTGTTGCATTTATTGTAATTTTGCCACTGCCTATTAAAGCTGCCAAGAAAAATTATTAAATCATACACAAAGAAAACTTCTTAACAATATTATCGAATTGAAAACTTAAAATTGAAAACTTAAAAAATATCTATTTAATTTACTGACAGAAAATTTTTGGGTTAAGGCTAATATTGAGTTCATTATTTCGTGCGAAATTCTTTCAAATTGCATACAAAAGTGTGTGTATGAAATATTTGCGAAATAAGTTTAGACATGTAGTGCTGAGTTTTTAAAGCGAAAAACACACAAAATGTATCTGCAACATGTTTTAATTTAAAACTGTTTCTGGGACTATTTGTTTTTTCAGCTGCGAAATAACATAAGCAAAGCTTTTTTCGCACGAAGTATAAACATATATACTTAAAATTAAAAAAGAAACATGAAGAAGAGAAAAAATAGACAACACTGAGTACATCTCAATTTTTCCGTACGAAGTAAGTAGTGTTGCTGAAACATTTTCGCACATTCAATCTCAATACTAGGCTTTATTAAAAAATTCAAAAAAGGAAATAATATTAATAACAATAATAACAAACATAAAAACCAAAATAACCTAATTCTGCAACCAGCACATGTTCTGCTACATGTTGTTTCTCAACTAACAAAACAAATGTTGTTTACAGAATAAAGCTAAGTACTCTGTTAAAATCTGCAAAAAATCTTGAGCAACATTTCATTCGGAAAATATGACATTTAAAAAGTGGTGCCTATTTCGCGTTTTAGGCAAATTTCACGGTTTTCTGGGTTTTAGGTATACCACATTGTTCAGCTGTTGTTTGAAATTTCGCGCAAAATAAGTACCACTCATATTATTTCACAATTACAAACAATGGTACCAGAAACATTTCATAAGTTTTTCACAAATTGAACAGAGTACCACTTCAGCAACATTATTTCAAAGATATTTCACACAAGTTTTTTTTTTTATATAGAGTTTTGACAGCATTTCGCACGAAATGACGAACACAGTACTTAGCTTAACATGAAAAAAATTATTAAGATATTTAGAAAAAAAACAAAAAACGATCAAATAATTAAATATCAAATATTTGCTAAGAACATTAATTAGCGCGTCCAGCTACTTTTTCAATAAAGTTTATCTACAGATTTTATTGTAAATAAAAATAATAAATCAAATTTACACAAATCAAAAAATATACATATACAGTACTTTTTAAGCTGCCAAGCTGTCTATCAGCGTTATCAAACGTTTTCAGGGCATTTTAAAATTTTTTGTGCGCAAAATCTTTAGTCAGAGTGTAGTGCACTTTTTTAAAGTTTTTGGAGCATTTTCTAGCTTTCGGTGGCACCATACCAATATCAAAAAACCTTTCAGTTCCAGTATAAGAAAAAACTTTTTAGTAACTTTTTAGTTCAGTAACACATTCAACATCATTTCATTCAAATGTGCAAAATGTGTACATATAATTTTATAGAGCACAATAAGACCACGGAACAGTGATATGCAAAATACATCAAATTATATGCATAAAGTAAAACAATCTTACAGCGCAACCTAAATTAGGACGTAAAGTGCAACGTAATTAAATTCTCTGATTTTACGCTGTAGAGAGTAACTTTTTTCCTGCATTTCATTTGACGTTTCTCAATTTCAGACTAACTGAATCTGAACCATGGAAATATACACAATCGAGCAACTCGTTAATGGTATTCAGGCTTATTATAAAAATGGGCGTTCACATCAAAATGCATATCGTGCACTTCGGGATTTTTTCAGTCAATATAATCGTTCAAGTGTGCGTGGAATCGGAAAAATCGTGCAAAAATTTGAGCAAACCAGATCAGTTGTGAAAAGATTTACATCAGCGCCTGCCTTACGGCCTTATCTGATGATGGAACAGTTCCACGGAGTGAATTACTCACGATTCACCAGCTCCCCCGTATGTTTGACTAGGCTCATACAGGTAGCAATTATTGCCATATGTTTGTAGCCATATGAGCAACTTCTCGTTGAGGAGTTTGGGCCTTCTAATCCCTACTGTATGCAATTTATCATCAATCAATGGAAGACAAGGCTCAATGAGTTGGTAGGTCGAAGCCCACTAGCAGCATCCGCCCTTAAACCAACTCACCCGTCAACCATCACCACTGGATCCTGACAGTACAGGTATCTGATGTAAAGGAGGTTATTATTCCCCGAAAAAAGCCACACACCAAACAATTGTCAAGGATACTAACACCCCCATACTGCACTTTAGGTTTCAACCACAGTCAGAAAGTTGCAGTCAAGGTAGGCAACTCAACCATGATCAGCCCGGGTTGAACTGCAAGCAGAATCACCCGGGGGCCATGCTGATCCCCGTTCTGCCAATTTAAACCTTACTTTTCTCTCATATACGTATGTACATATGCAATGTAAATTGTAAGAAATAAAAGCTAGAGAAAGCTCAAGAGCTACGCGAAAAGTTTTTCTGCGTGAACATAAAAGCAAGTTCAAAAGAAAATTGTGAAATAGTTTGGCAATTATAATCGCCCTGTCTGATCTTACTCTAATATATAGAATATCAACTGAAACAAAAAAAGAATAACATAGAGAGAACGAAAGAAATTTGAACGAAAGTTATACAAATTGAACGGAACGCTGTTGATCGAAAACTGGTCAGTTTAATAATCGGCTCACTTCGTTCACTGAAATGATCTGTTCAATTTAACCCATTCGTTCATGAACGACACAGCTCTAATATTTTGATTGCTACACATATCAGTAGCTAATAAAGTAGATAAGAATAAACTCAATTGTAAATCAGATTAACATTTAATTTAACACCTCAAAGGCAATATTAAAAAAAGAAAATAAAAAAAAACCGAAATCACCTTATCATCATATATTTATTATATTTTGTTCCTTTTGAAGAATGTTCATGCCAATTTCAACTGCAACAATTATTCAAAATTTGGAATTTAAAATTAATTGCGAAATCGGGAAAATTATTGTTGAAAAACAAAAAATCCCAAAAAATTTATATATAAAAAACATATTAGCCCTATTCACAATAATGTGCAAATGACCCTGCATCATTGTATTTACAAAATTTATAAATATATTATATTTGCAATTGCAGAAATACTCGTATGCAATCTCAAATGCGCAAGGTTGTGAGCCGCACTGTTATTAATTAGCATGTTGAAAGGGAAAAATACTAAATCTGTGACTTTCTAACGAGACAACGAAATTTTGTGTCGATAACCCCTCAGAGACAATGATATATGATTATATTAACGATGTACTCGTAATCGTTTTCTGCCATCGACGATAGCAACAAATTAACCAGTATAAAGAACTGGGCTTATCAAACGCAAAATGGTGGTTTAATGGCCCCAAGGCTTATTAAACAAATAACCAAATTATAACCTAGGCAGCATAATCGCTTGTTCTACGAGTACATTAATACAACTACCACAGAGATGAAGAGTTTTTTCTTGATTGACCCAAAATCGAGTCATATACATATAAGTATATACAAATGCGTACGTATAAAATTAATGAGGGCTTTTCTTAATTGATTTTTGTGGTTACGAACAGCGCTGTCAACTTTGAAATTTCAAAACGCACCAAAATGGAGAAAAAACGCACCGAGTTTGTAATTTTGTCCTTTTATATTTAAAAACCTATTTTATATAAAGTTGTTTGATTTATTTGACCTTAATGAGTTTTGTTTTTTTATTTATTTTCAGGCTCTAGGTCTGTGTATTTTAAATAAAACTCTTTTTTGTTCTATTTAATATTGGTTTTTTTATTTCCGATATTTCGAGTACCTTTGGTACTCTTCTTCAGGAACTAACAAAAAATACAAACAATTGTAAAAAGATTACGTTAACATTAAAAATGAAAATATAAATAATTTTATCACAAATAAATTTTTATAAAAATGGGAAATAATTATTACATTAAATGTTTGCCTTACTTTTAGTAAAGTCGTCCGTCTTATTGTATTAAATGTTAATCGTTTACTAATGCTATATGCATGCTGTCAGTAAATATCTGTAGGTTTGCGCGCAATTCTCAGTGTCTGTTTTGTAATTCAGTCTAATGTTCGCGGGAGTATTTATAATATGTAACATTTCTATAATAAATCTTTTTTTATAGTTGTTTTCTTGTTGTAATATACTTGTCCTGTTAATATTGGGAGAGTGATTGTATTTTGCACAATGGGCCGCTAGCGCTGTTTTTTGCTCAGTTTTTCCCTTACAATTTTTATAATCAGATTTGTGTGCCGATAATCTTGTCTTTAATTTTGTTTTAGTTGTTCCAACATAAATTTTGTCACATATGTTGGACCCGTGTAATGGGTCCAACATATGTGACAAATATTAAATAGAACAAAAAAGAGTTTTATTTAAAATACACAGACCTAGAGCCTGAAAATAAATAAAAAAACAAAACCTATTTTATATTTAAAGAAGTACAATAGTTTTATATTAAAAACACGATACTGAAACAGTTTTTTAAGCGACTATTATACGATTAAACTGGGTCTGGTAGCACCGCCTGATGGCATGCCATCAAATTCGTTCAATAGCTAGAATTCGTGTTTGTCAAACTTGACCGTTAGTTTTATTAAGATAATGTTATCTTTACAATAATTATAACAATATTTTATCAAATTTATTATTCAGCAATGTTATTTAATTATATTCGCTGTCGACCGAAATCAGCTGTTACTTTTACTGCCTATTATCAGGGAATCAAAATACCTGCTTACCGTTGTCAATATTATATTTCAGGAGCATACAACCATTATTGTCGAAAGAATTTACGTTTATCGGATCATTAAAAGTTACAACATCATACTACAAGCGTTCAAATTCAGTTAATAGCAATTCTATCAAACACAGTGTAAGCGGTGTCTTTAAAGGAATTTATTAAAATATACGAAATTTGCCAGAATTATAACAAATAAAAGATGAAGTTTACCGTAATCAATATTTAATGCAAACTTTTTGGAAAAACTTTATAATTTATTTAATAATTTTACTATAATCGATATTTAATGCAAACGTTTTTGGAAAAATTTTATAATTTAATTAATAATTTGGTAGTTTCTCAATTACCAAAACCGTATCGAATTTCTCTGTTCAGAGATTGCATTTATTGCAGCAAATTTTATAAAACGAAATTTTTCGTTTTCTTTCGAGAGTGTATATAATCCCCATTATTCCAAGAGGCGTCATCGTAGTCCCATGAAAGGGATGTAAAAATTTTTCAATTATTTACTCGTTGCCAATAGCGATTGAAGGCTGTAGATAATCTCTACCCACAGCTTAAGTCTATGAAATATCAAAGATCTATCAAAGAATAGATAATTGCTATCGAGGACGCGTGTACAATCAAGGGTTTTTTGATGTGACGAAGATGACGCCTCCTGTAATATGAGGGAATATACATCAGCAAGACAGCCTTACTTTGTGCGTTTCCACGCAAAATGAAATGTAAACAATTTGGACACTTGATTAAAGTTTGTTCTTGCATTAAAACAAACAGTTGAGCGTAATTTGATTTTGTGCCACCGAAGTTTAAAAACGCACCGAAATTTAAAAAAAAACCGCACTCCGCACCGACTTAGGAATTTTTCGCACAAATAATTTTAAAAAGCACCAAAAACGGTGCGAAACGTACCGAGTTGACAACGCTGGTTACGAATTTTTTAAATATATACAAGGTGGCGCAATATTAATCGTCTAATTACGTTTTTTTGTGTTCGCTATATCGTAATTTCCATAACCTTCCACAATATTTCTGTTGATAACTGTTCAAATTCCTGTCAAGTATTTTTCTTTGAGAAACGTATTTATTACAAATGATTCAGAGAATAATACAGCGGAATTACCACCATATGTTGTTAGACCTCAGTGTCTTTGAGATTTAATTTTCAAGATGTCGAAAACGTTATCGGTGATACAAACCCCAGGAAAGCTCCAGGCATTGATCAAATTGCTGGTAAAATGCTTGAACAGTTACCTCGTGTAGCTAGAAGAGTTCTATTTTTTATTTTTAACGCCATTTTACGCCTTGAGTATTATCCTGCAGAGTGGAAGGTCTCAATGATTACTATGATACCCAAGCCAGGGAAGGATCTGACTATGGTAGAATCCTATAGACCAATAAGTCTTTTACCAACAATTTCAAAACTATTCGAAAAATTGTTAATGGCGAAGTTGAGTCCAATATTGAACAATGTGGGATGCATCCCTGATCATCAATGTGGCTTTTGGGCTAAACATAGCACCATAGAACAAACGCACAGACTAGTCAATGTCATAAGACAAACCTTTGAGGAGAAGAAGTATTGCTCAGCTCTCTTCATTGATATTTCTCAAGCTTTTGATAAAGTGTGGCACGACGGCTTGATGCACAAAATAAAGCTAAACTTGCCTGCAAATACACACAAGCTTCTGGAAAGCTACTTATATGGGCGGAAATTTGGCATCAGAGAAGGTGATTTTATAAGCCCAACTTAACCTATCGAGGCAGGAGTTCCCCAAGGTAGCATACTTGGGCCTACTTTATATTTGATTTACGCCTCTGACATGCCAACGACATCTGGAATCCACACTTCAACTTTTGCAGACGACACAGCGTTTTTGAGCATTCATGAAAACCACCAATTAGCTTCACGAAATTTACAGGAATTTATTTCAATATTGGAAAAATGGCTGAAGCTTTGGAAAATCAGGGTTAGTGAACAAAAATGTACTCACGTTACATTCACACTGCGTAAGCAAACATGTTCGGCTATACAAATTAACAATACACCTATTCCGCAGCAAAATGAAGTCAAGTACCTTAGTATTCACCTGGACCGTAGGCTAACGTGGAAGTCTCACATTGAAGCAAAGGTCACTCTGTTAAAACTAAAAGCAGCGCAGCTAAATTGGCTTATGGGCAGAAATTCGACACTGAAATTAGATTGCAAACTTTTGTTATACAACGCAATACTAAAGCCTATATGGTGCTACGGAATTCAGTTATGGGGCACCGCCTCGGCGTCAAACATTGAAAAAATCCAAAGGCGACAAAACAAAGTTCTTCGAACGATTACTGCAGCTCCATGGTACGTAAAAAATTCACGAATTCATAAAGATCTGAGTGTTCCGCTGGTAAAAGAGGAATTTTCTAAGTACGCGACAAGGTATGTCAGTAAACTGGAACTTCATCCAAACCCTCTTGCACGCAATATACTTAATTCTGGCGGCCACGCTCGGCTTAAAAGAAGGGATACCGCTGCCACCATCAGATTGCTCAATAGGTGATTTTACCGAAATAGCTCCCGCATAATAAAACTTTTTGTCTAGCATTGGCCGGACTTAAGAATCACATTTTTTAATTTTAGATTTAGTATTAAGATTTGAATACTTATTGTTAGTTCATTTTGAAGATTCAATAAATAAAAAATGCTTTAAAAAAAAAAACAAAGTATTTTTCTTGTGGGCTGCGATTGTCTGGAGAAATAAGTCTGGAATGGTTAAATGGAATGATCTTGCTGGCCATGCCTATCTAACCGCACTAGACTAGTCAATCTAACCGCACTCGAACGCCATTTGCAAAATCAATTACAACTTACTAATAGGGTGACTAATTTTACAAATTAAAAATATCAAATTTGCAGAAGGCGTACTCGTACATATGACATTCCGATTAGCTCAAACAGAAAAACGAAAGCAAAAATATATACGAAAGTATGCAGAAAACTTGGACAAAATTAGGAAAAATACTTAATTCTTTCACTTGAAATGATTCTTTTATATAGAGTGTTTTTATGGAGGTATTCAACTTTGAAATGGAATAAAATAAAAAATATTTCTTCGAAATATAATTTTATGGCATTATACAGGCGCCTGCCGTTAAGCATCCATAAACGAACAAAATTGTCGACGACCAATTACTTAAGAATCAGTACTCTTAAAAAATGTCTCCACAACGAATGCGTCATGCTCAATCGACCACTGGGGTATCGTGACTGACAAATCCATACTATCGATACTTCTAACGGCATCACTCTCGGCCCGCACCGTTTATTACTTTTTGAAATAAACGTATTTAAACAAGTAAGAGTGTAGTATATTCGGCTGGGCCGAATCTAAAATACCCTTCACGATAGTCACGAATATGTATAGTATATTAAAAATGTGGCCTGAATATGCTCGGTTATATATGAACCGATATCGGAACTTTCTATTTTCTGTATTTTAGTAACCTTCTTTTATAACAAGAATTGCTTTTCAGCAAAAAAAAAAAAAAAATTTTTATGAAAAAATCGGTTCAGGCTATATCTCGGGTATATATGGACCGATATCGAAAATTTTAATTTTCCATATTTATATAACTTTATTTCATTACCAGAACTGCTTCTGAGCACAACAAATTGTTTAAGTTCGCTTACGCGACATTTTCATGAAAACCCCGGTTTAGGCTATATCTCGGGAATATATGGACCGATATCGGAAATTTTAATTTTCTCTATTGTGGTAACCTTCTTTTATAAGAAGAACTGCTTTTCAGCAAAAAAAAAAAATGTTATTGGAAAAATCGGTTCAGGCTATATCTCGAGTATATATGGACCGATATCGGATATTTTCTTTTTCCATATTTATGTAATCTTATTTCATTATCAGAACTGCTTTTGAGCAAAAAAAAGTTGTTTAAGTTCGCTTACGCGACATTTTCATGAAAAACCCGTTTTGGGCTATATCTCGGGTACATATGGACCGATATCGGAAATTTTCATTTTCCATATTTATGTAACCTAATTTCATTACCAGATTTGTTTTGAGCACAAAAAAGTTGTTTAAGTTCGCTTACGCGGTTTTTCATGAAAACCCCGGTCTAGGCTATATCTCGGGTATATATGGACCGATATCGAAAATTTTCATTTTTCATATTTATATAACCCTATTTTATTACCAGAACTGTTTTCGAGCACAAAAAAGTTGTTTAAATTCGCTTACGCGACATTTTCATGAAAAACCCGATTTGGGCTATATCTCGGATATATATGGACCGACATCGAAAATTTTCATTTTTCATATTTATATGACCCTATTTCATTACTAGAACTGCTTTTGAGCACAAAAAAGTTGTTTAAGTTCGCTTACGCGACATTTTTATGAAAAACCCGATTTGGGCTATATCTCGGGTATATATGGACCGATATCGGAAATTTTCATTTTTCATATTTATGTAACCTAATTTCATTACCAGAACTGCTTTTGAGCACAAAAAAGTTGTTTAAGTTCGCTTACGCGGCATTTTCATGAAAAACCCGGTTTGGGCTATATCTCGGGTATATATGGACCGATATCGGAAATTTTCATTTTTCATATTTATGCAACCTAATTTTATTACCAGAACTGCTTTTGAGCAAAAAAAGTTATTTAGCTTCGCCTATGCGACATTTTTATTAAAAATCCGATTTGGGCTATATCTCGGGTATATATGGACCGATATCTGAAAATAAAATTTTTTGCCTTTAAGTCACCATGCTTAATAAGTGTGTAAAGTTTGAAGCAAAACGAACAACTTTTGTTTTCAAAAATTTTCATACAAAACTGCAAAAAAAATGGCTTTTTTCGGAATTTTGAATATATCTCAGCTATACGTGGACCGATATTACTGAATTTCAATAGCAAACCCATGAATCGATGGGGTAATAGAATGGTGAAAGAAAACAGTTTCTAAGTCTAATGGTTTTCTCAGAAACGGTATTTCAACAGCGGACAGACGGACATCGTTTAATCGACTTTTCCATTAATTCTGATTCAGAATATATATACTTTATAGGGTCGCAGAAAAAAACTGTAGAAATTACAAACGGAATCACAAACTTATATATACCCTTTACATTTTTGTGAAGGGTATAAAAATATACATTTGCCACCAGACATCCTGTGTGTAGTAAAGAAAGAATGCAACCACTTTTTGTTTAATTTACAATTAACATCGTGCATTTTGGATGGACCATCCTTTATAAATGTATCTATCTGGGTCGGAAACTTACTTACATATGTATGTATTTTATAGATAAATATTAAGTAGCTTAAATTTTATATCAGTATGTATGTAATACTTACGGTGCCTTTTCCAATTGGGAAGTTTCCTCATAATTAGCCGTACTACTGCATTTGTTTTCAATACTACAGATGTACGACAAATAGCCAGACATTGTGTGTCGTGCCGTCGGAAGCTGACGTGTGGGAAATTGACAGCCATTATGATGAACCGGCTCGTACTTCAGACGTATCAGATATGGTAACAGGAATATAATACAGGGCCATAAAATTTGTACTGCTGTTAACCACTAGAAAAAATATATATATATTTTATTTATATATATGTTTAATTTAAAAAAAAAAATTAATTCTTTATAATTCATATGTAAAATTTGATTAAAAACTATATTTGATGTGGAGTTTGTAGAAAGCCGACGAGCGACTCATCTAGAAAATTTATATAGAAAGCATTCAAAAAATGTAGTGGTTTTCATACAAAACTTTTTGGGCGAACTGCTTGTGTGTGTTCTGTAAACAGCACATAAGTAAATATTGCGTATGTGTTTAACTTTTGTTTTTTTCCAATCAATCTTGTCACCATCAGTCGTAAAGCAGCTCTGGGCTGGAGAACAGCTCTCGCATCATCGTAATTATTTTTTAAGTGTGGTCAGGCTTGCCCTTGTTCAAGGTGCATTAACTTCTACAAGCTGGCAGCACTAGAGCAAAATTACAACAACACAATAAAAGCAGGCATGTGGTAAGATATGCTTGTCAAAAATATTTGTTACTTTTTTCACAATTATAAACTATGAAAGTACCTTTTCACAATTATAAATAATTTTTAAATTAATCATTTTTATGTTCATGAAGTAATTTTTAACGGACGTGTGCAAAAAAAACTTAACAAAGCTTGGTAAGCAATTGTTAGGAAAAATTTCCTAACGTTATATGCAAAAACGATTGCTAGCTTACCATCTGTTTGGGAAGCTAACGTTAACTTTAAATATTTTAAAGTTGATATGGGCACACTTTACCTGTACGTTAAAATGACATTTAAGTTCTTTGTTTCCATTTCTCTTGAATAGCACTATTCACTGAAAATTCTTAATAAAACTAATATATTATTTTTAGTACATAAAGAAATTAAAACATTACAATGTATATGAATAGAAAATATTAATTTTGAAAGAGGAATATGAACAACAAATATGTTAGTGATGCACTTTTAATCAAACGAATAAAACGAAAAACGGTATTCGAATAATAAAAATATTTTTAGCAAGTAATAATTTTTTCAATTTTATTAATATATAACAATTTCATTAATATACTACATATTATCTGTTCATTACTTATTAAAAAGGCAAATCCAGGAAATGTTTGTCAAAAATGTGTTATTTTATGTAATAATAATAATTTTTTATTTTTTTAAATTTGTTTTTCGATTTTCGAATATAAGTTTTCATGCATCACTATTCAAAAAATTACAACTGAACATAACGGCATTGCCAGAAAAAAAACAGTTAAATTCCTTACTACATTTAACAGTTAACGTACTGTTTTTGCATAGACTTTTTTAACAAATGTATGGTAGTGTTAATGTGTTTGGTAACTAACGTATACGTTAAAACTCAAGTAAGAATTTTTTTGGATATGGCCCTAAATGTTTAATTCAGAATAAACTACTAAATTCACTTTCAAAAATGTAAACAATACTCGTACATTTGAAGTAAATGGATTACTATACTGCCAGTAGCAAAAAACTATCATACCCCGTAGTGCTGCCACCTTGTAGACGTTAATGCAAAGAAAAAAGTTTCTAAGGACAGACCGGACATCGCTTAATCGACTTTTCTATTCATTCTGATTCAAAATATATATAATTACAAATATATATACAAATGAAAATTGTAGAAATTACAAACGGAATCACAAACTTATATATACCCTTAACATTTTTGTGAAGGGTATAAAAATGTGTTTTTTACTTAAGTCCGGCCAATGCTAGACAAAAAGTTTTATTATTCGGGAACTTTATCGGTAAAATCACTTATTTAACGCTCTGATGGTGGCAACGATATATCTTGCTCTCAGTCGAGTGAGGCCGCCATAATTAAGTATATTGCTCGCAAGACGATTTGGGTAAAGTTCCAGTTTACTGACATACCTTGTCAGGGAAACGTTGAATGAATAAATGATATTGTTTTTTACCGGATTTTTCAAATGCAAATGAAATAATGATACTTGTTTCTTACACAACCTTATTTACACTAAATGCTAATGTATGTTAACACACAGACTTGTCCACTTTTATGACTTATGACTGTCTTTCCTCACGTTTAAAATTTAAATCTGACTCTACCGAACATCTGCCTGCTATTTATACGTCCTTATGACCTTCGATCATAAGCATGAAATTTCTAGTGATTCCTTAACGATCATTTCATATTGAAATGTACAAATATAATTGCTATGCAGATATGAACACACATTCTTGGCAAACAATTAGAACGCAGCAACACCAATAAAATCATTGACGGTTGATTCATTTGGAACTTTGCGTTCTTTGGATCATGTAAGTATATTGTTTGTTTATTTCATATTTTATTTATTTATTTGAATTATTTTTATTATTTATTTATAGTATGGTATAAGTGGATGCATGTGCACATTAATAACAAGCAGATCAATAACTCACACAGTGGGCTAGAAGTGATTCAAATTCATAAAAATATAATAGTTTTATTATTTTGTACTCGAATTTTGCTTCGGCATATAAACGGTTTCGAAAGCTCATTCCTCAAACTATTTGGAAACTAAATTTTTATTTTATTGGTATATGTGTAACCAAAGAATCGCACTTGCGGGATGCAAGGATGCGGCATGTACATATACATTAGTCTGTCAAATGCACTAAACGAATTCGAATGTTATAATAGGAAAGTGCTCTGGTTCAAAACGGTCTCTTACACTGCGACCGTCATTGTTTATTCAACGTTTGCTTTTGTAGCAACTTATTTTTATTTTTTTTCATATTGGACCAGTACGCAGGGAATGACGAACAACTTCTGAGATATCAACTGGAGAAAAATTTACATTTTCGTAAAGATCGTACGATAAAACCAAAAATTAACGGTAATTCCATTGATTACGTACATATGACTAATTTGAACGACGACGAAGTATACATTATGAACATTTGAAAACTTATTTTGATGATAACGAAAATGAAATCCCTCGCTAGACGCTATGACGATTCTGGGTGCCGAACGGTACGTTCAACTCCTAACCGGCGTAGCTAAATATAAAAACTGCGAAGTGATCATGGCGACTATGTTAGCTAGCCGAAGTAAAATAAGACGAATGGAATCCATGCAAGATTTGGAAGAAAATATCTGAATTTAAAAGTAAATTCCCAAGTTTTCCACACATGTTTTCATCTTTCGGCAAGTAATAGCAAACATTTTCATTAATAAATATCTAATTAAAATTTTTGTTAATAAATAATTCAGTTTCATAAAAAATAATTCAAAAATAAATTTCGTGTTGAAGAAGTAATAATTAAAAAAAATTAAATCAGCTGATTTTTTTATTACCTACTAAAGAAAACCTTTAAAAAAAGTTGAGATAAAGTAAAAAAATTAAATTTGGCCAGAGTTTTTTCTCCTCTTGCTAAGCTATCGAAAAATTGAGTTGTACAATATGTTACGACATATATAATTACTCCCACTATATAAGGCTGCCAGCCATTGCCATTGAAGAGCCAGCCCACTTGGGTCCAATTTGTCCGTTGTGTTGCCTGGGTGTGATATGTATCTCAGTAGATCTACATATCACTGCTTTAGAAACAACCCGAGGATCGGATAAAAGAATCCAATCCATTTAGATCACATTCTGATACCTGCGCCAAGTCATGCAGAATCGGCCTGCCAAGATACAAAGTCCTTATATAAGAAAGAGCTGGACACGGACAGAGGAAGTGCTCAACAGTCTCTACTATCTGCTCGACTCTGCAATTTCAGCAAAAGTCCGACTCTATGTGGCAATGTCCCGTCGGGAACGCCACAGCAAAGCGCAACCTCCTTCAGGGCAGGCCCCTTAGGATAATAGTCCTCCTGTTATCATATCTGGGCCATTTCAGGCTTGATACTCGACAGGTGGCCTCACTAGATCATATCTCTTGTGTGGTATCAAAATGTTGAAGCTAGGCTTATTTCTTACAGCTCCTAAGCGGGATTCCAATGATCCCATCTATATCCCTTTGTTGCAGCCGGATACCATCCTTTGTCAGCCCGTCCGCTACAACATTATCGGGCACTTCAATGTGCCGTCGTACCCAGAGAAGCTCCAGGTTCCAATGTCCCGTTACCTCATTAGAGATATTTAGCATTCACGAATCAACCTGAAGTCGTATAGACCCTACCTAATGCATACAGTGCAGCCTTACTATCAGTACAAATTCGGATATCCTCCCACTATATCCTGTAGTCCCTTAACCAGTTAGCTGCCCCCATAATGGCCTCGATTTCGGCCTGCGCTACGGTACACTTATTTTGCAGCCTGAAACTCATCCCCAACCAACTCCCTAGTCCGACTTGGATCCATGTGTAAAGATTTCAAACACGTTCCCTTGGCGATCTGTGCCAATCATATCCGAGACCGTGCTTGATAAAGTTACATCTAATCTCCTGTCGGGCAGTAATAAATATTCTCCGGAAGGTTCACTATTCTTCCTATTATTGAGGCATGACCAAATGACGCCTCTTTCCACGCCCTGCTAGACCACAGCCTGATAGTTGAATTTATGGATATTTCTTTCACCATGAAATCAGCCGGCAGCCAGTTCAGCATAGTGAAAAGTCTTTAGATGGCGTAGTGCCGAAAGCACCAATCACTATCAAAGCAGAAGTACGCATTATCTTTTTTACGATTATGCAATAGGTGGTTTTCTCCACACAAGCGCCCCATATGTTTGAATGGGCTTAACAACCGTGTCGAACAGCTAGCAGGAATTCCTAGGATTTATTCCCCAATGGCTCTCCTACACAAAAATAAGGCCATAGTCATCTTTTCTGCCCTTGACTGAACATTCCACTGCCAGGGTAGTTTGGAATCCAGATAGATACCCAGATATTTCGCACGATCTGACAACTCTCTTTGCGGTTGGTAAAGCAAACGAAGGGTCTTGTATCTTCGAGTGAAAAGTATCAGCTCCGTTTTTAGTGGATTCACACTTAGACCACTATTTGTGCACCATTCTTCTATAAGCCTTAGTGCCGAGCCTAGTTGCTGTGATAGTATATCCGGATACTTACCCGAAACAGCACCCGCAATATCATCGGCATATGCCACTGTCCTAAACAGCATGGAATCTAATTCCATCAATAACGAATTCAAGGCTAAATTGTATAGAAGAGGAGACAAAATACCTCCCTAGAAAGTGCCCCATCTAGCCACTGCAAATTGTGTCTCCCCCCATATTGGAAGTAATGAGCCTATTGTTCAGTAAATTCTCTATGAAGTTCACAACTGACTGTTCAGTCTTTCCAAAGCCATTATTATGATCCTTGGCAACACATTTTTAAACGCTCCCACTATACTAAGGCAGGAAGCTCAGGCATAATCCCTATGCTCTCTACCTGCCCTACGAGCGAATGCAATGAAGTCTCAACAGGTTTGTTCTTGATATAGTCCTGTTGAGATGCTGGTTAGTGGCCCGAATCAATTAGCATCCTAAGATGTAATGCAATTACCCGTTTCAAAGTTTTAAGCAAGAAGGATGACAGGTTTATGGGCTTGAAAACTTTCGGAGTGGTATGTGAAGCCTTCCACAATACACTTTCGCCATAACTGCGGAATGTAGGACCACCTAAGCAGGTCGAGAAAATTCGTATCAACTATGGCATTATAAGTTCCGCATTTATCTGCAAATCAGCTGGTATAATACCATCTGGACCCGGTGATTTATATAAGTCAAAGATATCCTACGCCCAAAGGATTCTACTTCGATCAAAAGATAAGCAGATATCCCCTTGGCCATTGTGTATACCGGTCATACAGTCCCCCATAAAGGGTGTGCATTAAAGAAAATACGTGTCCATAAGCACTTCTAGGCTCCCATATCCTCTGATTGCCCTGCTACCAAACTGTTTCTTAACGAAACTACTTGTCTCAGAAGCTCCTTCCACACCACTGCAAAAGGATCTCCATAAACTCCGCTCCGCATTCCTTATCAGGTTCTTGAATTTATTCATCGAAGCTTTGTACTCTGACCAGTTACCCAGTTTTTTGGCCTCATTAAAAAGTCCCAAATGCCATCAATGATGCTTCCTAATTGATTGAATTGACAATAGAACTTTTTTTCGAAATTTATTTAAAAAAAGCTTTATTCTATATTTATGAGAATTAAATACGACCTTCCTTGTTCAAAAATAACTTCGTAATACTTTTATTTTTAATTATTTTTTTACATTGGAAGTGGTATAAGTCCACTTAAAAGAAAAATTCTAGGTTAATGGTAGTTTTAATGAGCTATAGAAACGTTCTCGCTGTAGTAATAATCACAATTTCGATACTGTTCTATTTTGAAATAAAATGAATTAAAACAGTATTGCTGTTCAAGGCTATCGCAAAAATATTTTTCTTGAAAGTGGATTAACTCCATTCATAATACATAAATATAATTAAAGCAACTTACTTATTTAAATTATTATTCATTATTGACGCTGATCGTTAGCAGATATTACTTATCTAGCGCTAGTGTACTTAAAACAAAATTGTTAACAAAATACAAGTAAAGGTATTATTGTTCTGATGAAATGATGAGAAGTTTTGTAAAGTTCTCCTACGGGCTTTGGTTCTTATTCAAATGGATTGCAGTGGGAATATTATTTAAATATAAAGCAGAAAGACGTAAACTAATAATATTATTTGTTATTTATTTGTACGACCGATTGTCGTATTTTGTAAAGATTATTCTGTAAAGAATACCACAATCAGACTGAAATTTAAGTTATAATTGAGTTATTTTGATAGCTATAGGACACATACTTCATTATAAATCATTTGAACATTCAGTATGATAAGAAAGCATTGGAAAAAATAGGAATGGCAAATTTAAAATATAAATCATTTTTAAATCGCCAAAAAAATTGCCAGTCCCCAAACCAAAAGTTTAGTCGCCATAGTAGATAAAAATTCGCCACCTTTGGCGAGAAATCGCCATATCTGACAACCCTGGTTCCAGTACAATGCTACATATGCAATGTAGGGGTCATGCCCTGAGTACAGGTCCAATATAAAAAAAGCCTGACATTGGTAAACGTTGTTTTGCGGGTCACCCTGTAGGTTTGCGGAAGCCAAATAAAATGTAAAACTAACCACCACTGTCTTTAAAGTTTAAAAATATGAACATCAACGAATATTATAGTCATAACTTACCTTTTGACGCCACCGCACTAAAAAGTCCTTGCGCAGCAAAGCTTTTATTTGACTGGGACTTAAAGAGACTTTTAAAATTTTCATGACGACTTTCAAGTTGGCGCTACCAGACAAAATCGTTGATGAGCTGGTTTATAAATGTTGTTGTTTAATTATTACATTAAAAATTGTAATACACTATAGTCATGTTTGAAAGCGGGTAGTGTAAAAGTGGTGATTAACAATAAAAATTGTTTGATGTTCTGCAAAGATAGTAAAAATAAATAGATATAAATTTATTAATATAAATAACGCATATAAATAATATAAATAACTAAAGACAATAATATGTATCTGTACAAATTTCACGTTATTATAACATTGTTCTTTTATTTTATGATCTCAAAATTCACCTTTATATTAACAAAACAAAAAGTATTTTGTCTTAATACAAAATTTAAAAATTAGCACCCTGGTAGTAGATTTATTCTTTCAAATAAAATATAATGCGTAATATTTGACACAAAGTTTTATTAAGAGCATTGAACGATAGAATTGAAATGGTGATTTTATTCTTTAAAGAATAAGTGTTATCTAAATGTGTTCCGTCGAGTTGAACACATTGTTACAACCAGAGCCTTGTGTTCTGCGCCACACGCTGAAGTAAACTTGGCTCAATTGATGATCTCTTTAAATTAGCCCCGTAGAAAAACCCGTGAGACTTAGACCGAGTGATATCGGTGGCCATGGGATGTCCCCAAAGTGACTGATCAGTTTTTGGCGGAAATTTTCTTGAAGAAAATTCATCGAAGCTCTGGCTGTGTATACAGTCTCCCCATCCTGTTGAAACCACGTGCTTGAAGAGTAATAGATGAGCTCACAGGTTTGGCAAAAAGAATTCCGTAAAAATGCGTCTATAATTTCCACCGTCAATATCCGTCGCCTGGCATCGAGAATTTTCGAAAAAAAAAAAAATGATCCAATTACATTATGCACAATTACCTTGAGGCAATGCAATAGTTTTTCATGTTTCAATCGAGGGTTAGAGGTTCCTGGAGACCAGTAACGGCAGTCTAAGTAAAATGAGCCTCGTCGCTTCAAAATATGGGATTTAAAGCGTGAAAATGCTCCAACACCGTTTAACAAAAAAATTTTTGCGTAAATCAAAGTCACTTTCTTTCAGTTCCTGAATTTTAAGTATAAAACTTCAGATCATTTTTTAAAATTTCATGAATAATCGCTCTTAGAAGTTATAGTGAGGTTGCTCTTTCCCGTATTGAAAGCCTCGAATTTTCACTTAAACTGCCCTTAAAGATCGACTGGGCCCTGACCATAGCACATTCAAAGCCGAAGCAGTTGCGCATTCACCAACGAATTTAATTTACACTCGGTCTATCATGTATTAACCGAATACCGAACTAAGCATAAAAAAAGTTATTTAAGTCCAGCCACTGCTAGACAACGCACGAACAATATCGGTAAATCACCAATTTAACGTTCTGGTGGTGGCAAGGGTATCTCTTCTCCTCAACCGAGTGTGGCCGCCAAAATTAAATATATTGCGTGCAAGAGGATTTGGGTGAAGTTCCAGTTTACTGATATACCTTGTCGCGTACTTTGAAAATTCGTTTTTTACGTACCAGAAGATACTTTTTTCTATGAGTATATTAGTGCTGTATGGAAAATCTTAGAAACGAGATTTGAATATGCTAGGACCTCTTATTGTTCGGGGTTTGCTAAAAAAAATTCATGAGCTATAAATAAAAACCATGGGGGTATCCCGGCCATGCATGCACTTCGACGACCAAACAGAATATTCACGGTTATAAGGTTATGCTCAATGTTTGGTGAGACTAGCTCAGCGTAGTGTATTATGAGTTGTTTTTCAACACAATTAATGCGTTTGAGCCGAGCATTGAAAAACAAACGGCCGCAACACAACGACAATACTTTAAGTCATAAATGTATAACCAGTTTTTTACAATAAAGCCTTTACTTTTGGAAAAACAACAGCGCCAGCAAAGTTGTACACTTACCTACTTTAAACAATGGCAGTTTCCGATACGTAATGAGACTCTAGTTTTTCGACGTTAACCTTCAAAGTCCATGCTTCTTCCATGGACAATTGAAAGCCGCCTGTTTCCATATCGGAACAGTATTTGTTTACGCACCACACAACGAAACAAAGAAAGTCGTCTATCATAAAGTCTTGCAATGAGCGAAATTATGATATCACAGCAAAGCAATAGGGAAAAGTATTTATTCATTTCAATTGGCAAATCTAAAAAACCCCCTCCTTTATAAAAAAACTTATACGATCATTTAAAAATACCTTCTTTTTTCATTTTAGCTATATTTACATATTTCACTGCATATAAAAATTTTAAGGCGAAACAAAATTTGCCGGGGGTCAGCTAGTAATATTGTATTTAAAATATTTATATTTAAATATAATGCAATGAGTGAGAACCGCGAATATTTAATCTTATATTATGTACTTATATTTACATATAACATTAATAAATTGTAGTTTTATTTAAATTTATTGATAACCTTTTGAATGGGAAAAACATAGAAACAGTAATGAGTTTTTCGAGTTGCGAATGGAACTAGTGAACGTTGTCTGTTGATTCATTCAATAAATGTTAATTTTAATTTGCGTGTTATTTTTTTTTTTTTTTTACTTTAAATACAAAAAACTTTTTTAAATGCTATTATTATCTATCGATTTTTTGTGTTATATACAATCTTCAAATGAGAACAAATAGGAAACGTTTAGTTCATAATGATAAAAGGTTATTAACTGCAAACGGAAATATTTTAGTTTTGTTCTAACTTTTCACGTTTTATTCATAAAAGATATTTCATGTTTATTAAGCTTTTATTCGACAAATTTTGCCAGCAAAATTGTTCTTTAAATATGTAATATTTTTTATTAGTGGCTTTAAACGGAATTTTCTGTTTTACTTTTTAGGAAAATACGATAAAAAATGTAACAACACATGGGCTGAAAAGTCCCGAGCCTGATAAAGAAAACACAGATTTTTTTTTTGGTTCAAAATCATCAACGTAATCGCCATCAAGAGCAACGCAATCATTCCAGCGCCACTCGAACATTTCAATTCCATTTTTGTAGAACGATTTATCTTTTGCCTCAAAATAGGAATGAGTTTCAGCGATAACCTCTTCATTCGTGCGAAATTTCATACCGGCGATCATTTAAATTTTCAGGTCTTTTTTTTATCTTGGACCAGTACTCAGGGGATAGCCCCCACCTATGCAGTGCATTGTACTGGAACTAGGAAAAAAGATTATGAAAAGGAGGAAAGGGGGAGTAATGTTTGTGAACTTAGCACACGGAACGACCAAAACAAACGTTATCACATGTTGTGAGTCAGAACTCACTTCTTCTCCCAGCTAATATAGGGTGTTTTTTTTAAGCTAGATAGAACTTTAAATTGTAAAAAGTAACACAAAAAATTAAATTTTGATGAAACATTTTTTTTATTTGTTTCAGTATACTCTGACAAATCATCATGAATAGTCTCACGCTTGAACAACGCTACGAAATTATCCAAATTTACTTTGAAAATCAGTCCCGTTGTTTTATCGCAAAATTGTGTTCAGCGATGAGGCGTATTTTTGGCTTAACGGGTTTGCTAATAAGCAAAATTGCCGCATATGGAGTGAGACCAATCCACAAGAGACCCTACAGACTCCATTACATCCAGAAAAATGCACTGTTTGGTGCGGTTTTCATGCTGGTGACATCATCGGACCTTATTTCTTCAAAAATGAGGCCGGAGCTCGCGTTACGGTCAATGGAGATCGTTACCGCACCATGATCAATGATTTTTTGTTTGAAAATATGGATGACATTGATCCGGAGGAGATGTGGTTTCAACAGGATGGCGCTACGTGCCATACGGCGAACGCAACCATCGACTTACTGAAATCAAAATTTGGCGATAAGTTGATTTCGAGAAATGGACTTGTCAATTGGCCTCCAAGGTCGTGCGATTTGACACCTCTCGATTATTTCCTGTGGGGCTACGTGAAGTCACTGGTTTATGCTGATAAACCAGCAACAATTGACGCCTTGGAGGCCAGCATTGTTCGTGTTGTTCGTGACATACGGCCAGCAGTGCTCGAAAAAGTGGCCCAAAATTGGACGTCCAGAATGCGCTTCGTCAAGAACAGCCGCGGTGCCCATATGCCCGAAATCATTTTCAAATGTTAATGTCACGTATTGATCTTTCGAATAAAAAAAAATTTTGATTACAATTTAATTTTTTGTGTTATTTTTTACAATTTCAAGTTCTATCGGGCTTAAAAAAACACCCTTTAATATTGAAAACGAGCAACCATCAACTGCTGCCTGATTAACAAATAAAAAGAATATTGCAAGGCAGCAAATATATATTGAACAAAAGAAAGAACAGCAGTACCAACAAAGAACTGCTACAACCCGGAAATTACATACTCTATAACAATTGCTGACACGATGGAATACTGATGTGGGTCATGAATTCGAGCACACTCAGCTATAGCTCCAGGTTTGCGGCAGCAGCTATGATGGCAGCAGCACATATAAAAGAAGTATAATTAAGAGAAGAGTTAAGGAATGTTAAACTGTGAACAGAAGCAATCGTTAAACAAATAAATAATTTCAATAAAGTGAGTGACAGTAAAAAGGAGTTTTATTTAAATTAGAATAGGACTATAATAAAATAGTAAATCCTGCGATTCCCAAGGGACCCTCCAGGATAAAATAATAACTACACCACAATAATAATAAATAACAAGTATTTCCTGCGAATCCTATGGGACCCTCCAGGAAATACTATAACATTTTGGCGCAGCCGGTAACCGCGTAAATAAAAATTTCGAATAAATTAATAAATTTTACTATAAAATTAATTAAGAAATTTTGCGCGGGTCTGAACGTTTTGGGTTTTTATTGACCTATAGTGCTCGAAAAAAAGAAAGTTCGAAGGAAAGCCTTTGGATTGCTTGATCTTGCACTAGGGGAATATAACCCCGAGAAAAATAGTTTTGCAAGGAGCTTACCACTCGGTGGGATCTTTGTACGGCTTGGGAAAACCCATAACAAAATAATAATTACAAAAGCTATTAAACGGTCAGTTTTGTTGTGAATATCGTGGTACGAAACAGCAGGAAAGCCTGAATTCCAGCATCCTTGAGCTTGTCTAGTACTACGATAGAAAAGTGACACTACTTATCAGTAGTTGCATGGGAACAGGCACGCTATGAGTTACGGTTTGCCTGTGCGCCTGCAACAACAGCAAAATCTAGCTTATAAGAAAGTAACGATAATAGAGAAAATATATAATAATAATAAAATTTCGTTAGCTTAAAGACCTTGTATGTTTTTTTTAAACATTTTTTTTGTGAAATATAGGAAAAAATATATATAATATATACAAATTAGATAAACTATATAAAAACTCTGTATAAAAGAAAGAAGTGGAAGTCATAAACTGTGCAAAATAACTAAAAGAGGACACAGCCATGAGGATGTTGGTAAGTTTAAGAAAATAAATTTTTTTCTTTCTTTTTAATTATAGATATATCTGCTAATGGAAAGCCCTGGTACAAAGACGGACGAACTGATAAATAGGCTAAATAAATATAGCTATTCAGTCGACAATCTGCAGATACTAGCGTGGACAGAATTAAGAAAGCTAAACTCTGACAGAGACTTCCTGCACAGTCATAGAGACACAATCAGGAACCAAAAGTTAACGAAATTAGAAGAAGTAGGATACGTACTGCAATTGGTGGGTGAGCTAAGCGAGGATCAGTCAGTAGAGTTCACTAACAGAATAGAGGAGTTAAAAGAAACGAAAGATTTATTAGAGGCAAGCAACAAAAAACTGAGGAGCCAAATAAATTACACTAATGACTTGCTAGAAGAGGTAGTAAAAGAAAACGCAGAACTAATAAGACAATTACAGAAAAAAGGATTAAGCGAAAAGGACTTCAAGAAACAGCTTAAACAGAAACAACTAATTGACACAAAGGACGACACCATACAGAGATTGCAAACAGCGCTAGAAAACGCACGTCGGGAATTAGATATAATATATAAATCTAAGTCTCCAAATCCCTCATTAAGCGAGGAGCTAGTAGAAGTAGAACGGGTCGGAGTTCCCGTAATAGTAATAGATAAAGCTCCAGAACAACCCACATTCACAGCCAAACAGAATACAGGGGATTTAGAAGAGGTTAAAATAGCGTTAGACTTAATTGAGAAAACAAAAAACCTCATAAGCAACGCTAAGAAAGCCGGGAGCAAAGGCTACACCGAAGAAACCACAAACAGAAAACTTAACGAATTGACCCAGCTAAAGACTACTTTCAACAGACTAGATAAGACAAATATAGCAGACGACAATATAATCAGGGAATTTGAGAAATTGGTACCTTTAGCACGAGAGCTTTTAAAGAGAAGATCAACTTCCTCAGAGCGAACTAGAACTCCAGAAGCAGCCCCAATTAACACACACAAAATGCCAACCTTATCAGATATTACCAAGATAGTGAACAACACAGTTCCTACTTTCTTTGGCACTGAGGGACCGGACCTACAAGCCGAAGTCTTCAGATACATACAAAGTTGTAAAATGGTGGAAAGAGAGTTAGTATCTGACCAAAATGATGGCTTAACACAGGATATCATCCAACGCTTAAAATTGAGACTATTAGGATCGGCTTACACAAAATTCTCCCAGCTTACCTTTAACTCAGTAGATGCGCTATGCAACGCCATCAAAAAACAGTATTTGAAGAGGAAAAGTCTGGATAAAATAAGGGAACTAATATTAGGCTGTAAACAGGGCATCAGAGAGCCAGCGGGTAAATTTGGAGAGCGTCTGGAAAGTTTACTGAACGAAGCCATAGCAACAATAGGGGATGAGTGGCCAGAAGGGGTAGGCCGAGACACTATGGAGGCGGATTTTAAGAGGATAGCGGCTAAAAGTTTCATTAAGGGCCTAAGGGACCAAGCCTTCAAGGCCCGCCTACTTGGATCAGAGGGCGAAGGGTTGAGATCCCTAATAGAAATCATTGTCGATGCGGAAGAGCTGTTCGGGGAGCCACACCATGCGATAAACGTGGTCACAAATGCAGAACCATGCAGTTTCTGTAACAAGGAGGGTCACGAACGAATTAATTGCAAAAAAAGGCTCAACACTCCCTATTGCATTAATTGCGGAAAATACGGACACGAAAGGGGCCCCCAATGCAAAACAGACACGGCGAAACAGAAAAGCTGCGATTATTGCCGAAATAGAGGCCATACAATTGAGGAATGTAGAAGAAGACAAGGCTCGTTGTATTGTAAAGTGTGCCGAACTAGTGGGCATAACGAAAATCAGTTTTGCAGGCAGCAGCCTTTATATGGCTCAGCGAAACAAAATCGTTGGCAAAATAACAGAATGGAAGCCCCCGAAATACGCTACAACAGTGCAAACGATGGCCCAGTGACACGAAACAGGCTTACAGGAGTAGCCTCAAATGTAAACATACAACCGCGATGCTACAGTTGTAATTTATTCGGTCATTTTGCTAGAGAATGCCCAAGCATTGATACACAAAATATGTCACAAAACTATGCAGGAGTTGCAGGGAACCCGTATGGCAGTCGGGCTGCAAATAATGTTGTAGGCAACAGACACAATGTAAGCGGCAATTGGGGAAGAAATAGTGTACCACAAAACCCGGGAAACTAAATTGGGCCCAGTTACAGCCAATAACTGGGGAACCAAAAATTTGCGGACTAACTTGGCAGCGACAAACATACACCTCAAATATTGAAAATAATAATGTACATAGTATGAGAGGGAAGAACAAAGTGGAAAATAATTTCTCGGAAAATATCGACAAGAAAGAGTTGACGAGCGACTCTAAACTCGATTTGCCAGAAATTAGTACACATGGAAGGAGCGACTCTAAAATTGATCTACCTGAAATGTTGACACACAGGGCAATCATTCATAGAGACGATTGCAAAAGAAGTAATCCCACACATAAGAAATTGCAACCCGAATTAAGAAGTTCTGCAGAGGAAGATTTTGGAGACGAAGCGAAGGTAAAAATATGTGCACCAGCACCAAATATTGTAAATAATAATAATTCACATAGTATGAGAGGGAAGAACAAAGTGGAAAATAATTTCTTGGAAAATATCGACAAGAAAGAGTTGACGAGCGACTCTAAACTCGATTTGCCAGAAATTAGTACACATGGAAGGAGCGACTCTAAAATCGATCTATCTGAAATGTTGACGCACAGGGCAATCATTCATGGAGACGATTGCAAGAGAAGTAATCCCACACATAAGAAATTGCAACCCGAATTAAGAAGTTCTGCAGAGGAAGATTTTGAAGATGAAGCAAAGGTAAAAATATGTACACCAGCACCAAATATTGTAAATAATAATAATTCACATAGTATGAGAGGGAAGAACAACGTGGAAAATAATTTCTTGGAAAATATCGACAAGAAAGAGTTGACGAGCAACTCTAAACTCGATTTGCCAGAAATTAGTACACATGGAAGGAGCGACTCTAAAATCGATCTACCGGAAATGTTGACGCACAGGGGAATCATTCATAGACACGATTGCAAAAGAAGTAATCCCACACATAAAAAATTGCAACCCGAATTAAGAAGTTCTGCAGAGGAAGATTTTGGAGACGAAGCAAAGGTAAAAATATGTACACCAGCACCAAAATCAAAAATAGAGAGGGTCAAAATCAACGACACAAACTCAACGGACGATATAGATGCAGCATTCATTACTGTTCCCTGCAATCAAGCAAAGAAGGGTTGTTTGGTCCTACTTGTTGACACAGGGGCCGATTCAAGTATAATAAAGGAGGAAGCTATGAGGGTATGCTCAAGAAAAGATTCGGGAGATGTCAAACTATTAACGGGTGCATTTGGAGGAAGTGCAACCACACTCTTCGCAATTAAAGTCAATATAATCGGTAAGGAAAAGCTACGATGGGAATTCCAAGTGGTAGCCCAAGGAAGTAGTATTCCAGGAGATGGAATCCTAGGAAGAGATAATATTTGGGGTTCTAGCATTATAAATACCCTGACCAAAGCTCTGCAGATATTTGATAATTATAATTGCATTAAAATATTCGCCTTGCATAATGTTCAAGACGGTGGTGTAAAAAAACAGTTCAGTATTCAGGGTAGAGCAGTTACAGTCATTCCAATTCAAGTAAATTCGAATGAGAAAACTGTAGTAATTCATAAACAGGAATTGAGTCCTGGAGTATATGTTGGGAATACCGTGGTGAATGTTCGAAACGGAAAGGCAATGGTACCAATACTAAACTCTACAGAAGAGGAACTATCAATATATGATGATATTAAAGTGAAGTTATCAAACATAAATAACTACACAGAGTATAGTGGAACGGACTCCTCAAGGCCGATTATAAGCAAAAGAGAAAGAATAAGAAAGTTACGGGACATAATAATGCAGGAAGCTACATGGAATGAGAAAGAAAGAGAATCGCTGATGAAAATTGAAGGAAGGCGTCATTACCCCAAGCACATCGCCATGGAATTCTCCACTATTATTGGTACCCAAAAAATTACCTGCCGGCCAGAAAAAGTTTCGCATGGTGGTGGATTTTCGAAAGTTAAACGAGGCAACGATTAAACAGGTGTTCCCGATTCCACGAATTGACGAGATTTTGGACCAATTAGGAAACAGCCGATATTTTACTACACTGGATCTGGCTAGCGGATACCATCAGGTGTTGGTGAATGAAAAAGATAAACAAAAAACAGCATTCAGTACAGACAGAGGTCATTTCGAGTTCAGCAGAATGCCTTTCGGGTTAACGGGAGCACCAGCAACGTTCCAGAGATTAATGAACACCATTCTAACGGGATTGCAGGGCCTGGACTGTTTTGTGTACCTGGATGATATAGTAGTTTATGGGAGGGACATCTCAGATCATGAAAGGATATTGCTCAATGTCCTAGACAGACTCAGAGAAAGTGGCCTGAAACTAAATACAGAAAAATGCCAATTCCTTAGAACAGAAATCGTGTATTTGGGCCACAAGTGTTCAGAAAAGGGAGCATTGCCTGATCCGGGAAAAGTGGAATGCGTACAAAATATTAGACCCCCAAGGAACGTGAAACAAGCTCTCCTAGGCTTGGTCAATTACTACAGGAAGTTTGTAAAAGGTATGGCAGGCAAGGCCTCACCAATAACCCGTCTCCTGAAGAAAGGAAGTAAGTTTATCTGGACCACAGAGTGCCAGGAAGCTTTAGATAATATAAAACGAAGTATTGCGAGTCCCCCCATTCTCATCTATCCGGATTTTGCGGAAACTTTTCGCCTAAGCACAGACGCAAGCAACGAGGCGCTGGGAGCGGTGCTGTCCCAGGAAAGGGAGGGCATTTGCAAGCAGATTACTATGTGATGCTGAAAAACGATATTCCACAATAGAAAAGGAAATGTTAGCTATCGTATGGGCAACTCACACGTTTCGTCATTATCTACTAGGTCGCTATTTTACGATTTTTACTGATCACCAACCACTGCGTGGAATAGCAAACCTAAAAGATCAAACATCAAGACTAGCTAGATTCAGACACAAGCTCTCCGAGTATGAGTTTGATATTGTCTACAAACCAGGAGCAGCCAACTTAAACGCAGATGCACTCAGTCGGCTACCTCTTGAACAGCGTAGAGTGGAAGCAGTAACTCGGGCTCAGGCAAAAAGCAGCAACAAAACGCAAGAGCCCTGTAAACCATTATGTCAAGAACAAACCGAGCCTGAATCTCAGGCGACTATCAAAAACATAGAAAACCATGATGCCGCTATTACTGTAACCAGAAGAGACGATATTCGGGAAGTCCTGAGAAGTTTTCACGAATCACCCCTAGGCGGACATCAGGGGAGATGGAAAACATACCGGAGAATACGCAGACAATACAAATGGAGGGGTATGCTGAAAGATATAAAAAGGTACATAGAAAGTTGCCTTAAATGTCAGAAGAATAAAAGTGGACACCGAAACAAAGAGCCAATGGTATTAACAGATACACCCAGCCGACCTTTTGAAAAAGTATATATGGACATGGTTGGCCCCCTCCCCACAACTACAACAGGAAACAAATACATTCTCACCTTTCAAGACGATTTGTCAAAATTTTTTACATGTGCACCCATGCCAGATGCAGAAGCAGAAACAGTGGCAAAAATTTTCTATAACGAAATCATAACAAAGTATGGAATTCCAGCAAAGCTAATCACGGATAATGGCACAAACTTCACATCTAAGTTGTTCGGGAGTGTGTGTAAACTTTTAAAAATAAAAAAGCAACATATCACTCCCTACCATCCACAGGCTAACGGGTCTCTAGAACGAAGTCACCGACCCTTAGCCGAATATCTGAGGAATTTCGCAAAAGAGGACGGGTCAAATTGGGACCAATGGTTGGCCCCGGCAATGCATGTGCATAATCACACGGACCATGCATCTACAAGCCAAACCCCGTTTAAGGTACTTTATGGATTTGACACGCCTTTACCGTCAAATCTCAAAATAAGTACCCCCCTCTATAACCCATACGAATATCCGTCTTTGTTAAAACATCAAATCCAGAAGGCATATGAAATAGCCAGGAGATGTCAGATAAAAGCCAAAGCTGTGTCCAAGGAAAGGTACGACAAGGGTAGCAAACACACAACATACAAGGTTGGAGACAAAGTGCTTGTGAAAAATCAGCTTCGAAAAAACAAACTCTCTCCACTATGGGAGGGGCCTTACGAGGTAAAAGGACTACCCTCTGCGGTTAATATTCAGGTATTCATCAAGGGTAAACTAAAAACCTTACATCGTAATCTGGTAAAACCCTACAGATGACAACAATAAGCTCCTCTGAATTGCCTTGAGAGGAGCTACTCACAGAAACGCGGCCATAAGTTTTATATAAGAAGGATGTGGCAACTTACTCTGTGAATCAATATCCGCCTGCCAAAGTCAACTGAAACACCAAACTAAAAATGGAGACAGACCTGGAAGGAAGAATATACATTTAACCTGTACAAACACAAGAAAATGAGGAACACAACATACCTGATGTGAGTCCAATCCACGGTGAGTATTCTCTCAGTATCCAAACGGATGCTGGAAATTGCTCTAACTCACTGTGTTAGAACAATTTTTCCGTCCTCATCAAACTTTTAAACAAAATAAATTAACTGTGTTCACAGACAATGTGTTACTATTTGTGCGCTTCTAGTCAGAATTTTTATAATAATCCGCCTAATCAGCATTTGTTACAAATAACTAGAATTCAACAAATAACCCAGCCGACAATCCAATAATAGTATACGGGTAGATAATGAACTCAGTTTAAGTCCCGACACATTTGCAATGATATCCATCATCGTACATGTGGACTTTAAATAACAATTACAGAAGCGATTGCTTTAAACATGTTGGCTGGGGTATAACTTAAAACTAATTTTTGTTTACTTAAAAGAAATTCAAGCTTTTAACTTTTGGGATAATCCAATAAACCATATGGCCGGAACCATAAGTAAATTTAGGATGAAATAAAAATATAGAAAACCATATGTACATATATAAACTATTTGCAAGGAAATAATTCCTTTCACATTGTTAATATTATAAGCATATGTCTCACAAACATATTTACCAGTTGTTTGGTGTACTGGGTTACTTAAACCCAGTACAAATAAATGAGACCAAAAAAAAAATGTGCACGTACACTCAAACACACATATGTATAAAATTGCAACAACTGCATTTTTAGCTTAAAAAAAAAAACAGGGGTATTCATTGCTTAATAATCACTACTTTATATTAACAAAGTATAAAAAAAAACAACAATGAAAAAAAAAAATGTAAATACAGATAATAATATTACGTAAGGTCAGTAATTAAAAGCAACCCCCTAAGAAATTTTACAGTAGACTGACCTTAATGTCATTATGTTTATAAGTTAAAGAACTATGTCTCAATTATAAGAATTTCTCATGACTATATTTAAGGAAAAATTTTGTAAGATTAATTAGACAATAAGAAAATAATATGAAAAAATTAAAAAAAAAAAAAGAATTAAAATAAGAATATCATAAACAAACAGCAATCACTCTCTGCCTCTTCAAAACGGAACTACCATAGAAAGACACACAGCCACCAGCACGCTTACAGCAGTCTAAAGTCGTGAGCCCAATAGCCTAGAGACGCTCCAGACGAGAAGAGTGCCGAATTTTATTCCCCATCATGACCGATATCACGGAGTCAGGCAAAGTATAGAAAATAAAATGCCGGAACAGCCACCACTACCACAAAGTCCGAAACATCCTTACTCGGACGTTTCGCTTCCGAAAGGGGGGAGGGATGTTGTGAGTCAGAACTCACTTCTTCTCCCAGCTAATAATATTGAAAACGAGCAACCATCAACTGCTGCCTGATTAACAAACAAAAAGAATATTGCAAGGCAGCAAATATATATTGAACAAAAGAAAGAACAGCAGTACCAACAAAGAACTGCTACAACCCGGAAATTACATAAACTATAACAATTGCTGACACGATGGAATACTGATGTGGGTCATGAATTCGAGCACACTCAGCTATAGCTCCAGGTTTGCGGCAGCAGCTATGATGGCAGCAGCACATATAAAAGAAGTATAATTAAGAGAAGAGTTAAGGAATGTTAAACTGTGAACAGAAGCAATCGTTAAACAAATAAATAATTTCAATAAAGTGAGTGACAGTAAAAAGGAGTTTTATTTAAATTAGAATAGGACTATAATAAAATAGTAAATCCTGCGATTCCCAAGGGACCCTCCAGGATAAAATAATAACTACACTACAATAATAATAAATAACAAGTATTTCCTGCGAATCCTATGGGACCCTCCAGGAAATACCATAACACAGCATTTAAAGAGTTGAAATTAAATTAGTTAAAACTGATCAGTGTTCACTTCGACACTGCTCAGAATAACAAAAATTATTTCAACACCGCGCACACCGTAAGGTAATAAATACATACATAGGAGGAACATAAAAAACAAGTAAGAGTGTAGTATATTCGGCTGGGCCGAATCTAAAACACCCTTCACGATAGTCACGAATATGTATAGTATATTAAAAATGTGACCTAAATATGCTCGGTTATATATGAACCGATATCGGAATTTTCTATTTTCTGTATTTTAGTAACCTTCTTTTATAACGAGAATTGCTTTTCAGCAAAAAAAAAAAAATTTTTTTAATGGAAAAATCAGTTTAGGCTATATATGGACCGATATCGAATATTTAAATTTTCCATATTTATATAACCTTATATCATTACCAGAACTGCTTTTGAGCACAACAAATTGTTTAAGTTCGCTTACGCGATATTTTCATGAAAAACCCGATTTAGGCTATATCTCGGGTATATATGGACCGATATCGAAAATTTTCATTTTCCATATTTATGTAACCTAATTTTATTACCAGAACTGCTTTTGACCAAAAAAAAGTTATTTAGCTTCGCCTATGCGACATTTTCATTAAAAATCCGATTTGGGCTATATCTCGGGTATATATGGACCGATATCTGAAAAAAATTTTTTTGTCTTTTAGTCACCATGCTTAATAAGTGTGTGAAGTTTGAAGCAAAACGAACAACTTTTGTTTTCAAAAATTTTCATACAAAACTGCAAAAAAAAATGGCTTTTTTCGGAATTTTGAATATATCTCAGCTATACGTGGACCGATATTACTGAATTCAATAGCAAACCCATGAATCGATGGGGTAAAAGAATGGTGAAAGAAAAAAGTTTCTAAGTCTAATGGTTTTCTCAGAAACGGTATTTCAACAGCGGACAGACGGACATCGCTTAATCGACTTTTCCATTAATTCTGATTCAGAATATATATACTTTATAGGGTCGCAAAAAAAACTGTAGAAATTACAAACGGAATCACAAACTTATAAATACCCTTTACATTTTTGTGAAGGGTATAAAAATATTAATAATAACAAATAGAGAAAAAACAAACGGCAGAAAAAACATAATATAATAAAAAAACACGTGCACACATGATGCAAAACAAAACTCTACCTATTCCGGTATAACTTCGTTTTTTTAGAAATTGGTAGTAAACATAAGTATAAGTACAGAAACCTCGGACGACAATGAAAAACACGTGTGTACAGAACGAAAGACAAAACACTACTGCGAACAGTCAGTAGTCGCTGGGCGCCAAGTCTGGCGAATACGGTGGATGTGGGAGCAATTCGAAGTTCAATTCATGTAGTTTTGCCATTGTTTTGATTGACTTGTAACACAGTGCATTGTCTTTGTGAAACAACATTTTTTATTTGTCATATGCGATCATTTCTTTGCAATTTCGGTCTTCAAACGCTCCAAAAACGCTATATAATATTCACTGTCAATTGTACTTCCTTTCTCAAGATAGTCGATGAATATTACTGCACGCACATCCCAAAACTCGAAGCCATAATCTTTCCAACCGATTGTTGTGCTTTCGGGCTCTTTGGACTAGGTACACCAGTTGCTGTCCACTCGAATGACGATCGGTTTGATTCCGGAGTAAAGTGTTTCATCCATTGTCACATACCGATGCAAAAATTCCGGTTTGTTATGTTTAAACATGACCAAGTACTCGTACTGCTCAGAATCATCAACACGTTCTCGTTTTTGGTCAACAGTGAGCAAACGCAGCACCCACTTTGAAAAGGGCTTTCTCTTTGAATGGAGCTTTTTCTGTTATTACCGCCTCATTTGGACGTCCACTGCGTTCTGCATCATCGGTGAAGTCAGCAAACCAACGTGTTATTGTTGTTTCTGGTGCGGAGTCCCCATTAACACTTTTCAAGCCATTGCTTCGCTTGAGGTATCAAAAAGCAGTGTAAAATTACAACACGAAACTGTTTTTGATCCATTGTTTTGAAAATAACAAAAGTAGCGTCACTCTTAGCCCAATAACTCACAAACTATTGAATATTATATCATGAAATTTTAACAACGGCCTTTTGAAAGTTATTATTCACTGAAAAAAAGATGACTGCAATAAAACTAGCGCTAACTATGTGTTAGGTCTGGGACTTTTCAACCCATGTAGTAATTGACACAAAGTTTTATTAAGAGCATTGAACGTTAGAATGGAAATGCGGATTTTATTTTTTAAAAAGTACTCGTATGTCATCCAAATGACTTTCATCAAGTTGGACACACTGTTCAAAACGGTGTCTTGTGTTCTGCGCCAATGCAGTAAACTTGGTTCAATTTCCAGACGACTATTTTCGACAAGACATTGGGGTCTGTCATTATACAGCCTCTCTTTGAGGTAGCCCCATAAAAAAAATTCATGGGAGTTAGATTGGACGACGTCGGTGGACATGGGGTGTCCCTAAAGTGACTGATCAGTTCAATTTTTGGGGAAATTTTCCCGCAGCAATTTCCTCGGAACTCTGGCTGATTGTGCAGTCGCCCTATCCTGATGAAACCGCGTGTGTGAAAAGTACGGTGGAAGAGCTCATAGTTTTAGCAAAAAGAACTCCTTAATCTTACATCGACAATATTCGCTGTTGACATTCGTCGCCTGGCCTCGAAAATTTTTGAGAAAAATTATCCAATTATCTCATGCGAGGATAAGGCACACCAAACAGTTACCCTGGGGCAATGCTATACTTGACGTGGCCGTTTAAGTGAAAATGAGCGTCGTCACTCTAAAAAAGATGCAATTTACAGTGCGAACACGCTCCAACATCGTTTCACAAAAATGTTTGCGTAAATAAAAGTATATTTCTTTCAGTTTTTGAACGATTTGAATTTTAGAAGGATGGAAATACGTCATTGAATACGTCATTGACCAGGCAAACTTTCACCTCACTGGGTTCATGAAAAAGTCGAATTACCGCATTTGGACAAATGGAAATCAAAGAGTAATTGTTGAAAAGATGATGCATCTACAAAGACTGTTTAATTGTTTGGTGTGGGGTATCGGCTGACGGTGTTATCGAGCAGTACTTCTTCGAAAATGAGATCGGACAAGCAGTTACCGTCAATGGTATCACGGAATGGTTACGAACTTCTTGCGGCCTTAAATTAAAGATATGGACCTGGACGATATACGATTGCAACAGGATGGTGTCACTTGCCACGAGCCAACGAGACATTGGCTAGTTTACTCGAGAAATTCAATGACCGTGTTATCTTAGATTATGGCGATGTTAATTGGCCGTCACGATCATGTGTGTTGGACTTTTTTCTTTGGGGATGTTTACTCGTAAAAGAAAAATTGTACGTCAATAAGTCAAGAGACAAAAACAGAGCTAAAGGATGAAATAAATTTATACATTAACAAGTTTGAATTTCAATTTACAGGCCTGTTCTGACAAAGGCAAATCTCTTAAAATTAGCGTTTTTAATTTGAAAACAAATAGATATGTATACAAACCTATAGCGCAAGATATATATCTTTGCAATTTAAAGTATGTAATTGCAATCCGACTGAAATTACTTAAAATAAGCGTTTTCAATCATTTTTTAAATCGTTTACAACAAAACTTAAGTCTTCGAGTAGCAGAAGTATAATACAATAATGGTTATTTTAACAAGTACAGCTAAAAATTGTGGAAAAGAACAACAATTTCGTACAAAAGCTATAAAAAAATGTAATTAAAAATACATATATAAGTATGTACCTACATGTGCAGTTATCAAACAACTTTATTTTCTGTTTTAATTAATTGTTATAATACTCTCATTAAATTATAATTAAGAATAATATTGAAAAATTATTCTTTTAAAAAGTAAAACGTATTGTGAATATTAAGAATTGCCAGTTTGCTTTTGCCGACCTAACTGAAACAGAGCCGATTATATAGTTTATCGCGCTAACTGGAAGTTACTATATTGTGTAGGAACATCAAAGCTCTGACTCTCATTAAGTCTGCAAACTGAACACCAAAAATTTGTCTTAAGTAGTGGTCTATATTATGGGGATTCCCACAGGACTTAAACCAAACCCACTATCTTGTTACTTAAACCAAACCCACTACTAAGTTTAGCATTAAGCATTAACCTGCTGTTTACATCAGAGTTTGCGAAAACTTTGCAGCTGTAAGTTAAAATTTGAATCAGATAAGTTTTTGCGAGAAGTAGTCTGGCCCTAAAAGGAGTGACATATTGTGTAGGCCAAAGCGTTCGGAGCACCGAAAAAGTTTTGTAATGTGCTGTTGAAGTAATGTGCTATTGAATAGAACCCCTAAATTCCTTGCCTTGTTCACTATTTCAATTTCCTGGTTGTCGTTTATGGGTCCAAATACATTTCGGTTTTTTCGGTTTAAGGCTCAGACCGTTAATAGCCCACGAAGAAATTCGTTTTAGGTCTTCATTTAATTTATTCTCATAGTTTTTTATTCTGTTGTTCATATGGCAAATCGTATATATGCTTATATGAGCATTGTGGTATATATTGAGAAAAATTAAAGACCCCAACATATAACTCTATGGGATGCTCCAAATGACATTTGATTTAGCTAAAGTATTGATCTGTATGTGATGCTCCTAGCCACTGAGATAAGTTTTTATTAATTTGATAGACGAAAACCTCATAATTTTTTCCAACTTTTGTATGAAAATATAATAGTATGGCCATCGGTGTTAAAGGCTTTGGAATGATCTCATCCATGGATTATCCAGCTCTTTTCTCTTTACGAGGGTGTCTTGCGTGAAAACCAAATTGTTTGCACCTTGGAAAACTCCTGCCTCGATTGGCAGGAGTTCCTTTCTTCTAATAAAAAAATTTCGGCCACACAACTATCCTTCCAGAAGTTTGTGAGTGTTTGCAGGCTAGTTCAACTTTATCTAGTGCACACTTTATCAAAAGTTTTGGAAATGTCAATGAATAAGGCTGAGCAATACTTCTTGTCCTTAAAAGTCTTTCTTCTGACATTTACTGGTCTGTGCGTTTGTTCTATGGTGCTGTGTTTAGTCCGAAAGCCAAATTGATGAGTATTAGAGGCAACTTCGCCATTAACAATTTTTAGAACAGTTTTAAAATTGTTGGTAGTAGACTGATTGGTATGATTCTACTTTAGTGGAATCCTTCCCTGGCTTGGGTATCGTAGTAATCATAGGCACCTTCCACTCTACAGTATAATACTCGAGACGTAAAATAGAGCTAAAAATAAAAAGAAGAATTTTTCTAGCCACACGAAGTAACTGTATAAACATTTTGCCAGTAATTTTATCAATACCTGGGGATTTACTGAAGTTTATTTTATTTATGACGTTTTAGTCATAGACCGCGCGTTCTGGTTGGACCACGTTTCAGATATATCATCCCTGCTGAGACTGATGACACTCAAATTTAAAACTCGTAAATAATTTTAATATTATTTATAAATTAAGATCTTTCGGAAACTGTTGCTATAATATGTTTAAGTTTTGTTTTCTATTGTCTCACTTTTGCTGACAGCTGTCATTAATTTCAAACTTTACAGTCTTTTTAAAGCCAACAAACGAAGCAATAAACAACTGCCAGTAAAACCAAACAGCAATACATCATTTAAAATGAGCACTTTCATCTAACAATAAATAATAAGTTATGGTTCTAACCGAAAACAATAATTATATGTGTTAGAAAAAAAGTAAACGCCAAAGCAGAGCAAATTTTTTAACAAATTATTTTTTCTGACAACTGAAGCGTTTATTAAAAATGAATCAATGAGGAATAATGCATTAACACGCACATATAAATGTATATACAGTGGCTCACAGCTCAGTTCGTACATATGCAAAACAAAATGTATTAACATTATAGAATCAAAACTATTGTTGATATGGACAAAAATTTAACGCATATTAAAAATAAAGAAATTTTTATCTGCACGTAGTGTTTACACGTGCAGGTGCAAGTTCGAAAAACCCAATACATTCAAACGTTTTTACTAACACACGCATAATCTCTGCACTTGCAACTAACTTTCAACTGAACTGACAAGAAATTTCAGTAGGCAGTCATTTTTGGCACTTACTGAAAGTCAATGGCAACTGAAATAACAGTGTTGCCTCTTTACAACAAGTTTTGCGGATTTTAATATAACTGAACTGATTTTAATATAATGTTTTTGTCATATTTAAATTTTTCAAAATATATTTTTAAAATAATTCACATTTTTTTTTATTGAAAATATATAAATTAAGCAGTCTTTGGCGTTTTGAGCGAAAAAAAAGTTAAAATTATTCTATTTCATTTATTTATTTTATTCGTGCTATTCATTTCCCCGAAAAAAAAAATTATGGTTTTCTATGGTAATGCTGTTTTAGGAGCTGTTGTCTCTCCACTGACATTTTTAAACTGAACTTCCATTTTATTCTTTAAATACTAGTGCAACTTGCAAGAAAGTCGAGTATTTTTTCGACATTTTCGCTGATAATACGTACACAGGACTTCCATGCAAGTAATTGTACGTGTAAACGCAGTGTGAGGGTCAAATATACATACGTACATAATTTGGAGGAAAAAATTAATGCGCAAATAATATTTCGTGTACTTTCTTTTAATACTGTGTCTATGTAAACACATCCCTGCGGCAAGAAAGATAAAACTAGAGATTACGCCATGCGCATGATTTCCCGTTAGATGACATAGTTTATCCTAAGCAAAAGTATGTATTTAAAAATCATCTAGGGCTGTGTTTGTATTGTTTCGAAACATCACTTGACCAATATGCGCAGAAGATTTCAGTTTTTTGTGAGAATTGTCGTAACCATGTATTGTATCAACCATGACCCTGCGGTGTTTAATATAGTTATGTTTTACATTAATTATTGTTCCCTTTTTATATTAATTTTACAAAATGTGGCTAGAACAAACATAAAAAATTTTAACTTCTTTGCTTGTTAATATTTATTTATTTTTTTCTGTTACAGGAATTAAACTGGAGAGAATATATTCATAAAAATGAACGATATGTTTTATAAAGAACTTGAATATAATCGTTCGATAACACTTTGATGCTGCCACGCCAGCGAGAAAACACGTTTAGCGATATGACGAAAATATCGCTGTGTTCAGGTGTTCGTGGCAAACGGTCCAAACCAGTCCAGTTAGCAGCGTTCTCAAGAACTAGGCATCGCCAAGACCACTTTACACCCATACAAAATCAAACTGACACAAGAATTTGTAACGACATATTTCCTCTGGTTGCTGGGGTAGAGCTCATCGGAGTCTAGGGCCGTGATCTTCTACAGAAATTTATGAAAGCAAAACCTTGGTTTTCTTATCATGTTATAAATCTTTATTTTTAGGTTTTCTTCTACAACAGATGACTTCTGGGACGGCTTTAGGGCGACGTAGCAATGGCGCGAACGGAGTGCCTAGCAGCGGTCTATTCGGGATTAGGCCTCGTGATGTCTGGTGCGATGTAGCTACAACCACGAACAGGGTGTTCCACTAGTCCCTTAGTAGGCGTTTCACTCAGGAGTATGCAGCGGAATGTCTGGTGCGATGTAGTCACCATCACAGCCAGAACGCCCCACAAGTCCTGTAGGGCGCGTTTAATGGTTGATATTTACGACAACGTTGCAGCCAACACCGTCGTAACTATCAGAATCAACGTCGCAGCGAACAGTAGAAGCAGCGAGTTTACTCAGGAGTATACAGCGGAATATCTGGTGCGATGTAGCCACCACCACAGACAGAACGCTCTGCAAGTACTGTAGTGCCCGTTTATTGGTTGATATTTACAACAACGTTGTGGCCAACACTCCCGTAACTATCAGAACCAACATCGCAGCGAACAACAGAAGCAGATATTTTACTCAGTAGTATGCAGCGGATTAGTATGTGCGATTAGCCACCACCACAGACAGAACGCTCTGCAAGTCCTGTAGTGCACGTATAGTGCAGGTAATATTTATTAAGGCGTTGTAGCCAACACTCCAATCAATATTATCTCCCATTTTCTTGAATACGCTCATTTAAACGATCTAGCCACCACTCTATTAAACGCACCTCACTCTAAGCGAGCTGACAGTAAATTAAACTTTATTGGCAAATGACTCGCCTTCTATACCGTTGAGGCTGTGTACTAGCAGATACACATACACTCAAACATATACACAGCATTTGCATTGTTGTATGTGCTCACATTGAATGCGACTATTGTCACCAATTATTCCGCCACAATTAAAAAAAAATCTAAAACTAAATGTTTTTATTCAGTATACTTATGTACATAACTTAAAAACTAATGAAGCCGATAAACTATTTCACGCGTTATCGGATTCGGCTCTGCAGAAAATGCGCTCAATTGGTTCGTCAATAAGCAAGATAGCAAACCCTGTACAATTAATCACAATTAACAACATGCAGACCTAATTCAATATGAGATGAATATAGACAGAGAATAATTCAATGGCTCGGTGGCTGAGTGGTTGAGGCGTCATGACTCGAGTTCAAATCTGAAAATGGGTGCTAATGGGTAGTGTAGCGACTACGAAACAGTTAGTTGTTCTCAAGCCAAAAAAGTTTGATTATTTTTCTCGTCTTCTTCAATCAAAAATTATTGATCACAGCAGATTTGTATTGTAAAAATTCCCTCACAAGAAGCTTAAGAAAGAAAAAAAATTGAACTAAATCCCGATGTGTAAATGTATAAGAACCAAATTTAAAAATTATAAAGTTCAACAAAAACTGAATAAATTAATATTTATAAGAAAATAAAATTCTTAATAAAATAAAAACTATTTCGAAAAATATTTCGTATTCAAGTTTTCTTCTATATCATCGTCAGTTATTTTACTATATCCCTTGAAAGTTGGATTTTAAAGCTGCACGAAAAAAGCTGAGAGCCACTGTATCCACATATTTGAGAATAAGGCGGATGTAAGACTGAAACATATAATTATTACGACATAAAAATATTATAGTGTTCTGAACAGGGAATGCAGGCAGGGCAACCCTAAATAAGCATAACTACAATAGAAGAGGATTAGCGTATGAAATAATCGAACTTGCTTAGTTTAAACCATGTCAACTGTTTTATAATGGAAAACGTCTAATGCTTGTTATTAATGCTAATTTTAGTCATTTTATTTTTGAGTTATATATATGTATATGCACTTTTCTTTTAGTGTTTTAGTATTGTATAAAAATTAAATTTACAGGTAAACTGTTTCTAATATATAATTGTTGCACCAAAAGGAGAACGTTGGAAAGTTCAAGTCAAATGTGCACAAACCCTTCTCCCTCGTTCCACCTCTTCACAACCTATTTTCCTAGTTCTGCTACAATGCACTGCATATGTAGGGGTTATCCCCTGAGTACTGGTCCAAGAATACAAAAAAAAGAAATGTGAAAGATTTGCCATTTATAAATATGGTTTGTAAAACTTAGTACAAATCTTTCGGCATATCTGCCCCTCCATTAAAAAATTTGCTCAAAGTAAGGTGGTGAATATAGGCGTTTGATGGAGTGTGCCACGATGCACTACTGCCAAAACTTACTGTTTTTGGTTTTGGTGATTTTTTTCCGTTTTCATCGAGATTTCTTAGAGACTACCCTGTACGAGTGCTCCTCCTATGAAACAGGTTTTGCATTGGCGTATTCCAAACCTGGGCACTCTGTTTTTCGGGTGCAGAGGGGAAGGAGGCCCTCGTTTGTTGTAGAAAATAAAACTCCAGGAAGCCGCATGACTTATGTTGTGTTGGCTTCTGCAACCCTTACCAACGTTATAAATTGGCTGAACAGGGATCAGCATGCTAGGTCTGATCATGGTTGAGGTGCTTACCTTGGCTGGAACATTCTGGTTGTGGCTTAAACATAAAGACGCAGGAATGGGGAGTTAATATCCCTGATAATTGTTGGTGCATGGCTTTTTTCGGGGGCTAACAACTTGTTTAACTCAATGACGCCTCAACCAGAACTGCTCTTAGTACTAAGAGCAGTTCTCATGACTTACGTTGTGTTAGATTTCCGAATTCCCTAACAAGAATTAAAATTGAAAGTATGGGGATCAACAAAGCCTTCGAGGGGTTCTGCTTTGCAGACCATTTTGGTACTGATCATGGTTGAGGTGCCTGTTTTGGCTGAAACGTTCTGGCTGTGATTTACACCTAAAATCATAGGAAGAGAAATTAGTTTTCCTGATGGCTTTGGTGGATACTGGTTTTGGGGAGTATTAACTCCTGAGACGCTTTTGCCTTTTGAATAATTCACTCCAATGAATTGGTCCATCATCAGATTAGGTCGTAAAGGCAAGTGCTGATGTAAATCTTTTTCACTCTATGTACGAGATGTTTTAGATGCTGTCTTGTCAATCGAGTTTAAAAATGACTTAGGATTACCCCAAGGCCCGGTTCTTTCTCCTTCTCTAATGTTTATTTTTTAATAGACTTCTATATTAAACTTCTAACACTCTTTTGCAGATAACAGTAGCATTTGTCATACGTAGTCATTTAACTATATGCCCAATCAATCCGAAATAGATACCAAGACACGTAACACGTTTACAATATTCGAATGGGGTTATAAAAATGCTCGTAAGACCCACTGTTTTTTTTTTTTTTTGCTAAGGACCTTCACTGTACTCATAGAAAGTATAGATATTGAGGAATCATATGCTCTTGATATTCTTGGAATGAAAATTTAGTATGATGTTCGCTGGACTAAACACATTTTAGATAAAAGAATCATTGAACTTTATGTTTTTTTTGTTTTGAAACGGTGTAAGATGTAACTTACTCCATCCGATCTCTTACTACTTATACCACCTATACCTGACCGAAGATGGATTGCAACTCTCATGTTTGGGCCAGTGCCTTAAAGTCTATCTTGGGCTTACTCGAACATATGTAAGAGAGAACAAAGAAGCATACCAGGGATAGAGAGTATTCAACTGACTCACTAGACCTGTAGTGAGGAGTGCGTTACTCTGTTCTATCGTTGCTAAAAACTAAAATGCGATGGCCCAAACATGGCCACTTTTTGATTACTGCCGGATTGTCGTAAATGACTTACTGTGCAAGGAGTTGACAAAGATATTTGAAAAAATTGGATGCGTTACCTACATATCAGTTCTGTTAGTGAAAGTGCGGCGGATAATCTGATCTTGTCTATGCCACGATATTCTCAACAGTTAAGCCTATGTTACGCATCACAGTGGCGTACTTTGCATATGAATTTGCACTAGATGTCATTTCAGTGACCGGTCATTTTTGTTCATTATGAAAGACTGATCCGTTCATTCATTTCCTTCAACCATTCGTTTTGACCGAACAGCAGGGCACAAATACTTATTGCTGGTAAGTTTTCCGAGCATTTATCAGCACTGCTATTTAAAATAAAAAAAGAAAAGGAAATATCTGATGAAGAACGCTCTAATCTTCTGTTTTAAAAATTAAGAGAATGACAAAAAATAAATCAAGTTAAAATTTACTTAATGCAAAAAGTAATGTTAATGTTGGTATATTTACTTTTTATAAATTAATTAAAAACAAATAAAGAATATATAAACACGTCATAAAAGAGAAGAATATGAACGGTGCAGTATTGAACGAAAAGTGGTTAGTTTAATGACCGACTCACTTCGTTCACCTAGATGATCCGTTCAATTTAACCGGTTCGTTCATGAGCGACATACTTAGCTTTAATTTGCACCACGTAAAATACAATTTATGCAAAGATCTAATAGCATGTTCAGACGAAGACTCATATTCGAGGTTCGCTCTCTTATTCGTGGTTTTCAGCCCAATCTTGATTGAACCAACATGATTCGTCATACAAAATTGTATGAACTTGGTTCATTTTGTATTTTGTTGCGAACTATTTAAAAATTACTGTCATCTCCAAATTTAATATGTAAAATTTCTGTCATCTCGAAATTTGATATAGTTTATAGTTTATCTGTACGACCTCTCAAAAAAATGTAAACAAAGAAAAGACACATAATAAATGTGTGTAAAATCAAAAGAAACACATGCAGCATATAAATATTGGATACTTACGCAAAGATTTAAATAAAAATTGAAAGACGAATTAGTGAAATGTTTGCACAAAATATGTAAACATCAGTGTGAACCAAAAAACAACCGTTCGAACACCTAGTTTCGACATAATGGTTCAGAGAGCGAACCAAGTGTTTCATATTACCGTCTGAAAATGGTATAAGCCAGCTAATTATCCACAACACCGTAGATATGCTGATTTTGTGCTAGAGGTAAAGTTTTCCCTCAGAAATTACGTCAAGAAGCAAACGGAGCATGGAGGACTCTGATATAGTCGTTGTAGAGAAGCCATTCTATCTGGAAAAAGCAACTGTTTGGTGCACATAATGCTCTGGAGTTTCATTGGACCAGATGCTTTCGAAAGTAGAGCTAAAAGAACCGTTACCCTCCATTCAAAGTACTATGGATATGATACAATTGAAGATTATGAACTGCACATATCATGAAGTTCATGGTTTTAACAAGACGGTGCCAAAAGTTATGCAACACAACCGATTTTTTGAATGCTAATTTTACGCTTTGGCGACATTAATTGGTCACCAAAATCATGTCATTATGCGCTGTTAGACTTATTACTGAACTGTATACGAGTATAATACCTTAAAGTTGAAACATGTCAAAACCGTGTTCGTCAGGTTATCGCCGATCGCGATTTCAGTGGTCGAATACTACTTTAAAAGAATTGACTCATACAAGCAGTCTAGAATTTAAATGACATGCAAGGTCCGTGCTTTATAATGAAATAAAAGCCTCAACCAAATAAAAGTTTTATATATATTTTCTCTAACTTGAGTTTTAAAACCAGAAAGTGGATAACCCGTTAAAACTACCTCACATTGAGTCACACACTTTCGCATTAAAATCAGTTATCAAAGTTCAGAAACCAACATATGTATGTACATATTTTATTAAAAGCAAACAACAAGAGCTTTTATATTAAAATATTAAGTTTAATTTAAAAAGTATTTAAGTAATTATTTCAATACAATTTCAGTTCATTTATTTAGAACAGGTTAATTAAAGGGTAAAAAGGTGATTAAGTTGTTAGTCAAGGGAACAATTTTTTTAAAAATGTTCAAATAAATACTCATAAAAAAAACTTGTACTGAGGTTTGAAAAAGCGCCAGTATATATTTTCTTGAATTAACTTAAAAGTTATCTTCTTAAGGCGTCGCTAAAATATTTGAAACTCTATCTTTTGGTATAATAATGATGTTGTATTAAGAGGAAGTATTGACACGTTTTAATCTTTTTACAGGAGATGTATAAGAATTTAAATTGTGGCTTATTCTCGTATATGGGTCAAGCCCAACCCTTATTGGTAAGGTTACATCTAGATAATGCAAATATTTTAATCGAATATTTATTATGAGCGCGATGAAATATATTCGTATAAACCTAAGAGCATAAAGCTCAACGAAGTGCTATTAGATATGCTTAAGCCATAATAAAATAACGAGAGCAAAACACTTTTTGGCCAAAGTACTTACCTGTAGTATTACGACACCGTTCCAGTAGCTTCGTTTTATTTTTCACCCCCCATGTAAAAAATACCAGCATATTTTTCGATTTATATTTAACATAAAATGCAATCGAGTTATATTACAAACCTTAGAGGTGTTAACTTTAATTTTCTAAACGTTAAAATATATGTTTTCCTTTCCTTCATTCGTGATTAGCTCCCACGTTGTTATGTTTGACAACAAATTTTTTTCTTACTGTCCTCAAAACTCAAATTTATTTTTAAGTGAAAATTAAAGATTTTTTAAATATCCAAGAATTATTTAGAAAATCTTTCTTCATATTGTGTTAAATATAATCAAAGCATTTCAAAAATATATATTTTTTTCTTTCTTGCATCAATTCTGAACTTGTTTTTTATATTAATGGCAAAGCTACAACAAATGAAGTAATACAGGGTACCCCCAAACTAACGAAAGGAATTAAATTCTTTATAAATTTTTATATTATATAGCTGCACAACATTGATTTAAATTTATAATACACTACGTCAAGCTGGTCCGACCAAATATTGAACATGACTTTGGAACCGTGAAAATTCTCTTTGGTCGCCGACGTGAAAACATGGCCGAGATATCCCCATGCTTTTCTGCGCTTTTGATTATCGCAATAAACCTATTTTTCGTCCCCAGTCGCAATACGATGCAGAAATGCTTCCTTCTTTGCCTAACAATCATTGCAGTTCACAAGCAAACAAACGCCGTTCAACATCTCTAGGCTTCAACTCGTATTGCATCAAATGTACTTATTTCTGAATCATTCCCATGACTTTTAGACGTTTTGAAATGGCTTGTTGCATCACTAATAATGATCATGCCAATTCTTGATGATGATTTAAATTAGCAGTTCATTTGTCGTAGTCTGAAGAAAAATTATGCCAACTCAAAGCTTTGGAACTGCTGACCAAAGAATATGCTCAAACTGTTCGTCCAAGTAAATTAACAAAATGGGTATGGAACATTTGAAATATTTCTTGCTAGATTTCACAGCTTCACAAATGTAAGCGTCAAAGAAATAAAATTTGACATTAGGCTCTTTTATTATACAGAGCTTATTTTCAAACAATAATGTTACCTTCGAATAACTGCGGGTACCCGATCGCACTGATCATGGGGGAGCCAATTAAGTAACGGATGGATATTGAGTAAGTTACAATGTAAGTTGACGGTGATCTTCAAGCCATGGGAGTCTGCCATTGGAAAAATCCTGGATTGTCCTATCATCAGCGTGCCCAGCTTTACATTTTATTTTGGATTCTCAAACACTCAACTTTATATCACAACAATCTAAATAAATTATTGCGAATTTAAAAAGAAAAATGTTTTAATAATACCTGTCAAAACACAAAAACAAACTTTTTTCTTTTATATACGTCTCTACTCTTTACACCTTTCAAACAAATAAACAGCCGTTGATTGCTACGATTTCTTTTTTGAAAGTATCAAAAAGCAGAAAACAAAAACTCAAACAATTGTGTTTGATTTACTATATTAGCTTCTAACATTGATACCAATCAAAAAATTATAAACAGTTTGTCCTTTATGTTTCCTTGCTGTTTATATGTCGATATTTCGTAGGAGCTACCTTAATCACTAGTGGATTTTGAAAATTTTTGAAAGATATTTTCAACCATTCAACTTTGTATTCCAACAATCTAAATTATTATTTGGATGGTACACTTTAGGCAAGTATAGGGATAAAAGGTAAGTATAGCAAAAATAGAAACAGTTATTAAGAAAGATAAGTACAGGGTGTCCGCCGGGAACGTATACTACTAGCAGTAACTCCATTGTAATCATGGCTGTTGTTGATACCCCATGTTAATCAAAGCATGCAGTGGCGCTAAAAAGTTTTGAATCATATCACGATATCGCTCCCCATTCGCAGTTACCGTTCATTTTCAAATAAGTAAGGTCCAATGATTCCTTCTGACAAAAATGCACACCAGACTTTCACTTCGTATATACATATATCTTGTGTCAACTAAATCTTAAATGGAAACAAATGCAAATCCATGTGCAAAATTGTAGCCAAATATATTTTTTGAAGACCAAGCTCCTGAGTACAGCATCGAATTGAGATTGATGGATTGTTTGGAACACTTTCTTGGGCAACAGTGATGTTTTCAACCAATCTTGCAGTAGGTTGTGGTTCATGTTTAAGAATATCGCATACAGATCGTCTTTCTTCGAAATCATTTACTACCCTGTAAATAGTGCATACGGCGGACACCTAGTATAATCGTAACACTAAACTGCGAATGAAAACAAATAATATATTTGCATAGTAAGTACAGAATGTTTTTTTTTCATTCATTTATGTGTTGAATCTTTACAAAATGAACTAACAATAAGTATTCAAATCTTAATACTAAATACACAAAATTCCAGCCAATGCTAGACAAAAATGTTGTATTTTGCACGGTCTATATCATTAAAATCACCTATTTAACGTTCTGATAGTGGCAAGGGTATCCCTTCTTCTCAACCGAGAGTGGCTGCCAAAATTAAGTATGTTGCGCGCAAGAGGATTTAGGTGAAGTTCCAGCTTACTGATATACCTTGTCGCGTACTTAGAGAATTCATCTTTACCAGCGGAATGCACAGATCCTTATGAATTCTTGAGTTTCTTACGTATTTTTTCAATTTTAAATGCTGAGGCGGTGCCCCATGATTGAATTCCGTTCCACCATAGGTGGCCGAAAGTTAAACTTTATTTTCCGTCGTGCCATACTTTAGGAAAAGCTTGAGAAATTTCAATGAATAGAGCTGAACAATTCTTTTTGTCTTCAAAAGTCTGCCTTATGACGTTGATTACTCTGTGTGTTTGTTTTGTGGTGCTATATTTAGCCCGAATGCCAAATTGATGATTAAGGATACATCCTACATCATTCAGTATTAGAGTCAACTTTGCCATTAGCAATTTTTCAAACAGTTTTGAAATTGTTGGCAGCAGACTTATTGGCCTATATGACTCAACCTTAGGAAAATCCTTTTCTGGCTTTTGCATCATAGTAATCATAGACACCTTCCACTATGCAGGATAATACTGAAAGCGTAAAATGGAGTTAAAAATAAGAATTAGAACTGTTTTATCTACACGGGGTAACTGTTTAAGCATTGTACCAGTAGTTTGATCAATGCTTGCAGCTTCCTTGGGGTTTTTATTACCGATAAAGTTTTCGACATCTTGAAAACTAAGTCTCAAAGATGCAGGCGGTCTAACAGCATATGACAGAAATTCTGCTGTATTATTCGCTGTATCATTTGTGGCAAAAACATTTTTCAAATAGTTAACATACACCATCTGATTTTTAAAATCGCTTCTTGCCGAGTTGAAGTTCACAAATGTGGCTAACCTATTACAGGTCTTTTTAGACCTTTTGTCGCTTTCCACAGGGAATAGTCACATTGAGAAGTACCATCTAGACTTTCCAAATATGTTTTAAACAAGTAAGAGTGTGGTATACTCGGCTGGGCCGAATCTAAAATATCCTTCACTATAGTCTCGTATATGTATAGTATATATTACAAATTTGAACTGAATATGCTCGGATATATGGAGCGATATCGGGAAAAAAAAATTCTTTCATGAACATTTTCATTTAAAAGTTTGTTTAAGCTATATCTCGGTAATATATGAACCGATATCGGAATTTTCTATTTTCTGTATTTTAGTAACCTTCTTTTATAACGAGAATTGCTTTTCAGCAAAAAAAAAAAAAAAAATGTTAATGGAAAAATCGGTTCAGGTTATATCTCGGGTATATATGGACCGATATCGGAAATTTTCTTTTTCCATATTGATATAACCTTATTTTATTACCAAAACTGCTTTTAAGCAAAAAAAAAGTTGTTTAAGTTCGCTTACGCGACATTTTCATGAAAACCCCGATTTGGGCTACATCGCGGGTATATCTGAAACAATTTTTTTTGCCTTTTAGTCACCATGCTTAAGGAGTGTGTGAAGTTTGAAGCAAAACAAACAATTTTTTTTTCTTTTTTCAAAAAATTTCATACAAAATTGCAAAAATATGGCTTTTTTCGGAATTTTGAATATATCTCAGCTATACGTGTACCGATATTACTGAATTGCCGGTATTTCAGCGGTGAACAGACTGACATCGCTTAATCGACTTTTCCATTAAAGGCAGAATTAGTTTGTACGTTCTTTTCCGTTTTGAATCAGCTGTCTTGTTTCTGTTCAATGTAAACTATATATCATGTACATTGTTTGTTTTTACTTTTACGTTCTGTTCTGTTGCGGACTAATCTGTTGAAAATAGAATTCAACGTTAAGTGACAGCCAGATATGTGTATGTTTTACTTTTTTCTGGTATGGAAAAACTAATTTTTTTAGCCATATGAATACAAATTTTTTTATCGAAAGCTAAAATAGTTTGTTTTAATTAAATTTTTTTCAAATTTAATATATTAACCAATTAACCTACTATGAATGATCAAAAGAATATAATTTTAGCGAATAAATATTATATTTTGTATAAGAAATGTCGTAAATTATGCAGATCGTGAGAGAAAAGTTGTCTGTTTTGTCACCATTTCTAAGTAATTAAATTGTTTCTTATTTTGTTTTTTCAAATAAAACAATTTTTACAAAAATCTTAATTTCAATATTTTTCTTTTAATTTTGCTTTACTGTAAAAATCATCTGAACTTTTTCACAGAAAAAGTAATTGTAAAATATTTCCTACACAAAAGAACGTCACAGAACGGCAACTGAAAGTAAAAACTAATGAAGTCTTAATTCTGAATCAGAATATATATGCTTTATAGGGTTGCAAATAAAACTGTAGAAATTACAAGCGGAATCACAAACTTATATATACCCTTTACATTTGTGTAAAGGGTGTAAAAAGGACATTCTCTGGATTTTAAGCAGATTTCTTAAGAAATTTACAAATTAGGGCAAAAATAACAAATTCATAAACCTTTCGCCAACGTACCAACATTATACTCGCACTGCGATCATTACTTAATTTATATCTAAATTGAAAATTCAGATTTCTCTTATAAGCAAGGAAACCAATTAATTTATATTGTCCAAATCACTTTGGGCATCATCTTTTGCAAAGCTTCAGCTATTGTGTTTTTGATTTCATCACGTGTACAGTTTTTCAATTACCGGATGACTCTAGATCCATTAATATAGACTTTTACTTTTCAAATGACCCCAAAGGCAATAGTTAAACCCGGTGCAGTTAAAATCGGTGAACAGGGAGGCCACCAACGAACCCCATCCTGTTGGAACCATACGAGTTCTTGTGGATGGTTTCCCATGGCAGGCTTTAAAATATTTTTTGCAAAATTATCTGATATCGAACACCATGATGATTGGGACGAAAACACAGTGTTTATTTTCAAACAATAAAAGCAAACTACCCCTTCTAAGGTAACACTTCAGTACGTGGAATTGTCACTGTTGAACTATTTTTCGAATTTTGCCGTAGCCCAAAAATTTAAAATGAGCTTCGCCGCTCATAATTGTATACATAGGAACTAAATCAAAACTAAAGTTCAATGAATTAAACACGTTGTTTGTTAGTGTCCGTGTCTATTCAACCTCTCCCAGTCATTTTTGCAAAATACTGAAAAGAAATATAAAACAAAATTATAGTAAGCAAGTTAGAAAGTTAGGAATTCAAATCCCTTCAGTAATTTTGGGCCACCTAGTACCTCGTTTTAGCACGACTACTGTGAGACAAGTATGAGTAAAGCTAAAAATTTTCCTTTGACACTTTTGTTTTAAATGATAACGACTAATAATTACAAGTTTTTATTTTTAAATATTTTGCCAACTTGCAAAAAATATAAATATTTCAATTGCAATGCAGTGAATTATCACGTTTTAGTTGTTTGTTTGGAAAATTACAGGTTCACATAAATAGCTTGTGATGATGTAAAAATGAATTACAGATTCAAAACCAATTTTTAAAAATCAAATACAGGATGTTTGTGTTTTTATACAAATTTCTTACAACTTTAAACAATATTATTTAAACTTTATCATTATTATAGATATCTTAATGAGCTAATTTATTACTCTATTCTTATAAATTAGACGCCGATAATTCTGAGCTAAACTTTCGGTATCTTTTCTAAAGTTAATTCTATTAGCTATTGGTACGTCTATTATCTCCAGCATCTCTAACATATAACGTTTTCTATAACTACTATTATATTAACTACAATATGGAAGCGTTATTAAAATTTGGATTGTGGTTTAAATCACGACAATATATCGACAAAGCTGTCTTCTCTGACGAGCAGACTTATGTCAGATCACAAAAAAATTTTTTTCAAATAATCACGAAGTTACATATCATTCAGTTCTCGTATGTAAGCAAAATTCAGTTAAATTTTTTGTTTATAAAGAATGTTTTTATAGAGGTATAACACATTAAGTTGGCAACGCTTTTTTAAATGGCGACCATTTTGTCAGCTGTTAAGGGATTTATGTTTAGTTTGTTTTGACATTTCACCATGAATAGACTGACGCCTGATCCACAAGTTCAAGTCGTGTCTATAGGACCAAAAAAATATTATCGTTGGTGCGAATTTTCATAAGCGAATTTTATTTAACGATGAAGTTCAGTTTTGTTTGAATAAATAAGTGAATAAACAAAACGGCAGAATTTGGAGTGATGATAATCCTCAAATGTATGTTGAAGCAACGTGACATCCAAAAAACTGACTGTTTGGTGTGCTTTATGTACTGGTGGAAGCAGTGGCCCATACTTCTTTAAAAACGATGCTAGTCAGAAAGTTAGGCAACTGTGACCACTATACAGCCATGATTACTAACTTTTTGGTTCACCAATTAAACCACAATGATGGGCAGAGGCTGCGGTTTCAACAAAGTGACGCAACATGTTACTTAGCTCGTGCCACAATTTGGTTATTGAAGGAAACGTACGGTGACCCTATAGGTTCACATATCGGACCTGTTAATTGACCTCCAAGATTATGCAATTTAACTCCGCTAGACTATTTTCTCTAGAGATAGGTGAAGTTGCTTGGAGGGTAACATTCGCCGCGTTATTGCCGATATAGGGCCACAATTGTTGGAAAAAGTCATCGCTGGGACAACGAAATGGTACCTCCAATTTAGAGTACTTCCGAGCCAGCCAGGGCGGTCACATGATACAAGTCATCTTTTAATTATAGTGCGAGACGATTACGTTTCGAATAATGTAAATTTCATCTTTGTTTTATTCCATTTTGGTTCTATACTTCTATAAAAAACACTTTTTAAATCAAAATGTTTAAAATGTTTTGTTTTATTAATTTAAAATTTAGATAGTAATTTGCTTGTGCAAACGTTTTCATATTAACGCATTTAATTATAATTATATACGTATTTAACTTTAAAAAGTGTTAAAGCCAGACAATACGAGTATTTATTTTTATTTTATTAATTAATCATTTGAAGCAATTTATAAACATGACTATTATTGACATGAAAAAAATCTGAAGATAGAAACGGCTGAAATATTTATTGATTGCAGCAACAAAAATTTTAATTCACATGATAACGCATGTACGTCATCAGAACATACTAATTACATATATTTGAAAAGCACACGTGTTTTTGTAATCCTCTACGCCTCTTTGTCGAGAAGGAAGAAGCCAAGGAAATCGTGTACGTATGCACTCGTGCATGTTTATAAAAAGCAATATTACAAAATAAATTTGAAATCAGTTTATGTCTGAGATATATGTGGTATATACACACTAGACAATATTAATCTGCCTGTACTTTGTTGCAGCAAAGACGTAATAGTGACTATCTAAACCAGGGGTGCCCAAAAGCTCTTTATGGAAGAGCAAGCACTAATATATTTAAGGGAAAAAATTATATATTTTTTGTTGTAAAAAGCAAAGCATATTTACAAAAACAAAATTTACACTGATAATCGCTGTCGTCAATGTTTACCAGCAAAGCAAGCGAAAGTGTTGTTGCTTTGCTCTTGCGTGTGTACAGTGAAGAGCGACAAAAAGATATATAAGACATAGTTGTTTGTGTATTTTTCATATCTAGTGATGAGAGCAGTAGAGCGCTTTTGCAAAAACAATTGAGCTTTAAGCGCATAGGGCTTGGGCACATATGATCTAAAGATAAGAAGTTTTCAGAGAGGTTACTTAAATTTGAAATAGTACTTAAGTTAATGAGTAATTTCTTTGTTTTGTGTGTTACAGATCATGTAGCAACTTACGTTTATTAAATCTGCACAATTCAACATGAAAGACTTGCATTGCAAAGTGCGATGAAAACACTAACTTCAATTTAAAGTTAAATGTAGACCGCTCATGTTGAAGTTTGCTTAAAGTTATAACTTGGTTGTTAAAACATTTAATTTGGAAACTCTGCTATAACGTAAATTGAAAACAGCCTGGTATTTGTAGTTGTTTTTCGCCATTTTTATTTTTTACTATGCGAATAACTCTAACACCACGAGACGTGTACTCCGCCTTAAACAGACAGATATTTAAACATCAAGTTTTAACTTCATGTTTTAACTGCGTTGCAAGTTAGGTGTAGACTACATGTAATCAACGTCTTTAAAAGTATGTCACAGTGTGCGGAAAGTTATTTCGGGCAACATGTGAGTATGCTTTTCTTTGCTTACCATATACTAGAGTCTTTTAACGTGTATATTTTTGGGTTGGCTATAGGTATTTAAACACGGCTGAGTGACGATTATAAGCTGAGTAATAGACAGGGTAGACATAAGTATCTTAACATTTAAATCGTAGCACCAGCGATGACAAGGGGATCGGAGTGGAGGAGCTACGAAATTGGAAACCGGCCTTTAGGGATTTAGTTTCATGGCATCCTTTAGCGGAGTATAACACGCATTTCGTGTACGTGAATACTATCGCAACAACGATTTTGCGACCGAAGCTAAACGCTATTTTTGTTATCATTTTAATATTCACGATAGCAATAATTCTTTAACGATTAAAACCATTAAGCAGTGGGTCCAGAAGCTTGAGACGACTCGATCAACACTATCATCGATGGAACTGGAAAACGTAGAGCGAGGACGAACATGTGTTCGAGAACAACGCAGCCAATCTACTCATAAGCAGTCTGTGGTTTCAAATATGCCTAAGATCATCTCTAAATCGCATTTGATAACAAGATGGGACAATATGTCATATGCCAAATGACTCTTCAGAACTAGTTCATAAAAGTTTAACCAGAAAATCATATCGAAAAGAGGTAACATTAACTGGCCACCTTATAGCCCCGATTTGTCTTCAATTGATATTTTCCTTTAGGGATATTAATAACCAAAGTTTTCAGTAACATCCCGACGACCATTACCGAACTAAAGGAAAACAAACGCGAGGAAATGCAAAACATTCCAACCGAGCGATCATGGAGAATTTTCGATCTAGGTTGCAAGGTGTCAAGGTGAACAACATCGGAGTTAAGTGATGTAATTTTCAAAAAAGGAAAACTCGATTTCATTTACTTTCGTAATAAATAAACAGTTTTACAAACATGTGGTTATTTGGTTTTTACTGATAAATTCCAATGTTAAGAGTCTTATGGTCCACAAGCTACCTAGCGCTAGATGGTAGCACAAACAAACATTCTTTTTTCTTTTTTTTCTTCTAAATTTTTCAGCTAAAGAGCATGATTGATTTTTGTTTTTTATAAAAAAGGTTTAACGGTATTTTATTTTCGATATTTTGATAACAATTTGTTATCATCCTCAGGAAAATTAAAATTTTCAATTAAGATTTTTTTTTTTTAATTTTCCTAAGGATGATAACAAATTGTTATCGAAATATCGAAAATAATATACCGTTAAACGTATTAAGTTTGGTGTAAAAAATGAAATTAAATGCGCAAGGACATTTGAAATGTTGACGTGGCGTTTATGGGCAGAACACAATTTCAATTGTGGTCGAAGAAGTCGAGAAGATGTCAATGGCGGTAATCGTCCTGGTCGCCCGAGCACGTCAACAATCGGCAAAAACATTGAAGCAGGGAAGAAAATGATTTTGGATAATCGTCGAATCACTATCAGAGAGGTTGCTTATGATGTAGGCATATTGTTCGGCTCATGCCAAGCACATTTTACGGATATTTTAGGCAGCGAAGATTGTCCCAAAATTGCTTAATTTTGAGTAAAAACAACGTCGCATTAACATCGCTCAGGAGCTACTGAGCATCGTTAACGACGATCCAGATATCCTTAAAAGGGTCATAACTGGCGACGAATCATAGGTTGATGGCCATGACATTGAAACCAAAGCCCAATCATCCCAATGGAAGCGTACAGAAGAGCCAAGATCGAAAACAGCACGTCAAGTTCTGTCAAATGTGAAGGTTTTGCTCACTGTTTTCTTCGACTGCAATGACGTGCATCAAGAATTCTTGCCACAAGGTCGTACGGTCAAGAAGGATTTTGTACCATGATAACGCACCAGATCACACATCGATGCTTGTGCATGAGTTTTGGTGAAACACAAAATCGTAATCATGCCTCAATCACCGTAATCACAGGACTTGGCCCCCATTGACTTTTTCCTCTTCCTAAAATTAAAGACACCGCTGAAAGAAAAACGTTTTGCTGCGATTACCGAGATAAATGAAAAATCGAAACAGGAGCTGTTGGCGATACCAAAAAGTGCGATTCAGAAGTATTTCGAGGATTGGAAAAAACGCTGGCATAAGTGTATTATAGCTGAGGGGGATAACTTTGAAGAGGATAAGATAGTTATTGATGAATAAATAAATACTTTTTGAAAAAATTTAAAATAGCGGTTATTTTATTATCAGAGCTCGTATATTTTCTTTGACGTTCCATTCTTTTAAATGGTTTAAAACGGATTGAACTCCTATTTTATCATATGCTTGTTCTGATAACAGAGCAGTGGTTATGCCTAGGTATGTATTTAGCAAGGTAAAATTCTACATGAATCAGCAAGTCAATATTCGTACCGTTCAGCTGAGAGGCAAAACACTTTGAGAATCTTCTGTACAACATAGCTTTTACTATATAATAAGCAATACCACATTACAATTGAATCCAATTTTGAATTTTAAATTTTCACGTATAAAGAATTGTTTACAATTAGTATTAAAATAATGTAAAATTTTCATAGCCATTCCACCTTGCCTTTCAATTGACAAGCGGAATTATTAATTTGAAAAAAAAAATTAACAATTTGTAAGCGTCGTTCTGGTGGAAGTCACATGACATTCGAGTCCCGACTGGCAAATTTATTTATTTTATTTCGCAAATAACACTTCGAATGGCTGTTACCAGGTGTTCAGTTGTCTCTGACATATCGAGGTAAACGTGATCTTGGTGACCAACTAATTGTGCCACTACGTGAAATTATTCTTTCAGCAAGCTTAATAACAGATAATTGAGGTACGAAAAATTTTATAGTCATGCCCCATGACAGTAACATACTGACCACCAACGTTTTTGAAGACATATAGGTTAAGGAATCCGCCAGCTCATAAAGTGCAACAAACAGTAATTTGTAGTGAATGGTCTTTCGATAAAAGCTTTTGGACTATCATCACTTCAAATTCAACGTTTCTGCTTATCCTGGTTCCCATTCAACCAAAAATAGGCTTAATTGAAGAACAGTTTTGAGTGGAAACTCAATATCAGTATCAGTATAAACTGCAGCGAATGTGCTGCCGCCGAACTGGCATTTCTATCCGTAATGATAACTAAAACTAAGTAAGTAACTATATTAAATTAAATATCAAGTAAAGCAGAGTTGCCAACTCAAAGTTGTAAACCTCTAAAAAAAAACACCCAATACATGATATGGTAATAATACTATGCAGAAAAATTAGCAATCCCGAATAAGGGTAATTTTGCAATGTCAAATTCAAACATTTCTTCATATAGTTGTAGTCGTTTAATGAAGTTTTAATATTCATGCCCAAATTTATTTAAATCAGTTTGGGCCAAAAGCTTTCGTTCTTAATTTTTCAGTAGAATTGCGGATATTTTCTATAGCATATTGTGATACAAAATGTTACTTTAAACTACAAGAAGCCTTGTTTTATCAGGTATTTTTAAATCATTTTACACATTTACATGGAAACATTGATCTCAAGAGTGCAAAATAAAAAATACATAATTGAAATGAACTTTGTTCAAATTCAATCAATTTGTGCCTGTTGTTAAATGTTGCTTTCAAAATTAATATGAAAAACAAGTTGCTGACAGAAGTAAGAACCAGCGTTACTAAGAACTTTAGGAAGAAAATCATATTTTTAAGAAAAATATCATCATATTTCTTTTTTAATACAAAATGTTATTTAAAAAAACTAAGAAGACATCTCACTACATGCAATAGTTCCACGCATTGTATTTTAAAACAAAGCCAAGAAGCAGTAGAACAAACACTTCATAGTTTGGAAACACGTATACGACAGTGCTTAACAGTACTTGAATTCTGTTTCATAGCAAAAACCAAAAGAAAACATCAGACTAAAGAAAATAAACGATGACTCATAATAAAACATAGCGTGGACACTAAAACATTGGCACTGACACATTGGCACATGAGCATACTTCCCAGTTGGCCAAGTCTTAACGACATCTTAAATGATGGGTACAAGACAATAGAAAATCGTGAAAGACATGTTAACGACACCTTAAACAAATTGTTGGCGAAATATTCACACAAATGGCCACTAAATCACGCAAAACCAAATAAGCGACGGTTTCCCTCACCATCGTCTACAATTGTATACACTACATTTTCCTCTACCATGTCGTCGACGAATACATAAGTGACAATATCCACACTACCTCGTCAACGACTGTGTAGACGACGATTTCCATCACAGCATCGTCGACGATTGCATAGGCGACATAATCGTGGATAATTTTTCCATTGATATCTTCACTAAACAGACGTTAATAATACCAAGTGATTTAATGAATTTTTTTTTTCTCATTCAATTATTTATTGAGTCTTCACAAAGTGAACTAACAATAAGTATTCAAATCTTAATACTAAATACATAAAATTAATTAAGTCCAGCCAATGCTAGACAAAAATGTTTTATTTTGCACGGTCAATATCGGTAAAGTCACCTATTTAACGTTCTGATGGTGGCAAGGGTGTCCCTCCTTCTCAACCGAGAGTGGCCTTCGAAATTAAGTATATTGCGTGCAAGACGATTTGGATGAAGTTCCAATTTACTGATATACCTTGTTGCGTACTTTGAAAATTCGTCTTTTACAAGAGGAATACGGAGATCCTTATGAATTCGTGAGTTTTTTACGTACCATGGAGCTGCAGTAATTGTTCGAAGAATTTTGTTTTGTTAATGAAATTTAACAATTAATTTTTTTCTGTATGCCGTTTGAAAAATCTACTCTATTTTAAATCATCAGAAAATTTTTATAAAATTATTGAAAGCGTCATAATACAATTTGTAGAGAAATATTTAAAATAACATAAAAATCTTTTACATTTTTTAAATCATTTAAAAAAATAAATTATGTGTAATTAATTGAAAAAAATATTTGTTCATTTTATACATACATAAGAGTAATTACATAGCTATAATACATATTTTTTACTTCACACAAAAAGTGTACTCAAAAAACTGACAATATGCACTGCTGTTAATACTCAACTGAGTAAAAATGTATACTCAAATTTTATATATTTTTTATTATTTTTTTAGAGTCCCGTTAACTTTTTTGCAGAAATATTTTACTTGAACAATTTGAAGACTAGATTGAAGGCATTGACGCCCATCCGCTCATTTTAACACAAAAATAAATTCTTGTTCAGCTTTTTTTAGAGTACCGTCCCAGATGAGCCAACTGGGTTTGTGTACAGCACTAGTGAACTAATATAAAGACAAAAACAATGAACAACAACAACAAATTTTATAAACAAAACTGAAGTAGAACATTATTTCAGTGCTTGAAGTTCTATTTTATTCTACTTCAGTTGGTTCTACTTGTGTTTGGTTCGGTTTGTTGTAAACGTTTATAAGACGAAAACGTCTACTCGTATGTGTTTAAAACATTTCGGCACTGTAGTGTTTGTTTTGAAATGTGAAAGAAGAGGATGAATAGTACTTGAAAATATTACGATGTTTTATAAGACATTTTTCTTGTGCTTGAGCAGCCCTCTAATGTGTATGTATTAAAATTCTTACTGTTTATTAAATAAGTGTTTATATTCAAACATGTCATACATACATATGTATATACATATTGTCGTTACTCTGACAAAATAAGATCAGATAAAATTAATATTCAGTAGTTTTCTTATTTGTTAATTTCTTATTTTTTATTTGTTTAATTTTAAACATTTTTAGATTATGGCAAGAGCATTTTGTCATTACTAACAGCGCAATCCAAATTAGCACGTCAAGCGTAATTTATTTGTCAAAAATCCTCATGTACATAATATAAAATGTATAAGACTATCCCAAATAGTGCGGCGTCAGCGCTTTGCAATTGGATAATCCAATGTTGACAGAGCGTAAGAGAAAAAGCTTTACTGCCTCTTAGGAAAGTTTGCTTAAAAACAAATGTTACTCATTTTTTGCGGCCATTAGTAATCACACTTCAGACTAATTTAGTGACTTTAACACTTTTCATTATTTCTGTTTAGTGATTATTATTAAACAAGGTTAGTGAGCTATGCTGTTTATGGCATAACGATAACGGTCTTATTCAAGTTACTACAGCGTAAATTCAGCGCGTTAAATTACGTTGCGCTTTACGTACTAATTTAGGTTGCACTCTGAGTAACCTTCTAAATATTATACATTTTCAAGAGTGATATCATCTATTCAAGAGATTACTTCAATCTGAAAAATGGTCCAACCGTTGTGGACGATATTAATGGCGAGTCACAGCTTAACGTCAAGTTTTTTGCCCTACTTACTTTGACAAATTCAACCATGGAGAGGTACACAATTGAGCAGCGTTTTAAGATCGTTGATGCCTTTTACGAAAGTGGCCGTTTAAATATTAACACATTCTGTGATTTGTTTTGTGCAAATATCAGCAAGCCGGTATGTAGGAAATGAGAAAACACCTGTGCATGCTCGCCCAGCTTGTCCTCCAGTTGGTAGCGTATTTTTTCGAAAGTGAGGTAATCCAAGCAGTTACCGTGAATGGTGAAATGATCACGGATTTCTTGTAGTCACAAATTGAGGATATTGACCTGGCCGATACGTGCTTTAAACAGTACGGTGCCGCTTGCCGAACAGCCAACTTTTGCCCGAGATATTCATTGTGCGTGTCGTGGCGATGTTAATTGGCCTCTACGATCATGTGATGTAACACAGGTGCACTGCTTTACTTGGAGATATTAAAAGAAAAAGCGTACTTCAATACACCACGAGCTAAATGATGAGATAATTAGGCACATCAACAGCAATGAACCAAAATTGTATCTCAGAGTGATTGAAAATATGGACCATCATGGAAGCCGTGGCGAAGATTTGGTCAATATTTTGTTTTACACGTAATTGCAATAAGTTGATAGAAGATACAATATTAAAAATTGGTGGATTCTGCAATTGCAAAGGAAATATTGATACAGACTCTTGTGTATTACACAGTACTGAAATACAGTGGTATTAACTGTAAATAATGTTTATTTACAGTTATTTCTCTTCTGACTTATGACTATCTTTCACCACGTTTAAAATTAAATTCTGCATCTGGCGAACATCTGTCTGCTATTTATGTCTCCTTATTACCTTCTACAGAAATACGTAAACACACACACATACTTGCTTGCAAAACAATAAAAATTGGTGGTTGATCCACTTGGAATTTTACGTTCTTTAGATCAAATACGTTGTTTGTTTGTGTATTATATTTTTAGCTTTATGTTGTATGTGTGTGCACATTTATAGCAATCTGATCAACGGCTCGCAAAGTGGGTTAGAATAGATACAAATTTATTGCAATATACCATTAAAATCATAATTATATTTTTGTCTCCTTTTCGATTCCAAAACTTTCTAACATTTCAAAAACAGATAAGAAATATTTAATATAAATTTACAAAAAGACTAGTTGGTCTCAGCTGAATGGGTTTTGCAGGCATTTTCATTGGAAACTTTGCTTTTTCGATGCCAACATAAAATGCCGACGCCTCGGAAAAATGCGAGCTTTCATCCCTTCTAAGTGCAGTTCAATTAAAATAAAAGCGAGTTTTTTTTTCTGGGACCAGTACTCAGGGGATGTCCCCTATATATGCAGCGGATTGTACTGGAACTAGGAAAATAGGTTATGGTGAGGAGGAAAGAAGGAGTAGTGTTCGCAGAGTGTTAACAATAACAGCACAAACGACTGAAACAAACTCTATTGCAGCATTTAAAATGCTGCATAACAGCACAAACGACTGAAACAAACTACTAATTGAAGAACAGTTTTGAGTGGAAACTCAATATCAGTATCAGTATAAACTGCAGCGAATGTGCTGCCGCCGAACTGGCATTTCTATCCGTAATGATAACTAAAACTAAGTAAGTAACTATATTAAATTAAATATCAAGTAAAGCAGAGTTGCCAACTCAAAGTTGTAAACCTCTAAAAAAAAACACCCAATACATGATATGGTAATAATACTATGCAGAAAAATTAGCAATCCCGAATAAGGGTAATTTTGCAATGTCAAATTCAAACATTTCTTCATATAGTTGTAGTCGTTTAATGAAGTTTTAATATTCATGCCCAAATTTATTTAAATCAGTTTGGGCCAAAAGCTTTCGTTCTTAATTTTTCAGTAGAATTGCGGATATTTTCTATAGCATATTGTGATACAAAATGTTACTTTAAACTACAAGAAGCCTTGTTTTATCAGGTATTTTTAAATCATTTTACACATTTACATGGAAACATTGATCTCAAGAGTGCAAAATAAAAAATACATAATTGAAATGAACTTTGTTCAAATTCAATCAATTTGTGCCTGTTGTTAAATGTTGCTTTCAAAATTAATATGAAAAACAAGTTGCTGACAGAAGTAAGAACCAGCGTTACTAAGAACTTTAGGAAGAAAATCATATTTTTAAGAAAAATATCATCATATTTCTTTTTTAATACAAAATGTTATTTAAAAAAACTAAGAAGACATCTCACTACATGCAATAGTTCCACGCATTGTATTTTAAAACAAAGCCAAGAAGCAGTAGAACAAACACTTCATAGTTTGGAAACACGTATACGACAGTGCTTAACAGTACTTGAATTCTGTTTCATAGCAAAAACCAAAAGAAAACATCAGACTAAAGAAAATAAACGATGACTCATAATAAAACATAGCGTGGACACTAAAACATTGGCACTGACACATTGGCACATGAGCATACTTCCCAGTTGGCCAAGTCTTAACGACATCTTAAATGATGGGTACAAGACAATAGAAAATCGTGAAAGACATGTTAACGACACCTTAAACAAATTGTTGGCGAAATATTCACACAAATGGCCACTAAATCACGCAAAACCAAATAAGCGACGGTTTCCCTCACCATCGTCTACAATTGTATACACTACATTTTCCTCTACCATGTCGTCGACGAATACATAAGTGACAATATCCACACTACCTCGTCAACGACTGTGTAGACGACGATTTCCATCACAGCATCGTCGACGATTGCATAGGCGACATAATCGTGGATAATTTTTCCATTGATATCTTCACTAAACAGACGTTAATAATACCAAGTGATTTAATGAATTTTTTTTTTCTCATTCAATTATTTATTGAGTCTTCACAAAGTGAACTAACAATAAGTATTCAAATCTTAATACTAAATACATAAAATTAATTAAGTCCAGCCAATGCTAGACAAAAATGTTTTATTTTGCACGGTCAATATCGGTAAAGTCACCTATTTAACGTTCTGATGGTGGCAAGGGTGTCCCTCCTTCTCAACCGAGAGTGGCCTTCGAAATTAAGTATATTGCGTGCAAGACGATTTGGATGAAGTTCCAATTTACTGATATACCTTGTTGCGTACTTTGAAAATTCGTCTTTTACAAGAGGAATACGGAGATCCTTATGAATTCGTGAGTTTTTTACGTACCATGGAGCTGCAGTAATTGTTCGAAGAATTTTGTTTTGTTAATGAAATTTAACAATTAATTTTTTTCTGTATGCCGTTTGAAAAATCTACTCTATTTTAAATCATCAGAAAATTTTTATAAAATTATTGAAAGCGTCATAATACAATTTGTAGAGAAATATTTAAAATAACATAAAAATCTTTTACATTTTTTAAATCATTTAAAAAAATAAATTATGTGTAATTAATTGAAAAAAATATTTGTTCATTTTATACATACATAAGAGTAATTACATAGCTATAATACATATTTTTTACTTCACACAAAAAGTGTACTCAAAAAACTGACAATATGCACTGCTGTTAATACTCAACTGAGTAAAAATGTATACTCAAATTTTATATATTTTTTATTATTTTTTTAGAGTCCCGTTAACTTTTTTGCAGAAATATTTTACTTGAACAATTTGAAGACTAGATTGAAGGCATTGACGCCCATCCGCTCATTTTAACACAAAAATAAATTCTTGTTCAGCTTTTTTTAGAGTACCGTCCCAGATGAGCCAACTGGGTTTGTGTACAGCACTAGTGAACTAATATAAAGACAAAAACAATGAACAACAACAACAAATTTTATAAACAAAACTGAAGTAGAACATTATTTCAGTGCTTGAAGTTCTATTTTATTCTACTTCAGTTGGTTCTACTTGTGTTTGGTTCGGTTTGTTGTAAACGTTTATAAGACGAAAACGTCTACTCGTATGTGTTTAAAACATTTCGGCACTGTAGTGTTTGTTTTGAAATGTGAAAGAAGAGGATGAATAGTACTTGAAAATATTACGATGTTTTATAAGACATTTTTCTTGTGCTTGAGCAGCCCTCTAATGTGTATGTATTAAAATTCTTACTGTTTATTAAATAAGTGTTTATATTCAAACATGTCATACATACATATATACATATTGTCGTTACTCTGACAAAATAAGATCAGATAAAATTAATATTCAGTAGTTTTCTTATTTGTTAATTTCTTATTTTTTATTTGTTTAATTTTAAACATTTTTAGATTATGGCAAGAGCATTTTGTCATTACTAACAGCGCAATCCAAATTAGCACGTCAAGCGTAATTTATTTGTCAAAAATCCTCATGTACATAATATAAAATGTATAAGACTATCCCAAATAGTGCGGCGTCAGCGCTTTGCAATTGGATAATCCAATGTTGACAGAGCGTAAGAGAAAAAGCTTTACTGCCTCTTAGGAAAGTTTGCTTAAAAACAAATGTTACTCATTTTTTGCGGCCATTAGTAATCACACTTCAGACTAATTTAGTGACTTTAACACTTTTCATTATTTCTGTTTAGTGATTATTATTAAACAAGGTTAGTGAGCTATGCTGTTTATGGCATAACGATAACGGTCTTATTCAAGTTACTACAGCGTAAATTCAGCGCGTTAAATTACGTTGCGCTTTACGTACTAATTTAGGTTGCACTCTGAGTAACCTTCTAAATATTATACATTTTCAAGAGTGATATCATCTATTCAAGAGATTACTTCAATCTGAAAAATGGTCCAACCGTTGTGGACGATATTAATGGCGAGTCACAGCTTAACGTCAAGTTTTTTGCCCTACTTACTTTGACAAATTCAACCATGGAGAGGTACACAATTGAGCAGCGTTTTAAGATCGTTGATGCCTTTTACGAAAGTGGCCGTTTAAATATTAACACATTCTGTGATTTGTTTTGTGCAAATATCAGCAAGCCGGTATGTAGGAAATGAGAAAACACCTGTGCATGCTCGCCCAGCTTGTCCTCCAGTTGGTAGCGTATTTTTTCGAAAGTGAGGTAATCCAAGCAGTTACCGTGAATGGTGAAATGATCACGGATTTCTTGTAGTCACAAATTGAGGATATTGACCTGGCCGATACGTGCTTTAAACAGTACGGTGCCGCTTGCCGAACAGCCAACTTTTGCCCGAGATATTCATTGTGCGTGTCGTGGCGATGTTAATTGGCCTCTACGATCATGTGATGTAACACAGGTGCACTGCTTTACTTGGAGATATTAAAAGAAAAAGCGTACTTCAATACACCACGAGCTAAATGATGAGATAATTAGGCACATCAACAGCAATGAACCAAAATTGTATCTCAGAGTGATTGAAAATATGGACCATCATGGAAGCCGTGGCGAAGATTTGGTCAATATTTTGTTTTACACGTAATTGCAATAAGTTGATAGAAGATACAATATTAAAAATTGGTGGATTCTGCAATTGCAAAGGAAATATTGATACAGACTCTTGTGTATTACACAGTACTGAAATACAGTGGTATTAACTGTAAATAATGTTTATTTACAGTTATTTCTCTTCTGACTTATGACTATCTTTCACCACGTTTAAAATTAAATTCTGCATCTGGCGAACATCTGTCTGCTATTTATGTCTCCTTATTACCTTCTACAGAAATACGTAAACACACACACATACTTGCTTGCAAAACAATAAAAATTGGTGGTTGATCCACTTGGAATTTTACGTTCTTTAGATCAAATACGTTGTTTGTTTGTGTATTATATTTTTAGCTTTATGTTGTATGTGTGTGCACATTTATAGCAATCTGATCAACGGCTCGCAAAGTGGGTTAGAATAGATACAAATTTATTGCAATATACCATTAAAATCATAATTATATTTTTGTCTCCTTTTCGATTCCAAAACTTTCTAACATTTCAAAAACAGATAAGAAATATTTAATATAAATTTACAAAAAGACTAGTTGGTCTCAGCTGAATGGGTTTTGCAGGCATTTTCATTGGAAACTTTGCTTTTTCGATGCCAACATAAAATGCCGACGCCTCGGAAAAATGCGAGCTTTCATCCCTTCTAAGTGCAGTTCAATTAAAATAAAAGCGAGTTTTTTTTTCTGGGACCAGTACTCAGGGGATGTCCCCTATATATGCAGCGGATTGTACTGGAACTAGGAAAATAGGTTATGGTGAGGAGGAAAGAAGGAGTAGTGTTCGCAGAGTGTTAACAATAACAGCACAAACGACTGAAACAAACTCTATTGCAGCATTTAAAATGCTGCATAACAGCACAAACGACTGAAACAAACTCTATTGCAGCATTTAAAATGCTGGAATTAAATTAATTAAAACTGATCAGTGTATATACCTTCGACACTGCTCAGATTAGCAACATTTAGTCCAACACCTTCCACACTACAAGATAATGAAATGCATTAAATATATTAATATTGAACATATAAAGAAAACACGGACACATACTGCTAACTATTACGGTGCACTTTGATTTCATACGAAATTAGTAGTGAACATACATTCATATATAGAAAATACGGACAACGGTAAAAAAGATAGAAAAACAAAAATAATCACGTGTACACAACTTGGTACCTATTCCGGTGCAATTTGGTTTGGTACAAATTTAATTGTTGTTGGTTTAAGCTGACGTGCAAAAATGCAAAAAGATGCCGAAATGTAGAGTTCAACACCCGGAGACCGATCTGCTGCGCATGCGCAATAATGCAAATCTCTAGAAAAGGTTAGGCAATAGAAATTTGGTTTGTGTTTTTTAAAGAAATGAAAAGCATGAGATATGTCACATAATTTACTAAATGATCGCCAGTAGTGATTTCGTAGAGGGTGCTTTACAGGTGATCTTCCATTTCTACCCGAAAAGATGAATTAAATATCTTTTTGGTTAAGATAAAGTTGTGGCTCTGGATATCATAGGTATTTGATAGGCTGTGGCATGGCACACTACTGTAAAAACCCATTGTTTTTAGTGTCAGTAATGACTTCTCCAGATTTATTTAGAATTTTCTCAGAGAATGCACTATACGAGAAGCAAAATATGAGGTCTCATCCAAGGAGTTCAAGATAAACTCAGGCGTACCAAACAGCTCCATTCTTTATCCCACTCTATTTATAATATTTTTTAATCACCTTCTATGTCAAATTTCCAACCATATCCACTTTTTAGCATATGATAGCAGCATTTGTCATTAGTATTGATTCGGCTGTAAGTCTAACTAATCTGTAGTTAGTGCTATGTGACATATGAATAATTCCATCGACAACGAAGTTCTGACAACATCTAAATGGGAGCATTCGTCTCCTTGAATATAGACAAACATTCACAGGTACTGCTTGATCTATATTCATACGTGATATAGTATTTCAGGTATCGGAATCTCTTGATGTTCTGGGAATGAAAATTTGGTGTGATGTTCGCAGGTCTGATAACAGTGTTTGTTTCCGTGTCCAAAGTCATCGGACATTAATTATTATAATTTTAGTATTTACTCATTAAAACTTGAATTATTTTTGTTAATGTAAAAATTTGTTATCAATATTGAAATACTTGAGCTACAAATAAAGTATATTATAGGTTTTAGTCGATTATATTTTTGAAATTAACTTTTTGTACTACAATTTTTACTTACTTCCCTTTTAACTTCATTGCTGTAAAGTTTACATTCATAAACCACATTGAATTTAAACAGAAGAAGATTACAAAGGGTGAGCATATCCACCCATAATCTAAATGTGGGTATTTAGAAATAAAACACAATTTAGAATGTAGAACAAAAACAGCATTAAAGTGGCTCATTTTTCTGAAATACTGCAAGATATACTTCACTTTATCCAGTCTTCTTACTAATTATACCACCTATATCCGACCGACAATGAAATACAACTGTTATGTACGACCCGGTGCTTCAAAGTATATTTAAGAGTTACTCGGACGAGTGCAGGAGAGAGCGAAGAAGCTAGTTGGTGACGGATTGTTAATCGACCAATTTCACGGCTCAGACAGGTGGCAACTTTATGCACTAAATTTGTACCTATGCTTAAGAGTTCGGGCCTTCTAATCCCTCCTGTATGCAATTTTCCAACATCAGCTCGGGAATGCACTATAGTTATCAGGGAAACTAATTCCCCTTCCTGCGATTTAAGATTTAAACCACTGCCAGAACGTGCCAGCCAAGGTAGGTACTTAAACCACGATCAGCATCGAGATATTCTGCAAAGCAGAACCTCCCGGGGGTTTTGCTGATCTCTTTTCTGCCAATTTTAACCCCTGATAAGGGTTTCAGAACTCCAACACAACATAAGTCATGCGGCTTCCTAGAGTTTTATTTGCTACAACAAACGAGGAATTAGAGGGGTACTCTATGCCTCAGAAAGACTGCCCTGGTTTGGTTACGCCAAGACAAAACCTGGTGTCCAGGTTCGGTAGTCCCCTTTTTTGACTTACTAGAGTGCGTTACACTGTTTTATTGCTACTATAGTGGATTTGGCGCTGACGAGATCAGCGATATTGCTCGCAGTTCGGTAGCTACTGTTTTATTGCTACAACAATGGATTTGGCGCTGACGAGATCAGCGACATCGCTCGCAAAACCCGAATCATTTTTCTATGGAATTCGCTACAGTTAGATGATCCAGAGGTTTGTGGAGATGAAAATTTATTATTTAGATGTAGAGAATATGTGGTTTCAATGAGATACTGCCACTTGCCACGCAGCCAGAGAAACAATAGATCTTTTAAAAGAAAAATTCGACAACCGCATTATTTGCTGTAAAGGAGTTTACTACTGTTCTTGACCACCAAGATCGTGCGATTTGACACCTTTAGATGTTTTGTGGAGTTTGAAATCGAAAGAGTTTGGCAATAATCCTAGAACAGTTCAATAACTTAAAACCAACATTATCGAGCAGATATCAACCAATGACAACAGTTTATTGAAAAACGTGATCGATAATTATTGGTTGGGAGCCTGCCTGTTGCCTCCGTTTTGAACACTCGTTATATGTTTAATATGGTGTTTGTGGGACACGAATGAGTGATATGACTAAAAAGTTTATATGAAATATACTCAATATATTGAGTGTATTTCGTACAAATTTTATATAAGACGTATCACTCAGCCATTTCCCATAAACACCACATAAAACAAAAATTATAGTTTATATAAACAAAAAAAAATCATCCAAATGTTTTTCATTATTCTGGCAACACTGGCATAAACTTTTGATAAATATTGTTAATAAGTACTAAAGTACTAATCGGAGTAGCAATAAAATCTTTCGTTTTCGCTTTACGCTTTTATGTTTTTGCGCTTTGGCTAAACATTTTTTATACGAGCAGTAAAATATAAAAAAAAATTAAACAAATATGTCATTAAACAACAATAAATACTAATTGGTCCCTTTGATTGCAAAAAAATAATATTTAATTACTTTTTCAAAACACGTTGTTTTTTAAACCAGAAAAAGTTTAATTGTATTTATGTTTATAATTAAGAAAAATTTTGATATTAAACACTTGTATAAATTTAATACTTTAATAAAGTATCGTGTGGAGGCAATTAGGTAAATGTCTCTTTTAACAAATAAATATATGTATATATTTATATACGAATATATATATAAATAAATAATTTTTTTTTGTGAAAAAGATCATATTTATTCACATGTTTACTGTACGAATATCAATCATTATGATTCAAAATGTGTTTTTTTAGACTCGTATTAATAAGTTTTATTTTGATCGGCGTCGAGAAGTGGTTGCTACTAAATTATACTGAATTTGGTAATAATTACACTTATTTGACACAACTATTGAAACAATTGTCATATAAAAAATATTATAATACATACTGTCAATTAAATAATATTTCTTGCTTTGGCTTATATCTATGTATTAGTGAATAAATAAAACTGTTATTTCACCCAAATAAACTATTTCTGAAATATTTATTGGTACAACATAAAATATGCAAATATTTGGCAAAACAAGCGTAACAACTGGTTTTGCGTCATTCAAATGGTGTCTAAAATAAAGTAAGAAAATAATCATTCTCCTGACTAACAAAACAAAAAAAACAGCATTAGAGTTTTCAAGAATAAGAATAATAATTTGAACCTTACGGTTTTCAAAAGACGAATAATTTAAATTTTAAACAGTTTGCCTTCCCAGCTGTCTATATGCCGACATTTCATAGTCCAAGGAGCTAGGACTTTGGAAATTTTTGAAAGATTTTGTCAAACATTCAACTTTATATCCCAACAATCTGAACAAATTATTGAGAATTTAAAAGAAAATAATAATACCTGTAAAAACCCAAAAACAATATTTTTTAATTTATACATGACCCTCTTTCAAAAATTTCTAAAGTCTACTGATGATTAGGGTAGCTCCTACAAAATGACTACATATAAACAGCTGGGAAACATATAAAACAAGCTGTTTTGTGGCTATTGATATTGAGGATATTGACATGGATAATATGTGGTTTCAACACTGCCAATGAAACAACGGCTCGTTTGGACAGGAAATTCAATGGGAGTGTTGTCTCACGTCAAGGCGGTGTTAATTGGCCTCTACAATCATGTGATTAAAGCATATATCAAAAATAATATATTACGCTTTGCGCAGGTTGTTTATATTAGTGAAGTGTAGAATGTTACGTAGACAGTGATTTTTGTATACTATTGCAATAGCAAAAGAGAATGAAGAAACCACAACTGATAGCAAGAGAGAATGAAGACACAATAAATCGTAAAACTATTTTGTCAATTTTGCGACGTGAAGTGTGCAAAAGTTGAAATGTTGATTCCGGATCTCGTTGGCATATCAGAGGCGTAAATCAAATATAAATTAGGCCCCAGAATGCTATCTTAACTCCTGCTTCGATTGGCTGTGAAAGGCTTATAAAATCACCATCACTGATAACAAATTTCCGCCCAGATAAGTAGCTTTCCAGAAGCTTGTGAGTGTTTAGAGACAAGATCAACTTTATCTTGTGCATTAGTCCGGCGTACCCCACTTTATCAAAAGCTTGGGTGTGAACACCGCCATTGACAATTTTTCAAAAAGTTTTGAAATTATTGGAAGTAGACTTATTGGTCTGTATGATTCTACTTTAGTGGGATCCTTCCCTGGCTTGGGTATCATAGTAATCATAGAGACCTTCCACTCTGCAGGATAATACTCGAGACATAAAATGGCGTTAAAAAGAAGAATTCTTCTTGCTACACGAGGTAACTACTCAATCATTTCACCACTGATTTTATCAATAACGGGAGTTTTTCTGGAGTTTATTTTATTGATAATGTTTTCAACATCAAAGGCACAGGCGGCCTAATAGCATATCGCATTAATTCATTTGCTGTATCATTAGTAATAAAAACGTGTCTCAAATGTTTAACATACATCATCTCTTTTTCAGAATCGGATCTTTCCTAGTTCCAGTTGAAGTTCGCAAAGGTGGCTTGCCTCTAATGGGTATTTTCAAAATTTCCATAGGGAATAATCGTTTGAGAAGTACCATCAAGACTTTCCAAATATGTTTTAAGAGAAGCTATTCTACGGACTTCAAGCAGGTTTCTTAGTTGCGTAATGCATTCCTGTAGCTTGATTTCAAGCTGGAGAGACCTGCGAAGCTGCCACTCTCTTCTAACTCTCCTTTTTTCTGGCAGAAGGTGTTTAGTTTCTGATGAATAAGTTCTATCACTCGCATTTCTGAAGTGGTCATAAGGTCGTCAGAAAAATCGTTAATTAACACATCAATATCTTCAGACGTTCTCAAGGTAATATTCTGCGAACAATGAGTACTGAAATATTTCATATATTTTAGTCAATTAACTCTAGTGACGGTCAAAGTCAAGCTCCTACATGGTGAGCTAATTTCGACACAGCATTCTGAAGCTTTACGAAATTTCCAGGAATATATTTCAATATTAGTGAAATGGCTAAAACTTTGGAAAATCATAGTTAATGAACAAAAATGAAGACATGTTATATTCACACTGTCTAAAAAAACATGTTCGCCTATCAAAATTAACAACCTACCTATTCCGCGCAATAATGAAGTCAAGTACCTTGGTACACACCTCGACCGTAGGCGAACGTGGAAGTCTCAGATTGAAGCAAAAGTCACTCAGTTGAAACTAAAAGCAGCGCGACTAAATTGGCTTATGGGCAGAAATTCGGCATTGAAGCCGCATTGCAAACGTTTGCTCTACAACGCAATCCTAAAGCCTATATGTTGCTACGGTACTCAATTTTGGGGCACCGCCTTAGCGTCACACATTGAGAAAATTAAAAATTCTTCGAACGATTACTGCAGCTCCATGATACGTAAAAAACTTTCGAATTCACAATGATCTGTGTATTCCGCTGCTAAAAAACGAATTTTCGAAGTACGCAACAAGGTATATCAGTAAACTGGAAGTTCGCCCAAAATCCTCTTGCACGCAATATACTCGACTGAGAAGAAGGGATATCCTTGCCACCATGAGAACTTTAAATAGGTGATTCTACCGATAAAGTTCCCGCCAAATAAAGCTTTTCGTCTAATCTTGACCGGACTTAAGTAAAAAATACATCTTTTTTTATACTTTTTGTTAGTTCACTTTGAAGATTCAATAAATTAATAAATGCTTAAAATAGCACTATTTTTTCTAAGTAAGTTTTGCTAACGTACATAAATATTATTAAGGAAAGTTCATGAGATATAGTTTTAGTTAATTTATAGCTATACCTAAACAAAAGTGGCAATGGGCTTTAGCTGCCAAAATTTTCATCCATGGCGCAATGTAGCCGAGTTCCCACTAAGCTGTAAAAAATTCTGATTTTGACAGCGCGTCAAAGTAATTGAAAAAAAAATTGTAGACACAAATCTGAAAGCGCTATTAATATCATTCGTTCAAAAACTTTTCAAAAATGTTCCTTGAATGTCAGAAACAATAGCGACGAGTAAGTTTTTTTTAGTAAAATGATTGTATCAAAAGTACTATGTCGAATGAGGTTTGATATATAAAGTAAAATATACTATATAAACTTGAAAGTGAACGTAAAATTTTTAATATTGGTTAAAAGAACAATTTACGGTATTCACTGTTAGCAAATTATATTTAAAAGTTGAACATGACTACGCCTCAGCTGGTCCATTCGGAAGATCAAATTTTGTATGACTCGTCCGAGAATACCGACTCGTATCTCGTGAACTACACAAGCAACGTTGGCTTCCATATTGTAAATCATAGTTGGCATATTTTTTAAGACCTCAGACTTTATATTTTACCAGACAAAATAGTCGAAAGATGTGATATTGCATGATCTAAGTGGTCAAATAACAGTACTAAAACGTGAGACTAATTGCTCACCAAAATAGTTTTTTAACAAGTCCATTGTTTCACGCGCTCTATGGCTCATAGCACCGTTTTGTTGAAATCAGCGCTCATCAAGACCAAACGCTGGAATTTTAAGAATCACAACAAGCCAAGCTGCTAACAACACGGTCTTCGCGTACTCTCTCACCTACAGCTGATATCTTTTCTTCACTAGCCGGTCGAGGAGTATCATCTGTTAATGTATACTCAAATCAAATGGGACTGAAATTTGTGAATAGTATTGGCAATACTGGTTTGCGTATGCGCAGTAGATAATTATTTTTATCAACTTTTCGGCGTCATCTTAGTTATTTGCTTCATGTGATTTATGCTGCTGGCGTGTACAAAACATTTAAGTAGTGAACTACACGACTATAATTGCCGGTTGCAGCATTTGCTGTAGTGAAATCATGAAGTCTGCTGTAGTCCTATGTTTTTTATGCTTTAATAGGATTTCAGAGGGCTAATTCTATTTATAACAATTAATAGCCTGCACTATATAATAAATCTTACTGATTAATGAAATTTTTTCAGTATTCAGAAAAATTGCAAAAAAAAATTCCATTACCACTGCAAGTAATTCAATGCTGCCGATAAATAAAGCAGTGTTTCCATATTTGGTAGAGATGCTGTTTTCTGTTTGAAAATAAAATCATTAGAACTTTTTTTGTTCGAGTTTTTTCAGGTAATTTTTAACTTTGAAACTGAAACTATATATAATTTAGCAAATACCATGCCGGTCATGGCTGCTCACGGTGACATAAGATTATTATGTTACAGCAACAAATACTCATACTAATGACAACTCTATTAGTAAAAAAAAAAATAAAATAAAAAAACTTGCAGAATAAAAAAAAAACACAGCAACCTTCATAAAATCAGTCAACTAAAAAATAGTATTAGAAATAAAAAAGTTTTTGCTTTGCTCACTACACGAGTACCAGCAGAGCTTTGGTGAATAATTATAAAATTCTTTGTTAACATTATAACATAAAATAGTTCTAGTAAGTTTTTTATAAATTATATTCATGAAATGGGGACTTTTTTTTGGCTCAAAAGTAATTAACTTTTTAATGGCTGTAATTAATGCAGAGCTGAATACGAAATATATTCTAAGATTTTATTAAGGACAGTTCTGTCCGTTTGTTCTAACATTTGAATAAAATCTTAGTTAATTTGTAGAACAACAATAATTTGGCAATGGGCGTGTCTTCACGTGCAGAATATTAAGCAAACGAATAAGAAAGAATTGAGGATAAATTATACAAATGATTATAAATCTTTTGAAATTGAAAAATTTATTAAGTTGTTTATTTAATAGAGAGTGTATTCTACTTGCTCTAATAATGACTGAATGCGATGTGGCATTCATCTTAATAAAGCCCAAAGCCTGCAGTTGTGGCGTTAAAAAGTTTTCAATCATAGCACGATATCGCTCTCCATTCACAGTTACCGTAACGACGTTTTCATTTTCAAAGAAGTGAGGTCAAATGATTCCTCCTAACGAAATTTCACACCAGACTGTCACTTTTAATGGATTCAAAGGTGACTAATGAAAAATTTGAGGGGTTTCCCGTTGCCCAGAACCATCTGTTCTGTTTATTCACATTTCCATTCAAAGGAAAATGTGCCTCGTCACTCATTATTCACCCATATTCTGCTTGTCGGCGACAATACAAGACGACGCCGATTTTTAACTTTTGCGGCGAATCGGCATTTCTGTCAATATCGATAACTGCCGACACATATTTGATATTCTACAAGAGAAAATGGCGGCAATATTTTCAATATTGGTTATTTTGTCATCACAGTTTTTAGCGTCGAATTAAAACAAAAACATCAAAAAAAATTAATAAAGAAAATTAATATTAAAAAATTGGAATAAAATGGAAAGAATTAAAATTACGAATCCCACCCAATTTCAAAAATTAGTAGAGGAGCTGGAAAAGAGCACATTACTGGCCAGAATTAAAAATGCACGACTTCAGTTTCTTTTGTTTACTACGTCACTGGAATCTGAATATGGCTGGAAAAGCATTTTGTATTTAAAACTTCCTCAATTTTCTTTTTCCACAAACTTTCTTACTTTGCACAAAATTTTGTTCTAAATCAAAACGTAAACAAAAGGAAGCAACTGACACATACATTAGAGATGTGTGTAGGGTTTTATTAACATTATCGATAAACCGGCAACATCAATACAAAACTGTTAGGGATTACGAGACTAATATTGATGTCGTCATCAACAGAATATGGGTGATTATTTCGAGATTGACATAAAAGAGCTGTTGTAACATCCTATTGTCATATATACGGAAGCGTAAATGTTCTTGTAGAAAAAGCTCTTGTGTCAAATAAATCTTAAATGGCAACAAATGCAAATCCTCGTGCAAAATTGTGGCCAAATTTGTTATCTGAAGACCAATATCCTGAGCACGGTGTCGAATTAAGGTTGATGGATTGTTTTGAACACTTTCTTGAGCAACCGATCTTGCAGTAGGTTGTGGTTCATGCTTGGGTCCATCACCTACAGACCCACTTTCTTCGAAATCCTTCACCACACGATAAATTTCACGTACCTTTCTCATCGTCACAATAAAATTGATTTTGATAAAATGGATTATCGAATATTTATTCATAATAAATTTGCCACGAGTCTATTTAACGACTGCCAAATATAAACTGACAAGACTAATGTTTACCAAAATGGCGGCAAAACAGAATAGCAGATCTTCCCGGCGAACACGCTGTATAGTATTATTAGAAGAACACTGTATCAGTTTAAATTGAAACTAACGGACAAAAAATTGCCCAGAATGTTTGCTAGTTTTCAATACATCATTAAACAGTGAAGAAAGAAAATTCAATCAATCCGTACTTAAATCAATACCAAGCGTTGTCAAAATTACGGTAAGCATGGATTTTTTTGAAGGAAGCACGATTTATTTAAGCACTATTTACTTATTTTAGCCATACTTCACCCCGAATCTGTACTGGAAAAAAGCCGAAAATTAGATTGATCTGAGAAAACTAAGATCGAACCAACCTTAAAAATCAATTGATTCAAGAATTTTATGAGTTGAAATCAACTTCAGCTTCACCAGATAGTATTAAAATTATAATATATAAAGGGTGGTTAAATTTTAAGGGCTGGTGTTGATTTTACAATAAAATACAAATCATTCGAATTATTGTCATTTGATTTTATTATGATAATTACGTATGGAACAAGATATCGGTCAAATAGATGCCGCGACCTTGCTGGTACACCTCTATTCGCTGGTCAAATTTTCGATGACACTGGGGTATAATTTAGGTTCTATGCCGTTAAAATGCCGAATTATTTAATCCTTTAGCTCTTGACTTGTTGCTAGCTTATCGACGTACACCTTTTCTTTCAAATAACCCCAAAGTAAGAAGTCCACCGGTGTCAAATCACATGATTATAGTGGCTAATTGACATCGCCCTCACGTGAGAAAACACGGCCATTAAATTCGTGGTGCAAAAAAGCCATTATTTCATTAGCTGCGTGGGCATGTGGCACCGTCCTATTGAAACCACCACACATCGTCCACATACATATGCTCAAATTCGAAACGATAGCATACACCATTCACAGTAACTGCTTGAACGGCCTCATTTTGGAAAAAGTATGTCGCCGCTAGCCCATAAACCGCATCAAACAGTCACTCTTCGTGGGTGTATGGGCTTTTCGGCACTCACTCTTGGTTTATCATTCGCCGAAATGCGGCAATGCTGCTGAAGATGATTTCCTTCTAAGATTGATCATCCAATACTGCCATTTCTTGTCACCATTCTGACCATTGACGACGCTTGGAATGATCACGAGGCTTTAGTTCTTAAGTAAGCGTGTAAATGCAAGTCCTTACGCAAAATGTTCACCAACGACGAGCGTGTGAGGTGCAATTGTTGAGCACGACGACGAGTTGAGGTGGACGGCGTTTTAGCTACACTATCCCGAACAGCAGCAATATTTTCTGCAGAAGCTATATGACCATGCACTGGTGTATTCACATCTCTTACAGCCTCGATTTGCTGAAATTTGTTTACGGATTTTTTCGATTGCACGCACATTTCTACAATTAATTGACCGAAAATATCACGAAGCGCACGAAGTGGTTTTTGATTTGAACGCCCATTTCACAACAAGCCTGAATAACTTTAGCGCGTTGCTTGATTGTGTATCTTTCCGTGGTTCAAATTGAGAAAAGTCAAATGAAATGCAGAAAAAAGCTTGACGTTCACATGTGGTTCACATTCAACATCGGCCATTCAAATTTAACCACCCGATACATAAATATGGGGTTCATCGCTAAAAATAAATTCGCTATTGAAAATCTGAATCAATGGAGATCTTGTTTTAGGCACACTTACACAGCTTTCGTTGTTCATGCATCCGTCTATTCATGTTGAAATGCCAAACCAAACTAAACATAAATCACATAACAGCTGACAATATCGCCGACACATAAAAAGTGTTACCAGCTTAAAGTTTTATACCTCTGTGAAAAACACCATTTACAAATATTCAGTATTTATATTTATTTTGTGATTATTTTCGAAAAATATATTATATATTGTACTGCAACACGGCTACCATAAAAAAATCACGTATTGGTTCATTAATAGCACAATAAAAAAATATTTAATTTTATACCAATAAAAATTATAAATAGCTTGTTTTCTATGTTTCCCAGCTATCTATATGTCGACATTTCATAGGTAGAAGCTAAAAATAGCGAATATAAAATAAAAAAAAACTTAATTGTTTGAATTTTTGTTCTCTGCTTTTCGATACTTTCAAAAAGCAAATCGTAGCAACCAACGGTTGTTCATTTGTTTGAAAGGTGTAAAGAAATGTTAGAGAGGTGAATAAATGAAAAGGCTTGTTTTTTGTGTTTTGACAGATATTATTAGAGCATTTTTCTTTTAAATTCTCAGCAATTTATTTATATTGCTGGGATATAAAGTTGAATGTTTGAGAATATCTTTCAAAAATTTCCAAAGTCTACTGATGATTAGGGTAGTTCCTATGAAATGTTGACATATAGATAGCTGGGAAACATAGAAAACAAGCTATTTATAATTTTTATTGGTATAAATGGTAGAAGCTAAAAATAGCGAATATAAAAAAAAAAACTTAATTGTTTGAATTTTTGTTCTCTGCTTTTCGATACTTTCAAAAAGCAAATCGTAGCAACCAACGGTTGTTCATTTGTTTGAAAGGTGTAAAGAAATGTTAGAGAGGTGAATAAATGAAAAGGCTTGTTTTTTGTGTTTTGACAGATATTATTAGAGCATTTTTCTTTTAAATTCTCAGCAATTTATTTATATTGCTGGGATATAAAGTTGAATGTTTGAGAATATCTTTCAAAAATTTCCAAAGTCTACTGATGATTAGGGTAGTTCCTATGAAATGTCGACATATAGATAGCTGGGAAACATAGAAAACAAGCTATTTATAATTTTTATTGGTATAAATGGTAGAAGCTAAAAATAGCGAATATAAAAAAAAAAAAACTTGTTTGAATATTTAATTTTTTTAAAATTAGTATATTGGTGCTTTCTGAAATTAATACTTTCAGTTATGGTTTTTTGTACAAATTGATGGCGTTTAAAAACTCAGAACAACTTTTGTTGAATTTACCTGCAGTGTGTGTTACTACAAATATTTCATGGAATATTATATATAAAGGGTGGTCCAACCATCATAATGCAGAATGTTAATTGTAAGTCACACCTTAACGTCAAGTTTTTTACCTATGTAATTTAATTTGACATTTCTTTGTTTCAGTATTTGCCAAATTCAATAATGGAGAGGTACGCAATTGAGCAGCGGATTAAGATTGTTGAAGCCTTTTATGGAAATCGGCGTTCAAATAAAAAATAGAAAAAATCATCTTCAGCAACAAGGCACACTTCCGCCTTAATGGCTGCGTTCTCATTTGGGCACGTGAGATTCCAGTAGTGATTGTTGAAAAGCCGATGCATTTGTGGCCAAGAAGTTACCATGAATGGTGTTCGATATCGCGAAATGATAACCGACTTCGTGTGGGCAGAAATTGAGAATATGCATCTGAGCGTATATGGTTGAACAGTATGGTACTACTTGTCAACCAGCTAATAAAACAATGGCTCTTTTGCACAAGAAAATCAATGGTCGTGTTATCCCAGGTCGTAGCGATGTTAATTGGCCGTCATGATCATATGATTTGACACCATTAGACTTATTTTTTTGGAGAAATTTAAAAGCAAAAATGTACGCCTATAAGCCAAGATCAATTCACGAGCTAGAGGATGAGATAATTCGGCCCATTACATTTCAGAGTGCTTGAAAATATGGACAGTTGTGAAATTGATTTACATCATGACGGTCCAATCTGATGATGGCCCAATTCCACGGGGTGAACTATTCAAGATTTACCAGCGCCCGCGTATGGTTTGCTAGGCTCATATAGGTTACAACTTTTCGATATAAGTTTGTATCCCTATAAACAAACCCCTTGCGTAAAAGTTCGGGTCTTCTAATGTATGCAATTTTCCAACAGTCAATGGAGAGAAAAGCTCAATGAGTTAGTAGGCCTACGCACATTAAGATCATCGGTCCTCAACTACCTCACCAGACTAACCATCACTTCTGCTTCCTTAGAGCACGGGTATCTGTTGCAAGACAACACAACCTTGGGGGGGTGTTAGCTCCCGAAACCTGCCTTCCTGTGATTTTACGTTTAAACCACAGCCAGCACCTTTTAGCCAGGTAAGGCACCTCAACCATGAACAGCACCGAGAGGTACATGCAAGGCAGAATCCCACGGGGGTTTTGCTGATCCGCGTTCTGCCAATTTTAACCCTTGGTACGGGTTTCGGAAGTCCAACACAACATAGGTCATGCGGCTTCCTAGAGTTTTGTTTGTGACAACAAAGGAGGGACTTCTTCCCCTCTATGTCCCAGAAAACAGAGTGCCCTGGTTAGATCTATACAAAGGCAAACCCTATTCCCCGGGGGGATGAAAATATCGACAATTTTATAAAAGTATGCAGCCAAGCCGTAGCGTATATTTACCCGAACATATGGCTGCAAGAGCATGAGGCCTCTTGCCATACAGCCAATAAAATAAATAAATTACTCTTTTGCGCAGGCCATTGAATTTGGCCGTGTTATTTCACGTAGTGGCAATGTTAATTGGCCGCCACGATCATCTGACTTGACACTGTTAGACTTATTAAAAAGTGTACATCAATAAGCCAAGAACAATTCAGGAGCTAAAGGATGAGATAATGCGGCACATTAGCATCATTGAACCTCAATTATGTTTCAGAATGTTTGAAAATATGGACAATCGGAAATAGTAATGCCGACAAAGCCGCGGCGTGTATTTGGCCGATATTTTGTTGCACACATAATTGTCATAGACCCTTCTGTTATAATAAAAATATTAAGACAATTATCTGAAGACTTTTTGTTCTATATATAGTTAACATTATGAGTTTTGATTGGACCACCCTTTGCTTGAAAAAAATTAAATATATAAAATTATTATTCATAATAAACACATATAAAAGTATGCATGTGCATATGCATTATATGCATATAATCAACTGTTGAGTAAAGTCAAATTTCGTTTCCCATAAACAAAATAAATCTTTGACTTTCTGATAAAATAAACTAAAGCTGTAAATTTTTTTAACAAATTAAGTAAATATTGAAATAATTTTTCTTAAATAAAAAAGTGCTAATTAGTAAAGCCAATATTGTTTTCTGTTCAGAATATTGTTATTATGTAAAATATTTGAAATGTTTTACTTACTCACGCTATTTTCAAGGTGAAGATTTAAATTTAGATTTCGTTTAATTTAATCCGTAATTTATCTAAAACAAAAACAAAAAACAGGTACTTAAGTAAACTTATAAAAAGAAATATGTTTTAAATGAAATTAAAATAAAATATGCATCAATATTCACAAAATACTCAATCTACTCGCATTTGAGATGTCCTCTCATAATATGCGTTGTGCGCTGGTTCACAAGCTTAAGTTTATATTTTTTGAAACAGGTTTTATTTTTGAACTTCAGATTTTATGGGTCAATAACAAACAACGGGCAAACAAATATTTATTATTATTTATTTAAATCATTTGGTACTCTGGCAGCGTAATTATATTTCACTTTTTTTTTTTTTTTATTTTTTTTTATTTATTTCATACACAAGACCCAAGTCTTATATTGCAGTATGAAACTAGTTAATCAAAATTTAACAAAAATATTAATAATAATAATTAAAATACAAATACAAATCAATCGCATTGTGAAACTGAGTAAGTAAAAAGATACAATAAAAAATAAATAAAATAAAATATATGTATGTATATGTATATATAACAATAATAACAATAATTATAGTACAGATCAATTGAACAAATACACATATATACATAAAAACAAAGAAATTTAAATTCCATAAAATAGTTAATTATATAAAGCTAACAACATTAGGCTGAGAAAACTAAAAATGTGAAATCAGAAATGTTTAAAACATACATTATTATTCATACAATTATAATTTAAACATATGTATTAGCATTTACGACGAGAAATGAGAAAAAATATATTTTCTGAATTGATGTGCGTTACTAACGGTTTGTAGTGTATAGGGTATTCTGTTCCAGAGACTGATAGCATAAATAAAGAAGTGATATTTAGAAATCTGTGATCGATGGCCAAATGCTAGGATTCTTTTACCTCTATCAAGTGTTGAAAAATTTAAACGTGTATGGAGATGTTCAGGCTTATGTGTATAAATAATTTTGTGCATAAACAGCAAACTACGTACTCTCAGGTAGTCGTCAAGAGTAACTCCGTAAAGTAAAGTTACGTAGGGGGAAATATGATCGAATCTTCTTAGACCATATACGTATCGTATAATGCTATTAAATGCCACGTTAAGTTTTCTTCTACTTTCACAGTCACAGTTGGCGAATAATTCACAGCCATATAATAAGACCGGCACTAAATACGATTTGGCAATAAGTACTCTAATATTGACAGGAGTGCAGTACTGAGTTTGCCATAGATTCCTTAGCATTGAAAACGTTCGACCGCAAGCAAAGTTAACATGGTTTGACCAAGTTAGGGTGTCATTAAAGTATATACCAAGATTTTTGGCACAGGTAACGACTTCAATGACCTGGTTATTTAAAGTTAAAATAGTATTGCAATCAAGTTTTAGTAATCTCTTCTTAATAATCACACATTTAGACTTGGTAGGATTAATCACTAGACCATTAGCGGTTGCCCACTCATGAATCCTTCCTAACTCCTGGTTTAAGGTTCTAACACAATCAGGAACCATATTATTGCTACAACTTAAATAAAGCTGAACATCATCAGCATACAATCTAACCCTGCAATGTTGAAGTTTATCCTGAATATCATTCACGTATAATGAAAAAAGAAGCGGGCCTAAGATTGATCCTTGCGGAACACCTCGACTTAATGGCAAAAAGCTGGAGACTGAAGTAGTTGTTTCAACGTATTGATATCTCTCTGCTAGATATGAACATATAAGTTTAGTTGCATTGGTAGCAAATCTAAACATATGATTAAGCTTAAGGCACAAAATTTTATGGTCGACCATATCAAAAGCTCTAGAATGATCCAAGAGAACTAAAAAAGTAACGTTTCCGCAGTCCACCTGTTGCCTTATATCCTCGGAAGTATTAACTATCATTCAGTGTCTTGGGTTCGCAGAACTAAATAAAACGCTTTACATTACAACAACGCTTATTAGTTCAGGCTTCACAAGCGCTTCACTGCGTCAGGATCCAAAAAGAAACAGATCTTTGCCAAAAGTCTATTAAGATAAAACTAAATTTGTAGTAAAATAAACCCAGTGGTTTGAACAATGAAAACCTATTGCTTTTAGTGAAGAAGGAATGAAAATCCGAGATATTGTACGGCGGCTATGCCTTACCTATCGTGTTGCTCAAAATCTTTTAAAAAATCATTCAACATACTACACTTTGAAGAGGTCTGGTGCAAAATGAAATCCAACTGATCGCTCAGAAAGGCATATCGCCAGCTTAGCAAGCAACAAATGTGTAAGTCTTAAAGATATTCAATCGCAGATCCAGCCAGAAGTATCTAAATCAACAATATAAAACGTTCCGAAACGTTCAAAAACAATGCAACACCATAGAATGCAGCTTGACCAGAAACTTAGTAAGCGTCATATTTAGGCTAGACTAAAGTTTGCTCGTGTTAAGATGAACACAAACGGGAAATAGGTGTGCTCAATTAAACAAGAATTTACAACGAAACATTCGAAAGTATGAGTAGCAGCTCTGTCAACTTTGAAATTTCAAAACGCACCAAAATGGAGGAAAAAAGCGCGTTATTTCAACAAAAACGCACTGATTTGTTAAATTTTTGTTGAACTTTTATAATTTTTTAAATTAAAAATTGTTTGGTTTGTACATATGTACAATAGGTTTTTAGTTCAATTTTTCCTTTCTTAATTTTTTTCTTAAGAAGGATTTTTTTACAATACGAAATTGCTGTGATCAATAATTATTGATTGAAGAAGACCGAATTTAAAATTTTTTCCTTTCAGTTTTAAAAGCCTATTTTGTATTTTAAGAAGAATTTTTATATTAAAAACGCGCTAATGGAACAGCCTTTTAAGCGACTATAATACAATCAAACTGGTTTTGATAGCACCGCATTCCATCAAATTCGCTTAATAGCTAGAATTCGTGTTTGTCAAACTTGGCCTTCAATACGACTCTGTTAGTTTTATTCAGATAATTTTACCTTTACAATAATTATAACAATATTTTATTGAATTTATTATTCATCTATATTATTTAATTAAATTCGCTGTCGGTCGAAATCAGCTGTTACTTTTACTGTCTATTATCAGGGACACAAATATACAGCTGCTTAATTAACGTCGTCAAAATTATATTGCAGGAGCATACAATTATTACTGTGAAAATAATTTACGATTATCGTATTATTAAAAGTTACAGAATCGCACTACAAGCGTTCAAATTCTGTTAATAGCAATTCTATCAAACACAGTGTAACCGGTGTCTTTAAAGGAATTTATTAAAAATTATAACAAATGAAAGATGAACTTTACCACAATCAATGTTTAATGCAAATGTTTTGGAAAAACTTTATAATTTATTTAATAATTTAGTAATTTCTCAATTACCAAAACCGTAACAAATTCAGGAGCCATTATAAATACGAACTGCACTGTTCATACAATGCTTTTTTTTTGTAATATTTGACAAACTTGGCTTGATCGTTTAATGGCAAAACACTCTCTAAAAGCAACAAATTTTATAAAACGAAATGTTTCTTTTTCTTTCGAGAGTGTGTATAATATACAACAACAAGATTGTCTTACTTTATACGAGTAATACATGGCACGTTTTATACGCAAAATGAAACGTTGAATTTGATTTTGTGCCGCCGAAATTAAAAAAAAAAAAACGCACCGAAAATGTAAAAAAACCCACCCCGCACCGACTAAAGAATTTTTCGCGCAAATAATTTTAAAAAGCACCAAAAATGAAGTTGACAATGTTGATTCCTAGATCATTTTCTCTAATGGGGAAAAATGTAATCTCAGTGAACCAATAAGGAATAGACGTTATTGGAGGGATTTTTTAAGTTATAAAGCCCGGATTTTAAAAGCGGAAGTCTGATGGTATGCAGAGTATTTCCACTAAACGGTTGTCTAGATTTTATGATAGTTTCATCCAAAACTAAAAGAGCTGGACACCGACGAAGGAAGTGCACAACAGTCTCTACTCCCTCCTCGTATCTGCAACCTCACTAGACCAACTCTCTTTTGCGGTCTCAAAAAGTTGACGCTGTACTTGTTGCTCTTAAACGCCCTTTGAAGTAGTAACCGGCCTTTGCCAGTTCGCCAGTTAGTTGAAATAAATAATAAATTAAAAAAATCTAAGAAATGTGATTTAAAGGACACCGAACTAACAAGTAAATAAATATAGTTTTAAAAACTAAAAAACATGTTCGATATCGCACTAAAAATTAAGAAATAATTTTAAGCTTTAATAATGGTGAATGAGAAATACTAGTATTGTTGTGAATTAAGCGCGAAGCGCTTTGTGTTATATTTTTCGGATATTGAAGAGTATGACTTCTATCGAGCGCTCGATATACGAAAATTATGACGCAAAGCGTCCCACAACAATACTAGTATTCACAATAATACTAGTATTCACAATAATAGTAGTATTCACAATAATACAAGTATTTCTCATTCACTATTGTGTAAGATTACTCTCAAAATTATTTCTTGCTTTTTGGTTTGATTTCGAAGTGTCAGTCATTTATCTTCAAGTCAACCTTCGCTTAGATCATAGACTATGCGACACAATCAGTCATTGATTTACAACAGCACCTGCCCTGACGGCCTTAACTGATGATCAACCGACCAACTCCACGGACGAATTTTTTGTTTTTGCCATAAATTTGTAGCCATATAGACAAACCCCTTGCTTAAGAATTCGGGCCTTCTAATCCCTCCTGTATGCAATTTCTCAGCAATTGCTTGGACACAAGGCTTAATGAGCTGGTAGGCCGAACTCCATTAAGAGCATCAGTCTTTAATCTACTCACCCGTCTAACCTTCACCCTGGCCCCTTACATTATAGACTTCTGTTAAAAGACAACAGCTGCCGAAAACCAGGCATGCACCCAAGTTATCAGGAAAACTAGTTTCCCTTCGTGCGATTTTAAACTTAAAGCACATCTTAGCCATGATCAGCACCGGGATGGTCTGCAAAGCAGAAACTCTCTGGGGCTTTACTGATGATGGTAGGCATCTCAACCATGATCAGCACCGGGATGGTCTGCAAAGCAGAACCTCTCTGGGGCTTTACTGATGATGGTAGGCATCTCAACCACGATCAGCACCGGGATGGTATGCAAAGCAGAAACTCTCGGGGGCATTACTGATACCCTTTCTGTCAATTTTAATCCTTGGTAAGGATTTCGAAAGTCCAACGCAACATAAGTTATGCGGCTTCTTAGAGATTTGTTTGCTACAACAAACGGGGAACTCCTACTCCTCTATACCCCAGAAAGCAGGGTGCTCTTGTCTGGTGTATGCCAAGCCAAAACCTGCTCCCCAGGACAAAACAAATGGACGCCTAGAAATTCACAGTCGAAGATTTATTGATGAAATGCGCCCGCAAATGCTACCAAAGTTTTGTCAAAGTCGGTGTTCCTGATTACACCTTGTGTGCGCCAGCTGTGTCGACCACAGGTACGAAATTATGTATAAACATTAGTACCGTAATTTGTAGTCTGTTGTTATGTTATAATTTCAGCTTTTGTAAAAAGACACCCTGTACTAATTCTTTGCGTAAAACGGTCCCAGTTTTTCAGTTTGTTTTAGGCGACAAATGCGTTCGTAGTGGTTAGTTATGCTTATTTTTTTAAATACTATTTACTCAATGTGGCCGTACCTTAAGGAGCTGTAATGCTTACAGATTAGTTCCATTCACACTACAATCACCTTTTCATAGGAAAAAGGAAAACAGCAAAATTAAATGATATAATAAAAACGTTATTTGTTTGAAATCACCCTTTTATTCTGTATTTTATTTAATTAACTTTATATATTTTATTTATTTAACTGTGCTTTTCTTGACGCGGCGTTCTTACTCGAGGACATTCACTGAAATATATACAAACTACTTATATTAAACGGCAGCAATATCACTTAGAAAAAATTAAAGAAATTTAGCTAAACTCTATTGTTTTTACGTTTAAAACTTATTTTTTCAGTGATTCCGTTTTCAAACAATCTTAAAAAGTATAAACTTTGTAATTTTAATTAAAAAAACTAAACCAAGTTTTGAGCGCAAATCGGGATTAGAAGCTACCAGTATCGATCACAAAAAACGAATAAAAGTTATTAACCATCTTTTTAAAATTTGCAAAAATTATTGAAATAATTTCAAATTAAAAAGTTAAATTTTCACGATTTTCTGTAAAATGTTTTGTAGCAACCAAATTTAGCAATTATTTGAATCGTGATCAATTAAACTGCATACCAAGCAACAAAAAAAAACAACAATAATTTTTAAAAGTGATGATTCGTTTGTTCCGAGGGGGACGAATTTTCTTTTTTTCCACCAGAACCTAACCTTTTCCGTTTTTGTCTAAAAACGAGTTAATCACCAAAAAACTTTGCAGCCCGAAGATACAGAACAGGAAGGCGTCGTGCACATGAATGTCGTGAAATGCAATTGCTAGAAAACGATAACCATTGGGACTTACCGAGGGCGGTTCGGAAACTTCTTAGCCTATCAATGAAAGAGAATAGTTAGGTTTTAAAAAATATTTTTATTTTTCAATATAATCTCCTGAAACTTCAATACAGTTAGTCCAACACTTTTCTAGCAATTCTATCCCTTGTTTAAAATAGTTTTCCTCAAGGTGTTCAAAATAGTGGTTTACAACTTGCATCTTTATTTGAGGTAAAACGCTTGCCAGCAAGAATTTTTTTTTAGATTTGGGAACAGGTAAAAGTCACTGGGAGCTAAATCAGGAGAATAAGGTGGGTGGTCAAGCAACTCGTACTTTAATTCGTTGATTTTAGCCATTGTTAAAACACTCTTGTGCGCTGGTGCGTTCGTTGTCTTGATGAAAAATTATTTTTTTGTGTTGTAAGCCAGTAGGTTTTTCTCGAATTTGTACGTTTAATTGATCCAAAAGGTTGCAATAGTACTCTGAATTTATTGTTTTATCCTTTTGCAGATAGTCAATCAATAAAATACCATTGAATTCCCACAAAAAAACCGTTGCCATAACCTTACCAGCTGATTGAACTGTTTTTGCCTTGTTTGGGGCACTTCCTCCACATTCAGTCCATGGTTTGGATTGTTCTTTTGTCTCTGGAGTATAGTGGTGGATCCATGTCTCATCAACAGTTATGAAACGACGCTTAAAATCCATTTTATTTCGCTTAAAACGATCCAAACAAGCTTGAGAAATGTTCTTTCTTATGCGTTTTTGGTCGACTGTTAACAAATGCGGCACCCATCTTGCAGAAAGCTTTTTCATCTGCAGTTCTTCATGCAAAATTAAATAGACTCGATCAATTGAGATGCCCATGATATTAGTTATTTATTCGTCGATCATTTAATACCATACCATGCACTTTGGCTACAATTTCTGTTGCTGTTGCTGTTTTTGGATGTCTTCAATGCTTGTACGACCACGTTTAAATTCAGAAACCCAATTTTTTACTGTTGTATATGAAGGAGCACTCTTACCCAACACATTCACCATATCGTTATGAATTTCTTGTGCCGATAAACCTTTTTTATGTAAATATTTAATGATACCACGCATTTCTAATTTTTCCATTGTAAAAAAATTGCGGATGCGTCTTTTGTGAACACCTGTTTCTATACGAAGGAGTTACCAGATCGAAACATGAGTTCATAGCAGAGATGGAAGTTTCCAAAACACTTAACTTTTTTCTGTTTGTACTGCGCTTTTTGTGCTAGGCTAAGAAGTTTCCGTACCGCCCTCGTAATGCTTGCTGATGCCGCATTGCCATCAAGGCCCAATAACATTCGTCAACTGTTTGCAATGATTTTGACGACATGTTATCAATCGATGGCAAAAACTTTGTGGGAAAAATATAAAAATTGTATGACAGAAAACATAAATTATACGCCAAAGATGTATGATGAAGCCTTGGTGTTGATCGAGCATTTATGTGTTTTAATTTAATATTTACCACTTAATCATTATGGTATGCTATCACCTGATCGCCCAGCCACCAACTCAGTGAACACCGATTTACAACGAGAAAAAGATCACGGTAGTTTCACAACAATTATCGCGAAAAGCTAGCCATTAATGACAGCAGACAAACAGTTATTTATGATCCGATTATGCTGCCTATTCTGCAGAACAAGGCAACAAGGAAGCGGTAAGATATTTTTAATATCGGCTATTCTTGCCAAAATACAGTCACAACTGAAAATTGCATTGGCAGTTGCATCGGCAGGGATTGCGGCAACTTTGCTAGATGGTGGGCGAACGGAACATTCAAGCTGCCATTAGACATGCATAACAAATCAAATGTAGGATGTAATATAAAAAATAATAGTTGAATAACTGCACAATTGCGGAGGAGTTCAATTATAATTTGGGATGAGTGTACAATGGCTCACAAATATTCGCTCGCAGATTTAAACACCAATGATAAATTTTCGGTTGTGCTTTCTTACTTTTGTCTGGCGATTTCTGGCAAACCTTACCAGCTATACCTTACTCTACTTCGCGGATAAAATTAATGTATGCTCGAAACAATCAGTCTTATGTCGAAGGCTTGAAACACTTCAATTGTCCATAAACATACGCGCACGAGTGCAAAATGATCCATCAGCTCAAACATTTTCCGTACAATTACTAAATATTGGGAGCGGTAAAATAGAATTGCAACCAAATACGGATGCATTAAACTGCAAGACTATTTCTGCACTTTTCTTCAGGAAAAAAATTAATTCATTTAGAGTATTTTTCCGTATATACAGAGTAAATACTTGAATCATAACTTACTCGGTCATCGTTTATTAGTTTAAGTGTCTTATGTTATTTACTAAAAAAAATTTTATATACTCATTTATTACAAACTCAAATGAAAATTATTTTAAATTTAATTCTTTTGTATTGTACAAAAATGTTGATCATTTGTGTTCGAATCAAATCGCAACCCAGTAAATTTTTATATCAGCTTTAATGTTGCGGTCTCCGTTCGTAAATAATAATTTCATTGTAATTAGGGGTAACGGTAGTAGAAAATCAGCCATGACAGCCGCCATGTTTGTTTACAAGTGTCATCTATGTAAAAAAGCATGGTGGTGCCCAAAAACGTTAGCTACAACAACGCGTGGCAGGGTCGGCTAGTGTATAAGTTAATATTGCAAAAGCTAATGCAATATTACAAACAGACATACATACACTGTAACATAAACCCATTCAGCACTTTTAAATTAAAGCTAAAGAGAGACGTGTGAAAGCAAATTGTGCAACATTTATGAAATTAAACAAAAATCAAACGACTTCCTGCACACTCCACCAGGTCAGCAAAATTCATATGACGTGATCACCACCTACAGCAAGTTTAATTAATACTTAGGAATTTATTTTAAGTTAGTTCTTAGGTAATTGTCAACCAAAAAGGTTTAATTAAATAAAGGAAAAAATAAATAAAAAAGTAAAAAAAAAAAAAAAAAAGAATTTTATTCTTTTTTTTTAATGAAGAAATAACTTCAAAAAACTCAACTGGCGCCCAACAATAAAGGGTCGCTACCGCGTTACGTTCCGAAGGACTTTTTTTTTGTGAAATAAAAAAGTAAAGTGTGAGTGAAAAACCATAAGATCCTTAAGAAGCATACGTGGTTTATCATTTTCAAAAAAAAGGGAAAAGTCCTTAATAAAAGCCCTTAAGCAGTGCGATAGGAAGTAACAGGCAGTGACTACAATCAGCGTTAAAGCCCAAAGAGGACGAAACGCACACCCACGCAGAGTGCGCATCGCGGGACCCTCAGTAGCAGACAGCAAAAAGGATGATTCTCCAGCGCCGTGGGATGGTTATTACAATATTTTTTATGTAAGCTTTATATTTAAGTAAAAGTTTTAAATGGTTAATTATAAAAGTGAAATATAAAATTAAATTTAAAAAGAAAAATAAGAAAGTTTTAAAAATAAATCCAAAGCTAATAAGCAATATCAAATATTTAATTAAAACAAAAGAATATTAACTTAATTCATCGTTTTTCGAGTGAATATAAAAAAAAAAAAACACAAAAAAATTTAGAAATTCTTTAAAATAAATTTTAATTTAAATATCTAATTAAAAAAGAAAAATATTAATTCACAAATTGCCCTAATATAATTAAAAAATTAGTAATTTTAATTTTTTAACAGTGAAATTTTTATTTTCAACAAGAAAACAGAAAATAAAAATTTAAAGAGGTTTTAAAATAAGGAAAAAGTAAAATTTAAGGAGGTTTTGAAGTAAATAAATAGTAAAAATTTAAGGCGATTTTAAAATTAAGAAAATTTTTAAATATGTCTAATCCAAATAATCTCATTAGACCTAGCATTTTAGAAAATCCTGGTAGCTCTAGCGCACAGAATCAGTCCACTAATTCATCACAGCCAGTAGCAGCACCTGATTTAGAAAGGCTAATAAGCAATATAGTAAACAGGGTTGTTCAGGAGAACTTAGCTCTAAATAACCCGGACAGCATACTCGTTACCGCGACAGACGAGACAATAAGACCGGAACACCAGGGACAAATTAATGACTTAGACAAAATACCGGACATTGTTCGTAGTTTAAGGGATTTTTCCGGAAATCCTTCAGAATTTAGTTCGTGGAGGAAAAGCATAGAACGCGTCCTCAAAATTTATGAAAATACGAAAGGAACACCAAAGTATTTTGGGATTCTAAGTAGTATTAGAAATAAAATTACAGGAAATGCCGACGTGATTTTAGAATCCTATAACGTTCCATTAGACTGGAAAGCAATAATCTATTGCCTCAATCTCCACTTCGCAGACAGACGCGACATAACGACATTGGAATGCCAACTTGCATCATTGGTGCAAGGAAGGAAATCCATACCCGAATTTTACCAAGAGGTATACAACCACCTTTCTTTAATATTAAACAAATTATCAAGCCTTACCATGGGACAGGAAGCTCTTAACCTTTTGACACAGACTTACAGAAACAAAGCATTAGACACATTTGTTAAGGGACTTAATGGTGACTTCCCAAAGTTATTAGGCATGAAAGAACCATCTGATTTACCTCAGGCCTTACATTTATGTCTTAAACTTGAAAACCAGGGATACAGGACACAATACGCGTACAACCAGAATAAAAATAGAAAATTCCAACCACCACCAATGCATACACCGCAGCAAATGCAAAGAAAACCACCTTTCTTTGCACAAACAGCATTTATTCCTCAACAGTTTAGACCTTTTTCTTATAACAGACCCATAAATAATCAAGCAAACATCCCTTCACTCAACAACGCTTTTCCACAAAATTTCAACCATTTTCCACAATATCAAAATTTTCAACCACAAAGACCTTATGCTCCTAAACCATTACCCAAACCTATACCTATGGAAGTCGACAGTTCCCAACAAACGCGTAATGTCAATTATATGAACAGACCAAATTATAACACATTTGCAGGAAAGCGTGCACCACCGCCATCAAACCAATTTTCTCGTAATATTCCAAACAAACTCCAAAGAGTTAACCACATTTCCCAGGCTGAAAACTTCACAAATAATATGGAACATTATAACTCAAATATGCCCGAAAATCTGAATGAGGAGAATTGGCAGGAATATTATAATAACTATGAACAACAGGAACAGAATTATCCAAGCGAAAATCAAAATCAATTTGCAGATGTTCATTTTTTAGGTTAACAAATTCATCGCTTCCGTATTTCGAATGTAAAAGAAGCGATGGAAAAATATTAAAATTTCTTATCGACACCGGATCAAATAAAAACTATATTCAACCTTCACTAGCAAAAAACCCTAAACAAAACGAAAATATTTTTTTCGCAGATTCAGTAGGAGGAAAAATTGAAATATCTCAGCACATAGAACTTTATCTTTTTAATCTCAAGAACGAAAAACTTAAATTTTTTATACTACCAACACTTAAATCATTTGATGCTATTATTGGCAACGACAGCTTAAAACAACTTAAAGCAGTTATTTACACTTCAGATGACCTAATGATAATTAAAGATAAAATTAAAATACCTATTAAACAGCAAATAGCAAAATCAGTAAATAGTATAGAAGTAAAAACAGACCATCTTACCCTTAAACAGCAAACCGTTATTAAATCATTATTAGGAAAATTTTCAAAATTATTTGCAGAACCTGACAAAAGATTAACATTTACTACGAGAGTTACAGGTGAGATTCGAACAACAACGGAATCCCCAGTCTATACAAAATATTACCCATACCCCATGTCGCTCAAAAACGAAGTCGAAGACCAGATAAATAAACTCCTTAAAGATGGGATTATCCGACCATCACGTTCCCCTTACAATTCGCCCGTTTGGATTGTAAATAAAAAACCAGATTCAGAGGGAAACAAGCAATACAGATTAGTTATTGATTACAGAAAGTTAAACGCTGTTACTATCGCCGACCGTTACCCAATCCCCGAAATCAACGAAGTTCTTTCGCAATTAGGACGAAACAAATTTTTTTCTGTCATAGATCTTAAAAGCGGTTTCCACCAAATTCCTTTAAAAGAAAAAGACATCGAAAAGACAGCATTTTCTGTCAATAATGGTAAGTACGAATTTACTCGTCTTCCATTTGGCCTTAAAAATGCCCCTTCCATTTTTCAACGTGCTTTAGATGACATCTTAAGAATGCACATTGGTAAAATTTGTTTCGTATACATTGATGACATAATCATCTTTAGTCAAACAGAACAGGATCATACTAAACATTTAGAGACTATTTTTAACACTTTAGAACAGGCGAATATGAAAGTTCAATTAGACAAATGCAAGTTTTTTGCCGATGAAGTTGAATTTTTAGGATTTGTTGTAACACCCAATGGAATAAAAGCAAACCCATTAAAAGTTGAAGCGATAGAAAAGATTCCTATACCAAAGACCCTTAAGGATCTCAGATCGTTCCTAGGAATGTCTGGATTTTACAGGCGCTTCATTCAGGACTATGCCAGGTTAGCGAAACCACTAACCCTAATTTTGAGAGGGGAGGAAGGACGAATGTCCAAACGTTTGTCAGCAAAAAAAGAAATAACGTTAGATAATGATGCAATAGAAGCCTTTAATAAAATTAAAACTACTCTCGCTTCTAACGAGGTAATGCTACAGTATCCTGATTTTAGCAAAGAATTTAGTCTTACTACAGATGCATCCAATTACGCTATAGGCGCAGTTTTGGAGCAGGATGACAAACCAATAATATTTATATCACGGACTCTCTCGAAAGCAGAAGAAAATTATGCCACCAACGAAAAGGAGATGTTAGCTATCGTTTGGGCTCTGAAAACATTGCGAAGTTATTTGTATGGACCTGTTGCCGTAAAAATATTCACAGATCATCAACCTTTAACGTATGCATTAAGTAATAAAAATAACAACAGCAAGCTCAAGAGATGGAAAGCAATTTTAGAGGAGTATAATTATGTACTCAAATACAAACCTGGAAAATCAAACGTAGTAGCAGACACATTATCTAGAACTCCAAATAATCAAATCAATTCTCTTACACCAACGATGCACAGTGATGGAAGTTCTTCGCATAATCTTATTCCCTATACAGATTCCCCAATAAATGTTTTTAAGAACCAGTTGTTTCTTTCTACTGGCGATGTAGCCTCGTACCAGTTCAAAATTATTTTTCCCACCTACCATAAGCATATCATAATAGAACCAGATTTTAATGAGGAAAACTTAGTAAACATTTTAAAACGATATTTAAATCCTTCTGTGACAAATGGTATTTTCGCAGAAGATCATATTTTAGGTAAAATACAAAATATATATCCACAACACTTTGCCCAATACAGAACACGTTACACTAGGAAACAAGTAGAAAATCTCACTCAAGAGGCAGACCAGGAAACAGAAATTATAAAAGAACATAATAGAGCTCATAGGAACGCAGTCGAGAACAAAATCCAATTGCTAGATAAATTTTACTTTCCTCATATGAGTGCAAAGATCACAGCTATTGTAAAACAATGCAAAATATGCAAGGAAAATAAATACGAAAGACACCCTACTTCTCCAATTTTGAAACCTTCTCCTATCCCTGAATATCCCGGACATATTGTTCACATTGACATTTACCACACAAACAATAAAATCATTTTAACCGCCATTGATAAGCTTTCGAAATATGCCTTAGTGAAATTAGTTAAATCACGGTCAACCGAAGATATAAAATTACCCCTTCAAGAGTTGCTCATTTCTTTTGGAATCCCGAAGAAAATCGTTATAGATAACGAAAAGTCTCTTAGTTCAGCACCTATAGTATTTATGCTTGAAAATCAATACGGAATAGAAATATTCAAGACACCACCCTATACGAGTACAATAAATGGACAAATAGAGCGGTTTCACTCCACTCTTTCTGAAATAATGCGATGCATTAAAACCGAAAAAACACATAGGAATTTTGAAGACTTACTACTTAGATCCCTTTACAAATACAACTTCTCTATTCACTCGACGATCAAGAAAAAACCAGTTGAAGCATTTTTTGGACGAACAGTTAGTACAGACCCAGAACAAATCGAAAAAGACCGACAGGACAGCGTTAATAGACTCGTAGAAAAACAAAACAAAGACTTAGAATTTCATAATAAGAAAAGGATACCTTTTCGTTCGTACAACGCAAACGATAAAATATTTGTAAGAAACAATAAGAGAATAGGAAATAAGCTAACGCCTAGATATAAAGAAGAGACAGTAAAAGAAGATAGAGGAAACACAATACTGACAGAATCAGGAAGGATAGTTCATAAGTCACACATTAGAAGTTAAAATAAATTTTAATATAAACTCGTATAAAATGAAAACAATATCGTAAAGCTTAACAATATTTTTACAACATTTATGAAAAATATGTATAATTTAAATAGAATTAAGAAAAAATTAAAAACTAAATGTAAAAAATGATAACGAATCAAACAAAACAAAATATGTGAATTAATTATTTGCTAAGTAATGATAAAGCTTGTAAAAGGATCGAGCAATATGCCATAGGCGTACGATACCTTCATTTAGTAAGAGAAAAATTGTAAATCAAGAAAAGAACAATCGAATAATATGCCATAGGCATACGATTTTAAATTTAAGTATTATAAAATTGTAAAACTCACTACTTTGAAAGAAAATATGATTTATAAAAAATATTAATTCAAAAAAAAAAAAAAAAAAAAAACCCGCAACATTAAAATATAAATTAATCTTTATTATTGTTATTAAGAATTAAAAGCTTTACCTAGACATATAACAAAAAAATTCTATGCTAATTTTGCAGACTTACCATGCACCTAGTGCATGCGGAATTTCAAATATTCGATTACACGAATTCGCAACTTATCACTCTAAAAGACGACACTGCAAGAGTTCAAGAAGGATCTTTTAAGATAATTCACGTAATAAATTTGGAAGAATATGCAAAACTAACTTCTGAAATAGAAAATACTATTAGAAATAACCTTAATGCAGAACATCAATTATATCCTCTCCTAATACACGAAGTATCTCAAGTTCGGACTCTTATTGCAAAAATTTCTCCTAAAGCAAGAGAAAAACGTTCTCTTGACTTTATAGGCTCAGCGTGGAAATGGGTCGCAGGAAACCCCGACCACCGTGACCTAGAAATCATAAATGAAAATTTGGAAACATTAAATGAAAATAATAACAATCAGATAATTATAAATAAACAATTGATACAGAAATTAAATGAACAAACCGAAAAAAGTAACCAAATTATGAAAATTATTAATGTAGACAATAAGCTAGAAATTAGTCTTAAGATAAAATATAAAATACAACTTATAAAAGAAGAACTATTAAATATCGAATATGCTTTACATTGGGCAAAATCCAGTGTAGTTAATTCATTTATTTTGTCAAGTATTGAAATTGAAACCATAGAAAAAATTGTTAGACATGAAGGCATACCATACATAAATGTTGAAGAGGAACTAGAATTTACAGACGTAAGCATAGCCGCAAATGGTTCTATGATAATTTATATTCTTAGCTTGCCTACAACTGAAAAAGAAGAATGTGAAATACTTACACTTAAACCTGTAAAATTAAACAATAGAATCAATAAAATCCAATATGACAAAATTCTGAATTGTAAAAAGAAAATTTTTGGAATAAAATCTAAATGTAAAGAATATAATAGAAAAGCCATTTGTAACAAGAATAACTTAGTAGAATTAAGCGATAATCATTGTATAAGTAAACTTGTAAGAAGCCAATCATCTAATTGTTCACGAACTAATGCTGATCACATATCGGATACGGAAGAAATTTATCCTGGTATACTATTACTCAACAACTTCAATGGCACGATAGAGATAGATGGACAACAATTCACACTGACTGGAACTTTTATCATAAAACACCATAACTCTACAATTAAGATTGAAAATAAAATTTTTTACATACGCGAAGAAATATATTTTGAGCCGTTGCCAGCCGTTTTTCAGCAAAAATCAAAGAATGATGAATTAGAAGAAGTTCTCTCTTTGGAAATGATTAAAGAACTCGAGATCACTAATAGGAAAAGAATTTCCAAAATTGACACAAACAACAAAATTGGATTAACACTCAACTCAATCACTTTAGCTGCATTTGTCACCCTTATTGTTGCACTCGCATATGCATCATGGAAAATTAACAAGAAAATGAACCTGAAAAGAAGGTCGATGCCCGAAGCCAAGTTTCTGCCAACGGGTACGTTAGCATTTGAGAAGGGAGGAGTTAATATTGCAAAAGCTAATGCAATATTACAAACAGACATACATACACTGTAACATAAACCCATTCAGCACTTTTAAATTAAAGCTAAAGAGAGACGTGTGAAAGCAAATTGTGCAACATTTATGAAATTAAACAAAAATCAAACGACTTCCTGCACACTCCACCAGGTCAGCAAAATTCATATGACGTGATCACCACCTACAGCAAGTTTAATTAATACTTAGGAATTTATTTTAAGTTAGTTCTTAGGTAATTGTCAACCAAAAAGGTTTAATTAAATAAAGGAAAAAATAAATAAAAAAGTAAAAAAAAAAAAAAAAAGAATTTTATTCTTTTTTTTTAATGAAGAAATAACTTCAAAAAACTCAACTTATATAATAATATAAGCATAATACATAATAATTGGCACGTGTTTGCCTGAGAAGCTACACAGAGGTGGATTAGGGGTAATGGCAGGCGGTGACGTAAATCGTTTTAATCTCTACACGATTTTACAAAAACTAAAATTAAACAAAATGATATTATGTTTATTTGAAACGTGAGCTTTTGAAAAATAAATTATAATTGTTAATTATTTTTTACTTCCCTAAAAACAATTTAGAGCACTGTGTCAATTCTACTGCAATTTCGTTTCAATGGCAATAGTTTTTTTTTTTTTTTTTTTGCATTTACGAGTAATTTTGTCTACAACGTTCACATTTACATACAAATCGTCGCCTAAAATCCAAGAGACCACAATTTTACTTTTTAGTGATTTACTATTAGCTTATAAACTTTGATATAATGGGTGATTTTATAAGAACTATCGGAAATTTAAAAAAAAAAAAACACATAAAATTCAGAAAAATGCATGAAATATTTATTTGGATCGATAGTTGGGTCGATATAATTTAATGTTTGAAGATTATTTCATACAAATGTTGGCCGCGGCTGCGCCTCAAATGGTCCATCCGCTTAGTCCAATTTTGGCATACTCTTTCCAACATTTCGGCCGGTATCTCACGAATAATGTTGGCAATGTTGGCTTCCAGTACATCAATCGAAGCGGGCTTGTCGCTATAGATATTAGCCTTAACATAGCCCCACAAAAAATAGTCTAGAGGCGTTAAATCGCACGATCTGGGTGGCCAATTGACTGGTCCCAAGCGTGAAATAAACTGTTCACCGAACTCACCTCTCAATTGGTCCATTGTTTCGCGTTCTGTGTGGCATGTGGCACCGTCTTGTTGAAACCACATGTCATGCAAGTCAAGCTCTTCCATTTTGGGCAAAAAAAAGTTTGTTATCATCGCACGGTAGCGCTCACCATTCACAGTAACGTTGTGATTCGCATCATTTTTGAAGAAATACGGCCCAATGATGCCGCCAGCCCATAATCCGCACCAAACGGTTGTTTTTTGTGGATGCATTGATAGCTCTTGCAATGCTTCTGGCTGCTCTTCACTCCAAATACGGCAGTTTTGCTTGTTCACGTATCCATTCAACCAGAAATGAGCCTCGTCGCTGAACACAATTCTTCGATAAAAAAGTGGATCTTCATCTAACTTTTCAAGAGCCCATTCACCAAAAATTTGGCGTTGTGGTAGGTCGTTTGGGTTCAATTCTTGCACCAGCTGTATCTTATAAGGCTTCACACCCAAATCCTTCCGCAAAATTTTCCACGTAGTGGAGTAACAGAGGCCCAATTGCTGCGAACGGCGCCGAATCGATAATTCACGGTCATCACCAACACTGGCCGATACGGCTGCGATATTTTCTTCACTTCGCACTCTACGTAAGCGTGTTGGTGGTTTAATGTCCAACAATGTAAATTTGGTGCGAAATTTTTTTACAATAGCCCGAATAGAAGCCTCAGTAGGTCGATTAAATTGAGCATAAAATGGAAGAAGCGCGCGATGAACTTTCTTAACAGAGCACGCATTTTGGTAATAAAATTCAATAATTTGCAAGGCTTGTTCGTTTGTAAGACGATTCATGATTAAATTATAGACCAAACTGAAGATGTTTGACAGTGACACAAGATACAAAACGTGCGTGAGCTGTCAAAACTAGTGTTGCCAAAAAGATAATAGCAAAAAAATCACTCGTTATTATTATATTGGCAAAATTAGTCAATTACAGGTCAATGGTGCCAGAAATGTTGGTGCACAAAAAGGGTGAGGCAAATAACTCTGAAAATTACCGCTAAATTGCAATTTGCTCTGCGCTTTCCGAAGTAATGGAAAGCATTGTTAACTATCACCTTATGAAGTATCTTGAGTCGCATAAACTACTTTGTGATCGTCAATATGGATTTCGTAAGGGTCGCTCTAATGGCGATCTTATAGCATATCTCTCAGAAAAATGGTGCCATCCCATCCATCATTTCGGTGAGAGTAAAGTGGTAGCTCTAGATATTTCTAAATCGTTTGACAGAGTGTGTCATGCTGCACTTCTGGCAAAACTTGCAGCTTTTGGTGTCGGTGATGATTTTTCTCGATTTATATCGAGCTTTCTCAAAAACCGCACTATACGAGTTGTTATAGATGGGGTCTCATCAAACGAGTTCAAGATTAATTAAGGGATACCGCAAAGCTCCGTTCTTTCTCCTATCCTATTTCTTATTTTTTCTTAACGACCTTCTCTATCAGACTTACAACCCTATCCACTCTTTCGCGGATGACAGCAGTATTTGTCTGAATCTGAATGATTCACTGAATAGTGATCTTCTATTAATCTCCGAATGGGGTCTTAAAAACACGGTCGCCTTTAACGCTCGTAAGACCCAATGTTGCTTCTTAACGCACAAACAAACGAGCGCAAATACTGCTTCCTCTGTACTCATAAATATTGAGTAATTGGAAGCTTTTGATGTTCTTGGAATGAAGATACAGTGTGATGTTCGCTGGACTGAACACATTTTTCATGTCTTTAAAGAAGCATTTAAGTGCTTCGGGTTTTTGAAACGGTGTAAGATGTACTTCACTTTATCCGACCTCCTTACTATTTATACCACTTATATCCGACCGAAAATGGAATACAACTCTCATGTTTAGGCCGGTGTCTCAAAGTCTATTTTGGGTTTTTTTTTATCTTGGTCCAGTACTCAAGGGATAGCCCCTATATATGCAGTGCATTGTACTGGAACTAGGAAAATATATTATGAGAAGGAGGAAAGGGGGAGTATTGTTTGTGCATTTAAAGTGTTGAAATGAAATTAGTTAAAACTGATCAGTGCCCAGTGTATATACCTTCGACACTGCTCAGAACAACAAAAATTAGTTCAACACCGCGCACATCGTAAAGTAATAAATACATAAGAGGAACATAAAAAAGAAACTAATAATAACAAATAGAAAAAAAACAAAAGGCAATAAAAACACAAAATAATAAAAAAAACACGTGCATACATGATGCACGGAGATTTCTTTAGAAATTAATAATAAACATAAGTGTAAGCATAGAAAACATGGACGACAATGAAAAACACGTGTGTACAGAACGAAAGACAAAACACTACTCGACCGTGTGCAGAAGAGGGCGAAGAAGCTTATCGGTGACAGTAGGGTATCCAACTCTATTGACTCACTGTAGCATCGACGCAGTGTATGGTGCGTTACTCTGTTCTATCGTTACTGCAATGGATTTTGCTCTGACGAGATTAGGGATCTTGTTCCCGAAACCCAAACATTTTTACGTAACACGCGGTTATCGTCCAGGGCCCATTAATTTGTGTTCGATTGCTCGAGGAATCGTACAATGCATTACAGAGAGAATTCGTTTTTCAGCCGCACGCTTCGCATGTGAAATAGTTGCCTGTAGATGTGTTTCCTGTCTGGTATAACGCTGAAAAGTTCAAGTCAAATATTCACAAACACTACTCCCTCTTTCCCCCTCCTCCCAACCAATTTTCCTAGTTTTGGAACAATTCACTGCATATATAGGGGTTATCCCCTGAGTACTGGTCCAAGTTAAAGAATTTTTTTTTTTTTTTTGGTGGAAAAATCTTAATTTCTATTGAGTTTTTTATGTTAAATATAATATAAAGTTTGTTAACAGTTACAAGATAAAAAAACAATACAATTCAATCAAAAATCATTCCAAAATTAATGGCATATTAGTTACATAGATATACAAACATATATTTAAACATTTTAATCTTTTAAATTTAAATTTTGTACAAATTAAATTAAAAATTAACAGCTTTACAACAGCCAATTCCGGCACACAATTACTCGCACTATGTTATGCGGAATATAGATAAGATAATTAAATATTTATTGTTTAACATCAGATATATGTGTGAAATGATTATCTATTAAATAAATAAATATAATAATAATATACATATGCATTTACGCATTTAATGTGCAAAATGTTTGAACACAAATGTAATGAGCGTAGTATCGAGAGCTTAAATACATATTAAGAGCCGATGTTGAGTGTGAACCACACCTAAACTTTAAGTTTTTTTCTGCATTTCATTTGTCATTTCTCAATTTGAACCATCGGAAGATACGCAATCGAGCAACGCGTTAAAGTTATTCAGGCTTATTATGAAAATGGACGTTGCAATTAAGATGCATAACGTACATTTCGTGATCTTTCCGGTTAATTTAATCATCCAAATATGTGTACAATCGGAAAAATCGGGACAACACAAGTGCATGTTCGTACAGCTCGCAGGAAATATTGCTGCTGTTCGCGATAGTGTGGCTGCGAAGCCGTGCACCTTAACTCGTCGTCGTACCCAACAATTGCTCCTCTTCCACTCGTCGCCGATTACCATTATACATAAAGACTTGCATTTGTTCACTTACAAGGTGCAATTGACTCAAGAACTAAAGCCCCTTTACCATTCCAAGCGTTGTCAACGGTCAAAATTGTGGCAAGAAATGGCAACAGTGGATAATAAATTTTCGAAGAAACCCATTTTCACCTCAGTGAATTCATCAATAAACAGAATTGCCACATTTGGGCGAATGATAGATAATCCCAGAGTGATTGTCGAAAGACTAATGCATCCACAAAGAGTTGGCCCGTATTTTTTTCCAATATGAGGCCGATCAGGCAGCTACTGAAAATAGTGTTCGCTATTGTGAGATGATAACGAACTTTCTATGACCCGAATTGTAAGATATGGATGTGGTCGATATGTGGTTTCAATAGGAAGATACCACTTGCCACACAGCTAACGAAACAATAGCTCTTTTGTGCGATAAATTCAATGTGGTATCCCACGTGGTGGCGATGTCAGTTGGCAGCTAATATCATGTGATTTTACACCGTTGGACTTCTTTCTTGTGGGTTATTTGAAAGAAAATGTGTGCGTCGATAAAACAGCAACAATTTAAGAGCTAAAGGATGAGATAATTTGGCACATTAACGGCATAAAACCTCAATTATACCTCAGTGTCATGGAAAATTTGGACCATTGGTCCATCTATTCGGTGTGCCGGCATGTCTTGTTCCCTACATAATTGAACCAAATTAAAATGTCTCACGCAGTAATTTAGTTGTTTCAAAGGGTGTATGGCAAATGGCACCATCTTGATGAAACTACAATATCATCCAATTTTGAAAAACTGCGTTATTATGCCGTACTATGGAGGTCGTTTCGGTGATCGTGTGGTTTATGACCACTAAATTTCCTTGTATGAGGTTATTTGAAATCACAGGTCTATGTCAACAAGCTTTCAAACAGTCGCGCACTGAAGGAAGAGATTCCGTGCTGAATCAACAAAATTTAGGCATATACTCGTACATGCGAAATAGTCATCCAATAGCTTAAGGTGAATAAGCGACGATGCTGTGACTTGAGATTCTAAGTAAAGTTATGACTAATGATAAGCAGCACGTTAGACAGAAGAACACAATGAGAACCATTTGAAAGATATTATACTCAACACATAATGTGAACATAAGTAATATCAGAGGAGTCGTTGTTTAGCTTCGATAGTGAACGGACGTGTTTGTTTTTTAATCGCAAGTAAAAAAAAATAAAAATAAAATAAAACGGGATTAAGTAAAAACCGTAATAGGTGAACAGATTGTTTTTGTTTAAAAAAAACTTTGCGACATTTTTTTTAAATACCATTTAAAATTGTAAATAAAAAATATAAACAATTAATTGCATGAGTGTACCTATCAGATGTAATTCTGAAAAAGAGCTTAGCTCCGGTAGAAAAAACCTTTGGATTTCTGAAGAGGAATCGGTGAAAAAATCATTGGAAAATTTCCTGTCTCTAAGAGATAGGAAACGCCCGCGATCGTGTTCGCCAAATATTGTTGTTACAACTGAAGACAAAACATCTTCCAGTTTAATTGTTGATGATAAGGTAAAAATCCAAGTAGGCATGGACAGGTACATAACCGTGGTTAAAAGGCAGCGAAGCCCCAAATCAGCTCAAATATCATCTCAACCGAAATTTTCTAAAGATGATAATAGGACTTCGGCAACCGATAGCAATAGGTTTGCTATACTGCAAACAGATGAGCCAACAATTTCTAAAAAAACCTTTAAGCCGCCACCAATATATTTGCGAGAACCTACCTCTAGTGAGCTGGTAAAACAACTTATTGCGGCAATCGGCAAAGATACTTTTAACGTAACATCGGTTAAGCACGGCGGCATCAATGAAACGAAAATCCAGGTAAACAGTGAAAATGAATACCGAAAGCTGTCTGACGTTCTAGAGAAGGAGAAGCGATCATTTTACACATATCAGCTTAAAAGTGCCAAAGGTATTCAGGTCGTTATAAAAGAGATTGACCCTTTTGTAGATACGAATGATGTCAAAACCGGCCTAGAGGGCAATGGCTTCAAAATTAAAAATGTGGTTAACATTAGAAACCGTGAAAAAATTCCTCAACCCATGTTTAGGGTTGAATTGGAACCTAGAGATGTTGCCTTAAAAAAGAATGAAGTGCATCCCATTTATAACCTCAAGTATCTTTTGCATCGTAAGGTTACCGTTGAGGAGCCTCATAAGCGTTTAGGGCCCGTTCAATGCCTAAACTGCCAAGAATTTGGCCATACTAAGGCCTATTGTAAGCTGCCCGCAGTTTGCGTTGTGTGTGGTGAACTTCACAGTACATCACTGTGCAAAAAACCTAAGACTGACGCGAGCGTTAAGAAATGCAGTAACTGTGGAGGTAACCATACTGCAAACTACAGGGGTTGCCCTGTCTACACTCACTTCAAGAGGTCAATGGCAAACAGGTCACCAATTTCAAATATGCTACCCCAGCAGTCAAACACCACTTCTACAAACAATTTTCCCCAGGTACGCCAGTCAACCAGCCATGTAAACTTGCAAAACCCCAAACAAATTTCTTATGCAAATGTGGTAAAATCCAATAAACCAAACTTGGACCAGGAGCCCAAGCCTCCAAAATCCGATCCAAATTTTAGCAATCTTGAGGCAACTCTGCAGACTCTTGTTCAGTCCATAAACACTTTTACCGTTTCTATGACAAACATGATGCAGGAAATGCTAGAAATGCAATCCACTATTTTGCAGGCAATTTTAAACAAATGAATTGGTTAAAAATATGTTTCTGGAACGCAAACGGCATTCGCCATCACAAAAATGAACTTGAGCACTTCCTTATGGAAAAGCAAATCGATATAATGTTGATTGCTGAAACTCATTTGACAACCAACAGTTTTTTCAAAATTAATGGTTACATACTGTACGACACAAAAGATCCCCGTGGAAGATCTTGCGGAGGATCGGCAGTTCTAATAAAATCCAGAATTAAGCACTATTTAATGAACGAGACACGTGAGGAGTATATCCAAGCAACAAACATATGTATTGAACATTTTCATGAAAAAATCGTTATATCCTCGATTTACTCACCGCCCCGATTTTCAATAACAGAAAGCCAATATTCAAATTTTTTCAAATCACTTGGGCCTCGATTTTTAGCGGCTGGCGACTATAACGCTAAACACACTTTTTGGGGATCACGCTTAATTACCTCGAAAGGCCGTGTGCTTTTTGACACCGTTTCCAAAATGGGCTTAGATGTGGTTTCAAGCGGACACCCCACTTATTGGCCGACAGACCGACGAAAGATCCCAGACGTTATAGATTTTGGAGTTGCGAAAAATTTTCCCTTAGAGTGGATGCAAGTGGAGCCTTCATTAGATTTGTCATCAGATCACTCTCCCACTATAATCTCTGTTTCGTTCCCTCAAGAGATTGGCTCACCGTTGACTGTCAATAGAGTTAATTGGTTAAAGTACAAAAAATTTTTGAGCACACATTGTACTGAAAATATTGCCTTGAGAACGCCTGAGGATATTGATGTGTCAATTACAAATTTTTCTGAAAACCTCAAACTGGCCGTACAGCATGCTACCACTAGTCATTTAAGACCTAGAAATGAGAGCAATAGAACTTATTCATCTGAAATTGAGCAACTTCTGTCAGAAAAAAGAAGAGTTAGAAGAGAGTGGCAACTTCGCAGGTCGCCCCAGCTTAAAACTAGGCTACGGGAATGCATAACTCAGCTAAGAAAACTGCTTGAAGTCCATAGAATGGCTTCCCTTAAAACATATTTGGAAAGCCTTGATGGTACCCCTCAATCTGATTATTCCTTGTGGAAAGCGACAAAAGGTCTGAAAAGACCCGTAATAGGTAAGCCACCTTTGCGAAATTCAACTGGCGACTGGGCAAGAAGCGATTCTGAAAAGGGAATGTTGTATGTCGATCATTTGCGAAACGTTTTTATCACAAATGATTCAGAGAATAATACAGAGAATGTTAGACCTCCTGTGTCTTTTGAGATTTAATTTTCAAGATGTCGAAAACGTTATCGGTAATACAAACCCCAGGAAAGCTCCAGGCATTGATCAAATTACTGGTAAAATGCTTGAACAGTTACCTCGTGTAGCTAGAAGGGTTCTACTTTTTATTTTTAACGCCATTTTACGCCTTGAGTATTACCCTGCAGAGTGGAAGGTCTCAGTGATTACTATGATACCCAAGCCAGGGAAGGATCTAACTAAGGTAGAATCATATAGACCAATAAGTCTTTTACCAACAATTTCAAAACTATTCGAAAAATTGTTAATGGCGAAGTTGAGTCCAATATTGAACAATGTAGGATGCATCCCTGATCATCAATTTGGCTTCCGGGCTAAACATAGCACCATAGAACAAACGCACAGACTAGTCAATGTCATAAGACAAACCTTTGAGGCGAAGAAGTACTGCTCAGCTCTTTTCATTGATATTTCTCAAGCGTTTGATAAAGTGTGGCATGACGGCTTGATGCACAAAATAAAGCTAAATTTGCCTGCAAATACACACAAGCTTCTGGAAAGCTACTTATACGGGCGGAAGTTTGTTATCAGAGAAGGCGACTTTATTAGCCCAACTCAGCCAATCAAGGCAGGAGTTCCCCAAGGCAGCATACTGGGGCCTACTTTATATTTGATTTACGCCTCTGACATGCCAACGACATCTGGAATCCACACTTCTACCTTTGCAGATGACACAGCGTTTTTGAGTGTTCATGATAACCACCATTTAGCATCACGAAATTTACAGGAATATACTTCAATATTAGAGAAATGGCTAAAACTTTGGAAAATCAAAGTTAATGAACAGAAATGTACTCATGTTACATTCACACTGTGTAGGCAAACATGTCCGCCTATCCAAATTAACAACTCACCTATTCCGCAGCACAACGAAGTCAAGTACCTTGGTATTCGCCTGGACCGTAGGCTAACATGGAAGTCTCACATTGAAGCAAAGGTCACTCAGTTAAAACTAAAAGCAGCGCAGCTAAATTGGCTTATGGGCAGAAATTCGACACTGAAATTAGATTGCAAACTTTTGTTATACAACTCAATACTAAAGCCTATATGGTGCTACGGAATTCAGTTATGGGGCACCGCCTCAGCGTCAAACATTGAAAAAATCCAAAGGCGACAAAACAAAATTCTACGAACGATTACTGCAGCTCCATGGTACGTCAAAAATTCACGAATTCATAACGATCTGAGTGTTCCGCTGGTAAAAGAGGAATTTTCTAAGTACGCGACAAGGTATATCAGTAAACTGGAACTTCATCCAAACCCTCTTGCTCGCAATATACTTAATTTTGGCGGCCACACTCGGCTTAAAAGAAGGGATACCGCTGCCACCATCAGATTGCTCAATAGGTGATTTTACCGAAATAGCTCCCGCATAATAAAACTTTTTGTCTAGCATTGGCCGGACTTTAGAATCACATTTTTTAATTTTAAATTTAGTATTAAGATTTGAATACTTATTGTTAGTTCATTTTGAAGATTCAATAAATAAAAAAATGCTTAAAAAAAAAAAAATAAAAAAAAAAAAAATAAATAAAAAAAAAAAAAAAGTAATATCAGAAAGACAAAACCTGTCCTGTAAGACAAAACTGTGAAGAAAGAAATAATAAATTCATTGTTGAAGAGCTAACAAATGGTTTAAAAAATTAATAATTGGTAGTGAGAAACCCTAAAGCGGTAATTTTGGCAATTACTAAAGCCATCAAAGTGAAAATGTGCTTTATCGCAGCTTCCATTTGTTGATTATATTTTTTTTTTCCGCCCGAGGAACAGGTTTTGCCTTGCCGTATTCCTAACTAGGGCACTCTGTTTTACGGGTATAGAGGGGAAGGGGTCCCTCATTTGTTGTAGCAAATAAAACTCTAGAAAGCCGCACGTCTTATGTTATGTTGGCTTCCGAAACCCTTACCAAGAGTATAAATTGGCAGAACGGGAATCAGCATGGCCCTTGGGTAGTTCTGCTTGTCTACCTTGGCTGAAACGTTCTGGCTGTAGTTGAAGCCTAAAACGCAGGAAGGGAGTGTTAGTATCCTTGTTTGGTGTGTGGCTTTTTTCGGGGACTAACAAACTCCTGAGGGGCTGCTGCCTTTACAACAGATACCTGTACTGTGAGGAATCAGTGGCGATGGTTGACGGGTGAGTTGGTTTAAGGGCTGATGCTGCTAGTGGGCTTCGGTCTACCAACTCATTAAGCCTTGTCTTCCATTGATTGCTGGGAAATTGCATACAGGAGGGATTAGAAGGCCCGAACTCCTCAGCAAGAAGTTGCTCATATGGCTACAAACATATGACATAAATTGCTACCTGTGTGATCCTAGTCAGTCACACGGGGGCGCTGGTGAATCGTGAATAATTCACTCCATGGAACGGGTCCATCATCAGATAAGGTCGCCAGGCAGGTGCTGATGTAAATCTTTATCACAACTGTTGATTATGTTTAAAATAAATGAAGACACCTAGTTCTATAGTGCAATTGGGACGAATTCAAATCTTGCATTAGTATGTGCATATGATCAATTAACACTGGAATCAAACACTAAGTACATTTAACATTCCTTGTAGCTAACATTGTTCAATTAAAAAATCAGATTTTTTTTTGTTTCTCTTGTGCACTGATGTAGAATAAGCAGATGATCTTTTTCTGTTCATTTTTGTTAGTTAGTTGTTTTTTTATATTTATTACGACTACTTGTTTGCAATATTGTTCTATGTAAAATATTTCAGAAAACAGTCTAATACGGGGGTTAACGGGCTGAATATCCTAATTACAGATCAGTTGTTTACTCTGCCGCTGCCGGTTTTAAAGTAATTAAGTAGTTGACTACATGCCGACAACTGAAGCTAGCGAACCGAAATTCATAGCCATGTAGTTGACAGCCTGCTTTCTTCAATAGTGTAGTGTATTGTCTTCCATTCGGTGTACACGTTTTTTAAATTTATATCGGCATGGGTGGGAAGAAGGAATAGGTAGAGTTTTCTTTTCCATCATGTGTGAATTTTTTTTTTTTACTGTCGTTCGTGTTTTTTTTATTTATGTGTTAATTATTAATTTTTTTTTGAATATTCACGCTAAGCAATTCATTGCCTTGCAGTGTGCGGGGAGTTGGATTAATTTTTGTTGATCTGAGCACTGTCGAAAGTGTATACACTGCACACTGAACAGTTTTAACTAAGTTAATTCCAACACTTTAAATGCTGTGATAAAGTTTGTTTTGGTCTTTCTGTGTGTTAACTTAAACATCCATTAACATTACTTCCCCTTTCCTCCTTCTCATTATTTATTTTCCTAGTTCTAATACAATGCACTGCATATGTGGGGGCTATACCCTGAGAACTGGTCCAAGATAAAGAAAATGTATTCGCCCCTGGGAGCAGGCTTTGGCTTCGCGTACACCAACCCAAGGCATTCTGCTTTCTGGGGTATAGAGGGGAAGCAGTCCCTCATTTGTTGTAGCAAATAAAACTGTAGTAAGCCGCATGACTTATATTGTGACAGAACGGGGATAAGCCAAACTCCCGAGAGGTACTGCTTTGATGTTCATCTCGGTACTGATCATAGTTGAGGTGCCTGCGCTGGCTGTGGTTTAAACCTAAAACCTCAGGAAGAGGAACTAGTTTCCCTGATAAATTTGGTGCATGCCGGTTTTCGGAGGCTAATAACTCCTCGAATTGCTGTTGTCTTCCTACAGATACCTGTACTGTAAGGAACCAGGCGTGATGGTTAGACGGGTGAGGTGATGTTCTTAATGAACTTCGGCCTACCAACTCATTATGTCTCATCTTCCATTGACTGTTGGGAAATTACATTCAGGAGGGTATTAGAAGGTACGAACGCTTAAGCAAGGCGTTTGTCCTTATGGCTACAAGCTAATGGCAAAAAGTTGCAACCTGTGTGAGCCTAGAAAGCCCATGGAGGCAATGGTGAATCGTGAAAAATTTACCCCATGGAGTTGGTCCACCATCAGACTAAACCGACAAGGCAGGGGCTGATGTAAATCAATTTCACAATCTGTCTGAAATGTGTTTAATGCATTATATAGCTTTGGAACTATTTGTCCTTAGATATATGTCTAAAGAAATACAGTACAAACAATTTTGCTCTTAATGAAGAAATTATAATTTACTGCTTCTAGATTAATTTGTTCCTCTAACAGCTTTTGAAGAAAAGTAAACAAATCTAATAATATATGAAAATAAAACTGTGTTGCTTTGTTTTTTAAGCAAATACCCAAATTATTCCCATAGATAAAAAATTACAATTAGTGTTGGCATTCGTATATTTCAAAAGCGCAGCTCCCACAATAAAAATCGAAAAAAATTATCTTCATTTACACTGCAGTTTCAACATGCATTTCAAATTAATTAACAAATTTTTTATTATTTTTTTCATGTCTCGTATTATGTACTCATTGCTTTGTCTTTGCTTTTGTTTATCTTATGTTAATTTCATTGTTTTATTGGAGCCACAAGCGCAAGAAAACACACGTTTTGAAAGTTTTTTTTTCCAACAAAACAATCAAAACTTTTGCAACGAATGAGCAAATAAGAAAATTAAATAAATAAATGCATAAAAATGCTCCAAAGCTAATAAAATTAAAAGGTTTGTTCGTGAAAAAAATTAGTTGTTCTTAAATCAAATCAAATAAACGGGTTTAAAATGAATGCCGCGCGGTTCTTAATGTTTGAGCGATAACATTAAGCAATAAAATAAATTTTCCGCATTTTTTAGATTCTTATCGTCGTATGTATTGTAGGTTGGCAAGGTGTCATGACTTGAAGTTAAGTAAATGTATAACTGAGCCAAACAGCTAATAATCAATCCTACAATGAACCAAATAGATAATACCTTCATTAAAAAGATCATATCACACATTTTTTAACATACAAGTTAAATTTAGACTAGACAGCGTTTGCACGTTCCCGCAGAAACAACTGTATATCTCAAATTATACATAATAGACTTATACGAGAGACTCATCGTCATTAGTTAAAACATCGTAATTACTCAAAACTTTAACACCTTTATATTAAAAACTTTAACTTGAAATACTCGTAAGAAACATTCTGACCTGTGCTGAAACTCAGATTTCACAACTAAAATGCGAAATCATAATCAAGAAAAATTTAGCTATTTCATCTCACAAGCAAAGGATAGAAAAAACGCGTCATTTCGAACCAAAAAATATTTTTAATTAATTTTATAAGTAGTTCCCAAAATTGCAAAAAAAAAAAAAAATTATCAAGTATTTGCAATTGAGGTTTAAAATTAATAAAAGCATAGAATTTGAATCTATGTTGGTAGCTCTGCGACAGCATATGTTTATTGTTTACATTTTTTTATTCACATTTGTAGAAATGGATAAATTAAAGGCGCGTTCCACAAATTTTCAAAAGAACCGGCTCGTTTGTGGGTATTTATGTTGATCCTTTATTATTTAATAAAACGTGTTTTATTACATTGAACCAAAATATTTTTGATGATTTTTTTCTTGTTGTATTGGAAGATTCTCCTCTGATGTTTCTATTGTGAGGTACACTTAACACTTCATTTACAGCTTCGTCCAGGTGCGGTGTAAGTACAGGTGCTTCTACTTCTTTGTAAAGGCAACAAATATTATGTAATACACCTGTTGCAACTATAACACTTTGCACTTTTTTTCAAATTCTTGCGTATTCCACCGGAAAGAACAGGAAACCTTCTCTTTCACACACCATAAGAATATTCAACGCAGTTTCTAAGTCTTATAAGGGATTCATTGATTTTTATGAGATTTTCTGATTGTGTGTTTGGTCTCAATAAGGGTGTAAGTACAAAGTTTACGTTAGCCACTGTCTGCAATGACAATACTTTTCCCAAATTCTCTAGACTCTAAGCGATAGCAAATGCGTGAGTTATGGAAAATTGTGGAACCGTGGGTAGAACCTGGCCAACGTGCCACAATATCTAGCATTCTTAGTTCGCTGTCACATAACGTTTGAACATTAATTGCAAAAAATCCTTTTCTGTTACGATACAATTCCGCATCGTTACCACCTAAATATTTCAGCGATTTAAGTTAACTATACTAATAATTTATACATAATTTTAACAGGAGAATGTATCTTTATATGAGTACAGTCCATTGCGGCAACTGGAAACTTTGCCAGTAACAAAAATTTGGATTTGATGTCATTTAATTTCATTCTATTATTCGCGAAATTAATGTATTCATCTCTTAGCATTGCTATATAATGCGAAACTAGAAAAATAAATCTTGATACAGTACTTTGTGAAATTCCAAAAAGATCTCCATTCATTCGCTGCATACAACCCGTGGCATAATATCGTTGTAAAGTCAGCAAAAATATTTCTTCGGTTAACACGCCATTATTCCTATTAATGTAAAACTGCATTATAATTTTTATAAGTGTACCTTCATCTCTTTACTAATTTGTTCTGCTCTGAATTTTCGAACGAATGCATTCAACCACATGTCATGCCACTTCCTTGCTTAGATGAAATCTATCTCTAAAATCTTTAGCGGTGAACATTTGCAAAAATTTGAACGGGTTCTTAAATTATTTTGCCGGCGTTCAACAACAATACGAGTACTCCATATCAATGTCAATATCGGTATCACTTTCAATGTCGGAATCATTATTTCCAATTTCAATGTCCATGTTTATAATTTTTCACATAACATGAATGAAAATAATTTCAAAGCATCAGCTGTTGGCTAACTATTTGTTAACCAATAGACTTTGGCGGTTTAACAAACGTTTACCAAATACCTGTGAATAAAATATCATTAGTAAAACAATTGTTATTAGTTAACTAATGACTGTAAATTTGGCCCTTATATAATGAAAGTAATAAATAGTGTTTTTTTCTTTAATTTTCGCAAAATTTCGATTTTTAAGCAAAATAACAATCGGCAAGTCATCTGTCATTTTAACGTAGAGTTAAAGTGTACCCAAATCAACTTTAAGCGCGAGGTAAGCCAACAATTATTTTTGCATAAAACATTAGGAAATTTTTCTTAGCAATTGCTTACCAAGCTTTGTTAAATTTTTTTGCATACGGCCGTATATTGTTTTATATTAAAAACACAATAAAAACAATTACGATTTTTTAATGGCCATCTTTTTATTGTTCACTTAACTTGAAGTTGACAAGTTCTGTTATATTAGTTTTAAGTTAAACTGTGATAAGTGTATATATATTTTTTATGTTAATGTTTCGTAATGTCAATTTTCGTTTATTGTGTAACGGTTGAGTGATGTAAAGAATAATAAAATTTTAGCAATAAAATTTCTCCTGAGCAAGTCGGAAAAAAGCCGACGAAACCTTGAGATTGTGTTTTATTTGCATCATGTAAAAAATTTGGCAGACCACTATTAGCCAATTAAAAAACTAGCACATCCGAAAAACAGTTATGCTTGTACTGTAAAATAATACAAGGGACAGCAAATTTGGAAAATTGCTATTTATTTTTTATTTACATATTTATTATAAATAAAATGACAATAAACCGTAAAGCTAAAAGCACTAGGCATCAATTGCTACCGGCTTATGGAAAATTAAATATTCCTTTTTCCTTAGATAATATAAATAACCTAAACAGCAAAACTCCTTACTATGTGTATATGTATGATTTGGTACATTTTCTACATCATTACTCCGTACTCTAATTGTGCTCTGTAAAATGAACTATACAAGTCAAGGTGCATTAACGTCTACACGGTGGCAGCAATAGAGTAAAATTACAACAAAAATAGGCATCTGGTAAGCTATGTTTATTAAAAATATTTGTGACTTTTTTCACAATTATAAACTACGAATGTACCTTTTCAATAATTATAAATTATTCTTATTTGAATTATTTTTATGTTCACATAATAATTTTTATATGTTTAATTCAGAATAAAACACTAAATTCACTTTCGAAAATGTAAACAGTACATTTGACGTAAATAGCTTACTATATTGCCAGTAGTAAAAAATTGTCACATGACGTAGCGCTGCCACCTTGTAGATATTAATGCATCTTGATACAAATATTGCGCTCTTGAATGAAATGGTATTGAATAGCGTTGTCAACTGTGTATAGCCAAGAAAAGTTTGGCAAAAGTTCATTTCGACTTAGATGGTTATTATATTACCTGCGTGAAAGCTTATATCGACGATATTACAGTTTTTAATTTCGATACTATAACTATTAATGGAATTTTGTATTCTAGTAAGTAACGTTCTAACTAACAAACAGCAAAAAAGTCTTAAGGCTCAGTTAGCCAACTGGAATGTAATGTGAATGGAATGTGGTAGTAACGTAAAGTAAACTTAAAACGTAAGTGCGATTATACAACGTAAAAACGTAACATAGGTTTTTGGAAAAAATTTAACTACTAATAAAAGATTTATGGGCATGTACACAAAAATAAAAAAGAATTTTAAATAAATTTTAATTCAAATATTTTATGCGAAAGTTTATTAATACAAATTTGGTTTTTTATGAATATAAAAATGTATTGATGTATTGCATTTGCATGCATTTATACATATGTGAATCCTACCCAGCAAACATTAATTGAGAATGATTTGAAATCAAACGTTTTCTCAAATGACAAACGTTTGATACTGATTTGAGTTCAATTTGAAAAACATACCTATCTCAACCAAAAGGGGAAATTATTTTCAAATTGAGAAATTCATTTATACCCAACTTGGTTCCAAATGTAATTCTCAAATGTGGATTGTGATGTGGAATACATATAAAAACTAATTTTTGCTTTACAAACTCATTTTTCTTTTGATTTATTAACGATTTTTAATTTCAATTTTCTATTATTATTATTTATTTTATTATTATATATTTCCTTAGTCTTGAAATTCTCGAAAGGACGAAGTAATTGGTTCCTCTTGATTCTAAATCTCGCTGAAATCGGACAATCTATTTAAATCTTATTATTTCACTTCTTTACGTGTTCTTTCATGCGTTTTTACTTATTAAAATAAATGTTTGCTTACATTTAATTCCATATTGCTCACAACAAATCACATTTATTAATATTTACTCTAATTCTTATTATTATTATTATTATTATTATTATTATTATTATTATTATTATTATTATTATTATTATTATTATTATTATTATTATTATTATTATTATTATTATTATTATTATTATTATTATTATTATTATTATTATTATTATTATTATTATTATTATTATTATTATTATTATTATTATTATTATTATTATTATTATTATTATTATTATTATTATTATTATTATTTTTTTTTTTTTTTTTTGTTAATGAATTTAAAATGTTGATATTTTTCATTCAGATGATTTTAAATTTAAACTCGAATCTTAAAATCAAACCATTGAAAAAGATTTGAAAATTATCATATGATAGTCGTTTTATATCAAATGTTTGATTTCGTGTTTGTTGGGTAGTAAAGAAAGAAAAAATCGAAAAAAATATATACATAAAAAAAATGTATGAATAGTGTTGTTACTGAAGCGTATATAATTACGTTTAAGCGATTTATGTAGGCTATTTTGTTTGCTTTCTATGCATCTTGCATATATATCTTACATATGTATGTATATATTTTTAGAATGCATTGATTTTAATTACTTATTAATCTGATATTTGCAAAAAATCTTTCACCTCAAGGTCCTTTTTGGTTTTTTTTTTAATTTTACCATTGTATTTCTCAATTTAACACCTGTGAAATATATGTATTTCAATCATAAATGGGATTCGCTCCAGTCATTACGCGTACCACGCTCACGAATATAACCAATGTTAATGAAATAAATTTATTCGATAACCGAATATTTTTTGTGCTGACTATGCACAAAAATTAATTAATTAAAAAAATTAGAAAGATATAAAAAATTTTAAATAATAAAATAATATTTTTTTTTTAATTGAGCCTGTACAAGGCAGCTTTAAACAGGTACTGGCAGAGTTGCAATAAATACAACACCAAAAAACATCAACATGTATTTTTTTTTTTGTTTTTTTTAGAATTTACGAACAGTTGTCAAAACTTTTTTTGAAAAAGCAAGGAAGTTTATGTGCTTTTGACAAATTTACGCATAGGAAACAAAAGACAGCTGTGCTTATACCACTACCGTAAGCAAGCTGCCTTGCGTCTGTAGATTCAGTTTGAGAAATAAAATTAGATTTTAAAATAAAAGCTAATTTCCTTAATTTGTATGATCACACATATTCGTGCTTCAATACTTATCATATCACGTAGGCAACACGATTACAAAATATTTAACATGAGTGCATATGAATATTAGTTTCTTGTGTGCACACATGATCGTGAAAAATGCATGCTCTCTACCTTTAATTGCATTGGCATACTAAATACAATTTTAAAAACTAAAGTTATGAGGTAATGGAATAAATTGTGCTATTAAGTGCTTTTTATACAGGGTGGCCCAGAAAGACCGAAGTGGTGTGAATTGCTTATAACTTTTTATTTAAGAGATATTTTTTTAATTTTTTTTTTTAAATACATTAAATTTATGGGGAATATTTTTGGATTAGTTATTAAAAATGATATCCCGCAAGTGGTGGCCATATTCTGCTTCGCACAAATGTGCTCTTTCCAACACATTTTCCATGACCTTTCGCAAAACTTCCGGTGGTATGTTGTTAATTTCTTCTCGAATATTGGTTTTTAACTCCTCAATAGTCCTAGGCTTATTAACATAAACTTTTCCTTTTAAATAGCCCCAAAGAAAACAGTCTGGAGCGGTTAAATCCGGGGAACGCGGAGGCCAATTAAAATTGCTGTTACGAGAAATTATTCTTTCACCGTCGTTGCTGGTAATCTGTTGGTTTCAATTCTTGGACAAGTTGAATTTTGTATGGAAACAATCCTATGGTGTGCAAAATTCGCTGCAGCGACGTCCTTGAGAGACCCAGTTGTGACGAACGTCTCCTGGTTGATGTTTCTGGATCCTCCCGAATACTCTCCTGTACCACTTGAATATTGTCAGCCGTGTGGACAGTTCGGTGTCTGCCGGGACCAGGAAGGTTCCTTACTGCTCCTTGTTCTCGAAAATTTGCAACCAGACGGTTTATTGTTGACTGAGAGGGTGCAACCCGCACATTAAATTGACGACGGTATGCACGCTGAGTCAACACAATGGACCGTTGATTTGAAAAGTAAATTTCAACAATTTGGGCACGTTGTTCAATTGTGTATTGCTCCATTATAAATTATCCAAGTCTTCTTTACAAAATACTGAAAAGAAAAGAAAAAAAAAATTATAATAAAAAAGTTATAAGGAATTCACACCACTTCGGTCTTTCTGGGCCACCCTGTATCACCATGTTGACAACACTTAAAAAAATGTAACTTAAAAATGTAAAAAAATTCTATTTTCTACAGGTTCATACATTCCGATTACGTTACATTACATTTCAATAACTGTTCTAACTGCTTTACACATAACAAAACCGATCAGCTGTTTAATTACGTTACTTTTACATTACATTCCAGTCGGCTAACTGAGCCTTTAAAATCTTAAAACTGAAAATCTTTTTTACATTCTTAAAGTTGAGGTATACAAAAAAAAGAGCCAAATACAAAGTAGTGCCAGTTTAGCAAAATTTTAGAATATGAGATATTAAAATATAATCAGACTAAAATAGCAAGCTTCCAAGCCATGCTCATAAGTATTTTTACTATTAATATATTGATTTACATCAGATTTTTACAGCAAGTAAATTTCATTCTATAGCATTATTTTGTACCAATTAATGAGTTCACGGTAACAAGTCACATACTCTTTTTTTTATTTTTGATTTGAAAAGAATCATCATATTTAAAAATCTTTCTTTTCCACATTAAGAAAAGGAAAACTTTATAAGATAATGAGTAAGGTCGGTAATAATTTTTTTCATTAAATACATTTTTAGAATTATGTATGTAGCTTAATCCAAATGATTCAGCTTTATATCTATTTTCCCGTAAGCAACAACAAAAATTATTTTAAAATTCTTCAACTTTGTTTTCAAAATCAATAAACTTTCTAATAAGCATATGGATGCGCCAGTTATCTCTTTTTTTTTTTAATAAAGGCTTTTGTAAAAGCAACTAAATATTCTTTACAGCCAGTTCGTCGATGTCGAAAGCATAAGTTCATTCGCACTCTAGGCGAAAGAAAATTGATTTGGGTTTTTTCTAACTTTTTTCTATGCGAACGATGTGTCAAAATTCAATTAAAATACATAAGTTTATGCCAACGAATAATAGTGAGATAGACAAACCCAAATTCATTCGAATGTGACTAGCTTTCTTTCGCATACATTTTCATTCGATATCGTCGAACAGGCTGTTAATTAAGTGCCACTTTCTCTATTTCGAATAAATATTTTCATTCGCATAAATACATTTAAAACAAAAACAAATTTTAAAATTTTGTTTTTGTTTCAAATGTTTTTATGCGAATGAAAACTTTGATTCGAAATAGTGGAAGTAACAGTAAATCCTTTTCAAAATTTTTGACATTGTTTTTACGGCAGACTTTTATAGATATAAAAATACAACATTACAATATCATCACAATTTAGCACAGATTTCTTAAGAAATGCATAAAGTGTATTAAAAAAGCGCTGTGGTGAAAAAATGCCGATTTTTAGGTAATGAAAAGCGCTAAATCTAGCGTGAAAGGCTTTAAATTGGCAACACTGGTATTGAATATTTACTCATATAAGTTAAGGTACGCTTGTAGTATTACACCTTTGTTGCATATGCCTATGCTTTTGCATTAATTTTCATAACTTCGAATTTCGCGTTTTTACAAGAGCAGAGAAACAGCACAATTAAAGTTTGTTCTTTTTAGTTTTTAAGTCAGTGACAATTTGTTACGCAGCCTACATAGTAGGTATTTATCGTTAAAAGATAATTAAAATCCTCATAGAGGCAATTTCATAATTATAAATCAATATCATTTAAACATGGACAAATAAACCAGTTAAAATATTAATCACCTAAATTTAATTAAATAAGAATAAAAACAAAACAATTGTTCAAAAGGATTTTCAGTTCCTAAGTTTAGAATTTAAATACTAAGTTTATAAAATATGTGACAGCTTGTTAAATTTGTTAAATAAATTATAACATTGAATAATACTAAAACGTGTTGTGTTTGTCTTGATGCACTTAAAATAATTGGCGGCCAACAACAAACAAAAAAATAATAAAGAATTTTTATTGCAGTCATAAATGTGCCGTTCAGAATTCAAGTTTTGATGAAACATAATAAAATTAAAAACCGTAAACATATTATTCTGAAAAAAGTGCATCGCAACAGTGATATTTTTAGAGCATAATGTTCTGAAACTCTTACGAACAATACAAAAAGCAATTCTTGATAAACAGAAGAACAAATAAAGAGCAAGCAATTTTACTTTAATAAAAAATCAGCAATTAAATACAACAAGATTTTCGAAGATCGTTAAGCACTCAAGCTCGCAGAATAAAGAGCTAAACATTTAATAAAAGAAATAGAGTAAAGAAAAAAAACACTTGCGAAAACTACTTATCAACTAGATTATTAAACAGATATCAAAAAGAATATCTCAGCGTGGAAAGAATATTGTCATCAAATAACATATAGTTACGCAAAGTTACGATTCCATTACAGCGAGACGAAACGGCATGAGAAGGTATTTGCAGCCAGGTTATTGGTTCTATAGAGTGAGAGTATTATATTTATAAATGATATTTATAAATTTGTCATAAACTTCTCTGTATAGTAATTTTTAAATAATAATACTTTTTATTTTTCCCGTCCAATGAAATCAAATTAACAAAGTAGTGACAAATTACATTTTTTACATTATTCCCAAACTGCGGTCCAATGATATTATTGTTCTTAGAAATATTTAAATACAACCTCTAATACTTTGTTAATAATCTATAAATAAAAAATATTTTTATTCCTGCTTTTGCTTTACGCCCTTTTCCGCTTTACTTCACGTTATATTTACGAATAGAAAACCTTTCGCATATTTTTGAGTTCTTAAAAGCTGTTGAAGTAGACTAAGCTTTTAACTTACTGTTGAACCTTAGTTTTAATGACTACTTAGGGAAGGCCAAGAACTATGAGCAAAGATACTGTTGAGGATGTCGATGAAACTTTGAATTTATTGCGAAACCTTAGTATAACAGACACACAATACAGTACACGACAAACAACCATGGACGAAGCGACTTTACAGACTATATTGAACGCGACAATTAAACAGGTAACGGAACACACTCTGAAGGGGTTTGAGGAAAAAATCGATGAGCTGAATAGGAAAGTTAGAGCGCTTCAGGCCCCATTAGCTGTTAAAGAATATAAAGGTATCGAAATAGTTGAAGGTGTGTTTTGCGACGAGCCACTAGATATTGTAAAATCTGTACCTGAATTCGACGGCGAGGCTTCTAAGTATGTGTCCTGGCGTCAGGCGGCTGTTACAGCCCACAAATTATTCGAGTTATATGAGGGTAGTTCTAAATATTACCAAGTCGTCGCAATTTTAAGAAATAAAGTAATCGGGAACGCTGATTCTGTTTTAAGTACCTATAACACTGTTTTGAATTTTTATGCCATCTTGGATAGACTGGACTTTGCATATGCCGATAAAACATCGATTTACACATTAGAGCAACAACTTTCTACCCTGCGGCAGGGCCAGAGACCAATTACTGATTTTTATAATGAAGTTGAAAGTAAATTGACGTCTATTATTAATAAAGTTATAATGACACATGGGGGTAACGCTGCTCTGATCCAGTTACTCAATCAAAAGTATAGAATGGATGCTTTGCGGGTTTTCATATCGGGACTTAAAAGACCGCTTTGCGACACGCTATTTTCATGCAAACCAGCCGACTTGCCCACTGCTTTAGCATTGGCACAAGAGCTTGAGACAAATCAGAATAGATACAATTTTGCTACTATTTATAATAATGGACTAGGAAGAGCTCAACACAATTACTTTCCGCAACCCTATTTGGTGCCCACCGCTTTAAACACTTCAAATTCAAATAACCAGGCATGCAACAATAGTTTACGGCAACCAAGAGGGCTCTTACCTTTAAATAACCATATACGGCAACCATTCCGTCAGTCGCCAGAATTTCAACCCCAGTCTCATACAAACTCGCGAGCAAATCTTCAGACATCAAACACTCAAAATTTTGATTTACCATCCCGTTCTCTAACATTAGACACTGATATAAGCATGCGTACGGTTAGATCAAATAATTATAGAAGAGGTCGTGGCCTTTACGGTTCAGGCAGAAAAAATTTTCAAAATATGCAGAGCATAAATCATTTAGATCATGAAATCCGACAACCTTGGCAAGTAAAATTTGACACTACGAACAATAACTGTTCTCAGGAGTGCTTCACTGATGAAAATATTGGGTTTGAGGACGAAGTCAATTTTTTAGGGGAAAGTCAGTTCTCCCCTACATCGAACGAATAATAGAGGGCAAAATTATTAAAATTTTGGTCGACACTGGATCTACAAAGAGTTATTTTAAAAAATTTTACAACATGAAGGGCATAAAAGAACTTTCTAAACCTTTTCTAGTAAAATCCCTGCATGGTGCTAGTATCATAAAACAGGCAACTCATGTAAACATATTCAATAAAACGGAAATTTTTTTTTGTTAGACAATTTACCAATATTTGACGGCATTTTGGGCATTAGTTTAATTAAGAAAGTAAATGGTGTAATTGATACAAGTAGAAACCTTCTCCTTTTCGAAGGGGGACAGGAAAAATTGAAATATATGAGTTTAGATGCAATAAACAGTTTGACATTTGAGTCGATACCTAAGGTTATTGAAGGAAAATTTTATGATGTTATAAATAGAAACACTGCAGTTTTCGCTAACCCAAATGAATCCCTTCCTTATAATACTAACATCGTAGCAACAATTAGAACAAAAGACGAAGAGCCCATATATTCAAGATACCAGTCATACCCAATTTCAATGATCGATTTTGTCAATAGTGAGGTTAGAAAACTCTTGAAGGATGGTATAATTAGACCATCAAGGTCTCCCTATAATAGCCCAGTGTGGGTGGTTGAAAAGAAAGGACTAGATGAATTCGGCAATCCTAATAGACGTCTTGTAATCGATTATACAAAATTGAATTCAAAGACAATATGCGATAAATACCCTATTCCAGACCCCTCGGCTATAATCGCAAATCTTGGCAGAGCAAAATTTTTCACAACCCTGGATTTGAAAAGTGGCTTCCATCAAATCAAGTTAATTGAGTGTGATCGCGAAAAAACAGCTTTTAGCATTAATAACGGCAAGTTTGAGTTCTGTCGGCTGCCGTTTGGTTTGAAAAACGCTCCAAGCATCTTTCAGCGAGCCATAGACGACATTTTACGCGAAGAGATAGGGAAATCCTGCCATGTCTATATAGATGATATTATTATATTCTCTGACTCTGAGCAGAGCCATATTTATGATATTGACAGGATTATAGGAAAGTTGCTAAAGGCCAACATGAGAGTTTCGCTTGAGAAGTCTAATTTTTTTAGGACTTCTGTAGAGTATCTAGGTTTTGTAGTTTCAACTAGTGGTATAAGAACATGTCCAAGTAAGATTGAAGCGATAGTTAATTATGAGACTCCTTCTACCCTAAGAGGTCTTAGGTCATTTTTGGGGCTCGCAGGCTATTACAGACGGTTTGTAAGGGACTACGCGTCTATTGCTAAGCCTTTGACAAAACTCCTAAGAGGAGAAAATGGGCACATTGGCACTAGGAAATCTAAATTCGTAAAAATAAATTTAGACAGTGAGGCTTTGGCAGCTTTCGAGAAGTTAAAAAAGCTTCTTGCCTCCGAGGACGTTCTTCTTTTGTACCCAAATTTTGGTGACCCTTTCGATTTAACTACGGATGCATCGTCGCATGCAATAGGAGCAGTTCTTTCACAAAATGGACGCCCAATCACAATGATCTCAAGGACATTGTCTCCCGCGGAGGAAAATTATGCCACCAACGAAAGGGAACTCTTGGCAATTGTATGGGCATTAAAGACTCTGAGGCACTATCTTTATGGCGTGAAAAATATAAACATTTTTACAGACCACCAGCCGTTGACGTTTTCTGTTTCCGATAAAAACCCCAATTCAAAAATAAAGCGCTGGAAGTCCTTTATAGAAGAGTACTCTCCTTCATTCCATTACAAGCCAGGAAGGGATAATGTCGTTGCAGACGCATTATCTAGACAATATCTAAATATAGCTACGGATTCATCATCATCTGCTTCAGTTCAAGCATGTGCCAGTGAAATTTCTCTAACCGAAGTTATACCGACCGTCGCGAATCCATTAAATTCTTTTAGAAATCAAATTATTGCCGTTCAAGAAAATTGTGTAAAAAAGCAGACTAAAATCATATTTAGAAATCGCATACGGCACCAAATTTCCTACAGACATATAGATGACCTACTTGATTCCATTCAAACCTCAATAAACCCCCACGTTGTTAATGCAATATATTGCGATCTTCATAGCTTAGCGCAAATTCAGAACTTCTTAGTTACATACTAATAAGTATGTGACGTCTTCAACCCCAATGATCAATTAGAAATATTAAACACTGAACATAATAGGGCACATAGATCTCTTAAAGAAAATATTAACCAAATTCTTCAAGATTATTATTTCCCCGATATGAAAAGACAGTTAAAGCAGATTATATCGGCTTGCAAAACATGCCAAGAAGCGAAATACTTAAGACACCCGCAAAAACAGCAAATAGCAGAGACTCCAATACCATCTTATGTTGGGGAAATACTTCATATAGATATTTATAATACTGACAAACAATTCTTTTTGACCTGCTTAGACAAATTTTCAAAATTCGCTGTCGTTAGACCTATAGTTTCAAGATCTAATAGTTTGCGATAATGAAAAGTCCCTTAACTCGGAGACAATTAGATCCTTAGTTAAAAATACTTTCGGGGCAAATATTCACGCGATTCCACCTCTTCACAGTTCATCGAATGGGCAGGTCGAACGTTTTCATAGCACTTTGACGGAAATCGGAAGATGTCTCAAACTGGATGACATTTTGGTTGATCCATTAGACATAATCCTCGTTGCTACAACAAAGTACAATAGAACAATTCACTCCACAACTGGAATGCGACCAATTGACATTATTCAGGCTATACCACCAGAACTAAGGGAAAAAATTCGCTCTAATATTTTAAGTAAACAGAAATCTGACTTGAGTTTTCATAACAAGAAAAGATTTTTAAAAGCATATAACCCTGGTGAAAAGGTCTATGTCAAAACCAATAAACGTATAGGAAACAAGTTTAGTAAGGCTTATGTTGAAAAAATAGTTCAAGAAGATTTAGGGACTACACTTAGAATCGATGACCGAATAGTCCACAAGGACAATATTAAATTACTGATTGCGACTTAAAAAAATGGTTCAATTTTCAGCAGCTTCAGAAAAAAACAATGTAATCAGCTACTTTTGCTGGGCGGGGGACCAAATGCAAAAGCTGGAATATTATGAAGGATGATCTTAAATTTTTCCTTATAGTTTTTAAGTTTGAAATCGTTCATGTTACAAAAATAACGTTGCTTGTTTATTTTATATAAATTTTTTTTTAAGAAAAAATGCGAGAATATTTTGTTAACCGTAAACTTTAATGTTAACTAGTTTTGAAAGGAATTTATGAACTTTAGTTTGCCGCTTCTTTGCATTAAAATTTGTAATACTGCAGCCGCGGACGGCTGAATCCTAAAGGTGGGAGTAGTTAAGGTACGCTTGTAGTATTACACCTTTGTTGCATATGCCTATGCTTTTGCATTAATTTTCATAACTTCGAATTTCGCGTTTTTACAAGAGCAGAGAAACAGCACAATTAAAGTTTGTTCTTTTTAGTTTTTAAGTCAGTGACAATTTGTTACGCAGCCTACATAGTAGGTATTTATCGTTAAAAGATAATTAAAATCCTCATAGAGGCAATTTCATAATTATAAATCAATATCATTTAAACATGGACAAATAAACCAGTTAAAATATTAATCACCTAAATTTAATTAAATAAGAATAAAAACAAAACAATTGTTCAAAAGGATTTTCAGTTCCTAAGTTTAGAATTTAAATACTAAGTTTATAAAATATGTGAAAGCTTGTTAAATTTGTTAAATAAATTATAACATTGAATAATACTAAAACGTGTTGTGTTTGTCTTGATGCACTTAAAATAATTTATACAAAAAGTGGTTTCTTATACTGGAACAAAAAATTATGTTGAGTTCGATTCGATGCCACCTAAAATTAAAAAATTTTAAAAAGCACCAAAATCGGTGAGAAACGTTTCAAGTTGACAACGCTGTGTTGTGAGTCAGAACTCACTTCTTCCCTCAGCTAATAATATTTAAAACCAGCAACCATCAACTGCTGCCTGAATAACAAATACAAAGAATATTGGGGTCAGGCCCAATATTGCAAGGCAGCAAAAATGTGTTAAACAAAAGAAAGAACAGCAGTACCAGCAAAAACTGCTACAACCCGGAAATGGTATAAACTACAGTAATTGCTGACACGATGGAATATTGATGCGGGTCATGAATTCGAGCACACTCTGCTATAGCTCCAGGTTTGCGGCAGCAGCATGTATAAAAGAAGAAGTAGAATTGGTAGTCATGGGCAGTAGAAGTCAGAAGTAGCCAGCCAACTAATTATAATATATCAATAAATGAAATTGAGTAATAATAACAAATGTGTTTCATTTAAATTTGAATAGGAATATAATATAATAGTAAATCCTGCGACTCCCAAGGGATCCTCCAGTATAAAATAATAACTACCTATATAATTATAATAATAACAAGTATTTCCTGCGAATCCTATGGGACCCTCCAGGAAATATCATAACATTTTGGCGCAGCCGGTAGGATAATATTTAATAATAATAATAAGTATTTCCTGCGAATCCTATGGGACCGTCCAGGAAATACTATAACATTTTGGCGTAGCCGGTAGGATAATAATAATACTAAACAATTATTTTCTGCGAATCCCATGGAAATACTATAACAGCTGATAGAGGGAGCAATAGGTGAACTTGCATATATTAGAACAACTGAGTGCCAAAAAGTAGAAATTAAAGCGTCTAAATAATATTTCATGCGTTTTTTATTATAAATATTATTTTCATTAATTTTGATGAAATATTTTCAATTGAAAAACACACCGTTTTTATTTCATCGCTATGTTGCATTTGTTTATTTTAAAAATGGCGGCTGCCGACAGCTGGTTTGATTCCTTTACAAAAAGCATTTGCTACCAGACCTTACACACAATTGTGGTTAAATATAACGCACGATTTTTAACACATAAAAATTAGATTGCGTTTTTGACCTTACGAGTGATCTAAAAATTATGCGTTGCACAGCACATGGGCGATTAACAAAAGCAAAGCTACATAATTTTCACAGTTAACAATTTAGTGCATTTGCTTAATTGATCTAAAGTATAAATTCAGTTATTAAAACAAAAAGTAACTTGATTTGTTAAAACGTAACTTTACTTGTCAAACCTCGCTACATGAGACTGATTAAATATTTCGCCGGCAATAGAACTAGAAACAAATCTATTACAGAGATCGCCGCATATGGCGAATATTATAATTGTGTGTATTGTCATAAACACAAATATGTTTTAATTTTGATGCGATTAGCTCTTTTCAAAAATTTCCAAAGTCCACTGATGATTAGGGTAGCTCCTATGAAATGTCGACATATAGACAGCTGGGAAACGTAGAAAACAATCTGTTTATAATATTTTGTCAATGTTATGACAACTCTAATGCTTAACCCATTACAGCATGTTCATAACTCTCTTAAACTCTTAAATTCGTGTTTTCCTCTCCCGTTTGCGAATCGCACCCCAAGCATGAATGATTCAATTTGTTTCGCCATACAAAATTATGTTTCAGTTTGAAACTCCTAGCCAAACACGAAGAATTTACTTCTCTAATTTTGATAACAAATTAACGCTATTAAATCAGAAGAAAAACATTTCACATATATATAAAAAGTAGATATTTTCACATAGATTTAAATAAAAATTAAAAAAAGAAGTAGTGAAACAGAAAAAATTGTTAAACGGTTGCACATAATATGTATATAAACCTCAAAGTGAAACAAGAACAGTCGTCTGAACACCAAGTTTTGCAATCGTGGTTCAGAGAGCGAAACAAGTGTTTCTTATTACCGTCTGAACATGTTAATACACAAGGTGCATTAACGTTTACACGGTGCCAGCACTACGGCATGTGACAGGGTTTTGCTGCTGGTACGTCAAGTACGTCAAATGTACGAGTATCGTTTACATTTTTGAAGTGAAAGTGAATGATTTATTCTAAATTCAACAATTAAAAAATTATTTTGTGAACATAAAAATAAATCAAATAAAAATAATTTATAAAAAAATTTTAACAAAATAATTTATACTTATGAAAAGGTACAAAAGGTACTTTCGCAGTTTATAGTTTTGAAAAGAGTTACAAATATTTTTGACAAGCATAGCTTATGCTGTTTTATACCCTTCACAAAAATGTTAAGGGCATATATAATTTTGTGATTCCGTTTTAATTTCTACAATTTTCATTTGCGACCCTATAAAGTATATAAATATCTGAATCAGAATTAATGGAAAAGTCAATTAAGCGAAGTCCGTCTACCCGTCTGTCGGTCGTTGAAATACCGTTTCTGAGAAAACCGTTAGACATAAAAACTTTTTTCTTTCACCATTCTATTACTCCAACGTGCCATGTGTTTGCTATTGAAATTCAGTAATATCGATTTACGTACTCGTATAGCTGAGATATATGCAAAATTCCGAAAAAAGCCATTATTGTTTTGCAATTTTGTATGAAATTTTTTGAAAACAAAAGTTGTTTGTTTTGCTTCAAACTTCACACAATTATTACGCTTGGTGACTAGAAGCCAAGATATCGGTCCATATATACACGAAATATAGCATAAATAGGTTTTTCATAAAAATGTCGAGTAAGCGAACTTACGAGTAAACAACTTTTTTTGCTTAAAAGCAGTTTTGGTAATAAAAGAAGGTTCTATAAATATGGAAAATGAAAACTTCCGATATCGGTCGATATATACCCGAGAAATAGCCTGAACCGATTTTTCCATTAACTTGTTTTTTTTTCTGAAAAGCAATTCTCGTTATAAAAGATGGTTACTTAAATACAGAAAATAGAAAATTCCGATATCGGTTCATATATAACCGAAATATAGCTTAAACAAACTCTTCCATGAAAATGTCCATGAAAGATTTCTTTTATGGAATGGTGATTACAAGTAAAAAATACTTTTTCCCCGATATTGCTCTATATATATCCGAGCATATTCAGTTCAAATTTGTAATATATACTATACATATACGTTACTATCGTGAAGGGTATTTTAGATTCGGCCCAGCCGAATATATCACACTCTGACTTGTTTAATAATATATTTTATAAATTTCAGCACAAAATTATTGATCTATAACGAAATATAATAAATTAATCTTTGAAGAACTGTCAAAATGGTTTTTCCGCAGAGTTGCCAAATCTCACATAGCATATAAACTGTTCCGGGTAAAAAATGAGGAATTATTATAGAATATATTAACTTCTCAGACCGATGACAAATTTAAGTTCACAAAATAGCGAAATTTGTCATCAGAATCCTTAACTTAGAAACCAGTAAAAAATAGTACTAGCTGGAAACAGTTTTGTAAGGTATAAAAAGAAAGAAAGAAAAGTTGCGCCACACTTATTTTTGCTCTCGATGAGCTATTTACTTTCTGTTGGCATAGACTGGTTAATTTAACCATTACTAAAAGTTATAAAATATGCTTTGTAATGTCCTTTCTAAAAAATAAATGTTTATTAATATTATTAACACATTTACGAGTATAAATTAAATTTTATTTGAACTACCTTTCTGTATTAAATTTATATTCACCCCTATCTTGAATAAAATGTGAAATTTTTATTCCCATAAAATTTTCATTCCCAAGTAGGGAAATTTGCTATCATGAATATCATGGGAACGTTTGTTTTGCTTTGTTTTGTATTGAGTGTACAATAGGGAAGAATAAAATATAAAAACAAAGTAAAAATGATTGAAAATTTATAGTTAAGTGATGTAAAAAGAAATTAAATGTAAGTTTTATAATTAATATAAACAAATTTGTATTTTATCTGCAACTTCTTTTTCGCGAAGTTTTTCAATAACTGCTCTTTTCTAAGGAGCGATATACCATTTTCATCATAACTTCCACTTCTTTGTTGTGGTTCTTAATTGGCTCGAACATTTCAACGATTGTGGAGAGCACAAGTTTTCCTCGGTATTCAACTCTCTCAGTTGTTAATTTTTCCTGTGGCTCAATTCTTCTTCTTTTGGTGGAGGAAGCGTTTTTATTACTGGACTCTCCTCTCATTGTAGTGGCTAATGGCGATGGTGTTAAAAGATTCGAACAGTTGGGTGCTTCAGAGCTTACTCCATTATCAAGAGCACGTAATAAAAATTGTTTCATTTTTTTCGTATTCATAAACGTCTTTTGGTAAACCAAAGCTGAAACATCTTTTGGTAAACCAAAGCTGAACCAAATCTTGTCACTGGCTGACAAGATTTTTGTCTGGTTTAATCCACCTCCCGTTTTTCGTTGAGTATTTAAGCCAACGGATGCTTTTGACTGCACATACCTTTTTTGTTCTATCCACACCTACTGCAAGTTATATATGTACATACTCGTATGTAGTATATGTATGCATGTTTAAAAATGTAAAATATTTAATCCATTTTCCATTTTAGTTCTTCCGTAAGCGAATTCCAAAACTCAGTCACCACATCCTTAGAAACTTTGACAAAACAACATATAATAATAAACAATAACCGACCCATTGCAGCTTGTTTTGCATCCTATTGAGAAGCATGTCAAGTTGCACATTATTTATTGATTTATACAATACAGTTTTAGTTATCTATATGTCCCTTAAAATGTAACAACTACTTACATTTTTTTCTAGTTCCCCAAAGAAAATAAAATGAACAAATTTACACAAAATATGGGAAAAATTTCTTTGAAAAATCCATTCATGATAAGGCAAAATTTTGAATGGGAACTTTTTTTTGTGCAAGTCAACCCCTGCTGAATTACATCTCAGAAAATGGGAACACATTTTATGGGAAAAATTATTTATGATCGCACTTTTGGGAAATGCGAAACAATTTTAGGGGAAAAATTATTCATGATAGGGGTGATTAAGTACTTTAAATTTTGTTCAACGCCATAACTAAGTACATCGTCAGTTTTGTAATGTATGTACACTTTATTTAAAAAGTCATGAAAAAGAATAAAGTAATTTTTCAATTCCGAATGTATTGTTTGCCCTTTTGGGGCATATTCGATTCTTTATTGGAAGCAAATCTTCTTGAAGAGGCAATGCATTGCTCTCTACAGATTTTACTGGTTCTAAATTGTGATTTATTTTTTAATAATACCCATAAATTTTAGAGCACGCGGCAGTTCCCCATCTTCTATAATTGCTTCAATATAGTTTCCTACAAAAGTAATTAAAAAACGACGAACTATCTACCTAATTAAATTATTTTATTAAAAAGCCATAAATTCTGCATTTCATAAATAATATATCTATTTTATGTCAGGTTAAGAAAATAAATCTGAGATTGCTTGAGAATGTTTTCTATCATCCATAATCCTATTCCATATGTAATATACTCGTATACTCATTTTGCATCATCAATATTAAACTCAAACAAAACTTTTTAATATAGGGTGTTTTTTTAAGCCCGATAGAACTTGAAATTGTAAAAAATAACACAAAAAATTAAATTGTAATCAAAATTTTTTTTTATTCGAAAGATCAATACGTGACATTAACATTTGAAAATGATTTCGGGCATATGGGCACCGCGGCTGTTCTTGACGAAGCGCATTCTGGACGTCCAATTTTGGGCCACTTTTTCGAGCACTGCTGGCCGTATGTCACGAACAACACGAACAATGCTGGCCTCCAAGGCGTCAATTGTTGCTGGTTTATCAGCATAAACCAGTGACTTCACGTAGCCCCACAGGAAATAATCGAGAGGTGTCAAATCGCACGACCTTGGAGGCCAATTGACAGGTCCATTTCTCGAAATCAACTTATCGCCAAATTTTGATTTCAGTAAGTCGATGGTTGCGTTCGCCGTATGGCACGTAGCGCCATCCTGTTGAAACCACATCTCCTCCGGATCAATGTCATCCATATTTTCAAACAAAAAATCATTGATCATGGTGCGGTAACGATCTCCATTGACCGTAACGCGAGCTCCGGCCTCATTTTTGAAGAAATAAGGTCCGATGATGCCACCAGCATGAAAACCGCACCAAACAGTGCATTTTTCTGGATGTAATGGAGTCTGTAGGGTCTCTTGTGGATTGGTCTCACTCCATATGCGGCAATTTTGCTTATTAACAAACCCGTTAAGCCAAAAATGCGCCTCATCGCTGAACACAATTTTGCGATAAAACAACGGGAAATCGACGACTGATTTTCAAAGTAAATTTGGATAAATTCGTAGCGTTGTTCAAGCGTGAGTCTATTCATGATAATTTGTCAGAGTATACTGAAACAAATAAAAAAAATGTTTCATCAAAATTTAATTTTTTGTGTTACTTTTTACAATTTAAAGTTCTCTCTAGCTTAAAAAAACACCCTTACAAACACCCTAGATGATTTGGAAATACATAGAATAGGCAACCCTTGCATGGGTTAAACTACGTCATCTAACGGCGCATGGCGTAATCTGTATTTTTACTATTCTTGCCTTGGTACTACACTTATCATACTTAATTTATTTCTCAAATCTTTCTTTCGTTAGATATCAATGATGCCAACTTTATGCGATTAAATCAATTTCCGAGGTGAATTCAACCAAATAAAATCGAAAGTATTCTTAATGCTTTTCCTCCTTGAATGCGGAAATTTTGCTTAAAAAAAATAAGGTTGTTTTGTTGCCTTTATTTGTCTCTTTTGTTGTTTGTTGAAATGAAATCGAAACGTTAAAAGTGGAAGAAGAAAACACAAAAACGCCAACTAATTAGCATAAATACGCGTAATAGTTTTTTAAAAGATATACAAGCACACGTTTACTTTCTGTTGAAAACTAAAATCGCAAGTGGCTGCGTATGTGTGTGTTATATGCTTGTACTCGTATCAATATTGTACGAGTACATAAAACAAAAATTTATTCAAATCAAATTGAATATTTTTGCAATCATTATATTTATTATAATATTTATTATAATTTTAAAAATGTTATTGAAAGAAACAATATTAAAATAAAAGAAATAATTTTAAGTGAATAAAAACTATAGCATCTTTTCATTTCATTTACTACTACATTTTTAGCTATCGATCATTTTGTCAGCTGTTAAGTGCTTTATGTTTAGTTTGATTTGACATTGCAATATAAATAGACTGGCGCCTGAACAACGCTTCCGAATTAGGCAAATTTATTTCAAAAATCGTGGTTATATTCGGAATACATATCGCGCACTACGTCCATTAGCGATAAAACTCACTTTTATTTGAATGGATACGTCAGTAAAGTGTATGTTGAAATACCGTGACAATTAAAAAAAAAAAAAAATGTTTTATCCTGTTTGTGTCGTCCAGACGGTTAAAAAATCACACCAAAATGATGTGACATATTAAAAGGTTACTACAAGTTTTATTTGGTGTGTTTAATGTCACTTCACTTTATTGAATGAATTTCGTTTTACTTAAAAACTGACCTTATATACTATTGTTATATTCTTGTATTCTATTGAAAAGGTGTCATGAATACATGCAATACAATAATATCTAATATCAACCTAAATGCATTGCCTCACACAATGTCCAATTTTCTTTGTTGATCAGATATTTTTCAAGTGGCCTAAATATGCACTGGTCTCAAGTGTCTGAGATATTGATACTATTGCACTAAATATTCGGCAATTCTTTTATGTTTATGACACATGCATTCACGACAGATGATGTGATCAGTCGTCAGCGGCAAAAGCACTGGACGTCTGTACGTCGTCAGAACAACAATGAGGCAAGGTCAGTACAAAGAAGTATTACAAAATCGGTTGATTCAGCAGCTCAGAGAATGGTTTCCAAATGGGGAACCATTCAATTTTATTCAAGATAGAGCCACATTGCTTGGTCTGTTAAAGCTTTTTTGGCAGAAATATATATCCCTCTGTTGGGTTGGCCTGGTAATAGCCCTGATATGAATCCAATTGAAAATATGTGGGACTTGATGAAAAGAGAAGCGGCTAAATGAATAGTTACCAATAAAACCCACACCCTAGGAAAGATTATTAGTTTGTGGAATCATTATCCTCAAATTAGGAGACAGTAAAGTCATGCATTGATAGCATGCCACGCAGAATTAGAGCTTTAATATCGGCTAAACGTGGCTCAACTAACTTTTACTAACATTAATTTCACTTTTCAATAAAACTTAATAAACATACGCTTTTCCAAATTAGTTCTAGGAACACAACTGCGACGAACGACGAACTTCGCCCATCGCGACGAATTCGCCGGCAAATATTCGTTGTATAAATTCGTCGTGTGAAGCACAATATTAACGAACATTGTTTACATTCCGTGCAAAGAAAAAAAATGAATATAAATACTAAGGTGGCCATATTAAAAGTAAACCTATATAAACCCCATCCGAAAGAGGGATTTTTGAACAAATTATCTCAGTCACTTTATATTTTGAGAACATCTTCATACATATTTTACCACATGGATTAATATAAATTATAACAAGTAAGAGGCTGGGCCGAATCTAAAATACCCTTCACGATAGTCACGAATATGTATAGTATATTAAAAATGTGACCTAAATATGCTCGGTTATATATGAACCGATATGGAAATTTTCTATTTTCTGTATTTTAGTAACCTTCTTTTATAACGAGAATTGCTTTTCAGCAAAAAAAAAAAAAAAAATTTTTTTAATGGAAAAATCGGTTCAGGCTATATCTCGGGTATATATGGCCCGATATCGAAAATTTTAATTTTCCATATTTATATAACCTTATATCATTACCAGAACTGCTTTTGAGCACAAAAAAACTGTTAAAGTTCGCTTACGCGATATTTTCATGAAAAACCCGATTTGGGCTATATCTTGGGTGTATATGGACCGACATCGGAAATTTTCATTTTTCATATATATGTAACCTAATTTCATTACCAGAACTGCTTTTGAGCACAAAAAAGTTGTTTAAGTTCGCTTACGCGGCATTTTCATGAAAACCCCGGTCTAGGCTATATCTCGGGTATATATGGACCGATATCAGAAATTTTAATTTTCTCTATTTTCGTAACCTTCTTTTATAACAAGAACTGCTTTTCAGCAAAAAAAAAATGTTATTGGAAAAATCGGTTCAGGCTATATCTCGAGTATATATGGACCGATATCGGATATTTTCTTTTTCAATATTTATATAACCTTATTTCATTACCAGAACTGCTTTTGAGCACAAAAAAGTTGTTTACTCGGCATTTCCATCAAAAAACCTGTTAGGCTATATATCGGGTATATATGAACCGATATCGGAAATTTTCATTTTCCATATTTATGTAACCTAATTTCATTACCAGAATTGCTTTTGAGCACAAAAAAGTTGTTTAAGTTCGCTTACGCGGCATTTTCATGAAAACCCCGGTCTAGGCTATATCTCGGGTATATATGGACCAATATCGGAAATTTTCATTTTCCATATTTATGTAACCTAATTTCATTATGAGAACTGCTTTGAGCAGAAAAAAGTTGTTTAAGTTCGCTTGCGCGAAATTTTTATGAAAAACCCGATTTGGGCTATATCTCGGGTATATATGGACCGATATCAAAAATTTTCATTTTTCATATTTATATGCCCCTATTTCATTACCAGAACTGATTTTGAGCACAAAAAAGTTGTTTAAGTTCGCTTACGCGACATTTTCATGAAAAACCCGATTTGGGCTATATCTCGAGTATATATGGACCGACATCGGAAATTTTCATTTTCCATATTTATGTAACCTAATTTCAATACCAGAACTGCTTTTGACCACAAAAAAGTTGTTTAAGTTCGCTTACGCGGCATTTTCATGAAAACCCCGGTCTAGGCTATATCTCGGGTATATATGGACCGATATCGGAAATTTTCATTTTTCATATTTATATGACCCTATTTCCTTACCATAACTGCTTTTGAGCACCAAAAAGTTGTTTAGGTTCGCTTACGCGACATTTTCATGAAAAACCAGGTTTGGGCTATATCTCGGGTATATATGGACCGATATCGGAAATTTTCATTTTTCACATTCATATGACCCTATTTCCTTACCAGAACTGCTTTTGAGCACCAAAAAGTTGTTTAGGTTCGCTTACGCGACATTTTCATTAAAAATTCGATTTGGGCTATATCTCGGGTATATATGGACCGATATCGGAAATTTTCATTTTCCATATTTATGTAACCTTATATAATTACCAGAACTGCTTTTGAGCAAAAAAAAGTTATTTAGCTTCATCTATGCGACATTTTCATTAAAAATCCGATTTGGGCTATATCTCGGGTATATATGGACCGATATCTGAAAAAAAATTTTTTTGAAGTTTGAAGCAAAACGAACAACTTTTGTTTTCAAAAATTTTCATACAAAACTGCAAAAAAAATGGCTTTTTTCGGAATTTTGAATATATCTCAGCTATACGTGGACCGATATTACTGAATTTCAATAGCAAACCCATGAATCGATGGGGTAAAAGAATGGTGAAAGAAAAAAGTTTCTAAGTCTAATGGTTTTCTCAGAAACGGTATTTCAACAGCGGACAGACGGACAGACGGACAGACGGACATCGCTTAATCGACTTTTCCATTAATTCTGATTCAGAATATATATACTTTATAGGGTCGCAAAAAAAAACTGTAGAAATTACAAACGGAATCACAAACTTATATATACCCTTTACATTTTTGTGAAGGGTATAAAAAGTATTATGTCATGAAAAATACTTTTTTATGTAAGAAATCTGGTCACCTGATACTGCTTTGTTCATCGTTCGCTGACGAAACAATTAGAAATTAATATATTTCAACTTTCGCTGAGTATGACGAATTTTGACCAACACCATGTTTGTGTGCATTTTCATATATACCAATGTGTTTTATTTTTGGCGACGAATATTGGCGACCAAATATTCGTCGTTCGTCGCAGTTGTGTGCCTAGCATAATGCTGTTTTATTTGTGTCAAATAAATGGTAATTGATATAATAAAATAAAAAACAAATCAATTTAAAATAATAAAATGGTACAATATCACTCGTTAATTAATATATAGCATGAAATCCCAAGATCGAGCGATTCTTTTGTGGGGTTATGTGAATCTGTTGGTATGCGCCAATAAGCCCGAAACGATTGGCCACATAGAGGGCAATATCCGCTGGGTTATGGCCGATATGCAGCCTTAAATGTTGGAAAAATTTGTTATTCCTTCCAAATAATAAATAGGTTCTCTCAAAGCCCAAAAAGCGCGACGTAATGATAATAAATCATACCAAACAGTTAGTTTTTCTGGATGTAACGGTGTCTCAACATACACTTGAGGATCATTATCATTCCAAATATGGTAGTTTTGTTTATTGACATATCCCCAAACAAAAGTGAGCTTCATCGCCAATGCACGTAGTTCCCGATAAATATTTCCAAAATAACTATGATTTTCAAAATAAATTTGCAGTATTCGTAAGCGTTGTATAACCTAAAAGTGTTGCCTACCTAAAGTTTTATACCTCTATAAAAACACCCCACACCAAACGACTTGCTTAGTCTGTCTTATAGTTATATATATTATAGATATTATTCGTATAACAATACTTATCTTAAGATCTTCTATAAGATGGTGTTAAAATATACCGCTGCACCGATTCTGCCTGTTTTACAAATTCGACTGACTAGTAAAACTTCTTAGTATTACGGCATGCGATTTGCTGCTTCTATAGTATATAGTATAAATTGATTTAATCGCGTAAATTAGTTTAGGTACTAGAAAATTGTTTTAACACAACTTAAACTAGTAACTAGTAAGTTGTTAATAATTTTCATTTTACAATGAACTAGAATATTTGTAATTAAAGCTCAATATATATTTTATATGAGAAATTTACATGTCATGGAAATTTCTTTGAAAATTGTGCAAATCATAGTAAATATAAGGACACAAGTTTAGCTTAGGTAAGTATAACACCTTTTACACACACAAAATTTACTTTACAAAGTTTTATGGTGACAAGAGAAAATAAGGCTTCCGAAACCCTTACCAAGTATAAATGAGCAGAACGGCGATCAGCATGGCTCCAGGATAGTTCTGCTTGCGGTTCGACCTGGGCTGATCATGGTTGAGGTGCCTACCTTGGCTGACGCGTTCTGGCTGTGGTTAAAACCTTAAACGCAGGAAGGGAGTGTTAGTATCCTTGATAATTGTTTGGTGTGTGGCTTTTTTCGGAGACTAACAATCTCCCGAGGATACGTTGCCTATACAACAGATGCCTACACTGTAAGGAACCAGTGGTGAAGGTTGACGGGTGAGTTGATTTAAGGGCTGGTGCTCTTAGTGGGTTTCGCCCTACCAACCCATTAAGATCTGTCCTCCATTGATTGCTGAGAAATTGCACACAGGAGGGATTAGAAGGCCCGAACTCCTCAACAAGAAGTTGCTCATATGACCGCAATCACATTGCAAGCATTGCTACCTGTGTGAGCCTGGTAAGCCACACGGGGGCGCTGGTGAATCGTGAATAATACACTCTGTGGAACTGGTACATCATCAGACAAGGCCGCAAGGCAGGTGCTGATGTAAATCTTTTTCACAACTGTGACAGCCGCATATGTACTTCAAAGGAAAATCTCTTACACCGAAAGAACAAATATTAGGTGTTTTATTAGAAATTCACAACTTAAAGTTAACAGCGCTGTTTTATTTGCAAATCCATTTAAGAGTTGATTTTTGTTTAGTGTGGTTTGACATTTTATTATGGGTAGACTTATGGGTAGAGAACAACGCTTGTATATTGTTAAAAAATTTTATGTGAATATAATTCTGTTTCCAATTCAAAATTTTTTTCTCGCATAAAGTACATTTTTTGGAGAATGAGAAGATTTTACAGGCGGTATAAGATGTGAAGATTTTTCTTCCAAAATTAAAATTTTTTAGATTTAGAACTCTAAAAAATAATGTGTGAGTTATTTTTATATATCCACTGAATTTTCCCTAATTGAATAATACGAATCTTGAGATAATTTTTAACAATTATATAAATACATACGAGTATATGCATATGTACAGAGTTCCATACATACTTATTAAGTGCACTTTTAAATTTTAATATAAAAATACAAATTTTTTGAAAGAGTTCTGATTTTTTATTGAGTCGTAAAGAAGGCATGTTCTAATTATGTATGTCAAATAGCCTCCAAGGCTGTGTTGGCAAGCCATTAATCTTGCCAAGAAATTTTCCGCAACTTTTTGACACATGTGTGGCTTTATCAGGATTTGTTTCTGCCTTCTTCAATTTCACCCCGCAATGCACGTAATGCACGCCATTAAATCGCATGATCTTGGTGACCAATTGGCATTAAAATTTCTTGATGTGTAGTTCCATTCATAGCGTGGCAAGTGCTGCCGTCTTGAGACATATCTTCCACATCAATGCCATGCAGTTGATGATACAAGAACTCTGTTTTTTTTTTTTTTTTTTTTTTTTGTAGCTTTTAAAACAATGTCCCTCACAATCAGTGCAATTTCGGCCTCCTCTTGGAAAAATTAAGGCCAAATAATTTTGTTCAATTTTGGATCACTTCATAGTAGCAGTCAATTCTGCACCTCTACACCCAACTCTACCGAACCGATTTGTTAAAAATAGCAATTATAATGTATCGCCTTGCGTACAAGCTCTTGTGCAAGAAATATACATAGTTTAAAAAACTAAAAGACACGCTTCGACTTCAAACCAAATTTCCATATAACCAGATGATTATTCGTATAATACATGCAATGAATACAGCAATATGTGTATAAATATTTAAAAACTTTACCTTTTCTACACTTTTGGCTTCGTCAATTATATATTTTTTAAATTTATAACTTCCGCAATTCTTTTATTTGTGAAAAGCTTTGACAGTTCTAGCGAGAAACTTCTCACAAAATTTTAATACAGAAACAAGTTTACTCACAAACTTCCAATGAATTACGTAAAAAAAACTATTTTGATAGATATTTCTCGCTTCTCAAAGATACAGAAACATTTGTGGGAGAAACTCCATTTTTTGTTTCAATTCGCATCGTTTTTCTGTCAATTCCTTTGTTTTTTGTGAGAAATTTGTCGATGCGGGCAATACAGAAACGAGGCACAGCTTTCAAAAGTAGTTAATAAAGAACATGTGCAAAAATTTGAATGGCGCCGAAAAAGATAAACAAAACTTGACAGAGGAAGTGCCGCCGGATTGACCGAATTCGCCGATGCATCCACCTAATAATGAATTCGCCTTGTATATACGCATACATGTTATGACAGGTAAATTAGTGATTGATTATAACAAAAAGTGATCAACTAAAAATTGTTTTAATTGATATTGAAAATATATTTTCATGTTTTATTATGATTTAACTTTATGCAACTCTAAAAAAATACCCTTTATATATTTTTCCATACTTTAAAATATTCCACCTTTAAAATATGAACTAACAGTAAGTATTCAAATCTTAATACTAAAGTATTAAACACATTGAAGCCAGCAGACAACCGACTTCAATATGTCAAATATAAAATACATGCATTTAAATGCGAATGTTTATTTAGACAACAGCAAGACGATACGACTGCAGGTTGTTGTCCAAGCTGATTTTTTTGCCGCACTCGAATTAAACTAATTTCTATTTTTGTTGTAAATATGTAATAAAAAAATTTTGCTCTTGGAAATATTTTATTTTCTAATAAAGCATAACAAAAGAACAAAATTTATATGGACTTTTAAATAAATTAATAAATTTATTTGTACTACTGTTAAATATGTGCATACATATTATTTATACTCAAAATAAGAATGCCTAATTTTATAAAAGAACTAGTTAAGCGCCAAACAAACTACACAAACAGCTTAACAAATATGCAAAAACATTTATACAAACATTAAACGTTGTTAAAGGGTGTGTTTACTTGTTTGTACATATATTTGAAACATGTTTGCACGATTTTTGCGCAAACATCGTGAATGTTTGTGTTGTCTAACGAAAAATTTTGTCATTTCAAAGAAAATTTTGCACAATGAAGTGATGGAAGAAGAAGCACACAAAATTAATCATGAAAAAGTTTTCTTGTTAGAATTTTTAGTATTGTATTAAAGTTTACCTTCTTTATAGAAATTGAAAAAACAAAGATTATAGAAACTGAATATCAAGAAATAGAGGCTAAAACAAATTATTTTTTATTTTTTTTATATTGGACCAGTACTCAGGGGATGACCCCTACATATGCAGTGCATTGTACCAGAACTAGGAAAATAGGTTGTGAGGAGGGGGAAAGCGGGAGTAGTGTTTGTGAACATTTGACTTGAATCTTCCAACGTTATAACAGACAGGAAACACTTCTGCAGGCAATTTGTTCCACAGACGAAGCGTGCGGCTGAAAAACGAATTCTCTCTGTAATGCGTAGTACGATTCCCCGGGCAATCGACCACAAATGGGTGAGCTCTAGACGATGAACGCGTGCTACGTAAAAATGTGCGCGTTTCGGGAACAAGATCCCTAATCTCGTCAGAGCAAAATCCATTGTAGTATCGATAGAACAGAGTAACGCATCCCACACTGCGTCGATGCTCCAGTGAGTCAATAGAGTTGGATACCCTACTGTCACCGATGAGCTTCTTCGCCCTCTCCTGCACACGGTCGAGTAACCCCAAAACAGACTTTGAGGCACCGGCCCAAACATGAGAGTTGTATTCCATTTTCGGTCGGATGTAGGTGGTATAAATAGTAAGGAGGTCGGATGGAGTGAAGTACATCTTACACCGTTTCAAAAAACCGAGGCACTTGAATGCTTCTTTAGAGATATGAAAAATGTGTTCATTCCAGCGAACGTCACACTGTATCTTCATTCCAAGAACATCAAGAGCATCCGATTCTTCAATATTTATACCATCCATGAGTACAGATGAAGCAGCATTAGCGGTCGTTTGTTTGTGCGTCAATAAGCAACACTGGGTCTTACGAGCATTAAAGATAACCCTGTTTTTACGACCCCATTCAGAGACCAATAGAAGATCACTATTCAGTGAATCATTCATATTTAGTCTCTTGGCAGCGATCTCTGATAGGCTGGGCCTATAACTAAAAGAGTACGAGTGACAAATGCTGCTGTCATCCGCGAAAGAGTGGATAGGGTTGGAAGTTTGGTAGAGAAGGTCGTTGAGGAAAATAAGAAATAGGGTAGGAGAAAGAACGGAGCCTTGCAGTACCCCTGAATTAATCTTGAACTCGTTTGATGAGACCCCATCTATAACAACTCGTATAGAGCGGTCTCTGAGAAAGCTCGATATAAACCGAGAGAAGTCATCACCGACACCAAATTATAAAATTATTTATGTGTTGTAAACTTCATATGGCAAGAAAACTGCCGCAGTATAATCGCCGTGTACTGTCATTGAAAAAAAATTGATTAATTTGTATTTGTATCGCTATGAGCAAACGGAAAGCGCGTGTTTGCCAAAAGGTTTGCATAGTTTATTTGTCTCTTTATATATATTCCAGTTTCTTCATTTATGAGTAGTTTTAATTACATATCTTCGACGAACAATTTTATAATATATATACATACATTTTTCTTTTTCGAGTCGAATTATCTTTGTGCGAATTTTGAAAAGTTCCATATAAATGTTCAATTATTTAATATTGTTCCCATTATAGATCAAAAGATTATATTTTCAACTTTTAAGACCCGCCTAACCTGAATTAAGCGTAGCAAACAAAAACTTTTTTAATTAATTTGTTGTTTTAGATTTTAAGGCCGTTTTTAAGAGAGAACTTTTTTCATGAAGGATTGATATAAACAGAAGTCGTTCTGTAAAAAAATGGAATTTTGTAAAGCTAAAAATTCTAGGGTGGCCACACTGAAGCATACTTTTATTCAAATGAATTTATGTTGCTGCCGTGTTCAAAATATTTCAGTAGTCGCCTACACAACTACAATTGCCGATTGCAGCATTTGCTGTCGTGAAGTTGTGAAGTCTGCTGTGGTCTATGTGTTTAAAGCTTAAATATTAAAAGTTATTTAAGCCCAGCCAATACTAGACAAAAATGTTTCATTTTGCGCGAACAATATCGGAAAAATCACATATTTGGTGTCTGATCGTGGCAAGGGTATCTCATCTCCTCAACCGAGTGTGGCCGCCAAAATTAAGTATATTCCGTGCAAGAAAATTTAGGTGAAGTTCCGGTTTACTGATATACTTTGTCGCGAAGAATTTGATTTTGTCGCCTTTGAAATTTTTTTTAATAATGCAAAACAAATTTGCAAGCAGGCATTAGAAACAGAGATGTTTTTAAAATGGTACGAAATCATGTTAATTTAACGTGAAAAGCGGATGCAGCAAAATCAATATGATAATCGTTGAAATTTGTTATATAATTTTTATTTCATTTACTATGATTTTTCTAAAACTCCAGGTAAATAAAGACAAAACAATCGGAAAAACGTGAAACTAAACGCTTAGGCATGTTTTTGCCTGAAAAAGATTGGATAAAATAAAATCTCAAAATGTGTAAAAAAAACTACGTGCCAGGAAATTGAAATTAAGCATATATGTACATGCCTATTTATATACATATTGTACGTGCGCTTTTTAAAAAACAAATTTAATGTAAGCAGCGTTGCCAACTTTGAAATTTAAAAATGCACCAAATTTCGTTTTTTTTTTTATTAAAAGATTAAAGATTTGTAGTAGGGACTCAACTGAATAACAGTTTGGAGTTCCTTTTACTTACAGTACAGTACAGTACGAGAAGTAAAAAGAAATTTGTGCTTTTTGTACGTCTGATGCAGCACGTAAATATTGTAATAAAATTTATTTTTATAAAAGCTGTAATATTTTTAAATTAAAAACATAAGTATAAGAGTAAACTTTTTTATAACAAACATAATTGTGTATACTGTGTTTCCATTGCTTTAGATAACCCTGTGGCGAACTCAGCCTACCACATTACTTCTTTTGAATGATGCATAAATATGGATTTAGTAAGAGTCGTTCTACTAACGATTTTATGGCATATCTCTCAGAGATATGGTGCCACGCAATCCATAATTTCAGTGAAAGCTCTGGATATTTCCAAACCGTTTGACAGAGTGTGGCATGCTGCACTACTGACAAAACTCACTGCTTTTGGTGTCGGTGAGGACTACTCTCGGTTTATATCGAGCTTTCTCAGAGACCGAACTATGCGAGTTGTTATAGATGGGGTCTCATCAAACGAGTTCTAGATTAATTCAGGGGTACCACAAGGCTACGTTCTTTCTGCTCAATGACCTTCTATTTCAAACTTTCAACCCTATACGCTCTTTCGCAGATGACAGCAGCATTTGCCATTTGTACTCTTTCAGTAATAGGCCCAGCCTATCCGAGATCGTTGCCAAGAGGCAAAATATGAATGACTCATTGAATAGTGATATTCTATTAATCTCCGAATGGGGTCGTAAAAACAAGGTCGCCTTCAACGCTCGAAAGACCCAATGTTGCTTACTAGCACGACGGCAGGTGCTGTTTCATCTGTACTCATGGATGGTATAAATATTGAGGTATCGGATACTCTTGATGTTCTTGGAATGAAAATGCAGTGTGATGTTCGATCTAATGATCACACTTTTCATGTCTCAAAAGAAGCATTCAAGTGCCTCGGGTTTTTGAAACGGTGTAAGATGTACTTTACTCCATCCGATCTCCTTACTATTTATACCACTTATATCTGACCGAAAATGGAATACAACTCTCATGTTTGGGCCGGTGCCTCAAAGTCTGTTTTGGGGTTACTCGACCGTGTGCAGGAGAGGGCGAAGAAGCTCATAGATGACAGTAGCGTATCCAACTCTATTGACTTACTGGAGCATCGACGTAGTGTGGGGTGCGTTACTCTGTTCTATCGTTACTAGAATGGCTTTTGCTCTGATGCGATTAGGGATCTTGTTCCCGAAACTCGCACATTTTTACGAAGCACGCGCGCATCGTTCAGAGCTTAACCATTTGTAGTCGATTGTCCAGGGAATTGTACTACGCATTACAAAGAGAATTCGTTTTTTAGCCGTACGCTTTGCCTGTGGAATAAGTTGCCTGCAAATGTATTTCCTGTCTCTTATAATGTTGAAAAGTTCAAGTCAAATGTTCACAAACACTGCTCCCTCTTTGCCCCTCCTCATAACCTATTTTCCTAGTTCCGGTACAATTCACTGCATATGTAGGGGTCATCCCTTGAGTACTGTTCCAAGATAAAAAAAAAAAAAAAACACAAAAAATGTATGCAACACTTTGTAATCAATGCTAGCTTACAAAGTGCGTGACAGTGGTATATGAAGTTCCCAAAAATGAACTACGTTCATCTTTTGTATTGAGTAGTACTGCTGTCCGTATTTTCTATAAATGTATGTTTATTAATTAAATTCGTATGAAACCAAATTGCACTGGAACAGGTAGCAAGCTGTATGTATACACGTCTTTCGTTTTTTTCTCTTTTTTTCACCGTTGTGCGTATTTTCTATATATCATTGGTCTCATGTAGAAAGGCCCTAACAAACAATTTTGCTCAATTGCTTGTAAGAGCGATATGTATGAAATTATATAATTAAATCTTTGTGAAACTGTGTACGTAGTAGAATTCCTAAAAGAGTTCAATTCAGGGAAAATGCGAGTTAGGGACTTTACACGTGAGACCAACGATATGTTCATTATTAATTAAGTATGAAACCAAAGTGCTCCGGAATAGGTAGAAAGATGTGTACAGGTGATTCTTTTTCTACCATTTTCCGTATTTTCTCTATATATGTATGTTCATTATTAATTTCTTTTCAATGCATTTCATAACCATGTATTGTGGAAACATTTCGTGAAAAAAGGAAAGAAATTTATTTAATGGAATATTCCCAAAAAACTGAATTGCGCAGTACGTCTTCGGCCTACTTACAAAGTAAGCGAGATTGCATTGGAGCTATATTGTGCCGGCATACAAAGTAAGAGAGATTGTATACGAGCTGCTTACTGATCACTTACAATGTATGCTAGGTAGTAATAAGCTTTTGTTGGATGGACTCACTATCTCGCTTATTTTGTGTGCAGCTGGTAGGCGTTCACTTTACAAATGCAGCAATGATAGAAAGAAAGAGATAAGAAACTAAACAAAAGCGTTGCGATTTTGATTTTGGGTGTAATATTTTCTTTTTCCACTGTTTTCTAACTTATAAAGTGTGGCGCAGAATAGCAGAAGGGATTTGAATTGCTTATGACTTGTTCATTAATTGCTTTTTATTTCTTTTCAATATATTGTAAGGAAGAATAGTGAAATTTAAAATAAAACAGCTCACAACGCGCCCAAACCATTGAACATTAAGGCAGAAAAAATCCTGGTTTTACTTACCGCAAAGTCCATTTACTGTTAAAGAAGTTCGTTAATAGACAAAACTGCAGGATATGGACTGCGCAAAATCACTGTTTGGGGCGGTGTTAAGCTGGAAAGAATAATTGGCAAATAATTATCTGAAAATTAGCACGGAATATTGTCAGTTTTTCTAAAACCTGCCGTGGAAAACCATTCGCAAATATTAAGGTGGCATGTCATAACGTCCAGTGACATAAAGTCCATGGACGTTATTACACACTTAAAAGTGTCATAAGGTCCATGGACGTTAAGACACTTTTAAAAGCGACATATTGTCCATTACGGAGGTGTCGTAACGTCCGTGGACACTATGGCACTTTGGGGAGTGTCATAACGTCCATAACTTAAGTAATAATAAAAAATTTGTATACGTTGAAACTTTTGATTTTAAAACCTTTATCATAACTATATACGAGTATATGAACGTATAGGTACACAAAGAGAAAAGTAATCAATCAATGCAAAGACTATTAAATAAAATATAAAAAAAGATATTGGAGAAGAAAGCGATTCAGAAACAAAATATATCGAAGAAAATGTTATCAGCATCAATAGTCAGGCGACAGAAATCTTAAAATGCGTTACATGCTTGGCAGGTATTTTACAATTTGTTCTCCTGGTTTTCAAAATTTTGACACTAAATCTAAGAAACTTTGCCTTTACTATAGAAAAATTTTTGAACGTGATATACTCCTAAATATATCTCAATAAGCGATTATTTATTTTGATAATAAAGTACTTTTTACTTCTGTGAAAACTCATTTATGTAAAACAAACTCAAATTTTGGTTTAATTTTTCGAGGGAATATTAATTCGTAGATTTAAAGAGAATATAAACCAATTCTGTATTGAAATAATCACTTCTTTAATCAAAAAGAGCGAAAGTGTTAATTTCTTCTAGGCAATAGTTTTGCAACGAAAATGTGGGCCAATTTGATAATAGGAAAGGCTTTTATTGGTTCACATTATCACTGAAATATACGGTTATCTTCATATACAAATTCTTTTCTAATTATGGACCTTATGACATTTTTAAAAATGACATAATGTGCATTTGCAAAGTGTCACTATGCCCATGGACACTATGACATTTTCAAAAGTGTCTTAACGTCCATGGACCTTATGACACTTTTAAGTGTGTCATAACGTCCATGGTTATTATGACATTGGACCTTATGACATGCCACCAATATTAATAGGATGGAGCAGCAGCGTACTGTGCAAAGTGCACAATTTCGCGTCATTATTACGTTCTTTGGTGAAAGATTTTAATTGGCTTCAGCGTTCACCGGGTTTATCCGCTCTAACTTTTTCCTTTTAGGGTTATTTATATAAGTCTATATTAATACGTTTTATTTATGATAATTTAATACATAGTTAAATGTTTGAAAATATTTTTCAAAGGTTGTCAAGTCTACCGATGATTAGGATAGCTGCTATGAAATGTGGGCATATAAAGAGCTAGGAAACATAAAAATACTAGTTGATTATATCTTTTGATTGCCATGGTATGTTATATATAGTATCTACTGAAGTAAATAAGAATAAACTCAATTGTTTAATTTTTTTTTTTGTGTGTGAAGATAAATATGACGTTTGACGTAATGGAATGGCATAACGACATATTTAATTGTGATGATAAATATGTTTGACGTACCGTGCCAATGAAACAACATGTTTGTTAATGTGTTTTAAATATTTTTTATTAAAAAAAAATCCACAATACTTTAAAACGGAAAAATTTCGTGCATATACTCGTATTATAGAACATAAACAAATATTATTTGAAAACATCTAAATTAAATGCTGAAATTTTAACATAGAACGTTTGTAACAATTTTTAAGATTTTAACCAAAATAAAGGTACATTTCTGGTTGTCCCTCAATAGGACCTTGTGGAATAAGAAGCCAAGAGCTTCCTCTAAACGCCGATATACTCGTAAGTCTCATTTACATTTGGGAGTTTTTTAAAAATATGTTTAAATTTGAACTTAGTGGAAAATTGTTGACCTGACATTTTTGGTTGTCATTCAATATGACGCTGTGGAGTAGGAAGCCAAGAGTGTCATCTATACGCCAATATCGGCCTGCTATGTAGACCTGATAATAGTAATACAATTAATCAAGTCCTTTTATTTTTAAACAACAATAAACAATTTTTTTACTGGCTGTTTCGTTTTGGCAGTTAATGGGTTAAGACAGGAAAAACATTTGAACCCGAATATATGTACAACAGTACATATCGCACCCTATATACAAAAAGGTCACAACTCAAAATTTTCCAAAACTGACTTGTTTCCATAAAAGTCAGTTTTTTATGTTTTCGCAATATAGCAGAACCTTTTTCAATATTGGATTTTTTTTATAATGGAACAATACTTTCTTTAAAGATTACAATCGTTTTTACATAAACAGTTTTTTGTCTCTACTGAAATTTTTGGTATTTTGAGTTGTGACCCTTTTGTATTTTGGGTGTAATATTTACAAAAAGCAACAACATGTACATATTATTTTTACTTAACTTTCTTGAAAGAAAATAACTTGCAAGTTTCTATATTCTAAAGTCCAAAGTCTTCGAATGATTTTTTATTATCTTGAAATTATCTTACCCATCAATAACAATGTTAATTTTTGTTTTAAATCAAATCGTGTTTTAAGCAAAATGCGAATTTTTTATTATATATGTATACTACTTGCGAACATTTGAATATTTGCAATCAACAAAATTCACCGGCTGACAAATGCCGGTTTTATTCTTTCGTCTCCTGCACGCTTTTTACCCCCTATCGAAAATCTTAAGCAATAAAATATCAAGCTTGATCAACAGAAATAAACAAGAATCCTATATTTTTCCATTGCAATAAAAAGGTTTTTTTCTTGTTTCTGACAGGTTTAGCTTTCTTAATTCCAGATAATGAATTCTAAGCAGGTATTTAGTTGCACTTAATTCTACAGAACGAAGACAAGAGAAGAAGAAAACGTTTAGGACAAGTTTAAGACTTTAGTTTGATGAGATTTTTGTGTAAAGAAGAATTTTTATTTTACCAGAAAAAATGTGCAAGCCCTGAAAGAAAGAAGAAAAAGTCAGCCAACTATAAATATAAAGATTAAATATTTGTGTGTTGATTTTACTTTGCCCATTCAATAAGTACGTCAATTGAGGTAGACTAATTTTCTAAGCTGTCATACGCATAATAGCAAGACCTTCTTTTTATTTCAAAATTTACTCAATCCAAATTGATTGCGTCAGTGCTGCTTCCGTATAAAGTTAATTAGTATTATTATTATAGTATCTTACCAATCGAAGCAGGAGTTTTCCGAGGCAGCATACTAAGTCCTACCTAGGTACTGAGGAGTGCGACGACACTGCACTCCTCAGTGCTCATGTGGACCATAAATTAACTTACATAATTTTCAGAAACATATTTTTTATTAGTTAAATGGCTAAAGCTTTGAAAATCAAGAATGTACTCATGTTACATACGCATTGCATAGAGGAAGAGGAACATGCTCATACGTCGAAATTAAAAATCAAAATACTTTTTAACCCTCCCTATTATTGAAACGAAAGACAGACTAGTACTCCCACATTCGACTTGAATATAAAAATTTAAATAGCGTAATAGCTCGTCTATATTAGTCATGAAAGACTGTTAGGACATCCCGTTAAAAAATACCTTTGAAAGTGCGGTTTTTACATGGTGGGGTACACGAATGTAGTGGTTTTTCATTATTTTAATTCCGTCAAGAAAAACACATCATCACTTTTTATGCACTTTTTCATAGTATCTTAAGAAAATCAGTTTTATTGCAAAATTTACAATATAAAATAATTCGATTTTTTTTTTTTGTAATTTCTTTCAATTTGAAACTATTTTTACTGCCCGTCTATATTAGCCATGAAAAGCTGTTAAGACATACTGTTAAGATATACTTTTGACGGTCCGATTGTTACATGCTGGGGTACAGGTAAGTCTTCATTTTTCATTATTTTAACTCCGTCAACAACAGCACATCATCACTCTTTATGCCCTTTTTCATAGTTTGTAAAGAAAAATATTTTTATTGCGAAATTTGCATTTGAACTTTAAACATTTAACTTTTTTGTGGCAATTTTTTTTAATTTGAAATCTCATTTTCTATTAAGACAGAACTTTTAAAGCTGACGTCTTAACAGCCGTGTTAAGACGGCAAGAAAAGAGTAACATTTGTAGCCTACACCTGACTGTAAGAGTAACAGTATTTTGCTGTTCCTGTTAGTGTTTTCATGTCAGGTGTGGACACCACTTAATAAACCAGTGGAATGGAATTGTTATGAATTAACAAGTTAATATTTTTTTCAAAAATCTTTTATTTTATAAAAAAAAAATTTTTGACCAAAAAAATACTTTTTTGTGTGTGTTTTTAATTCCATTTTGTTCAAAAAATTAAAAAAAGCAAGCTACACAATGTTCTCATAGAACATAAAACAAGGGCTGATCAAAAATAGCCGTTACTTTCAATTTTTCCAAAAAAGTATTCATTTATTCTCCTCGCTCCTATAGTGCAATTCACTTTACACCCCAATTAGAAGGGTTAACTTTAACCACACATTTTGTTGTTTGCACTAACCCCTACGTTATTCACTAACTATATTTAGCCACCGTAAAGGGTTTTATTTTTCTTCACGTTCAGATTGTTATAACGTGGCAACTCTCCATTTCATTATTATTAGCTATTGTACTGAATCTCCTTTTGTTTATATGTTTTCTTCATCTTTTGTAACTCTGACCTTTTTATATACGTACATATGTATAAAAATCTTAAAAATAATATATGAGCACGAGATCCTTTATATATAAAACAATAATTAAAAGTTTTTTTTTATTGAATATTTCGTTTTGCTTTAGAAAACTTCTTAAGGAATGTATTTGTTGATGAATTATAACATATATCAAAAACATTTTGTGATAGGAAATAAAATAACATGAAGAGATTTAACACATACATACATACATAATTACATTTAACATAAAATAATTTTATTGCCTATCAAAACATTTTTGATTTTATAATCGATCTACAAATACTTTCCTTAAGAAGTTTTCTAAAGGAAAACGAATAAAAAATTTTTAATTATTGTTTTATACAAAAATACTATTTTCAAGATTTAACTTGTGTGTTTACTAAAGTAGATAACACACGATATGTTTTGAACAATGTACATGTCATTTTTCACAATGCAAAACGCTTACATGTCGTCTGTTACCTCAAAAACATTGCTTCTGTAAAAAACATGAGCAAAGTCGTCTGACAAAATTTCAAATAGAGCTTGTTCTATTTTGTTATGTTTAAACATCTGACATTAGAACTCTATGCCTTGCGAACAATTCAGCAGCCGTTTTTGGGCGGTATTAGTAGTCGGCTTGAGGAAATTTTAATGCAATAATATTTTAAAATGTTTTAAATAATTATATTTCATAATAATAAAAAAGCATAGACAATGTCAGGCGTAAATGTACATGTACGTTTGTGAGCAAATTTTAAAAACCGTCTGTAAATATGAAAAATTTTGACAGACATGAAAAACTACATGAAGAATAGCATTTTAAAAAACAGACGTAAAAACATATCGTCTGTGGGTGCCTTAACTTTTATTGTTTTTTTATTAGGCAAATAGTTTATTACATAAATTAAATGAAATGAATATGTAAACAATATAAATCAACACTTTTTTAAATTCAACACTTTTTTAAATTGGGGTGTTAATTAACACTTATTTATGTGGCTAAATACAACAGCTGCCTCAAACATCTGACTTTAAACCCCAGCATATGGTGTTTAAAGTACTTGTGAATAGGAAAAATGTTAATTTTGTGGTTAATAATTTTAACCGAAATAATTGGGGCTTAAAAAGCATAGTGAATCGCACTACTGAACGATGTCCATGTGTCACCAACAGCATTCGACCTTATTGAGAGAAAACATTACATTGTCTTACACCCCGAAAAGAGAAACCCGCCTGCAAAATAGCGTTAGAAAAATTGTAGTAACCGGTATCAAATTGCACACTCGGAATATTTAGAAATTTATTATTTAATGTATTTGCATCAACAGTAGCGGATTCCTGTCTATCAGATTTGCCAATACCGATTTCGCGAACCACTTGCCAAGCTATGACTATGACTATGACTGCGGAGAACTGTGCAGCATAGTACACCTAAGTCTGTTTTTACACGGTCTTTTTGCACACGGTTTTGATATAACACGGTTTGAAAATTGAATATTTTTAATTTTTTTACACGATTTTATTCCATTTAGCACGATTTGCAAATAAATTAGGACACCATTTCGTCAAAAATGATCCCAATGTCGAAAGAGCTGCACAATTCCAACGTGAGCTGAATTCTTGTATGGCTTGTTACAAGGAATTATACAAAGAGGTAGCAAGAATTGGCGAACAACGGCTCATAACAGAGTTCATTTTTCAAAATGTAGATGCCGAACGAGCAAGAGAAAGTCCAGTTCAAAATTATTCCAGCGATGATAGTGAATGTATACGCGTTCGAAGCAAGCGAATACGAATAATTGATGGCGACAGCAATTAAATTTATGTTGTTGTATTTATGATTATCACTTATTCTATTTTATTTTATTTTTTACCTTAAAAATTGAATAACCTATTCTTTTCGTTCACAACATAGTTTTTTAGTTCCTGAACTTGCCATACATTTAATTTATATTACTTTTAAGATTAGAGTGCATCTCTTTTTTATCATTAATTACTATGCTTGTGAAAATAAGCATTATATATTTGATTTAATAAAATAAACATGAATTCTTGTTCTTAAAAATTCTTGTTTTTCACTAATTTTAATAGGTTTTAGAGATTAGGAACAAATCACCCATTTTTGTATAAGATCAATGTCTTTTTTTACACGTTTTTTTTTACACGGCTTCTTCTGGAACCAATCTACCGTGTAAAAACAGACTTAGGTGTATTCAGATTTCGCTTTTTTAATCAATCTATTAGTTATTCTACAGTTAATCGATAATCGTCATATAGGTCTGTGGTTTAAACGCTTCCAGCATGCATACGCAACAAGTCGCTTCGACTTATCGCTTGTTTTACATCGCTCGAGAACCAGGGCTTTTTATGACGATTGACAATTTTGGTTCTTAAAGGAATCACTAGATTTTATAGATAATTTAAATTGTGTTGTAGAAAAGATAGCTAATCATCAACTATTAGAAGGTTATATAACACACTCCAATCAATTCTTAAAAATTCTTCTTCTAGCTTTACGTAATCTATATTTTTAAGGTCGCGATACCTCATAAATTGCTCAGACACATTTAACTGGAAATCATACGTCAAAAAAAGAACAGCCGTATTCATAAAAAATCTAATTTTTGGAATAAAAAATATAATAGTTATTAGAAACTGACAATTAATAAAAGTGTGTATTCATAAACACTCAACAAACCTCAATGGCGATACTTTTCATTTTCAATTGTTAGTGATGCTTAAAATTACAACTCGATGAACCCGCAAGGGAAGAGAAGATGATTGCTGATATTAAAGAATATGATTGCTGAGTTTAGGCATAAAATAATGATTTTTAATATCCTTACAAATGTTTTTGTAATTAATTTGAAAAACATGAAAAATTAATGAACAAACATATTTTTGCAATGCTAAATGAAAAACTTATTCGAATACAGAGCTTGTCTACATTTTATACTCATCACTATTAAATTTGTTTAAGTTTTATTAATTTAACATGGGGTGAAAAGTCTCGGGCCTAACAAAGAAAACACAGTTTTTTTGGTTCAACATTAGCTTTATTCGTCAACGTAATCTCCACCAAGAGCAACGTAATCATTCCAGCTCCACTCTAACGTTTCAATACCACGATTTATCTTTTGTCTCTTTCGAATAAGATGACTGCAATAAAACTAGCGCCATCTATGTGTTAGACCCGGGATTTTTTAGCCCACGTAGTAAAACAAGAACATTGTGCGAACGAACGCACTGCTTCGTTATCAGTGAGGTGGCACTGAGATGAATTCAATACATACTATGAGTAATTTGGGTCTAATACAATTTTTGCTTCCATAGATTGCAAGAACAAAAAAGGTCAATTTGAAAAGGTCATGATGTGAAAATTGGAGTGAGGTGGATAAGCTAAGACTATGATTTATGATTTTAAACTACTTATGGTTTTAAACTACAACACCAATCTGTTTTGCAGGAGCTATTAAAGATCTGTCGAAAGAAAGGGTAGAAGATAGTGAAAATAATAAAAAGTGTAGATGATATTGAAAATAAAAATACGGACGCAAACATCAACCACTTAAAAAGAAAGCTTGGCTGGATATTGTCTCTTTGTTCATTTGCAGAATGGTTTTAATGCATTCATTTTGCTTTAGATTTTTTAGATTCATAGTATGTGCTCGTACCAATTAAATTCGCACCAGTTGCGGTGTTTCGTATGAAAGCAAAACAAACAGGAGGAGGAAAAGCGCCGCGAGAATAGCTCTTTCTGGTAGTAATATGTCTATGGCTGCCAAACGAATTCGTTATCTAGACCAATAAATACGATTCAGATTGCTTTAATGTATCCATCAATTAATTTTAGTTACTAAATATGCAGAAACTTGGTTTGTTACTTCCAAAACAGGCAAAATGTACCGCCGAATTCTAAACCAACACGAATTTAAATTTTTTGATTTATAGAAGGAGAGAATCAAAAATAAAATTATTGAATATAAAAATGGTTTATTTTTTGTTTATGTTGCTATTATTCGTTTATGAATACAGTTTTAGGAAAATTACACTATTATTGGTTTATTAAGTTGTTTATAACTTTTATGAATACGGCCAGAAGTGTTTGTTGGTATCAGAAAAATGTGTAACATTAGTAATATTAGAGGAGTTCAGACCAAGTGTGAGCATACTTTCAGTTAAAAAAGGGTTGACTAGTATGTTTGAACTAAAATCACCAGCTATGATGACATCCTCATATAAGACTGTATATGTCACTAGAGTACTCATAAGTCCCTCCATACAAAAACGATTATTAGGCCTAAAAACCCAACCTACAAGTAATTTCCTTCTATCACAACTTACTTCCAGAAATAGGTATTCTAATAGGTTTCCTGAACTATTGCCGCCAGTGGAAATGAAATTATCTGAAGATTTACCAAGAACTTTAACTGAAATTCCTTTTTTTACAAAAATCCACACCCTTCCATATCTGTTTCTATCAAACCTTCTAACGGTATATCGTTGTAAAGCAACAGATAAATCAGTGAACTCTGGCTTAAACCACGTCTCAGACGCGCATATCAAGTCAACCCCAGGACTTTCAAAAATATGCCTAAACTCTCAGTCGTAAAGCAGCTCTGGGCTGAAAAACAGCTCTCGCGTCATCGTAATTATTTCTTAAGTGCGGTCAGGCTTGTGTTTGTTATTCGGTCTTCGAGAGTTTTGTGTCTCTTGCCTCAACTAACTGTATTGGTATACAGTTTTTTTAGAGGTTATTCATTGTTAACCGTGTGAAGGCATAGGTCGTTATAGTTAGTCACAGCGATGCTACAAAAGTACTGTTAATACCATCTTGGGCATTATGGTCTTCTATACTTTACAAATTTACCTTGCAATTGTATTGTTACTAACTAAATAAATAAATACCTAAATTCTTTGATATTTGGCATTAACCTTTAGCCATTGAAATGGTAGATTTTGATACGACTCCTTTGACTGGTCAAAATTCGTATCATCATCTCTATCCCGTCTCTAGAATAAATTAAATGACTCATTAACGACTCATTAAGAAAAGTAATGCACCCGGAGTATATTAACTTCTCATTTCTAGACATATGAAAAATATTAATTAAATTTAAAATAATAATAAGAACAAATGCAGCCGAAAAGACTGTGTGTACCAACATAACAGAAAAAAATGCAATAATCGAACATACGTAACTCACGATATCTGAAAATAACGGATATGTTTTGACCAGACTATGTATATTCCCAAGCCCTTTTTCCCCCAGATTTGAAAAAATATAAAGCATAAATATGGTCAGAGAGTTTTGCATACGGAAAAATTACCTCTGACCGCCATTCGCAACAGAGCTTGAAATTGATTCACATCAACACCTGGCTTGTCAGCCTAATCTGATGATGGACTAACTCCACGGTGTGAATTATTCACGACTCATCAGCGCCTCCGTGTAGCTTTTCGGGGCTCGCACAAGTCGTCGCGAGTTTTTACCATAAGTTTGTAGCCATATAGACAATCAATCTTCTTGCTTAAGAATTCAGGCCTTCTAATCCTTACTGTATGCAATATCCCAACAGTCAATGGAAGACAAGGCTTAATGAATTGGTAGGCCGAAGTCCATTAAGGTCATCAGGCCTTAATTGTTGCATTTGCAACAATTTAGCAACAATATAAATTTGTTGCATTGCTTTGTACGGATTTCTATCTATGTTAAAATTTCATCCATTTCAGACATTTCCTTAATCATCGCCTGTTCATCTTTCCGTACACGCTTTTGCCGATAGTTTATTGGAAATTTGTAAAAACTACATGACAGCATTGGTACTCAAGCGTTGCAATATAGATTCCTACAAAAATCCCATAAGAAGTGATCTACTGAAGCCTCACTTTGTATCACTCACCACTTTTGATATTATATTAATCAATGTTGTCATAGAATCTGGTCTATTCTATCTAGGCAAGAAACGTTTAATGGATGTTTTGCACACTTTCCAATCTAAAGAAAAGAATCACATAGAAGAATTGAAAATTGTGTCTCTACAGAATTCTCTTAATAGGATTTTTAAACTGATCAAGAACTTTATGAAACGCATGGAAGATGTTGAAAATGTGAAACACTGTTTACATTGCTCACATCTACCGTCTACAGTCGATCAAAAATGTTTCCAACAATTTAACAAGCACGCAAAACTTTTTCAAAAAAAATTAAATTGAAAAACAAAAAAAAGAATTATAAAATATATGTCTATACATATGTAAACTGTAGGGAACACAAAGAAAATTTCGCAAAAGCATAGAAAAAGGAATTACAGAAAAACAAATTTAAACCAGCGTTTACACATGCAAGTGCATGTGCAAGCTCGAAAAATTCAATATATTCAAACCAATGCGCAAAAATTTTTCTTACTTTTTACTCAAGGCAGCTTTACCAGAATAGTGGTATGAGTATAAGCACAGCTGTCTTTGTGTAAATTTGTCAAAAACACATAGACTTCTAGATTTTTCAAACAAAAGTAGAACAAAATGTTGAAAAATTTTCGTAATTTCTACCAACAAAATACATGTAATGTTTTTTGGTGTTGTATTTTATGTAATTCTGCCAATATTAAAGCTGCTTTGTTACAATTCACAATCAACTTCAATTGTAAGTGAATTTTCAATACTTACTGTAAATAAAATGACAAATAATAAAACAGTGTTGCCAAAAATAAGTTTTAAATCAAATTAATTTTACAGGTATTATTAGAGCATTTTTGATTTTAAAATCTCAATAATTTATTTGTTTTTTTTATATTGAACCAGTACTCAGGGGATGCCCCCTACATACGCAGTGCATTATACCAGAACTAGGAAAATAGGTTGTGAGGAGGGGAAAGAGGGAGTAGCGTTTGTGAACATTTGACTTGAACCTTCCAACGTTGTAACAGACAGCAAACACGTCTGCAGGCGAAGCGTTCGCCTGAAAAACGAATTCTCTCTGTAATGCTTAGTACGATTCCCCGGGCAATCGACCACAAATGGATGAGCTCTGAAAAATGAACGCGTGTAAAGTAAAAATGTGTGCGTTTCGAGAACAATATCCCGAATCGCATCAGAAAAATCCATTGTAGTAACGATAGAACAGAATGTTTGAGAATATCTTGCAAAAACTTCCAAAGTCTACTGATGATTAGGGTAGCTCCTACGAAATGTCGACATATAGACAGCTGGGAAACATAAAAAACAAGCTGTTTATTATAATTTTTTATCGTTATCAATATTAGAATTTTTGTTCTCTGCTTTTTGATACTTAAAAAAAACAAATCGCATCAATCAGCGGTTGTTCCTTTGTTTGAAAGATGTAAATGCATAAATAAAAAAGCTTGTTTTTTATGTTTTGACAGGTATTATTAGAGCATTTTTCTTTTTAAATTCTCAATAATTTATTTAGATTGTTGCGATATAAAGTTGAATATTTGAGAATACCTTTCAAAAAGTTCCAAAGTCTACTGATGATTAGGGTAGCTCCTATGAAATGTCGACACATAAACAGCTAGGAAACATATAACACAAGCAGTTTATAATTTTTTATTGGTATTAATGTTAGAAGCTAACATAGTGAATAAAACTCAATTGTTTGAATTTTATTTATAAAAATATTATAATTCTTCTGTTGTTCTTTTTTTGTAAATGACGAAAAATATCTACACATATATACATGTATATTTTTTCGAATTTATCAATCACTTTTAATCGATGACATCAAGGCAAATTAATAACAGGTGAAATTTACAGCGCAGCTGATAATAAACATGTGTTCCCCATTATTTTTGAAAAGAGCAAAACACCTTAAGCTACATGATTTGGAGCAAAACACTTTAAAAATGTTCCGTACAACACTGTTTGTACTGTATAAGAAAAAAAGAAATATTACACTATCTAAGCTGCTGATAACTTTTTTTAATCTTTATCTGTTTCAGATGTCAATGGAATAATTGAAAGAAATTTAAAAAAAAAATTAAACAATGGTTTGATCTTGAATCCTCCCCAATTCGGCTGCCCATTTTTACCTTTCCAAGATCTATGATCTGATACTTTAATTTTCACGAAATAATTAAAAGTTTTTCTTTTCTTATAAATATTTTTTATTAGATATTTTTTGAATTCCTTTTTGTGTTTATATTTTTCCCTTGATATTTGAAAAGGTTTTTTTGTACTGTTGTATGTATTGTTCTTGCATTTACCCGGTATGAATTCGCCTCGGATAGTATCAAAATTCTTTTGATTATTCCATTGACATCTGACACAGATTAAAATTAAAAAAAGTTGTCAGCAGCTTAGATAGTATAATATTTAACTTTTTTATACAATACAAACAGTGTTGTACGGAACATTTTCGAAGTGTTTTGCTCCAAATCATGTAGCTTAAGGTGTTTTGCTCTTTTCAAAAATAATGGAGAACACATGTTTATTTCTAGATGTCATGCTCAAAATACGTGTTTCGAGCAAAACATCTATGCGGAAACACACCATAAAGAAAAAAAACACACATTCAAACAATTGACATATGATAAACAAATTAGGATTTTTTTTAACTTCTTCCAAATGATATTTTTCCAGTGATGCCATAAGTATTGCCACTTTTCTAGTGATAATACTGAAATTAGTGAAATATGTTGAATGGACTAAAATGATATAGGAACATTTTATAAAGATGTTGAAAAATGTTGAGTTTCATATGGAAATATGTTAACATTTTCGCAAAATGATTGTAAATATTAGATGTTGATCAGTGTAAAAAGCCTATAAAAGTAAAGATAAAATAGAACTAAAACCAGCTCTGAAAGTAGGAAATGTATATAAACAATATGGAAATAATCAATTAGCATTATCTGATATAACATTTACGGTTAAGGTCGGAGAGTGTTTTGATTTATTGGGTAGAAATAGGGTGGGAAAATTGACCATTTTCAAAATTTTATCGGGTCCATTGCAGCCAAGTGCTGGTAGCTTATATTATTAAAACCTGAGTTACAAATTGAAAGCTTTAACAATTTATTAAGGTTTCATGCGTTCTTCTTCATTAAGCAAAAAATGTCCTACGGTCCACAAACATAAACTTTGGGTTCTTTCCTTACTGTTCGGGAGTGCATAAAGTTTTATAGACGTCTGAGACTTATTACTACTATACAAAAGGTAAGTTTACTTTTAATTTTATGTATGTATATTTTGTTTATCAATATTCGTTAATCATTATTTCCATATATATGTGTTCTGTGCGTTGTTGTGAAAGTACATTTATGTCGCCATGGGTCAAGCGTATAAAATTTGTTTCCTTGTGCATAAATTCAGGTGGAGTCTGATTGCTATTTAGATCTCGTATTTGCATTATAGAACTTCTTGATGATTGCATGAGTTTGTCGTACACTGTAACTGTGCAATGTATGGGCTTAACTGTTTGCGGACTGGCCAGCCAAATTACCAATAATTCTTGATTTGGATTATGTAATTTAAAATGCTTTTCTGTATTCCCCAAAAGAGCAACCCAAGATGTTTGACAGACCATTATAAGAACGGGTAAATGTGTTGCTAAATGCTCGTATGGTTTGGGTAAAAAGGCATTATCTACACAAAGTCCCCTTGCGCTCGGTCTTGAAGAACTGAAATAAAAGTTGGAAAAGTTTAGTTTAATGCACTGCTTTTGCCATACCTGGATATGTTTCAATTTACTTTTTAATTGCTTTAATAATCACCCGAATTTTTTTGCTATCTGATTAATTTTTATAAGAATTAGATAACTTTCTGGAACATCGTTGCACGCTGCATGATGGTCAGTGAAGAGAGAATAGTAGTTCACATTATGATCAAAATGTTTTACTTAAACTCAACATTATTATATGAAGCACTCTGAAGTCGGTTTCAATTAAATTAAGTACCCATGAAAACACAAACTATTTTTGCGAGCGCAGTTTATTTCTTGAATTGGAGGCATCTCTTAACCACTTGAAATTAAAATTGATTGGTTTTCGTTTCTACAAGGTGACGCAAAATTACACATCCAGTTTAGTTTTAGAATAACTTTTTTTATTATACAAAAAAAAAGAGATGGTTAAATAGACCGATGTTGCTGGCCATGCAAAATTGTAAAAACGAGCGATTACGCGATCAGGAAATGCTTTTTTCACAATATCTATCGTGGTTGCGGCGTCTCGTTGAAACCGAATGTTCACCAAACCCCGCTTATTCAATTCCGGTAGTAAAAGTCACTTATCGTGACCCTGTAGCATTCGCCAGTAACGGTAACTGTATTGCGAACGGCGTCCTCAAAAGAACACGGTTCCATCCACACAGTTGCCTTAATTGGAAGTAACGGAAGATTTTGTTTATTAACGTAACCATTTAAATGAAAATGAGTCTTGTCGCTTATGATGATTTTCGATGCAAAATCGTCCGACACAATTACTTCATGCTCTTGTGGAGTATAGCGCTCCATTGTTTGTCTGTTTATATTCTGCAGCTCTAGTTCACAAACCTCAAATATGATTAACCTAATATGCCATTTGCAAAAGCTATTACATCCTACAATAGGTTGATTAATGTCGCATCACCTTATGCAAAAAAAAATGTGCCATTTTGTTTAAAACCTGCAATTTAGTGTTCGTTTCTATAAAAAAGTTATTTTCTACCATTTCTAATGGAAACACATTTGCACCTTATGTTCTGTATAATGGGCTTTTCTTTTCTCACAAAAATGTTACAGCTATGCTACATATAGAGTGGTTCTTTACTAATTTGATACACTACTAAAGGTTTTATGGTTGATATTAAAGTATGTCTTTTTTATAATACTCTTTTAAAGCTGCTACCAAAATCGTATATTTTTACGATGATTTTTAAGTCATGTCCTTTTTTAATTGTCTTGATATAAAATCGTTTGTCTCTTTTTATCCTTCTGCCAGTATCGGTGTAATCACTCTACCAGCCGAGTGAAAATAAGCCAATTATAAAAAAATTGATAAATGAGTCAGATTGTGAAATTGGTTCACCGGCTAGATGACTTAATCTGATGGTGGACCAACGCAACGTAGTGAATTATTCACAATTCACCAGCGTCCCCGGGCTTGCAGAGTTCACACAAATCTCAACTTTTTGTCATAAGTTTGTAGCCATATAGTCAAACCGCTTTTACCCTATTAAGAGCAATAGCCCTTAACTCTGGCTCCTTACCCTACAAGTTGGAAGAAAACAGGGCCTCGGGGGTTATTAGCCCCCCCTAAACATCGGCATGCACCATAGTTAACAGGGCAAACAATTCCCCCTCTTGCGATTTAGGTTTAAACTACAGCCAGAATAATCAGCCAAGGTAAGCACCTCAACCATGATCAGCGTTGAGATGGTGAGCTAGCAGAACCTCCCGAGGGCTTTTCTAATCCCCGTTCAGCTAATTAATAATTTTGAGAGTCCAACATAATCATGTGACTTGCTAGAGTTTTATTTGCTACAACAAACAAAGAACTCCTACCCCTCTAAGCTACAGAATACAGAGTGTTCTGGAATTTTTTCTAGTTTCCGATGATAATCCTGTAATTTTTTTGAGTGTAATGATTTTGACTACATTTCGAAACATTCCAAAAACAATCACCATTTTTCGTAGACACTCACCTGAAGTAATCAACACCCAATTTTTACTGAGGGTCTTTCACACGTCTTTAAGTCATATCTTTCATGTTTGCGGTCAAATTTGATAGAAATAAAAGAGCGGCAAACAAAAAGACACGAACTCTGTCGTATTTTTTCCTAATTCTTTTTTGTTATTATTTGTAAATTTGTTATTACTTTTCATTTACATTCGTTCGGCAAGATGACTACATCGATAATAACAAAAGGATAAAAAGACAAAACGATATTATTTTACAATGAAAATGCAACATGATTTTGGTAGTAGCAGAAAAAGTCGTCGTGAAAATTGCGTGTAAGTAATTTTTGAGATGACAAATGCTTGTATTATGTTTTATTTTATATTGATTTACGTGCTCAGTTGTGATACCTATAGTCTCTGCTATCTAAGGTACACTCATAGACTTTATCAACGAATTATAGTTTGGCGATTTTTTTGGGCGATCTGACAATTGATTGGCATTTATGCTGGCACTATCACATGGAAACGTTGTAAACCTCAACGGAAATTTCATGTTTTTGCCAGACCATTCATTGAATACAAAACATTCACTTCCCAATTCGCTAAACATTTTAAGAGTATACCTAAAAGTTTTCCAAATTTATTAGTGTATATTGTTTTGGAAAGAGATTAAATCTGTGACGTTTTATCATAACAGCTTAAGTCGAGATAAGATCAAAAAAAGTTTTGAAGGGAAATTTGAATGAAGAACTAATTTTAAGAAGAAAAGAAGATAATTATAACTAAATTTTGTGAACAATATGAAAAATAATTTCTGCAAACAAGAATACCATATTTATTCAAATAATCAAATTAGCAGCGATTTTTACAATTTTTAAAAATTGACTTAAGCATTTATGACAAAATGCCACAGAATACATACATATGTTTAAACAAAACAAACTAAAAATATTAAATCTTATGTTAGGAACACAACTGCGACGAACGACGAACTTCGGCTATCGCGACGAATTCGTCGGCAAATATTCGTTGTATAAATTCGTCGTGTGAAGCACAATATCAACGACCATTGTTTACATTCCGTGCAAACAAAAAAAAAATGAATTTAAATACTAAGGTGGCCATATTAAAAGTAAACCTATATAAATTCCATCCGAAAGAGGGATTTTCGAAAAAATTATCTCTATATTTTGAGAACATCTTCATACATATTTTACTACATGGATTAATATAAATTATAAAAAGTATTACGTCATGAAAAATACTTTTTTATGTAAGAAATCTGGTCACCTGATACTGCTTTATTCGTCGTTCGCCGACGAAACAATTAGAAATTAATCTATTTCAATTTTCGCTGAGTATGACGAATTTTGACCAACACCATGATTGTGTGCATTTTCATATACACCAATGTGTTTTATTTTTGGCGACGAATATTCGCAACCAAATATTCGTCATTCGACGCAGTTGTGTCCCTAGCATTTGTTTGTACATCATTTCAATTCAGTATTATCAGTCATGTTCCGAGAAAACGCCTAATTGACTTTGAATTGAATAGGTGCTCTAAGGAACGCGCATTTTACTGGCGTTGCGGAGTTTTTTTTCCAAAAAAAATACAACATGTGTTTTACATACTTACACATCTATATGGTAGTTATATAAAACGAAAAAAATTTTACAAAAAATAGAGAATTTTTTTAATTTGGTATTTTTAATTGAAAATGTGTAAAATTCTTTTAACTTTTTGTTAAAATGAAAAGAACACGTATTAAAATTTAACTGTAAATAGTTTTATTCCATTTTGCAAGTTCAGTTTTAGCATATTTAATCTGTTCACTTCAATATAAACATGCGAATCGAAGTCGCCAATTTTAAGCGATATGCGTTTACCAGAACATTTATTTGGCGATTTCAGACCGCAAAACCATATCTCTTACGTAACACGTTTGTAATCGAAAATGCTGAATTTAATCGATCTGCGTGATTTGAACTTGCCAGAACTCTTCAAGACGATTCCTGTTTACGAGTTCATGTAGCAATCGCTAACATCATGCTAGTGTCATAATAGGCTTGATTTCTTTGTCTAGCGAAAGCGGATACCTTGGAAAACTCTCTTTGCTGACATTGCAATAGGATAGAATGCACAGTTTAATACATTGTGGTTGGGCAAAGGCCGGATGTGTCAAATATCATCGAGATAGGCAACCAATCTAGTATTCCCCAGTAATGTCAAAAGCTGGCATACATACATTGATGTTTTGAAAGACGCACAATTTTTAAATCGCCGAACTTACTTGATTTTTACTATTTTACGAGCTTATGTTCACAGACGTGGTCTAAGAAACGCGCAATCTGAAACAGCAAAGCGTACTAAAAAACGCTTAATTCACTTTTAGGTATTCTAAGGAATGCATGTTTTACTGGCGTTTCGGAATTATTACGAAAAAATACGAATATCTTTTACATTTTACATGCTTTTTTCCTGAATTGAGAATTTTTAGAGATCTTACTACGTTTCACATACATAAGTACCAAGTGCAACAAAGATTTATGGTGCTTTCTTTTCTGTTAAAAATGTTACACCTATGCTACATATGGTGGTTCAACACATTCTTTTCTAAAAAATTTGATACACTATTATTAAAGGGTATCATGTTCTTTGCACTTAAATCTGGAAAAACATGTAGCATGTCCTACACCAAGGCGAATTCATATCAGGTATATGCAAGAACAATAAATACAACACTACAAAAAATAAATCTTTTTCAAACGTCAAGGGAAAAATATAAACACAAAAAGGAATTCAAAAAAATATGAAAAAAAAATTTACAAGAAAAGATAAACTTTTTATTATTTCGTGAAACGTTTAACTATTTCGTGAAAATTAAAGTCTCGGATCATAGAGCTCGGAAAGGAGAAAAAGGCCAGCCAGATTGCGGAGGATTCTGAATGATAGTTGCAATACAAAACTTAAAAAATTGTTTCAAAAAAAATTTTTTTTTCAAATTTCTTTTAAAAAAAATTTACAATAAAAGAAAAACTTAATTATTTCGTGAAAGTTTTAATTATTTCGTGAAACTTAAAGTCTCAGGTGATAGAGCTTGAAAAGGTGAAAATGGCCAGCCATATTGGGGAGAATTCTGGATGATAACTGGCGCTCAAGATACAATAATAATATAAAAAATTAAAAAAAATTTTTTTTTTTAAATTTGTTTTAATTATTCCATTGACATCTGAAAAAGATTAAAATTAAAAAAAAACTTATCAGCTGCGCTGTCAATTTCACCTGTTATGAATTCGCCTTGTCCTACACTGTACTTTGAGTAAGGTGTAGATACTGCCCTTTTTTACATCTTTGTTTCATACGTGTTTATGCAAATATGAAATTCTTTTGTTATTGTAGATGAGTAAACGGTGCTGCTGATGATAGCTTTTATTAAATAAAAATAGCAATTAAAACGTTGGTTTGTTAAAGTAGCCATGATATATTTGAAACGCTAAGTGTACATTAATATTAAATGACATTTTGTTAGCATTTTTTGTTCTTTTGTGCTAATAACGCATGTACAGCTTTTTAAGGGTGATGGTAATCCGAAAAAAATGATAAACATTTAAAGGGCAGCATTTTTTATCAGAAAAGAAAACACCATTAATTAAGTATTTTTATACACATCGCCCTTACAAGCAATTGACCAAAAAAGTTATTTTTGGATGGTCCTAGGTATACAATTTTCATTACGAATTTTTCTTCTCCTGTAAAATTGCCATTATGTATGTTAGGGCCTTTCTACATGAGACCAACGATAAACATATATACAAAAATCAATTGACAATAGTTAGAGAAATTTTTTAATTTGGTGTTTTTAGTTGAATATGTGTAAAATTCGTTCAACCTTTTATTAAAATAAAAAGAAAACTATGATTCTTGTGTTATACGTTCGTCAGAAGACCTATTTGACGTTTCAAATCGAAAACGCTAAATTTAAGCGGTTTTCGTTTCTCAGGACATGTACATATATCAAAATACAAATAGTTGTTTTGTCAAAATAAAAAAAAATTAAAATTATATTAAACTACCCACAGCTTTTTTGTTTTATATATTGGCTTTAAAAGTCAAAAAACTGCTGATACAAATCGCTGTTCAAAAGTAAACAATTTAAACGGACAATTAATAAACTTAATTTACGGTTTTTACCATTAAAATTTTGATCAGTTTTTATTCTAATAAAATGAAATCTTATTAAATTTAATCTCTTCATCACTTGATTTTGTCTTCTATTGCAGTTTGTATAAAATATTGCAAATCGATTCCGTATACACTAGTGGTTTGAAAACGCCAACTTCTAGTGTTTCCGTTTGTCGGAATACCTCACGGATGTTTTCAAATCGAAAGCGCTAGTTCTAAGAATATGGACGATATATGCCTAGCACAGACTAAAAAACCCCTACACCTATTCGAACGCCGACTTTATAGAATATCGTTAAAAGCAAAAACTGAATTCAAGATTTTCGAAATGCAATGGGTTTTAAAGAATTTGTTCGAACTTATTAGAATATCCGAAGATTTTAACTGTAACTGAACAAAAATTCTTTCAGGACTATTTTGCCATTTCATAGAAATAAACCTTTCAGGGATGAGAAATAATTTGTGTCTGAATTCTCCCAGATAAGCAAATTCCAAAACGTACCTCTCATTTGCATCTCCACCATATGCCAATATGCCCAAGCAAACATTTTCTCCATAATTCAAGGCTGCTGGATCAAATTTCAAAACCGATCGTTTGCCCGCATAAATTTCTTCGCAGGGAACACCAAACTCTTCATTGTGATCTCGCAAATAGTGCGACAATACAAAAGTCACACCAATCGTACGCCCACAAGCACTTATGGGACATCGAACAGGGGTGCGTGTTAACACCAGTAATGAATTTTTATGTTTTTCCAATAATTTGCTTTTCGTTTCTGAACTATCATTAGCAAAATATTCTGCCTTTTTGTCGTTGTCTAAATTTCCATGATTTTTACAACGCAGTTGGTGACAAAATGTCGCTTTTTCTTGTGTGCTATTCAACTGTTCGGGTTCTTCTCGCGTTGAGTCCATTTTGTAAAGTTTTACAATTTTGCCAAGGAGTAGTTCTCAAAGATATATAATAAATTTTATTCAAATCGAAATGCAATCAAACGATTTCTGTTTTATGAAAGACAAATTTTGAAGTGAAAGAAATATATTTCAATTGTGCTATGTCAAGGCAGCTTTATACAGGTAGTAGCAGAATACAATAAATACAACACCAGCGAACATCAACATGTATTTTGTTGGTAGAATTTACGAATAGTTGTCAAAATATTGACCTGCCTGTGCTGTGCCAAGGCAGCTGCCTTGTGCTGTGCTTTTAAAAAATTTTCAAAGTAAATAAAACAGTTTCGAACAAAACTTGCAAAACTTTCACTTTTCATTTGCCTTATTCACGAGGTTGTTATATTGTTATTAAAGTGTCAGAAAAAATTCAGACACAACTAATGAAAAATTATAAAATATATAAATATTTGAATATTGCCATCGATTGGTCCTATACAGTTGTGGAAATTCCAATTATGATCTAAGCCATTTGCTATTCTGTATTCTGCTCTGTTTCTGGCACCTGATAAATAATAATAATATAAATATATAGTATATTATTATTTAATTATGTTTATTTTTATGATTTCAGACTGCGTTTAAAGAGGACACAAGAAAAACTGCAGAAAGAAAGCCTGATCCAGCTGATGTTTTAATTGAAATTGCAACCAAAAAATGTTTAAGTGGAGAAAAAAAGACAAACGTCATCACTGGTTCATGGGCACAAAAAGTGGAAAGGATGACGAAAGAGCAAAGAGTTCTTTGCGAAAAGTTTGTAGATGGCATCATGTTTGAGTGTCAAATGGGTACTTTGCACCGTAATTCAGTTTCAATTAATTTTGGCTGCAGTTGCCAAACATTATTTAGAGGGACCAGCTATAAAAAAAGTTACAGCAATATATCATTAGAAGACAGTTTTTCACACTCGCCAATTCCAAATTTTTTTTTCTACCTTTACAGAATAATTTAATTTTTTAATAAAAACGAATTTGTTTTTTATTTAAAACTGTCGTCTTTATTTAATAATATTAGGGTTAGTAATGTGAAATTTCATTTATCCAATAGTGTGAACAGTCAGTTGATCATAAGAACTCTCCAAAAGGCATTTCTGCTGTTTTTTTTTTTTTTTTGTTACGGCCATTTAGATTTTAGGTGACGATATAAAATAGTTAAGCGTCTCTAAAATGTCTAATTTTTTCTAGTTTTTCCAAGCGATACTAAAAGCTTTTGCCTGATATTACATACCTTAATAAAACTGGACAGACAGTTTCCATAATTATTAATCCAAGGGATCTTAGGGAAATTGAGATCTTCAAATTTATCTCCAGTTGCCAAAAATCTCAATGTGGCTGACAAACGCATGTTGGCAGCAATTGCTTATCGCATCACTGTATTTTGTTTTTCAATAAAAGGCCTCACCATAAATATCAGTTCATCGAATGTTTGGGAATCCATACGCAAAAAATTACCAAATCCATCTTTAAAATTTAGCCTCAATTCCTTTAAAAGATTTTCGTTGGTAAATTGATGCCTTTTTTTAAACCAACTTTTCATCCAAAATTTCTTCTTTTTCGTACCTTGTTGCTTTTTTTTCAACATCACTGCACACAAAGTCAACAACAATTCATCGTCTGACATTTTTTAATATGAACACTACGACGGCAAAATACAAATTGTGATTGAATCTATTATTTGTACGTCTCTTTCAAATACTACAATCAGGCGACACACACACATGCACTGCTTGATGACTTGTTTTGATCGTATATACTTACACAAGCAAAGTGTATTTAAAGGGTGCAACAAAATTAACGCAAGATTTGAATGAAATAGAAAACACAGTCAGCCCAATTATAAATGAATATTCCGCGGGAGTTTTTTTCATTTTTCTCTTCCCCCCAATTACAAAGAAAAATGAAATAACATGTTTTTTAATTTTTTCCTTCACTTATTCACTGAAAACACTAAAAGGATATCAAATCTTCTATTCCTACGGTTAAGTTAACAAAAATTCTGCTTTTCTCTTTAATTTGAATTGAAAAAAGTAATTTATGTAAAACATAAATTCCGAGAGGGATAAATTCCGTGAGAATATTCATAATTAGGCTGGGGTTTTAGTCGTTTAATTATTTTTTGTGATATCATAAGGTTATTTGTAGAATAATACTTTGGGCATATAGCCTTCACGGCTTTGCACGTACACACACACTCGTTTGCCGCAATTTTTCATGACCATTTTGCATAAATGTGGATAAAGTTCATTGATGCAGCGTTGAATTCCATGTTTTTCGGCAATTACATGTCGCCAATTTTGCCAATTAACAAAGCCATCGAAGTGAAAATATGCTTCTTCGCTGAAGATGATTTTGTCCGAAAATGTAAGCCAAGCCTTCATTATACAGTGCGAGCTTGGTAATCGTAACTTAAAAAATTTGGTAATACCTTTTAAAATAGCAAAAAAAAAAAGCATTTTTTCAAGAAAGGTAGAAACGTGTGCAAAAGAAACTTCTTGTTTTTTGTGTTTTGACAGGTATTGTTAAAGCATTTATCTTTTTAAACTTTCAGTAATTTATCTAGATTGTTGAGATATAAAGTTTGAGAATATCTTTCAAAAATTTCCAAAGTCTACTGATATTTAGATTAGCTCCTATGAAATGTCTTCAAATTTATTTCCAGTCGCCAAAAATCTCAATGTGGCTGACACAAGCATGCTTATCGCATCACTGTATTTTGTTTTTCAATAAAAGGCCTCACCATAAACAGCACTCCATCGAATGTTTGGGAATCCATACGCAAAAAATTGCCAAATCCATCTTTAAAATTTGGCATCAATTCCTTTAAAAGATTTTCGTGAGTAAATTGATGCCTTTTTTTAAACCAACTTTTCATCCCAATTTTCTTCTTTTTCGTATCTTGTTGCTTTTTTTCTCAACATCACTGCACACAAAGTCAAAAATAATTCATCGTCCGACATTTTTTAATATGAACACTACGACGGCAAAATACAAATTGTGATTGAAGCTTTCAAATACTACAATCAGACGACACACACACTTATGCACTGCTTGATGACTTTTTTTTATCGTATATACTTACACAAGCAAAGTGTATTTAAAGGGTGCAACAAAATTAACGCAAGATTTGAATGAAATAGAAAACACAGTCAGCCCAATTACAAATGAAAATTCCGCGGAAGTTTTTTTTCATTTTTCTCTTTCCTCCAATTACAAACTAAAATGATATATAATGTTTTTTTTTATTTTTTCTTTCCCCCATTCACTGAAAACACTAAAGAGAGATCAAATCTTCTATTCCTACGGTTAAGTTAACAAAAATTCTGCTTTTCTCTTTAATTTGAATTGCAAAAAAAAAAGCATTTTATATAAAAATAAATTCCGAGAGGGATAAATTCCGTGAGAATATTCATAATTGGTTTTTGATTATTTTTTGTGATATCATAAGGTTATTTGTGGAATAATACTTTGGGCATATAGCCTTCACGGCTTTGCACGTACACACACACTCGTTTGCCGAAATTTTTCTTGACCATTTTGCATAAATGTGGATAAAGTTCATTGATGCAGCGTTGAATTCCATGTTTTTCGACAATTACATGTCGCCAATTTTGCCAATTAACAAAGCCATCGAAGTGAAAATATGCTTCTTCGCTGAAGATGATTTAGTCCGAAAATGTAAGACAAGCTTTCATTACACAGTGCGAGCTTGGTAATCGTAACTTAAAAAATTTGGTAATACCTTTTAAAATAGCAAAAAACAAGCATTTTTTAAAGAAAGGTAGAAACGGTATTGGCAGGAATTGTTAAAGCATTTATCTTTTTAAACTTTCAATAATTTATCTAGATTGTTGAGATATAAAGTTTGAGAACATCTTTCAAAAATTTCCAAAGTCTACTGATATTTAGATTAGCTCCTATGAAATGTCGATATGTAGACAACTGGGAAACATAAAAAACAAGCTGTTTATAATTTTTTTATTTGTATCAATATTAGAAGCTAATATAGTGAATAAAACTTAATTGTTTGAAAAAAAAAACTTTATCTTTTATCAAATTTTTTTTTTTCATAAACAATGTTGAATTGTTTTCTGGTCTATTTCGTGGCTAAATTTTCGTGTAACTAATTTACTTAAGTGATTTGGCTTGTTGATGACTTTTGCACATGATAATATAAAGAAGTTATCTTACATAAAATATAAAATTTTTGTCTTATTTCACACATTCCATATTTTTGCTTCATTCTACTTTAAAAAATTTAGTTAAAAAATCGGATAAAAAATGTTGAAATGGGACCACTTTTCTAAAATTGCGTTTCTGAACAAGCTATACAAAGATATACTTGTATTACTCGTATGCTGCATATACTGAGATTCATTTTTGAACAAGGTGTCGAATTCACCATCCCTGTTATATTTTATCAATGCCCACCAATATCTGTCACAACATCGACAAAATCCTATCATCGTTCTGCCATCAGCCGAATAATTGTCATTTTTAGAAAACAATTCAAATGAAAAGTGAAGAAAATTCGAAGTATTGAAAAGAATTTGTGCTTTAAACAAAAAATATAAATAAAATGTGTATTATTTTTTTAATTATAACAATAATTGCTGTGAAACAATAAGACCAAAGAAGAACAGAAAAAATAATTGAATGCCATTAGCTGGCGAACAACTAGCTGTTTCGTAGTCGCTACACTACTCATCAGCACCCACTGGGATTCGAACTCGGGATCATATTTATTTCCATTTTCGATAGCAACTTGTTGTCATCGTAATATTTTAATTTTCTTGACAATGAGATTTTATAGCTATGTATATGGACTCAACATCTAATATTGACAAAATTTAAAGACGTCAAACCAAAATAAATTAAAAGATTAATGCACCTCTTGGTACTTGTATATAAAAAATCTACACGTATTAAAAATATTAACTATAATAATTTAACGTTTTCCAAAAACCAACCCGAAAATGCGATTACGCAATATTTATCAACCAATATGTGTTTAGCCTGTATTTTGCGGCGTTTTATTGGCAGGAAAAATGGCCAATGATGGATGGCTTAATTTTAAGGCTCAAGTTGTTCTACATTAGGTACAATTGTACCAACTTTATCACCCTAATAAATTTTCTGCCATCAAAAGATAGAGATCTAAAAAGTACTTTGAAACGCCCACTGCACACATACGCTCACGCTCACACAGTTGTTATCACTAGAAAAATCATTTAGGGCTTTTGACTAGGGCTTGCGCAGTTGACAATTATGTATTTTGAGTTGAGGAATATCACAGAAATGCGTAACGCCTTTAACACAAACCAACATACGAGCACGTATTTTTTAACTGCCACTCCTCACGAGCGAACGAACAGAGAAAAAAATTTAAAACTTCTTTTAAAGACCAAAACCAAATATAATAAAAGAAAAACATTAACAGAAGAGCTAAAAAAAAATTAGAAGGCAAGATTTCAGCAAGACCGGTTTGGTAGTTGTTAAATCTTTTTATTGGCAACGCTGCGTCAAAAATACGCAAAATAAAGTCAATTTTCTCATGACCAGTTATTTGACAATGTCATGTAATAAACAAGAATAGAAACCATGAAGCAAATAACTAAGATGACGCCGAAAACTTGACAAAATAATTTTCTACTGCGCATGACGTCATGGGGGTCTATTGTTATTTGTTTACATCAGCCAATTGCTTACGATTTGTGTTAAGAGACTGAAGTAACTAATATTATTTTCAAATAACTAGAAGGCAAATTAATAAATTTACTTCCTTTTGTTAAATTAATTCCTAATACTTATTGTGTTGGCAGATAGTGACACATAAATATACAAGTTTGATTTCAATTAAGGGTAAAAGTGCTATGTATATGAGAATTACCGTATAGATACATTTGTGTATGATATTGTTTGCTAATAAAATAAATTTTTATGTTTTGTTTTTTGTAAATTTTTAATCAATTTATAATATTATACAATTTCTTGTTTTTATTATTTTATTATCTGGCAATATTTCGCTCTCTTTCGGATAGCTTCTTTAGGCCAAATAATTTATAATTTTATTTAACTTTCTGACATATACGTACATTTAATTTCTTAAGTCATAGATTTCATTGTTATTACCACAGGTTGCATGTTTTCGTTGTCCTGTTCATAACTCGACTTTGCAACGAGGTCTTCACTTTCTTTAGAATGCACTAGAGTTTCACTTTCTTCTAAAACTAAGTACAAAATTAATGTTGAATTCTGTATATTTTACACTTTTTAACATATTGCCATTAAGCAAAGCAGATGCTGCATCAAGTTCCTAAATCATCTGTTGAAAAGTAAAATAACTTAATTTGCGTTTGTTTTTTTTTTTTTTATTCTGGCAATTTTTTATATCGCACCTCATTTTAATTCTCAAATTTATTTAATTTTTAATAATTTTGGTGCTTCTTCACTCCACAATAATATTTGTGTGTTTTCACGCTCTACGCCACACCCAACAGCTGACTAATGTAAATAACATAACGGATCTGCGCAAAGCGTAATCTATTATTTTTGATTCATGAATAGAAGCGACATAAGAAATAAGATGACAAAACAAGAAATCTAAGGTAAATGCAGGAATTCTGCAAGCTTGTTTGGACTCCTTTAAGGAAATGGCATTATTTTACCTCAATATTATTCGATCTTCGTTTGTTAAATAAATTTAATTTTTGCAGCTTCAGATCTTTGTTTTTTGTTTTATAAAAAATTAACTATTAAAAATCTTTTATTTCTCGATATTTCAATAATAATTTGTTATCATCGTTAGGAGAAATTAAAAATAAAATTTTGATTTCTCCTGACGATGATAGCCAATTGTTATCGAAATATCGAGAAATAAAAGATTTTTAATAGTTAATTTTTTACGAAACAAAAAACAAGGATCTGAAGCTGCAAAAATTAAATTTATTTAGGAAATGGCATTATTTAAAATAAACTAACACGTTTAAAGTTATAGCGTGTTCAGACATGTAATTTTAATTGAGTCAATTTTAGTTAATTGGCACTACTATTTTGCCTGTTCATACATACAAAGTTTACCTTACTCAATTAGCATTTAACAGCTGGAAACATTTATTTTGGATGTTAACATTTTTATTTGCCAATTTATTTAACATCTTCTAAAAAACGGTTATTATTATATAATAAAAACATCGAGTTATTACCCGAGTCAGTACGAGTGAATAAACGCATACTATCAATGCTCTCAAAAATCAGCTCATTGAATAAATTAAACAATTAATTTGGTGGACCCATGAAAAATGGCGCCATGTTGAAGCAGCTCCACCAGATACTTCCATTTTTACCTTTTCTTTTCCGCAAAGATGTTATTGTTAAGAAAGTTTTTATAAATTTTCAGATGATTGGCGTTTTGTTTAAAAGAATAGACAAAACAAAAACACCTGAACCTACCTATAGCGCCATATGAATAGCAATGTTGGCCAAGTTTATAGGTCATCTCCACATAAATAAAACCATTTTTGCATTGACCATGCAGGTCTGGTGCAGCTGCTTCACCGACTTTACTCTAACCCATTCGCTTTTTTTTTTACTTTTTTCTACTGTTTATTTAAAAGCAAATTTTGTTTGCTGTTTATTATAAATTTAATTTTAATAAACTTACAATTAAGTTGACTCACTATTTTTTTTCTTGTTTACTTTTTTGACATTTGAGTTGCTATTGTGAATAACTTTGCTTACTGAACTTCAGTGTTATATTTCAAATTGTGCTTAATTTTATCACAATTTCATACTAATTGCTCAATAGCTTAACTGCCTTTTTGTATGTAATATTGAGCTCAATTAAGGCGTTAATTGCGGTAATTTCAATAATTGTGTATGTCTAAACACGCTATTAGAGTTAGAATAAAACAAAGAAATATATGTATACATATTTAACATCAATGAAACGGACTTTACTTTATAGACAACATTATGACAGACGTACGGCAGGCATAAGACGCAAACTGGAACACCAATTTTCACAAACTAGCCGTTGCATTTACAGCGCGATTTGTCAATAACTCTTAGAATTTTGATTCCAGGTGCTCAATTACCTTTGGTTTATCGACGTATAGACAAGTGATTTTACTGAAGCCCAAAGAAAATAATAGGATCAAATCAAAAGATCTTGTTGGCAAATTAGTAAACCATTACGTGAAATTATTCTTTCATCAAAAGTTTTTTTGTTTTTTTTTTTAGTAAAGCAATTGTATAGCGCGGACTGTGTGTCTTCTGGCTCCGTTCTGTTGGAAACACACATCGGCGAGATTAATTCCGGTTAATTTAGGCACAAAAAAATGTATAGTTATGTCCCTATAACAAAGCTGGCCACAAAGAGAATTGTGGTAGTAGTGTTATTTAGAAGCATGTGCTAAGGTAGATTTACACGATTGAAGGCATTTATTTTGATCTTCTATTTACATGTTTAAAAAATTTTATCAAAATATTCTTTCAATATAAGTATTTAAAAATCGTTTGATAGAAATTTGATAAAAATTTTTGAAGCTAATTTACACTACTGGTAAACTTTTTATAATGAAAATATTGACTTTGATCAGCTGCGTTGCTTCTTTTGTGAAATAATTAATTAGGAGGAAGAAGTGGCTGATAATAATGCAAAAACAAAAAGAATAAAACAAAAGGAACATTGGGTTCGACCTTTTCTTTTTGAATGTAATGGTGAGTATGTTTCTTTTAGGGAGCGATTGAAAAGGAGTGATCTTGACCTATACAAAAACTTTGCGCGAATATCATCAGACGAATTTGATTATTTGCTTATTCTCGGCACCCCATTAATAGAAAAGGCCAATACTAATATGCGAGAAATTGCGTTTCCCTTAAATTCCAATATTATGAAACCATATTGTTAAATATGTAACACTTACCAACTCATATTAATTTACTAATTTTAATTTTAATCTTTAAGAAATTTAATTACATTGCCACATATGTAAATAAAAATATATGATATGTATTGAACCAAAAGAATGAACATATTGTCAAATTATTTATAGTTATCAATATTGCCAGATGCGATTTTGAAGCTTATTTACACGGCATCAATAAAATCTTCAAAAGTTTTGTTCAATAAATAAATTTTGAAGAAATTTTCCTGTTTACGCGAGTTTGAACTATTTTGAAGAAAATTGCAATCGTGTAAATATAGCTTTAGTACTGGCACACTCAACAAAATTTTTGTTCATAACAATATTGATGATATTAAATTGGTTTGTAAGTCAAAAATAAAAAGTAAAAAAATTATGTTGTGTTCGCATTGCCTGTTATTTAAATTAAATTGACTGGTATTTCAAAATTTTACTGTATACTGATTATTAATTTATGTTGCATTAAAATTCAACCAGTTTTTCAATATTTATATCTATATGACAATATTGAGTGTAATTAGTAATGATAATAAAACTATTATATTCGTTATATAGGGTGTTTTTTTAAGCCCGATAGAACTTGAAATTGTAAAAAATAACACAAAAAATTAAATTGTAATCAAAATTTTTTTTTATTCGAAAGATCAATACGTGACATTAACATTTGAAAATGATTTCGGGCATATGGGCACCGCGGCTGTTCTTGACGAAGCGCATTCTGGACGTCCAATTTTGGGCCACTTTTTCGAGCACTGCTGGCCGTACGTCACGAACAACACGAACAATGCTGGCCTCCAAGGCGTCAATTGTTGCTGGTTTATCAGCATAAATCAGTGACTTCACGTAGCCCCACAGGAAATAATCGAGAGGTGTCAAATCGCACGACCTTGGAGGCCAATTGACAGGTCCATTTCTCGAAATCAACTTATCGCCAAATTTTGATTTCAGTAAGTCGATGGTTGCGTTCGCCGTATGGCACGTAGCGCCATCCTGTTGAAACCACATCTCCTCCGGATCAATGTCATCCATATTTTCAAACAAAAAATCATTGATCATGGTGCGGTAACGATCTCCATTGACCGTAACGCGAGCTCCGGCCTCATTTTTGAAGAAATAAGGTCCGATGATGCCACCAGCATGAAAACCGCACCAAACAGTGCATTTTTCTGGATGTAATGGAGTCTGTAGGGTCTCTTGTGGATTGGTCTCACTCCATATGCGGCAATTTTGCTTATTAACAAACCCGTTAAGCCAAAAATGCGCCTCATCGCTGAACACAATTTTGCGATAAAACAACGGGACTGATTTTCAAAGTAAATTTGGATAATTTCGTAGCGTTGTTCAAGCGTGAGTCTATTCATGATGATTTGTCAGAGTATACTGAAACAAATAAAAAAAATGTTTCATCAAAATTTAATTTTTTGTGTTACTTTTTACAATTTAAAGTTCTATCTAGCTTAAAAAAACACCCTATATAATATCTTTATTACTATTACGTTTAACCACCGTTTGGTCTGCAGAAACAGGTATTTTCAGATGTGTGTGAAGATAAATTTTAAACTTTTTAACCTAAGCCACAAACCTGCTATTTTAACATACCTCTGTTAATGTACTAACATGACTCTGTTAAGCAAGAAAATCGCAATTTAAGCAATAAAAGTTTGTCTTAAACCAATAATTTTAACAAATTTATAAGAAACAATTTGAGATCATTTTCTTGAATCAAAATCTATAAAGAAGGGTCACAAAAATTTTAAAAGAATACTCTAATCAAAGAAAATTGCACGAATTCAAAATTACAAATATTATAAAATTTTTCAGAAATAAAAAAGATGGGCGAAAAAAATTATTGGAGATCACTCCTTAGCTCGTCCGTAACAATGTCCAATGGTTAAAAGTTGTAACAGTGCATTTTTCTAGAAATAACAGCCTAATTATTTATAGTGAGCAAATACTTTGACGACAAGTTTGCTTCATATTGAAAGACAAATACGCGAAACACGGTAGCAATTTAATAGCGTTTTTGTAATAGGTTTGAAAGATGTCGTATTCATTGGCGTTTTATTTTTTCATGGACCAGTACTCAGTGGATGACCCCTACATATGCAGTGCATTGTACCAGAACTAGGGAAATAGGTTTTGAGTAAGAGGAAAGAGGGAGTAGTGTTTGTGAACATTTGACTTGAACTTTCCAACGCTATAACAGACAGGAAATACGTCTATGGATAAATTGTTCCACAGACGAAACGTACGGCAGAAAAACGAATTATCTCTGTAATGCGTAGTACGATTACTTGGGCAATCGACTACAAATCCATTGTAGTAACGATAGAACAGAGTAACGCACCCTACACTACGTCGATGCTCCAGTGAGTCAATAGAGTTGGATACCCTACTGTCACCGATAAGCTTCTTCGCCCTCTCCTGCACACGGTCGAGTAACCCAAAATAGACTTTGAGGCACCGGCCTAAACATGAGAGTATTCCATTTTCGGCCGGATGTAGGTGGTATAAATAGTAAAGCGGTCGGATGGAGTGAAGTACATCTTACACCGTTTCAAAAAAAAGAGGCACTTGAATGCTTCTTTAGAGACATGAAAGATGTGATCAGTCCAGCGAACATCACACTGTATCTTCATTCCAAGAACATCAAGAGTATCCGATTCCTCAATATTTATACCATCCATGAGTACAGATGAAGCAGTACTTGCGGTCGTTTGTTTGTGCGTTAATAATCAATATTGGGTCTTGCGAGCGTTAAAGGCGACCCTGTTTTTACGACCCCATTCGGAGATTAATAGAAGATCACTATTCAGTGAATCGTTCGTATTTAGCCTCTTGGCAGCGATCTCTGATAGCCTTGGCCTATAACTAAAAGAGTACGAGTGACAAATGCTGCTGTCATCCGCCAATCACGGTACCAATTTTCAGAAACGCCCGTCTTTCGCCATAAAAACGCTAAATAAAATACGGGTGAATGTATTGTTTTTATCCCGAGCGGACATTTTCTCAAAAAATATGTAGTGGGCAGCGTTGCCCTTTGGATACTAAAGTGGCAATTTTACCCTTTTCTGATGTCTATGAAACTTTATATTGCACATTTTTAAAACACCATTTTTGAACTTTTTTTTCTAACATGAAATTTTTTGTTGAGAACGATCGAACAGTTCTTGTATGTACTCGTATGCATAAATACCCAGTGCTCATTCACATTTAAGTAAGGTTTTATATTAAGCTGCTCTTATATACTATATGTATATTAAAAAAAGTTTTTAATGTTCAGTTTTTGAGTTCATATTTAAATGTATTAGCTGTAAGTTCCATATAAATATGGAAATCTATTTTTCACAACTACTTTTAATCAAATTTAAATGCTCAGTCTTCCACATTTAACCTGTATTTAAGTTAACTTCATTTACCATGCATTGTAGTAACAGAGTAACGCACCCCACACTGTTTTGATGCTCCAGTGAGTCAATAGAGTTGGATACCCTACTGTCACCGGTAAGCTTTTTCGTCGTCTCCTGCACACGGTCGAGTAACCCCAAAATAGACTTTGAGGCACCAAACAATGCGCATTTTCTTAAAAGGCTTCAAAATTCTTAACCTGCTGCTCAATTGTGTACCTTTCCCTTGTTGAACACTGAAACACAGAAGTGACAATTTAAGTTATGCAAAAAACTTGACGTTAAGCTGTGACTCGCCATTAACATCGAGCATTATATTTGGACCTCCCTTTTTATTGAAGAAAAATGAGAATTACAACAACAAAAAATCGTTCAATAATACGAAAAAATATTTTGGCAAACGAACTTGTTATATTTATTCAGTTAAACAGATTGGATATACCTTTTCTAATTTATGAAATCCGGCTTAAGATGTTACAGATATATTTTCAGTGCGGAATTTATATCAGCAATACCGATTTTGCGCATAAAAACTATAACGGAAGTTCAACCTTCTTATTACGCATTCTCGGAAGTGAATGAAGCGACAAATTCAACTGTTTTTTTTTTTTTAACAGCTGCTAAAAAATTAAAAAGTTTATTTGAAGGTGATGTGTACTCGTATATGTTTTTAAATTCTTAGCAATATAAAGTTTAGTTAAGTTTTTATTAATTCACTGTGAAATCAGTTTTATAGCAAATAAAACTTATTAAGAATTATAAGCATGAAATTTTTAATAGCCATTAAAAACAAGAGTTTAAATAAAAATTTCAATGGAAAAAAATCAACAAAATATAAAAAACTGATAGTATCAAGTGAGAAAAAGATTTAATGAAAAAATGTGTATTTTCAATAAAATAAAACAATGCTTTTATATAACAAAAAAAACACTTTTGCAAAAAATAGAATATAAGAAAAATTTAATTGAAAGTTTGATTTCACAACAAATGTATAAAATCAAATTGAATAGAACGTAAATCAAAAAATATATATACTGACCCTCCATACATAAAAGCAGCAGTTATGTCACAAAGTTCACTGACGTGAAAAAAAGGCATTATGAATAACACAAAAGGAGATTTTTTGAATTTTTACAAAACACATATCAGAACAGAGACATCAAAAGGTTTCTCCTAGGTACGTTTAATGTACTCCTTGTCACATGAGTATTACCACCAAACAAAATTTCTTCGAAAAATTTTAGTTTCTCCAAAAAAAAGGTGTTAAGATCTTAGTTTTTAAATCTGCTTAACAGTTGGTTAGTTTTAATTTAATACTGCAAAAATGTATTCCGGTTTTTTTTTATTAAAAATTTTATGCTCTTTTAAAGTTATCACTATTTGGGCTGTAACTTTAAACTTTCAAAACGGACCAAAATGGGGGAAAAAACGCGTTATCTCAAAGAAAACGCACCAAAAACATTTTTTTTATTAATTTTATACGTTTTTCACAAAATTAAATTAACTTATTAAAAGCATAGAAATTTCCTTTTTACTTAATGTGGTGTCTACAGTACACAGGCGTACAACTCGTCTACAAAATTTGCGTGCAAAGCAATCTGAAAAAAAATTTTTTCAAACAAATTTTCTAAATGTGTTGTTACCGCTTACACCGCTTTCACATACAGAAAGTTTACTTTGCCAAGAGAGTGAATTTTTTCCCTTGCTAGCACTTAGTTCAAGACAAGCGTTGCCAAAACGAAGATTTTACCTTAATTTTGAAGATTTTATAAGTAAAATAAGATTTGAAGATATATTTCCCAAAATTAATATTAAGAAAAAATGTTACTCAGCTGTTTACTGGTTCCAAACTTTTTGTACACTACATATACACAAATGTATATACCTAGTTACATTTATAGTGTAATTGACGAATAGTGCCAGACGACCAAATGTAATAACTTTTTGCTATTATTTAAAGATGCTGGATGAGGGGTTTATTCAGAACTCCACCGAAGCCATATCCATTTTAACTGACACATAGTCAGATCGGTTATAGCGGAGCTTGAATGGAAACTCCCAGCTACATTTTCCACAGGCTCCTCAGGTCAGCACTAAATTTTTTTTGAGTTATGTCAAGCAAGGGCTATAAAAAATAAAACCAAGGAATTTGGCCCAGTCCATTAAGCAACAAACGAGGTATTCCCGGCCACAATAAATTAGATTCTGATCAGGTATCACGATCATGGATGCCATTTATCATGTCATAGTATACATATGTAAATAAAATATATTGATGAAAGAGCTTGTTTATATTTCTTTCTGCAGCTTCGTACTAGTCGTACGAGTACTAATTTTGAAAGGATGTTTTATTGAATTGAGTTTTAGCTTATATGATCTCATTGTTATGTTAAAATAATCATCCTTTTGTAATAATTAACAAACGTTACTTTCTGAGTTTGGCATAAGAAAAATCAAAAGAACCCCTTTTTAAGATTTTTTCCTGAAAATAAGGATTTTTTTCGGCAAATGAAAAGATTCCGATACAAATATCTGGCACCATTGCTCATTGCATTGTGTAATTGTACACTGTTGTTGATGAAATCTGCATCTGTTGCATACTTGTACAAAATTTTATTGAATGTATTACAGATATATAATGCAAAAAGTTGTTTCGTATACCAGAAAGTTATGTTGAAATTAATATGATGCCTCCGAAAATTGGAAAAAAGTGCACCGCGCACCGAATAAGGGTTTTTTCCCAGAAAAAATTTTAAAAAGCACCAAAAACGGTGCGAAACGCACCGAGTTGACAACGCTGGCTATTACCCACAAATATAATTTTATCAGCTGTTTACTTAAGTTTACGATATTGACTATTTTTCCGTCCTTGTACTTTTTTGGACAAGAGTGCATTTTGATTTTTACAATATAATAACATATTATTCATTTACTGCGTTTGACTGTAAAGAAAACGAACAAACCTAATAATTTATTTAGAGTATTGAAATAAAAGATTGAATGTATGAGAATATTTAATAAAGATTTCCAAATCTACTGATGATTAGAATCAGCTCCTATAAAATTCGACATATAGACAGCTAGAGAGAAAATAAATATAGTCTATAATTTTTTGATTGGTATCAATATTAGATGCTAATAAAGTGAATAAACTCAACGGTTTGAATGTTTGTTCTTGACTTTTTGATGCTTTCCCAAAAAAAAAAAAAAAAAAAAAAAAAGCAAATTGTAGCAACCAACGATTGTTGTAAAAGCTTGTTTTTTGTGTGTTGACAGGTATTATTAAAACATTTTTCTTTTTAAATTCTCAATAATTGATTTAAAATATTGGAATATATAGTTAAATGTTCAGTCGTAAAGCTCTGGGCTGAAGAACCGCTCTCGCGTCATCGTAATTATTTCTTAAGTGCGGTCAGGCTTGTGTTTGTTGTTCGGTCTTCGAGAGTTTTGCGTCTCACTCGCACTGGTTAACGGTTTGCCTCAACTAACTGTATTGGTTTACAGTTTTTTTTTTAGAGGTTATTCATTGTTAACCACGTGGAAACTTCCTATGTGAAGGCATAGGTCGTTATAGTTAGTCGCAGCGACGCTACAAAAGTACTGTTAATACCATCTTGGGCATTATGGTCTTTGTCACCTCGCCCATTCTGTGCATCCTATACTTTGCAACTGTCTAGTTACTAAATAAATAAACAAATAGTTAAAGCCTAATAATGATTATGATAACACCTACGAAATATCGATATACAGATAGCTAGGAAACATAGAAAACAAGCTGTTCATAGTTTTTTTTTCTATATGTTTTGAGCAAAGTACATATACATACTTGTATGGAAATACACATATAGTTAGTAGTAATAGTACTAGTGCTATGCCAATTATATTAGCAGTATATTATTACTTTTTTGCCTTTAAAAACGCTTTGCGGATTCTTCAATTGCAAATGAAATATTGACACTTAATACCACTGTGCATTAAAACACTGGACTTGTTTTCTGACTTGTGAGTGGCTTGAGAACGTTTAAAACCAAACTCTTACTCTGCCGAACATCTGACTGCTATTTGTACTTCTTTATTACCTTTATTACATTGTTCGCGCGGCTTATTGATAAGTCCAGAATTTTTAGATCGCGTATGTGTTGTTGTTTTGTTTTTGTTTTTAATGTTTTTTTAGCTTTATATTATTTGAGGGGATGTGCATGTATACATTTATAAAAAGAAGGTCAACAGCTGCACAATGGGTTAGAAGTAAGGAAAATTCGTAACAATATATTAAACAAACTTCAACTTCAAATAGATTACTTTGTAAATGAATGAGTAAGCGTATTGGCAGTTGCTACAAAAAGCATCAGAGAAATTGCGATTCTTTGTAGCAATAAAAGTTCTTCATGCAATAACAAGTTTTTAACTACTCATATGCTATTAGCGTAAAGTCACTAATTCTATTCAACTTCTGCAAATATTATAGCCGAATTGAACAAGGGCACTTCACACACCAAAAATCGAATATGATAGATCCCTTATTTATCAACATATTTGTAGGTTTTAAGATCTTCACTCCTAAGCTAGCATTTAAAAACAATTTCTCCCTATGGCACAAAGGATTTGTGCATTCAAAAGGAAATCTAAAATTTAGAGTTAGTTGGGATAATATTTTATTTATCTTTAAAAAATTCTGTTTAATATCTCATAAATCCTGTCAATAAGATTTTTATGTCAATTTTTTTCCTTTACATGCATGAATAAATAATATATTATGTATATAAAAGAGTAAAAGATTGCGCTTATTTGCTGTGATTAAATAACTTAATTATACTTTTATTCGAAAGCTCTTGACTGCAGCAAGTTTACGACTGTAAATTTAAAGTGAAGCCCATTATTGTGAATGTGATCCCCAATAATGGAAAAATATTAGTTATGAAATCGGTTCATTAATTTATTTTCTGTGGAAATAATATCGAAATTCAGATTTCATCATTAGTACTCACCATATTATAAAGTTTTTCTGAAATATAGTTCTTACGTGATTTAACTTTTGCATAAACATAAATTAATTAAACACATAAAAAACTCTAATTACTATTTCCTTATTGAACGGCCAAATTACTAAAAAGTTAACAATCATTAAAGTTTTTACCTACACATGCACATACATAAGTACGTATGTACTCGTATATAAACCTGAAAGTATAATACTCGTATACGTTATTGAATGTATAAGCATTCAATCAACCTGCATGCTGGAGCACATTTATTGGATGTTTTTTTTTAGATTTTCACATCTTTGGGTCGGCAACACTATTTATATGACAACCCATTTCACGGCTGATAGTTGTTTTTTTTTTTTTTAGTTTGGCTAGGCACTGAATTATGGATAGATTTACAACAGAGCAGTATTTGGCGAATGGCCAAAAGGCAACTTGATATTGCGTTCCCATTCAAAATGTTGGTTTTCGATAAAGCCCATTTTGGATTGAATAGCTGAGTAAATAAGCAGATTTGTCGCGTTTGGAAAATTACATTGAAAAATACTGCTTGATCTGATTTATAGTCTGGCGAAGCCTTTGGCCCATATGTCTTGAAAAACCTTGATGGTCAGAATATTATTGTCAATGATATGAACATGATTAGGGACTTTTTCGTTCAGTTAGAACATCCGAGCAACAGGTATTACCTTGATGTATTCCAAACCAGAGCATTCTGTTTTTCGGGTAAAGAGTGGAAGGAGTCCCTCGTTTGGTTGTAGCACATAAAACTCTAGGAAGCCACATGACTTATATTGTGTTGGTTTCCGAAACCGTTACCAAAGGTATAAAATGGTTGAATGGGGTTTAGTATTGCCTTCGGGTGGTTCTGCTTACAGTTCAATCCGGACTGATCATAGTTGAAGTGCCTACCTTGACTGGAACTTTCTGGCTATGGTTTAAACCTAAAATGCAGGAAGGGGGAGGGAGTAATTGCCTTGTTGGTCTAATCGGATGATGGACCAACTCCACACGGTGAATTATTATCGATTCGCCAGCGCCCACCCCTCCTGTGGCTTGCACAGGTTGTAAGTTTTACTATAAGTTTCTAGCCCTATATATAAACCCTTTGCTTAAGAGTTTGGTTGTTCTAATACCTTCTGTATGAAATGGAATACAAAGCTTAATGAATTATAGTTACCAATGAAACTAATTCGCCTTCTTGCAATTTTAGGTTTCAACTACAGCCAGAACGTTTTAGTCAAGGTAGGCACCTCAACCATGATCAGCCAGCAGAACCATTCGGGTACATGCTAATCCCCTTTCTGCCAATTTTAGCCCTTGGTACGGAATTCGGCAATCCAACACAACATAAGCCACGCAATTCTAAAGCCTACATGGTGCTATGGAATTCAATTATGGAGCACCGCCTCAACTTCTAACATTGAAAAAATTCAAAGACGACAAAATCAAATTCTTCGAACGATTACTGCAGCTCCAACGTACGTAAAAAACTCACGGATTCATAAAGATCTGAGTGTTCCGCTGGTAAAAAAGGAGTTTTCAAAGTACGCGACAAGGTATATCAGTAAATTGGAATTTCACCCAAATCGTCTTGCACGCAATATACTTAGTTTCGAAGGCCACTCTCGGTTGAGAAGGAGAGATACCCTTGCCACCATCAGAACGTTAAATAGGTGATTTCACCGATATTGACCGTGCAAAATAAAACATTTTTGTCCAGCATTGGCTGGACTTAATTAATTTTATGTATTTAGTATTAAGATTTGAATACTTATTGTTAGTTCACTTTGTAAAGACTCAATAATAATAAATAAATGAATGAGAAAAAAGCCATGCGGCTTCCTAGAGTTTTATTTGCTCCAACAAACGTGGGACTCCTTCCCCTCTATGCCGCAGAAAGCACGTGCTCTGATCAGGCATACGCCAAGCCAAATTGAACTAGGTGGCATCACTAGCGCAGGTGACAAACTTTTTGTTCCACGCACTTTAGAGCGGATCCGTGTCAAAAAGTTGTGCATGCATTGTGTCCATTTTAGCACTTTCTGTGGTAGATTCAGCACTTCTTTTGTTGGTTTAGCAGCAAAATTTCCGATTTAGCACTTTTTCAGTACTTTCCAGTTGTGCAGTTAGCAATCTTTTAAAAAATCTTTGTTACCAAATTGTTGTTAAAGGAAACCATTTTTATCCCTTAAATTCATGCTTAGAATATTTCTCTATACCAATGCCGTACTTTAATTATAATTTTGAATATTTTCTTAAATCTAAGAAAGAAACTATAAATCCCGAAATGGAAAAAGAAATATGAATTGTATGTTCCAGTTTTATTACACAATTGATTTATCAGTTACGACAACATTTGCCAAAACATTTTCTAAGGTTGACCAAGACGCAGGTACTTCGACCTCGATCAGCAGAACCTCCTGAGGGCGCGTTGATCACCGTTCTGCCAATTACCTCTTGGTGAGGGTTTTTCGGAAGTCCAAAGTTCTAAAATTTTATTTACTGCAACAAATCAATTATCTCCACAGTCTGTACGCCAGAATGCAGATTGCCCGAGTTAGTAACATGCCAGGACAAAACTTACTCCGCTGGAGAAGAAAAATGCCCGGAACTAGGGTTCGGAAAGGTATTCAGGAAATGCGGTGCAAACGCTTGAGAAGTTTGTGTAAATTAATATTCCCGATCGCTTCTTGTACGCGCTAACCATATGGCCGCTAATATGCCCGAAATCATATTTAAACATTATTGACATAAAATTGTCTATCCAATAAAGCCCATTTCACTGATCTTAAAAATATATTTCTTTATTTTATTATGGTTGAAGTTTAAGTAACTCTAAAAAAACACCCTGTATATTTATATTTATATATGGTACAATATGCATTGTGTTTTAAAACAGGGATGATTGTTTTTTTTTAATACGAAACATGCTCCAGTTATCAAAAATAACAGAATCAATAATAAACTCAAACATTAAAATTGGCAGCAAAAATGCACTGTTTACGAAAAAATGCAAACAATGCGCATGGAAAACAAAATACTCGTACATACCAACAAAAGCAAACACAGCTGCCATACCGCTTGCGATTTTTGCAGCCATACGTTTATCTGTGTGAAAGCCATAATTTAAAGCGTCACAAATTTTTATTAAAGTCTTCTCAATGTATAATATATAATATGTTAATTATTTTATTCGATCTTGGAAATTTCCGAGTATTTATTACTTTTTCAGGCTCAAGGAATCTTGATAAGATTAGTTTCTCTGATAACCCTGAATACTTGAAATGTCTTCGAGAATTCATCTAGAAGAAAAAATGGCATTTGTGATGATCATCTTCAATTTTAACTCAGTGATTTTGTTTTGGGTATTTTTCCCATCAAAAGAAAAGATTTTATAAATGACAAATTATATAAAACTTCTAAAACCACTATCCTACACAATCGTGCGACCTGCCATGAATGGCATACATGCTGAAAAAGCATGATAGAGTGTATCTTTGTTAAGAAAACTATGATGGTTGGTGATAAAAAAAATTAAAAATTAACAGCCAGTTTACCAATCTCGACAGCGTACTTGCGTTCGCAATCTAAGCGAAAGATAATTGATTTGGGTTCGTCTAACTTTTTTTTATGCGAACGATCTGTCAAAATTCAATGCAAATACATAAGAATATGCGAACGAATAATAGTGAGATAGACAAACCCAAATTGATTCGAATGTGAGTGACTGGCTTTCTTTCGCATTCATTTTCTTTCGAAATTGGTAAACTGGCTGTAATATTAAATTCCTAAAAATGTTTCCCGGAGAGTTGAACTCTCAAGCTCAAATGTAAAAAACGACGTCGAATTCAGTGATGTTAGCTTTTATTTTCAAAGTACTGTACGACTTTAAACAAATTACTGTATTTTGAACTGTTCGTTATACCACCGACGCTAAGAAACCGAGAGTGTGGGCATTTAAAAATTTATTAAAAGAACTAAATGAACGAATGTCACAAAAATAATATAAGTATATATATAGTTATTTTAATCCAATACTGGTTTCTTCAATAAAAATTTCGTCTGCAATAATTTATTAGATTCGTCAAAAGTTTGTATATTCAGTGTGAGAAAAATCTATCAAAATGCAAAATCTGACAAGTAGTCTGTAAATCTAAGTTTTCTAAAGTATTTCAGAAAACTCTTCAGTCTCAGCGCAACAATTTAAATTTACATTGGCAGCAATTTGAGTATATCATTTACAAACCCCACCAATTACAGGTGAAGAATATTGCATGTTGTTTTTGTATATGTTGTACAACCATCAGTTGTTTTATTATAGGTGTGTTCCACGAGATCTCGGACTAGTTTGGATTAATGAGAGTAAAAACCAAATTACTCTCTAAATTTGCCTATTTTATCGAAAACTGCTGGAACGCAGAAAACCACAATTGTACATCTTGCAATACTAATGCTGCTTACTTTTTAGATTAACGGTTATTTTAGTGATTTTAGATGCTTAAAACGCATAAGATCATATAAACAAAAGATTTCCATTATTGGCAACAGCTGTAAAATTAAAAGGAATGTAATATGTTCAATTGATTTTTAAAGCATATATTTATAAAATGAAAAGCCAAATAGCAATAGCATCTGTTTACAACTCCACAACGTTATTTTTAGTTTGGGCAACCTTCCATTTTGCTTTTAACTAATTTAAAAAAAAAAAATTTTTTCAAATTTGCAAATTTTCTGATAAAATTTTGCAGTTTCATACATATGTAAACATAAAACCGCTGATTATTCAATTCTAGTCCGAACTTACCAAAGAAAAAGTTCGGGCTAATTTGTACAGGAAATGAAAAAAATTACTCTCTCATTTTCTCTCAAAATTGCACAAAAATTGTTATGTGGAACGCTTTTGGACTAGTTCAGATTTTTTTATTATTCACGTGGAACACACCTTATATTATATTAACCCCTGATTTTACTTATCACACAACTATAGATGTGTTCTGCTTTTGGACGATGTAATTTTTAACAATTCATAGCTGGAGTGACCACTCCAATTAGCTTTTGCAAAGGTGTACTAAGATAAGTACTTGTATAATAAAGCAACTATCATTTTATTAAAAATGAAACCAAATGAATAAAACACTTTTGAAAATTACCGTACAAGTAATAAAATTACCGTGCTGCCGTTTGAAAGTCAAAATTACCATATAATACGGTAATTACCGTACAATTAACATCACTGGTCGAACTTACTAAAATAATTAATTTGTAAATATATTTCAATAGTAACTAATTACAATAATGATGATTTCAAAACCTACCTTTTCATGAATTTTTCTCTTTTAAAGAACATTTTTAAAAAAACCTCTCATTCTCATTATGATGAAAACAACTTTAATTGGCAACACTGAAGAACGTGTACTAAGAAAAAAGCAACAAATCAGAAGAGAACCAAGGTGCATTACCTAGTATAGAACTGCGATTAACTCTGACATAATATCTAAGAAAACGTCGGTAGAATGAGAGAGCGAATTTTTTCATATCCATCTTAATATCTAACAAGGAGTACACGTGTTTTTATTAATCTTATAACAATTCATATATCATTAAAGGCCGAGAAGAAAACACTTCTTTCCGATCAATATAAGCTTATATGAATTTTTTCTGTGCACATTTTATCATTATCACTTATAGTATTATTTCAAGCATAAAAGCAAATTATGTTCAATTTAAAATGGTTTTTAATAGATATTTTGCAAAACTAATAATCGGTAAAATTGCAATGGCGTCTTTTTGTAAACAAACACACACACACACACAATCGCTTTTTTGACAGATCGTTGCCATGAAATTTCTCATAAAAACGCTCTCATAACAATTATTATTACTGCGATAACACTGATTTTAAGTCTAGATGTAACAGAATTCTCTCTGCGATTGAATTTGACGTTCTCATCTCAGATATTATCGCAGTTAACGTCTATAAGGTGGCAGCGCTACGGCAGGTTTTTTGCTACTGGCAATATATTAAGACATTTACGCCAAATGTTTGCTTACATTTTTGAAAGTAAATTTAGTGGTTAATTCTGAATCAAATATTTAAAAATTATTTTCTGAACATAAAAAAGGTTCAAATAAAAATCATTTATAATTGTGAAAAAGTGCTTTCATAGTCTACATTTTGAAAAAAGTTACCAATTTTCTTGCCAAGCATAGTTTACCACATGCCTGTTTTTGTTGCAATTGTTCTCTAATGATGTCACCTTGCAGAGAAAAATAATTCAGTTGGTCCGAACAGCTGTTTTTATATGATTATGGGTCAATCACGTGTAACTGTAACTGAAAAAGTTCATAGTTCAAGTAGTAAGAATGTTTGGATTTTAGGGCATTGATGAAGAAAGAAAATATATAAAAATATCACTAAGATCGAAACGATTAAACACTCTTTCGACTTTAATGATGAAGCTTTTTTTCGTTTCTTAGTAAACTTGTTGAATATTGTCAAGCCAAAAATATTTATATACAATAAATATGCATATGTATGTTTTTAAAACATACTATTACCAGTTTTTTTCATTATTTAACAATTTTTCACAAAAGCACAGACGGAAAGTTAAGAGATATTGTATATATTTTTTTAAGGTATGTAAACAACACAAAAGTAGCTGGTCAAGGTTGCCAATTTCCAATGTTTGATTAGGAGTTGTGAGTAAACATTGAGCACATAAATGTTGACAAGCCAGTTCACTTTTTACTATGAATACAAGCAGTATAGTAACAGGGCCGTGTATTCATAGTCAATCGGTAAATTCGACTCTTGCTAAAGTAAATCTTTAACTAAAAAGCTGTTGCTATTTTTTTTTGTATTCATAGTTGAAACAAGTAAAAGTGTAGTATATTCGGCTGGGCCGAATCTAAAATACCCTTCACGATAGTCACGAATATGTATAGTATATTAAAAATGTGACCTAAATATGCTTGGTTATATATGAACCGATATCGGAATTTTCTATTTTCTGTATTTTAGTAACCTTCTTTTATAACGAGAATTGCTTTTCAGCAAAAAAAAAAAAAATTTTTTAATGGAAAAATCGGTTTAGGCTATATCTCGGGTATATATGGACCGATATCGAAAATTTTAATTTTCCATATTTATATAACCTTATATCATTACCAGAACTGCTTTTGAGCACAACAAATTGTTTTCATGAATAACCCGATTTAGGCTATATCTCGGGTATATATGGACCGATATCAGAAATTTTAATATTCTCTATTTTCGTAACCTTCTTTTATAACAAGAACTGCTTTTCAGAAAAAAAATGTTTTTGGAAAAATCGTTTCAGGCTATATCTCGAGTATATATGGACCGATATCGGATATTTTCTTTTTCAATATTTATATAACCTTATTTCATTACCAGAACTGCTTTTGAGCACAAAAAAGTTGTTTACTCGGCATTTTCATCAAAAAACCTGTTAAGCTATATATCGGGTATATATGAACCGATATCGGAAATTTTAATTTTCCATATTTATATAACCTTATTTTATTACCAGAACTGCTTTAAGGTGAAAAAAGTTGTTTAAGTTCGCTTACGCGGCATTTTCATGAAAACCACGGTTTAGGCTATATCTCTGGTATATATGGTCCGATATCGGAGATTTTCATTTTCCATATTTATATAACCTCATCTTATTACCAGAACTGTTTTAAGCAAAAAAAAGTTGTTTAAGTTCGCTTACGCGACATATTCATGAAAAACCCGGTTTGCGCTATATCTCGGGTATATATGGACCGATATCGGAAATTTTCATTTTTCATACCTATATAACCTTATTTCATTACCAGAACTGCTTTAAGGTGAAAAAAGTTGTTTAAGTTCGCTTACGTGACATTTTCATGCAAAACCCGGTTTGGGCTATATCTCAGGTATATATGGACCGATATCGGAAATTTTTATTTTCCATATTTATATAACCTTATTTAATTACCAGAACTGCTTTAAGACGAAAAAATTGTTTAAGTTCGCTTACGCGGCATTTTCATGAAAACCCCGGTTTAGGCTATATCTCGGGTATATATGGACCGATATCGGAAATTTTTATCTTCCATATTTATATTAACTGATCTTATTACCAGAACTGTTTTTAATCAAAAAAAAGTTGTTAAAGTTCGCTTACGCGACATTTTCATGAAAAACCCGGTTTGGGCTATATCTCGGGTATATATAGACCGATATCGAAAATTTTCATTTTCCATACTTATACAACCTTATTTTATTACCAGAACTACTTTTAAGCAAAAAAAGTTGTTTAAGTTCGCTTACGCGGCAATTTCATGAAAACCCCGTTCCAGGCTATATCTGCGGTATATATGAACCGATATTGGAAATTTTCATTTTTCATATTTATCTAACCTTATTTTGTTACCAGAACCGCTTTTAAGCAAAAAAAGTTGTTTAATTTCGCTGACGCGGCATTTTCATGAAAATCCCGTTCTAGGCTATATCTCGGGTATATATGGACCGATATCGAAAATTTTCATTTTTCATATATATGTAACCTAATTTCATTACCAGAACTGCTTTTGAGCACAAAAAAGTTGTTTAAGTTCGCTTACGCGGCATTTTCATGAAAAACTTGGTTTGGGCTATATCTCGGGTATATATGGACCGATATCGAAAAGTTTCATTTTTCATATTTATATGACCCTATTTCATTACCAGAACTGCTTTTGAGTACAAAAAGGTTGTTTAAGTTCGCTTACGCGACATTTTCATGAAAACCCCGATTTGGGCTATGTCTCGGGTATATATGGACCGATATCGGAAATTTTCATTTTCCATATTTATGTAACCTAATTTCATTACCAGAACTGCTTTTGAGCACAAAAAAATTGTTTAAGTTCGCTTACGCGGCATTTTCATGAAAACCCCGGTCTAGGCTATATCTCGGGTATATATGGACCGATATCGAAAATTTTCATTTTTCATATTTATATGACCCTATTTTATTACCAGAACTGCTTTTGAGCACAAAAAAGTTGTTTAAGTTCGCTTACGCGACATTTTCATGAAAAACCCGGATTGGGCTATATCTCGGGTATATATGGACCGATATCGGAAATTTTCATTTTCCATATTTATGTAACCTAATTTTATTACCAGAACTGCTTTTGAGCAAAAAAAGTTATTTAGCTTCGCCTATGCGACATTTTCATTAAAAATCCGATTTGGGCTATATCTCGGGTATATATGGACCGATATCTGAAAAAAAAATTTTTGTCTTTTAGTCACCATGCTTAATAAGTGTGTGAAGTTTGAAGCAAAACGAACGACTTTTGTTTTCAAAAATTTTCATACAAAACTGCAAAAAAAAAATGGCTTTTTTCGGAATTTTGAATATATCTCAGCTATACGTGGACCGATATTACTGAATTTCAATAGCAAACCCATGAATCGATGGGGTAAAAGAATGGTGAAAGAAAAAAGTTTCTAAATCTAATGGTTTTCTCAGAAACGGTATTTCAACAGCGGACAGACGGACAGACGGACATCGCTTAATCGACTTTTCCATTAATTCTGATTCAGAATATATATACTTTATAGGGTCGCAAAAAAAAACTGTAGAAATTACAAACGGAATCACAAACTTATATATACCCTTTACATTTTTGTGAAGGGTATAAAAATAGTATACTTTAAGCTGAACTGGGTTTAAATGGGTGTCAAATTTCATTTGCTGAATGTTTACTCACAATTCCAAGTTAAACATTAGAAAGTGGCAACCTTGAACCTTAAGTTGTCTTTTCTCTTGTTTACATTTCTTTAAGAATTCAGTATAATCATGATTTTATCGTACGTAAAGCAGCTCTGGGCTGAAGAACAGCTCTCGCTTCATTGTAATTATTTCTGAAGTGCGGTGCATTTCACTGGCACTGGTTAACGGTTTGCCTCATCTAACTGTATTGGATTACAGTTTTTTTAGAGGTATTTCGTTCTTAACCACACTGCAACTTTCTATGTGAAGGCATTGTCACAGCGACGCTACAAACGTATTGTTAACACTATATTCGGCATGAGGTCTCCGTTACCCCGCACATGCTGTGCATCCTATACTTTGCAACTGTGTGAATATTTCGTACGTTACTTTGACAAAAAATTTTGGCAAATAGAGAAACTAGAAATAGGAAGTTTGAACTAAATAAATAAATATGTATGTACTCGTATATTATAGATTAGGTAATCAATGATTTATTTTCAGAAAGTGAGAAAGCCAAGAGGCAGAGAGGCAAATTGCAGTGCCGTTGAAAAAGAATTTCCCCGGGAGTGTGTAAGTGTATATCTAGATGTCATGGCGAACATAGCAAACGATATATCTATGATAGACAAGAAAGCTATACGAGAACCTAGGATTTCATCAGGTTACGATCGTGACATTGAGAAGCTGAAGGCAGTGCTCAATGGGTTTTTGATGCGAAAATATTCAACAAACAACTATTTGCAACTTTATCAAACCTACAGCAAGAATAAAAATGCTCATCACTAAGATCAAAATTGTATATTTTAAGCTTCAAATTCTTCATCACAATCTTTAATAATTGCAAAATCTCTTTCTCTGTCTTGACAATGAACAGCTGATGATATTGTTAAAAAAGTTTAGCTGATTTTAAGTTTAGAGTTGGTTTGATGCGAAAATATTCAACAAACAACTATTTGCAACTTTATCAAACCTACAGCAAGAATAAAAATGCTCATCACTAAGATCAAAATTGTATATTTTAAGCTTCAAATTCTTCATCACAATCTTTAATAATTGCAAAATCTCTTTCTCTGTCTTGACAATGAACAGCTGATGATATTGTTAAAAAAGTTTAGCTGATTTTAAGTTTAGAGTTGGTTTTAACGACAAACCTATATTTTAAGTTGTCTATGAATAACACGGGTTTCACACACGGAAAGTTTACTTTTCAAAGTCTTGAGTTTGGAGGTGGCAAGGGAAAATAAAGAGTGTAAGCCACTCTCTTTTTCCTTGCCACCACCAAACTCAAGACTTTGCAAAGTAAACTTTCCGTGTGTGAAAGCCGTGTAAGTTAGAGTCGACTCTTAAAAAAGTTGACCTTACTTGTCTTAATGTGCACTTTATGTTTGACTATGAACACAACGCATAGCTTTTTATTTAAAACTTTACTTTACTTTATCTATAATCATTTTAAACATAATCATTTTATCAATCACAAACATATATTTACCGTCACATAACATTGTTATCTGGTTAAACACAACTGAAACCAAAATACATAATTACGGCATTCAAAAGGAAGTCATAAAGTAGAAGTGTGAAAATAATAGCATGAAAAAATATGATTATAATGAGCGTGCTGTCATAATTTAGTGTGCTGCTTTAAATTTGAGGCAGCAGAGATTTACGTTTTAGTTAGGTTTAGAGAAATCAACAAGTTTTAAAGTTTAAAAAGTTCTATTACTTTATGACATTTTTGTTCTTAGCAAAAGATTTGTATACTTTATGCGTGACATGTTAATTCCTTCACAGAATAGGGATATGCAGCGGTCCTTTTTATTTATATGAGGAATATAGTATGATAGATGACGCTGAACATACTTTCTTCGAATGCTCTCTGTGGAATGTAGATCGGTAGGAACTTGAGCGAGAAACGGGTATTTTGAAACTAAATGGAACCCAGTAACGAAATAATGCAAAAAAAAATATGATTAAAGAAGCATTTAGACTCAGCTGAATCTATAAGTTAGAATATAAGCAGGCCTGGAGCCAGATTCTGCAACGGTGAATTTTGAAATTTTCACCAATTTCAGTTTTTACTGCATGGGCTAAAAATTCCCGGGCCGAACACATAGATGGTGCTTGTTTTATTGCAGTCACCTTTTTTCAGTTAATATTAACCTTCAAAAGGCAGCTGTTAAAATTTCATTTATATTTAAAAACTGCAAAGCTTTTTTGCTCGTCTGCAGTAACACCCAGGGTCTGAGGCAGGAATCGAACCTGCGACCTCGAGACTGTTAGTCGAGTACTCTACCAAATCAGCCATCTATTCATTAGTTTGTTAGTTATTATGCTAAGAGTGACGCTACTTTTGTTATTTTAAAAACAATGGATCAACAACAATTTCGTGTTTTAATTTTACTCTATTTCTTGATGGGATCTGTGTGTTTTTCTTATAAAAAATCAATTTTCAAAGTACGCGACAAGGTATATCAGTAAACTGGAACTTCACCCAACTTCGTCACTTCTGGCACGAAACACACTCGGTTGAGAAGTAGAAATACCTTTGTCATCATTACAGCTTTAAATAGGTGATTTTACCGATAAAATTTGGCGCAAAATAAAACTTTTTGTCTATCATTGGCTGGACTTATTCAAGTTTTTCTATTTAGTATTATGATTTGAATACTTATTGTTAGTTTGCATTGTAAAGATTCAATAATAATAAATAAATGAATGAGAAAAACAAATAAAAACCTAAAAAAAAAATTAAAAGTGAACACTATGCCCGTCGGTGAATTTTACCTTGAGTGTGCACTGGTATAAAAAAACTCATCGTTGCGGAGTCCGGCTCCTGGGTAAAACATATACATGTAGCTCAGGGGCACCTAGATTGCCACAGATAGGGACTACCCTGAAGTAATGCACAAGCAGTTCCAGGCCAGATTTTCTTCCTTAGAGTAGGAAAGTGGTTTTAAGTCGGCATATGTTGTGTGCAAGGTCCGATACATCTTAGAGCTGATGGCTGTTTTAATATTTTACCAATAAGAAAAAATATAAACGGCTTGTTTTTTAAGTTTTCTAACTGTCTATATGTCGACGCTTTACCTGTATATAATTTTTTGATTGATATCAATTGTAGAAGGTCATAAAGATAAAAAAACTCAATTATTTAAAATATTTTATTTTACTTTATTTTAATATTCTTCGATCTTCATTTGTTAAATAAATTAAATTTTTGCAGCTTCAGATCTTTTTTTTATAAAAAAATAACAATTCGAAATATTTTATTTCTCGATATTTCCATAACAATTTGTTATCATCTCCAGGCAGAATATTTTAGTTTTCCTGAAGATGATAACAAATTGCTTTCGAAATATCAAGATATTAAAAAGGTACACACGTTGTTTTACAATTCAATGTTGCTTTATTAAAGTATAAGAATGGAATGAATGAAGAGGAATTAAAAATAATATTACTGCCCGTCTACATTAGACATGAAACGCCATTAAGACATACTGTTAAAATATACCTTTGACGGCCCGATTATTACATGGTGGAGTACCCGTATGTCTTGATTTTTCATTATTTCAACTCCGTCAACAAAAGCACATCATCACTTTTTATGTCCTTTTTTATATATTTTGTGGAAAAAATGTTTTTATTGCAAAATTTGCAATCTTTACTTTATTTTTTATTTGCAATTTCTTTTAATTTGAAACTATTTTGAATTTTTCATATTAAAATGTAATTTTCTGTTAAGACAGAGCTTTTAAAACAGACGTCTTAACAGCCGTCTCAAGACGGCAAGAACACAGTAACATTTGCAGTCTACACCTGACAGTAACAGTATTTTGCTGTTCCTGTTAGTGTTCTCATGTCAGGTGTGGACAGCACTTTAAAATGAAGTGTAATATTATTTGACAATACATTGATGCTAAATATAGTACTAAAATAATCAGAGTTGTTGTTGTCTTCGTTGTTCCAACACAAAAAATAAAAGATTTTGAATTATTAATTTTTTATGAAAAACAAAAAACAAAGATCTGTAGCTGCAAAAATTAAATTATTTGATATAAATAAAAAACTATAAATAGCTTGTTTTCTATGTTTCCAAGCTATCGACATTTCATAGGAGCTACCCTAATCATCAGTAGACTTTGGAAACTTTTGATATTTTTTATATGTTTGCTAAGTAAAAAAAATCATACTTGGTATTTTTCTGGCTCAAGTTCAAATCCGACTTTCGCCAAGAATTATTTTTATTTTTTTATTTTAACAATAATTGCCGGGATCAAAACTCTTGATAAAAAAAGACAGGAAAAAATAATTTCTTTTTAAATTCTCAATAATTTATTTAGATTGTTGGGAGGATATAAAGTTGAAAGTTTGAGAATATCTTTCAAAAAGTGTCCAAAGTCTACTGACGATTAGGGTAGCTCCTATGAAATGTCGTCATACAGATAGCTGGAAAACATAGAAAACAAGCTATTTATATTTTTTTATTGGTATAAATGTTAGAAGCTAATATAGCGAATAAAAGACTCAATTGTTTAAACTATTTTAGTTTACATTTTTTATTGGTTTTGTAAAAATGGTAAGGCTTTTGATTTTTTAGAATTCAAAATCTACTCTGAAATGGCACTTTCGGAATCGAAAGATTTTTGCAAAGACGACTACTTGGATATTTCGGAGGAAGACGACAACTTCCACGAAAGTAGCGAATAATAAATCAGAAACAGGAAACCCCCACATGGTAGAATTTTACAATCACACAAAAGGTGGTATCGACATATTAGATCATGTTAGATTAGATTTTGGTATTTTAAATATAGGGTGTTTTTTTAAGCTCGATAGAACTTGAAATTGTAAAAAATAACACAAAAAATTAAATTGTAATCAAAATTTTTTTTTATTCGAAAGATCAATACGTGACATTAACATTTGAAAATGATTTCGGGCATATGGGCACCGCGGCTGTTCTTGACGAAGCGCATTCTGGACGTCCAATTTTGGGCCACTTTTTCGAGCACTGCTGGCCGTATGTCACGAACAACACGAACAATGCTGGCCTCCAAGGCGTCAATTGTTGCTGGTTTATCAGCATAAACCAGTGACTTCACGTAGCCCCACAGGAAATAATCGAGAGGTGTCAAATCGCACGACCTTGGAGGCCAATTGACAGGTCCATTTCTCGAAATCAACTTATCGCCAAATTTTGATTTCAGTAAGTCGATGGTTGCGTTCGCCGTATGGCACGTAGCGCCATCCTGTTGAAACCACATCTCCTCCGGATCAATGTCATCCATATTTTCAAACAAAAAATCATCGATCATGGTGCGGTAACGATCTCCATTGACCGTAACGCGAGCTCCGGCCTCATTTTTGAAGAAATAAGGTCCGATGATGCCACCAGCATGAAAATCGCACCAAACAGTGCATTTTTCTGGATGTAATGGAGTCTGTAGGGTCTCTTGTGGATTGGTCTCACTCCATATGCGGCAATTTTGCTTATTAACAAACCCGTTAAGCCAAAAATGCGCCTCATCGCTGAACACAATTTTGCGATAAAACGACTTTACGAATCGACGACTGATTTTCAAAGTAAATTTGGATAATTTCGTAGCGTTGTTCAAGCGTGAGTCTATTCATGATGATTTGTCAGAGTATACTGAAACAAATAAAAAAAAATGTTTCATCAAAATTTAATTTTTTGTGTTACTTTTTACAATTTAAAGTTCTATCTAGCTTAAAAAAACACCCTATATTACTTTTGTCAACCGTTATGGCAGAAGCCAAAAAACTGATGGCAGTGCCACAAAGGTCTGCATGATTCCCTTGTGACCCCCTAATTGAAGAGCAGACTTTAATTAAAGAAAAAATTAAAAATATAATGGCAAATCCGCAAGATTTGAAGATGTTAATATACAACCCAAAATGCGTAAATTTTGTCAACTCTGTCCGTTGAAAGCGCAGAATGAGGAAAAGTGCATGCAATATATGTAAGAAAACTATATGTGGTGAACATAGAGTTGAACTTTATGTTTCACGCGTTCTTTAGAAATACTTGACTGAAATCTTTTAAGAAGTGTATATGAAATAAGTAATTTTTGCTTTTATGTTTTAAGTTTTTGTTGTCTAGAAAATTATAATTAATTTAAAAAAAAATGAAAGAGTTCAAGTTCGTATCGAATTTTAAGAAACAAAAGAATTTTTTATGTTATGTTATATTTTTTATATTTGATTAAAATGCTTAATTAAAAACATGTTTGTTTAATTTTAACTTTAATGCATAACTTAGCTAAGAAATCTGCTTGAAATCCAGAGAGTGGCTTCCCTTAAAACATATTTGGAAAACCTAGATGGTACTCCTCAATCAGACTATTCCTTGTGGAAAGCAACAAAAGGTCTGAAAAGACCCGTTAGAGATAAGTCACCTTAGCGAATTTCAACTGGAGATTGGACAAAACCCGATTCTGAAAAGGGGATGTTGCATGTTAATCATTTGAGAAACGTTTTTACAACAAATAATTTAGAGAATAATACAGCGGAACTACCGCAATATGCTGTTAGACCGCCTGTGTTTTTAAGACTTAATTTTCAAAATATCGAAAAAGTTATCGGTGACACACACCCCAGGCATTGATCAAATTACTGGTAAAATGCTTGAAGAGTTACCTCGTGTAGCTAAAAGAATTCTTTTTATTTTTAGCGCTATTTTACGTCTTGAGTACTATCCTGCAGAGTGGAAGGTGTCTATGATTACAATGATACCCAAGCCAGGGATGGATCCGACTAAAGTAGAATCATATAGACCAATAATTTTTTTTTTTTTTTTTTTTTTTTTGCATTTTTTTATTTATTGAATCTTCAAAATGAACTAACAATAAGTATTCAAATCTTAATACTAAATTTAAAATTTAAAAAAATGTGATTCTAAAGTCCGGCCAATGCTAGACAAAAAGTTTTATTATGCGGGAGCTATTTCGGTAAAATCACCTATTGAGCAATCTGATGGTGGCAGCGGTATCCCTTCTTTTAAGCCGAGTGTGGCCGCCAAAACTAAGTATATTGCGAGCAAGAGGGTTTGGATGAAGTTCCAGTTTACTGATATACCTTGTCGCGTACTTAGAAAATTCCTCTTTTACCAGCGCGTTATGAATTCGTGAATTTTTGACGTACCATGGAGCTGCAGTAATCGTTCGTAGAATTTTGTTTTGTCGCCTTTGGATTTTTTCAATGTTTGACGCTGAGGCGGTGCCCCATAACTGAATTCCGTAGCACCATATAGGCTTTAGTATTGAGTTGTATAACAAAAGTTTGCAATCTAATTTCAGTGTCGAATTTCTGCCCATAAGCCAATTTAGCTGCGCTGCTTTTAGTTTTAACTGAGTGACCTTTGCTTCAATGTGAGACTTCCATGTTAGCCTACGGTCCAGGTGAATACCAAGGTACTTGACTTCGTTGTGCTGCGGAATAGGTGAGTTGTTAATTTGGATAGGCGGACATGTTTGCCTACACAGTGTGAATGTAACATGAGTACATTTCTGTTCATTAACTTTGATTTTCCAAAGTTTTAGCCATTTCTCTAATATTGAAGTATATTGCTGTAAATTTCGTGATGCTAATTGGTGGTTTACATGAACGCTAAAAAAAGCTGTGTCATCTGCAAAAGTTGAAGTATGGATTTCGGATCTCTTTGGCATGTCAGATGCGTAAATCAAATATAGAGTGGGTCCTAGGATGCTACCTTGGGGAACTCCTGCTCCGATTGACTGTGAGAGACTTGTAAAGTCACCTTCTCTGATAACAAACTTCCGCCCGAATAAGTAGCTTTCCAGAAGCTTGTGTGTATTTGCAGGCAAATTTAGCTTTATTTTGTGCATCAAGCCGTCGTGCCACACTTTATCAAACGCTTCAGAAATATCAATGAAAAGAGCTGAGCAGTACTTCTTCGCCTCAAAGGTTTGTCTTATGACATTGACTAGTCTGTGCGTTTGTTCTATGGTGCTATGTTTAGCCCGAAAGCCAAATTGATGATCAGGGATGCATCCCACATTGTTCAATATTGGGCTCAACTTCGCCATTAACAACTTTTCGAATAGTTTTGAAATTGTTGGTAAAAGACTTATTGGTCTATATGATTCTACCCTAGTTAGATCCTTCCCTGGCTTGGGTATCATAGTAATCATTGAGACCTTCCACTCTGCAGGGTAATACTCAAGGCGTAAAATGGCGTTAAAAATAAAAAGTAGAACCTTTCTAGCTACACGAGGTAACTGTTCAAGCATTTTACCAGTAATTTGATCAATGCCTGGAGCTTTCCTGGGGTTTGTATTACCGATAACGTTTTCGACATCTTGAAAATTAAATCTCAAAGACACAGGAGGTCTAACAACATATGGTGGTAATTCCGCTGTATTATTCTCTGAATCATTTGTGATAAAAACGTTTCGCAAATGATCGACATACAACATTCCCTTTTCAGAATCGCTTCTTGCCCAGTCGCCAGTTGAATTTCGCAAAGGTGGCTTACCTATTACGGGTCTTTTTAAACCTTTTGTCGCTTTCCACAAGGAATAATCAGATTGAGGGGTACCATCAAGGCTTTCCAAATATGTTTTAAGGGAAGCCATTCTATGGACTTCAAGCAGTTTTCTTATCTGAGTTATGCATTCCCGTAGCCTAGTTTTAAGCTGGGGCGACCTGCGAAGTTGCCACTCTCTTCTGACTCTTCTTTTTTCTGACAGAAGTTGCTCAATTTCAGATGAATAAGTTCTATTGCTCTCATTTCTAGGTCTTAAATGACTAGTGGTAGCATGCTGTACGGCCAGTTTGAGGTTTTCAGAAAAATTGTCAAGGCGATATTTTCAGTACAATGTGTGCTCAAAAATTTTTTGTACTTTAACCAGTTAACTCTATTGACAGTCAACGGTGTGCCAATCTCTTGGGGGAACGAAACAGAGATTATAGTGGGAGAGTGATCTGATGACAAATCTAATGAAGGCTCCACTTGCATCCACTCCAAAGGAAAATTTTTCGCAACTCCAAAATCTATAACGTCTGGGATCTTTCGTCGGTTTGTCGGCCAATAAGTGGGGTGTCCGCTTGAAACCACATCTAAGCCCATTTTGGAAACGGTGTCAAAAAGCACACGGCCTTTCGAGGTAATTAAGCGTGATCCCCAAAAAGTGTGTTTAGCGTTATAGTCGCCAGCCGCTAAAAATCGAGGCCCAAGTGATTTGAAAAAATTTGAATATTGGCTTTCTGTTATTGAAAATCGGGGCGGTGAGTAAATCGAGGATATAACGATTTTTTCATGAAAATGTTCAATACATATGTTTGTTGCTTGGATATACTCCTCACGTGTCTCGTTCATTAAATAGTGCTTAATTCTGGATTTTATTAGAACTGCCGATCCTCCGCAAGATCTTCCACGGGGATCTTTTGTGTCGTACAGTATGTAACCATTAATTTTGAAAAAACTGTTGGTTGTCAAATGAGTTTCAGCAATCAACATTATATCGATTTGCTTTTCCATAAGGAAGTGCTCAAGTTCATTTTTGTGATGGCGAATGCCGTTTGCGTTCCAGAAACATATTTTTAACCAATTCATTTGTTTAAAATTGCCTGCAAAATAGTGGATTGCATTTTTAGCATTTCCTGCATCATGTTTGTCAAGATTGCTAAAATTTGGATCGGATTTTGGAGACTTGGGCTCCTGATCCAAGTTTGGTTTATTGGATTTTACCACATTTGCATAAGAAATTTGTTTGGGGTTTTGCAAGTTTACATGGCTGGTTGACTGGCGTACCTGGGGAAAATTGTTTGTAGAAGTGGTGTTTGACTGCTGGGGTAGCATATTTGAAATTGGTGACCTGTTTGTCATTGACCTCTTGAAGTGAGTGTAGACAGGGCAACCCCTGTAGTTTGCAGTATGGTTACCTCCACAGTTACTGCATTTCTTAACGCTCGCGTCAGTCTGAGGTTTTTTGCACAGTGATGTACTGTGAAGTTCACCACACACAATGCAAACTGCGGGCAGCTTACAATAGGCCTTAGTATGGCCAAATTCTTGGCAGTTTAGGCATTGAACGGGCCCTAAACGCTTATGAGGCTCCTCAACGGTAACCTTGCGATGCAAAAGATACTTGAGGTTATAAATGGGATGCACTTCATTCTTTTTTAAGGCAACATCTCTAGGTTCCAATTCAACCCTAAACATGGGTTGAGGAATTTTTTCACGGTTTCTAATATTAACCACATTTTTAATTTTGAAGCCATTTTTTTCTAGTCCGGTTTTGACCTCATTCGTGTCAACAAAAGGGTCAATCCCTTTTATAACGACCTGAATACCTTTGGCACTTTTAAGCTGATATGTGTAAAATGATCGCTTCTCCTTCTCTAGAACGTCAGACAGCTTTCGGTATTCATTTTCACTGTTTACCTGGATTTTCGTTTCATTGATGCCGCCGTGCTTAACCGATGTTACGTTAAAAGTATCTTTGCCGATTGCCGCAATAAGTTGTTTTACCAGCTCACTAGAGGTAGGTTCTCGCAAATATATTGGTGGCGGCTTAAAGGTTTTTTTAGAAATTGTTGGCTCATCTGTTTGCAGTATAGCAAACCTATTGCTATCGGTTGCCGAAGTCCTATTATCATCTTTAGAAAATTTCGGTTGAGATGATATTTGAGCTGATTTGGGGCTTCGCTGCCTTTTAACCACGGTTATGTACCTGTCCATGCCTACTTGGATTTTTACCTTATCATCAACAATTAAACTGGAAGATGTTTTGTCTTCAGTTGTAACAACAATATTTGGCGAACACGATCGCGGGCGTTTCCTATCTCTTAGAGACAGGAAATTTTCCAATGATTTTTTCACCGATTCCTCTTCAGAAATCCAAAGGTTTTTTCTACCGGAGCTAAGCTCTTTTTCAGAATTACATCTGATAGGTACACTCATGCAATTAATTGTTTCTATTTTTTATTTACAATTTTAAATGGTATTTTAAAAAAATGTCACAAAGTTTTTTTTTAAACAAAAACACTCTGTTCACCTATTACGGTTTTTACTTAATCCCGTTTTATTTTTTTTTTTTTACTTGCGATCAAAAAACAAACACGTCCGTTCACTATCGAAGCTAAACAACGACTCAATATAGACCAATAATAATGGCAACAATTTTAAAACTATTAGTAAAATTGTTAATTGCGAAGTTTAATACAATATTGAACAATGTGGGATGTATCCCTGATCATCAATTTGGTTTTCGGGCTAAACATAGCACCATAGAACAAACACACAGACTAGTCAATGTCGTAAGACAAACTTTTGAGGACAAAAAGTATTGTTCATTTCTATTTATTCACATTTCCCAAGCTTTGGATAATATGTGGCACAACGGCCACAAAATAAAGTTAAACTTGCCTGCAAACACTCACAAGCTTCTGAAAAGCTACTTATACGGGATTTTATAAACCCCTTACAGCCAATCGAAGCAGGATTTCCTCAAGGTAGCATTCTAGGACCTACTTTGTATTTGATTTACGCCTCTGATATGCCCACCACATCCGAAATTCACGCTTCAACTTTTACAGACGTAAACAAGCATATATTTCAATATTAGAGCATATATTTCAATATTAGAGAAATGGCTTAAACTTTGGAAAATCAAATGAACAAAAATGTAATCATGTCACATTCACACTGTGCAAACAAACATATGCTCCTATCCAAATTAATCTATTCCGCAGCGCAATGAAGTCAAGTACTAACTTGGTGTACACCTCGACCGTAGGCTTATATGCAAGTCTCACGCAAAAGCCACTCAGTTGAAACTAAAAGGAGCGCAACTAAAATGGCTAATGGGCAGAAATTCTACCTTGAAGTTGGATTGCAAACTTTTATTATACAACGCAATTCTAAAGCCTATTTGGTGTTGCGGAATTCAATTATAGGGCACCGCCTCAGCATCAAACACTGAAAAAATTGAAAGGCAACAAAACCAAATTCTACGAACGATTACTGGAGCTCCATGGTACATAAAAAATTGACGAATTTATAAGTGTTCCGCTTGTAAAAGAAGAACTTTCTAAGTACGCGAGAAGGTATGTCAGTAAACTGGAACTTCACCCAAAACCTCTTGCGCACAACATACTTAAGGACAGATACATTTGCCACTATCAATGCGTTCAATAGGTGATTTTACCGATATATTTGGCACAAAATAAAACTTTTTGTCTAGCATTGGCCGGACTTAAGTAAAAATCACATTTCTATTTTTTATGTTTAGTATTAAGATTTGAGTACACGCAAAGAAAAGGCAATTTGGAATATTGTTGTGACAACATTAGTATATACTCTGCCACAATTTGTACTGTTACTGCTGTTGTTATTTTTTAATTTTTAATATAGTTTAATCCACTATAATTATGTGAGTGTTCAAATATTCATATTTCTATTGTTACATTTCTATCATTTTAAAAAATGGTTGAATGCAATAATAATGTTTAAAAATAAAATTTGAATATAACAAAACCTTTTGTTATGTACAATAATAGACTATTAATTAGAAACATACATATGGTTAAAGCATTTATCTACAACACATGTTTGTTTACAGTATAAACTAGCTATTGTTGGTTTTACACACGTTGACATTTGCTTATATTCATACATAGTTTTTATTTAAATTGTTGGTTTATTTGTGTTTTTTCAATTTTAATAATAAAAATAATAAAAATTTTTTAAAAATTTATAAATATTTATTTTTTGGTGTAAATAGCAGCATCATACAAATAAAACTTTAAAGCAAAAAGGTTTGTATAGGATTTTATATGGGCAAATGCCTATATTTTGATGTATTTAAATACCATATTTTTTTTACAGATATATACATAAATGGGCCAAAGCAAAGATCCATCAATGTTGCCAAAACGACAGGATCTGATTTTAATCTATTTTGTATGAAAATATTGATTGAAAATAAATTTTTACCAAACGAGTTAGAAAAATGTGGTTTCAATTATAGAAGTTTGTATGTATGTGTATTTGTTATAAATATATATATATATATATATATATATATATATATATATATATATATATATATATATATATATATATATATATATATATATATATATATATATATATATATATATATATATATATATATATATATATATATATATATAATCATATAACATTGTGACCTTTAACACTAGTACCTTTGAATGTGACAATAGAATTTACAATTTTCCAATAATATGAATAGGATTGATAATATTATATGGTTGGACATGACAGTTGAATTTTAATTTTTACAATAACATTGTTAGTCATTAGTAAAACTTTTAGTATATACATGGTTAAATAATAAAATGTCGGTTCTTGGCTGTACTTAGTTGTGTAAAAAACTTTCGGATTTAAACCATATTATGTGGTTGTGTTCAACCATATTATTCAACAATAGTATTTTGCCCTTAAAATATTGTTATATCAACCATATTTTTTCCTTTACGTGTACTTATTGTTAATTCGTTTTGGAGTCGATATCGAATGAAAATGTATGCGAAATAAAGCTAGTCACTCACATTCGAATAAATTTGGGTGCGTCTATATCACTATTGTTCGTTGATATGAACTTATACATTTTAATTGAATTTTGACGCATCGTTCGCATAGAATAAAGTTAGTGCTACTTCTACTAATTCGAATAAAAATTTTCATAACAACATTTGAAACAAAAACAAAATTTTAAAATTTGTTTTAAATGTATTTATGCGAATGAAAATATTTATTCGAAATAGAGAAAGTGGCAGTTAGAAAAAACCCAAATCAATTTTCTTTCGCCTAGAGTGCGAATGAACTTATCCTTTCGACATCGGCGAACTGGCTGTAAATGTTTAAAAAAATATATAGCTTTAAACATTTTTCCGCTAAAATTATTTTTAAAAATTGTTCGCCGATTCAACGAAGAGTATTTTTTACGCATGTACAAAAGTGAGCGCGGATCGGGTTTTTTGGTAAAAAATCGTATAGCAAAAATGTAATCTATTCTAAGAAAATTATTCGAGAACAGTCACTTGTCACGGATACTTATTTTGTATTCCTGAACTATAAAAATTGTTTATTTTTCCAAAATTATAGGTACCTATCATATAATTTATGCAGTGCAAATTTTCGACTAAAAGTGAACAAAATATTCAACCAATAAAAAAACAATCAAACTGCGACTTTTATTCCATTCGATTTGGATTTACAAAAAAAAAAAGCTACAATATCAGCTTACCCAAAGTTTTTTTTCATAGACACAGAGAATAATATTTATTTATATGTTTTGTTAAAATACGCATAAAAATTTATATGTATGGCAACAGCGGCAATAACATTTGTGCATACATACGTTTTTACATTCGTACATATGTATATGTATATTTTTATATACAAATAAACATAGATATGTTTGTATATGTGTCAACTAGAAAATGCAAGAGAAACAAACACAAAACAAAATCCAGTTTCACTTTCCGTTTATGCGTTTTTGTTATTTTGCATTTGCTTTGCTTTTTTGTTCAAATGTAGTAATTGTTGGTTTTTTTGTGCTGCAACAAAATTTTTTTGTGTGTGCTTTTTTTGTAACAATTTTGGTATTTAAAATATTTCAAAATAACACTGACTTACATTTGAGTTGTTTTTTCTTTAATGGTTTTGGTGGGAATTTTTTTTTATTTCACTTGTTTTTTGTTTTCTTTCTTCTGACACTTGACTTGTACACTTGTGTACTTCTTTTTTTTTAATACAAAAATTAATTTTTTAATCTTCAAAAAATCGCCAATTGTTTGTTTTAATTCACCAATTTCATGTTACTTTTTCTATGTAAATTATTATCTGTTTGAACATCAAATTTTTATTACCAAATCAATTTGTTTCAAAACACTTTTTGAACCGCGTACAACAACTGCTGTCATCGAATGCCGCTTTAAAACTGAGCTTGAAGTACGCAAAGAATTTGTAAAAATATTCAAAATTGTTCGCTCGATTAATCAATCTCTCACCCACCGATCACAACACACATAAACCAACAAACTTAGAATTTTATTTTTACTATAAAATTAAAATGAAGCCGACTATAACTTAATTGGCTGTTTTTATTGTTACATATTACAAGTGAATACAAACAACTTCAAGTGGGATTTGGTTTGGTGATGTTGTCTAGGCTAAACAAGTTATCTTTAAAACAAAAGCAATCAAGTGCTTATCAACATGTTGCTAAACTTGATATAATATTACGCAAGGGATCAGGGCTGCCACTTTGCTCTGATTGGAACAAAATTGGTAGTATAGTTCTATGGTATGTGAAAAATTTGTAGGTTGATTGGTACACTTAATTTTTTGAATTTTTGAGAGAAAAAAAAACCTGTTCTGATATCATTACTAATATTTGGAGAGCTTAACAGTGTCATATCACGCATAATGTCCTATAATTTTATGACAACGTACAAATTTTGTTGCTTCGAATATATGTATAAGTAACGGAAATTTTTAAACTATGTTTTTTGATGTGCCATGACTAAGCCGTAAATATCTCAGTTGACTCAAATTTAAAATTGGTACACACATAGCTGCCGTTTTTGGTAATTTTAACCAAAATTGGAGATGTGAATATATTTTTCATTTTGGTTAATTTTTTTATTCATAAATACAGTGAAACCTCTCATAACCGCAGCTTTTATTATTTGAAATATTCTATTTCACATCTTATTAAAACAATGCTAGGCTTTGAAGAAAAACCTGCAGGTTATACTGATTTAACTTAGACCAATTCAAGTTGAGTTGTTGAGCTTGAAAATGGCTTTTAATGTTTTTATGTGTTGCTATGCAAAAAAGTCGTCTCTAGCAAAATACTTTAGAAAAATGTGATTTAATCCTTCAATATAAGAATTTATGGAATCAGATATTTCTACATTTAACTTATCTGAAGAGTTTTCAGACAAAATTAACTGCGTGATTTTTTTATGGAGCCCCGCTCCTGGGCATGGTTTATGTTTAATTCCGAGATCACTTGTTGCTAAATTTAATGACGCTACCTTCTAACAAAATTATATGCAAAAACTAACAAACTGATACTGCCTTGAGTTTTATTCACTATATTAGCTTTTAACGTTGATACCAATCAAAATATTATAGCCAGCTTGTTTTCTATGTTTCACAGCTGCCTATATGTTGACATTTCATAAGAGCTACCCTAATCATCAGTAGACTTGAACATTTTTGAAAGATATTCTCAACCATTCAACTTTATATCCCAATAAAACAATTTTCTTTTTAAATTCTCAATAATTTATATAGATTGTTGGGATATAAAGTTGAATGCTTGAGAATATCTTTCAAAAGTCCACTGATGATTAAAGTAGCTCCTATGAAATGTCGACCTCCCCGTAATCGGCCGAGGTGACTAAAATATGTTTAAGAAACTTAACTTTAACTAGTCAGATCTGCAATTAACTCTGTGTGCGATATTAGATATAGGCGTAGTTTTATCCGCTATTTACTAAAGCTTACGAATTTTTACTATTTTGATGTTCGAGCCCTTTTTGGGACAAGAGAGTTTTCAGAGAGTAATTTTTATAAAATAATAATAAATTACTTATTTACTACATTTTACTGTAAAGTAAATGAATAAGTATATTATTAGTGTAGTGTTTTGTCTCTCACCCTGTGCACACGTCTTTTCTTACTGCTGTCCATATTTTCTATATGTGTATGTTCATTAATTAAATTCGTATGAAACCAAATTGCACCGGAACAGGTAGCAGTATGTGTACAGGTATTTCTTTATTTTTTTTTTTTTTTGTCTTTTTCACCGTTGTCCGTGTTTTCTTTATATGTTTAATATTAATTTCTTTTCAATGCATTTCATTACCTTGTACTCGTAGTGTAGAAGGTGTTGGACTAAATTTCGCTAATCTGAGCAGTGTCGAAGGTATATACTCGTACACTGGGCATCAGTTTTAACTAATTTAATTTAATTAGTCTTTTGTGTTGGTATTGTTAAAGTTAAGTCTCCACGAACACTACTCCCTCCTTGCTCCACATTTCCTAGTTCCAGTACAAATGGGTATAGGGGTCATCTCCTGAGTACTGGTCCAAGATAAAAAAAAGTATTGTTTTTTAAGGTTTAAGGCCTGAAAATTAAACAAACTTTTTGGACATTGGGAGAACAAAATTTCCGTTCAAAAAATATATTTTTAAGATACTCCGCAATTTTTTAAAACCTTACTCATATTACTAATATTAAAAATGTGAATGTGGCTCTGTCTGTCTGTTATCTTTTCACGTTTGAGCCACTGAAACGATTTGGATCAAATTCGGTACGCAGATATTTTGAAAGCCAAGAATCAATAAATATGTGATACATTTTTTAAATTAAATTTTTGGTTTGTACATTTGTACAACGGGTTATAGTTCAGGTTTTTTCTTTCTTAAGTTCTTTTTTTCTTAAGAAAGATTTTTTACAATACAAATCTTCTGTGATCAATAATTTTGATTGAAGAAGACAAGAAAAATAATAATCAAATCTTTAGCTGGGGGACGGGGACAACTAGCTGTTTCGTAGTCGCTACACTACTCATCAGCACCCACTGGGATTTGAACTCGGGACATGACGTATCATGATCTACTGCTTTAACCACTAAGCCACCGAGCATTTACTTATTTTCTATCTATATTCATCTCATATTGAATCACATATGCATTTTGTTAATTGCCCACATTGTTTGTACAGCGTTTGCTGTCTCAGAACTAGCGGTATTTATTTTATTTATTAACATACATATTTTTGTATTTAATATTCTCCGTACCCAGAGATGTGATACATTTTATTCTTAAAGTTACCCTCACAAGAGTAAGAAAAGGGGGCAGAACGGCCGTTCAAATAGTATTTTTTAAGTAAATCCGCTATTTAAGAACCGATTTTAAAAATTATTTTTTCTTTTGAAATTGCTGAAGTAACTTCGCTGTATATGAGCCTATTTTCAATATTCTCTTTTCGTTTAGCAGAGTTTGTCAGCCGTCTAAAAAAATTAGACATCGCCCAGACAAAATGTCCATAAAAAAACACATTTTGGAGAGTTCCACCATTTATAAATCGATTTTCTATTTTATTATTTGAAAGGTGCTAAATAAATTTTTAAAATCTCTTCCATAAATGGACCGATAAAAATTCTTTCTTTTTATGCAAGGATTTGTCAACGGGCGAAAAATAAATAATTCGATATTAGATGGAACAACTTCAAAATTTATTCTTCTATTGAAAAAATTATAGCAACAAAATACTTTCATAATCCTTTTTTGGAAATCGGGTGTTTACGAGTATTATTCGCACGAAAGTTCGAATTCTATTAACGTATGCGATAAATTTAATTCGATTTTTTTATATGCTTACAAACACCGGTCTGTAATACAGGATGTCTGCCGGGAAGTTATACTATTTTGTTTGTTTATGTATAATTTTTGATTAAATGAAAGAGAATGGATGAACATGTTATTTAATGTCGGCAGTTATATATGGAATGCAATATCAGATAAATGTCCGCCTCTGTTAGTCTCACAAATTGCGAGTTCATTTTAGCACAGTTTTCATTACATTCTCATACATTTCACGTGATATTTCATTCATTTCATCCCGAATATTTTGTTTGAATTGCTGAAGAAGTCCGGAGCAGTCAAATCTGACAACCATGGAGACCAGTCAATATCACCATATCTTGAAATAACTAGTTGTAGAAAGAGGACTAACAGTAATTCCAATGTGTGCGATGTGCCAGTGCCTTGTTGATACCACATGTTATTCAAGCCCAAAACATACAGTTGTGGAATTAAAAAGTTTTCAATTACTCGCCATTCACAGTTAACGTTGCGCTGTTTTCATTTTCAAAGCAGTAAAGTCAAATGATTCCTCCTAACCAAAAAAGGTGACTAAGCATAATTTGGGGGGTTTCTTTTGCTTAAAACCGACTATTTTGTTTATTCACGTATCCATTCAAATGTGTCTCGTCACTCATTACGATATTTTCATGAAAATAGGGGTTGTCATGGGCGAGCTATAACATCCTATTGGCAAATGTTTGGCGGCGTAAATGGTATTGTGCCAACTGAATTTTAAATGGAAACAAACGTTAATCCTTGTGCAAAATTGCGACGAAAGTTTTTCTTCGAAGACCAAGCTGCTGAGCAGGGCGCAAAATTAAGGTTAGTGGATTATTTTGAGCACTTCTTTCAGCAACAGTAATGTTTTCAGCCGATCTTGCAGTACGTTGTGGCCCATGCCTGGGCCTATCACCTACAGATGAAATTAAAAGCGGTGCAACTAAATTAGCTCATCGGCAGAAATACTACCTTGACCTTGCTAACTTTTATTGTACAACGCAATCCAATTGTAGGGGAACCGCCTCTGCATCCAACATTGAGAAAATTCAAATGTGCCAGAATAAAATTCTCCGTACAATTACTGCAGCTCCTTGGTATGTAAAAAACTCACGAATTCACAAAGATCTAGGCGACTGTTAGTGAAAGATTAATTTTCAAAATATGTGACATTAATAGACCGAATCCTCTCGCACGTAGCATCCCTAACTTTGGCTGCCACACTCGACTGAAAAGGATGTATGGATACCTTTGCAACCGTCAGAGCGTTGGAAACTTTATTTACCAATACAATACACGCAACGTTTCGTCTAGCATTGGCTGGATCTAAGTAAATAAAATTTTTCAATATTAATTAATTTTTTTTTCTATATTAATTAATTAATTTTTAGTTTTAAGATTTGCATACTTATACTTAGTTCTTTTAAAGGATACAAAAATTAAAGGATACAAAAAAAACCCCTACAGACCCTCTTTCATCGACATTATTCACTGCACGATAAATAGTGCATTTTGTTGGCACGTTGTTTCTCCCAAAAATTACACATAACGTTTATCGTCACAGTAATCGATAGTTGATTTTGATCAAATGTTTTAACGATTAAAACACGTTGTTTTATCGAATATTTTTCCATAATAAATTTGACATGTGTCTACATCACGACTGCCAATTATGAATTGTCAAGACTAATAACATGCTAAGACGGTAATATAAAGCCACTATTGCGAAACCAGGTGTTCAGGCTCTTGTTTTTGTTTCACACTGATGTTTAAATATTTTGTGCAAACATTTCACTACTTCTTTTTTAATTTTTATTTAAATCTTTATCAAGTTTTTACACTTTCAGTGTGTTTATTTTGATTTTACACACATTAATTATCTGTTTTTTCTTTGTTCAGATTTTTTTGAGAGCTAGTTCAGATAAACTAGCGATAATTTATTATCAAATTTGGAGATGATAGTAATTTTTGCATGGTTCGTAACAAGATTCAAAATGAACCAAGTTGGTTCGCTCATAAAATTTTGTATGGCGAATCATGTTGGTTTAATCAAGATTGGGCCGCGAAACACGAATGAGAGAGCGAACCTCGAAAATAAGAATTCTTGTTTACCAAAATGGCGGCAAAACAAAGTATTATACCTTCCTGGTCGGTACGAGGTATTGCCAAGAATATTAGGCATGGGCGAATGCTGGACTATATACGATCTTAACCCATTTAGAGCCAAATCAAAACGACAACGAAAACTTTGAAAACTTCTTTATTTATATAATAAGGAGTAAAACAAAATAGAAAAACAAAAAACTTATATTTTTTTCAGTATGTAAAAGTACTCTATACAAATGATTTTCATGCATTTTGTGCAGCTCCGACGGCACGAATAGCACCGTTTTTTTTGTGATTGCTTTAGTAACTGATCCATGCTGTTCTCTTTACTGCATACATTCAAGCGCAAAGCATTTAATATAACTATATCTATCATGTAGGGGAATAAGCCCCACCACCATTTCTTGCCTAGTCTGTACAATGCTATCGATTGACCTATTTCATTTTATAAAATTTGCTACTTTTTAGAGAGTTTTGCTGTTGAACGTTCTAGCCAAGTTCATCATATATTACAATAAATGCAGTCTCCGAACAGAGAAGTTCCTATTTATGATAGCCCGTGAATTCATTACGGTATTGCTAATTGAAAAATTACCAAATTATTAAATAAATTATAAAGTTTTTCCAAAACGTTTGCATTAAATATTGATTAAGGTAATAAACTTCATCTCTTATTAGTTATTGTCCAAAGTAATTTGGACAATCTAAATTAGTTTTGTTTCTTTTAACCATAATTTGAATTTTCAGCTAAAAAAAAAGGAAATGTTATATCTTTGAATTATATTCGGAATGAATTTTTATATTTACCTTAAGTGTTCAGACTTAGCATATAATTATACTCACCTTATTTATTATCTATTTTTATACTTACCTAAAATGTAGCATCCTAAAGAAAATGTAAAGTTGACCACTCTGATGATGGGAAATTTGGAAATCTTCCAGACCCCAAATTTTTCCCAAGGCCAAATATCATGGTTGAAGTTCGCCATTACATGAAACTTTAATTATTATTGCTTTTCTAACCTGTGATCGATTAACATTCAATTGGCTCTCCCATCCTCAGTGTGACCAGCTATTCTCAGGTAACATTGTTCATCAAATTAGTGAAATAAACTGCTGAAGTCAAACATTTAATATTATAATTCTTCCATTCCGCGAGAATTATAGTCACCTTTCTGGTAGATTTAACATCTCCACAATTCTATTTGGCAATCTACGAGAAAAGGTTTAAGGAAAGTAGTCCAACTTTTCTTCACTCAGATACTTAAACCCTTTGAGTTGGTACTGTTTTTGTTCAGTTATAATTCTGGCAAATATTCGTATATATCACATACACTGTGTTTGATAGAATTGCTATTAATAGAATTTAAAGACTTGTAGTACGATTCTGTAACTTTTAATGATCCGGTAATCATAAATTCTTTCGACAGTAATAGTTGTATGCCCCTGAAATATAATTTTGACGACGGTAAGCAGGTATTTTGGGTCCCTGATAATAGACTGTAAAAGTCACATCTCATTTCGGTTGACAGCAAATATAATTAAATGATATTGCTGAAAAATAAATTTGATAAAATATATTTATAATTTTTGTAAAAATAACATTATCTTAATAAAACTGACGGAGTCGTACTAGAGCCAAGTTTGACAAGCACGAATTATAGCTATTGAACGAATTTGATGGCATTTCATCAGGCGGTGCTATCAGACCTAGTTTGATTGAATAATAGTCGCTTAAAAGGCTGTTTCATTATCGTGGTTTTAATATAAAAATATTGAACTTCTTAATATATAAAATAGGTTTTCAAAAATGAAAGGAAAAATAACGCTAAAATAACGCGCTTTTTTCCCCCATTTTGGTGCGTTTTGAAATTTTAAAGTTGACAACGCTGCTCTGCTCTTGCTTTCTTCATCATATCTTTTATGTTTCTCAGTGGACATTTCTTAGTGCGATTATCTATTAACGTTCCTGTTGCACGGTAACCTAAATTACGCAAATCATTTAGCAAATCACAACTTGTAAAAAAGTTATCAAAGTTCGAAACGGTTATCAAGAGGCACTTTAACAATTCTAATTCCCAACGACTCCCAAACAGATATAATTGATCTGGCACAGTAAATGACATAAAGGTAGCAGTATACGGGGGAACTTGCTGCAACTTTTTCTTTAAACTAAACCGAACTGATTTGTCTCTAACAAACTCCTTAGCAGAATTATGGTCATAATATTTAACCAGACTCATCGATAGATGAAGTATGGTCAAATCATACTCAAGGCCATAAAAGTATGTAAAACAATTTAACTCTTAAAAATATATTATTTCCAAGACAAAATTGAAAAATTTTTACAAATTTTTAATGCGTTTTACTGCATTTTACCAAATGTTATTCGTTGCAGTCAGTATTAATGGGGCTGGAGAATAGCTCTCGCGTCATCGTAATTATTCATTAAGTGCGCTTGTCGTTGTTGTTTGGCCTTCGAGAGTTTTGCGTCTCAGGTTTTGCTAATACTTCCTGTTTTATTTGCACATATTCAGGAGTACTCAACTCAAAGACAAAACTGCTTTCTCTAGCCAACTGCCAAAGTTATAAGCGCATAAAAAAATTCTTCCCATGCAATTTCGTGGTTTTATATATTGAAAACGAATTGAAATCTTAAAAATTCAAATAATCTTTAGAACAAAAGCAATCAGAAAATTGTCGCTACATTAAACTAAGTTTTCGTTATGATAGCAGAAAAGCAGAATCAAATTAAAAAAATCTACGTTAAAAACTTGTTTAATACAAATCAAAAAAAAAATCAGTTGTTTCTTTATTCACACCGGACAATATGTAAATTAAAATCAACTTTATAAAGATATTTCGCAATTATTTTTATTAATTCAAGACATACTTAAAGTTTAAAGGTTCATATTAAATCTTTAAAGCACAATAAATCTCCAACAAATTTTAAACGTTGTGATGAGGTTTGATTTTTCTTTAGGGATCATAAATTTTAAACCCATCACTTAACTTCAAAGTACTCGTAATTGACCATTTAAGTTAAATTGTTTTTAATACTGCAGTCAACTTACGAGTAAGTCTAATTTTAAACATACTCGTATTTTTAAAAAGTTAGAAGTAATAAACAATTATTTAAACTAAATGAGAATTAGCAATCAAATTTTTATAAGTGAAAGGAGTTTATTTAAGCTGCATACAAAAATTTAGTTTTAAAAAATACAACAACTTTACAAAAATAAATATATTTTTTAGCGCACAATTATATACGAGTACTTAAATCTTTATTTGTTATTGTTACAGAAATTTTTAAATGCATTTTGGTGGCACCGACCAGATCACACTCCAAGATATTTATTATAGCGTTGTTAACTTTGAAATTTTAAAACGCACCAAAATGGGGGAAAAAGCGCGTTATTTCAAGAAAAACGCACCGACTTTTTAAACCCCATTTTCAACAACCAATTTTGTGTTATAAAAAATTTAATATTCTTCTTTGATCAAGAGTTATTGATTGCGGCAATTATTGTTATAATTAAAAAATAAAAATATTTCTTGGCTTTAGCCAGGATTGAACTTGAGCCAGACGAATGATACGATACCATCATCATATTAGAAATATTAAAATAAGTTCGACTATTTAGCATTAATATACATATACATAATATTTTTATATTAAAAACCACGATAATGAAACAGCCTGAATGACATGCTATCAAATTCGTTTAATATCTAGAACTTGTGTTTGTCAAACTTTTCCTCTAGTACGATTCTGTTACTTTTGTTAAGATAATGGCATCTTAATAATAATTATAACAATGTTTTGTCAAATTTATTATTCAGCAATATTATTTAATTATATTCGCTATCGACCAAAATCAGCTGTTGCTTTGACTGTCTATTATGAGGTACACAAAACTACAACTGCTTACTTACTGCAAGGGTTCATCGATATGTTACTACTATCGGATCATTAAAAGTTACAGAATCGTACTACAAGCCATCAAACTGTCTCTATTAATAGAAATTCCATCAAACACAGTGTAAATTTCATTTGTGTTTTCATAATCCAACAGTAAAAATCAGTTACTTAGAGTAAATATACGAAAATTTGCCAGAATTGTAACAAATAAAAGATGAAGTTTACCATAATCAATATTTGATGCAAACGTTTTGGAAAAATTTTATAATTTAATTAATAATTTAGTAATATATCAATTACTAAAACAGTATCTGTGTCTGCATTTATTGCAATATTTGACAAACTTGGCTTGATCGTTTAATAGTAAAGTGCGATAAATCGATATTTTTATTTTTCTTTCGAGAATATGTATAATAGAGCAAGATTGTCTTACTTTGTGCATATCTATAATAAGATGCGTTTTCCACATTACAACTCCCTGTTCTGACTGTGCTCTGTAAAATGAAACGTGAAAATTTGGGCACTTGAATAAACTTTTTTCTTTCATTAAAACAAAAAGTTGAGTTGAATTGAATTTGATTTGGTGCCACTGAAATTTAAAAAGTGCACCGAAAATGTAAAAAAAGCGCACCACGCACTAAACAATTTTTCGCACAAACAATTTAAACAAGCACCAAAACGGTGCAAAACGCACCGAGTTGACAACACTGATAAATAAGTCAAACTTCACAGGAGGCGGAATAAGGAGGAATAGAGCAAAAATTTGCAGAAAGAAAAAAGTTTTTAACAGTTTAAATTGCAGAGAATCACTTAATAATAAAGGCAAAAGTTCAATTAAAATTATTTATATCTTGATCCTACTTAAATTATCTTAAACTATTTGATTTAAATTTTTTAAATTTATACCGAATACAGTTTGTGTGCAATGGAAATTAAAATATTGTCGTTCCACAAAATCCTTAATAAAAAATAAGGTGCATTAACAACTTGTAGTAGGTGGCAGCGCTACGGCATTTGACAATTTTTTGCTATTGGCAATATTGTAAGCTATTTACGTCAAATGTATTGTTTACATTTTTAAAAAGAATTTAGTGTTATATTCTGAATTATACATATAACAATTATTTTGTAAACATAAGAACAATTCAAATAAAAATAATTTATAATTATGAAAAGGTACATTCATAGCTTATAATTGTGAAAAAAGTTACAAATATTTATGACAAACATAGCTTACTACATATTATATCGGTAAAATCACCTACTTAACGCTCTGATGGTGGCAACGGTATCCCTTCTTCTCAACCGAGTGTGACCACTAAAATTAAGTATGTTTCGTGCAAGCGGGTTTGGGTGAAGTTCCAATTTGCTGATATACCTTGTCGCATGCTTTGAAAACTCATCTTTTACCAGTGGAACACACAGATCCTTGTGAATTCGGGAGTTTTTTACGTGCCATGGAGCTGCAGTAATTGTTCGAAGAATTTTGTTTTGTCGCCTTTGAATTTTTTCAATGTTTGACGCTGAGGCGGTGCCCCATAATTGAATTCCGTAGCGCCATATAGGCTTTAGTATTGCGTTGTATAACAAAAGTTTGCAATCTAATTTCAATGTAGAATTTCTGTACATAAGCCAATTTAATTGCGCTGCTTTTAATTTTAGCTGAGTGACTTTCGCGTCAATGTGAGGCTTCCACGTTAACCTACGGTCGAGATGAATACCAAGGTACTTGACTTCATTTTGCTGCGGAATAGGTAAATTGTTAATTTGGATAGCTGAACATGTTTGTCTACGCAGTGTGAATGTAACGTGAGTACACTTTTGTTCATTAACTTTAATTTTCCAAAGTTTTAACCCCATCTCTAATATTGAAATATACTCCTGCAAATTTCGCGAAGCTACTTGATGGTTTTCATGCACGCTGCAGAATGTTGTGTCATCTGCAAAAGTTGAAGTGTGAATACCAGATCTGGTTGGCATGTCAGAAGTGTAAATTAAATATAAATTGGGTCCCAGAATGCTACCTTGGGGAACTCCTGCCTCGATTGGCTGAGTTGGGCTTATAAAGTCGCCTTCTCTGATAACAAACTTCCGGCCGCATAAATAGCTTTTCAGAAGCTTGTGAGTACTTGCAGGCAAGTTCAACTTTATTTTGTGCATTAATCCCTCGTGCCACACTTTATCAAAAGCTTGGGAAACATCAATGAATAGAGCTGAGCAATACTTTCAAAAGTCTTTCTTATAACATTAACTAGTCTATGCGTTTGTTCTATGGTGCTAAATTGATGATCCGGGATGCATCCTACATCATTCAATATTAGAGTCAACTTCGCTATTAACAATTTTTCGAAACGTTTTGAAATTGTTGGCAGTAGACTTATTGGTCTATATGACTCTACTTTAGTGGGATCTTTCCCTGGCTTGGGTATCATAGTAACCATAGACACCTTCCACTCTGCAGGATAGTATTCTAGGCACTAAATAGCGTTAAAAATGAAAAGAAGAATTCTTCTAGCAACACGAGGTAACTGTACTAGCATTTTGCCAGTAATTTTGTCAAAGCCTGGAGCTTTTTTTGAGTTTACTTTATTTATAACGTTTTCGACATCTTGAAAACTAAGTCTCAGAGACACAGGCGGTCTAACAGCATATGGCGGAAATTCAGCAACATCATCCACTGTATCATTTGCAGTAAAAACGTTCTTCAAATGATTAACATACACCATCCCTTTTTCAGAATCACTTCTTGCCCAGTCGCCAGATGAAGTTCGCAAAGGTGGCTTACCTATTACGGGTCTTTTCAGACCTTTTGTCGCTTTCCATAGAGAATAGTCGGTTTGCGGGCTACCATCAAGACCTTCTAGATAATTTTTAAGGGAAGCCATTCTTTGGATTTCAAGCTCATTTCTTAATTGAGTTATGCACTCCCGTAGCCTGCTTTTAAGCTGGGGAGACCTGCGAAGTTGCCATTCTCTTCTAACTCTTCTTTTTTCTGACAAAAGTTGCTCAATTTCAGACGAATAAGTTCTATTGTTCTCATTTCTGAAACTCGTATGGGTAGTGGTAGCATGTTGCACGGCCAGTTTAAGGTCTTCAGAAAAATCTTTAATTGATATATCAACATCCTCAGGGGTTCTCAAGGCAATATTTTCTGTACAGTGAGTACTCAAATATTTCTTATATTTTAGCCAATTAACTCTAGTGATGGCGAACGCCAAGTCACTATACGGGGAGCCAACCTCCTGGGGGTTCGAAACGGATATTATAGTAGGTGAGTGGTCCGATGACAAATCTAATGAAGACTCTACTTTCATCCATTCTAAAGGAAAATTTTTTGCAACTCCAAAATCTATAACATCTGGAATCTTTCGCCGGTCTGAGGGCCAATAAGGGGGATGTCTACTTGAAATCACATCTAACCCCAGTTTGGAAACTGTGTCAAAAAGCACACGGCCTTTTGGGGAAATTAAACGTGATCCCCAAAAAGTGTGCTTAGCGTTATAGTCACCAGCCGCTAAAAATCGAGAACTAAGTGATTTGAAAAAATGTGAATACTGATTTTCTGTTATTGAAAATCGTGGCGGTGAGTAGATCGAAGAAATAACGATTTTTCATGCAAATATTCAATGCATATATTAGTTGCTTGGAGATTCTCCTCACGTGTCTCATGCAGAAAATAGTGCTTAATTCTATTTTTTTTAGTAGAATTGCTGAGCCTCCACAAGACCTTCCACGAGGATCTTTAGTGTCATACAGTGTGTAGCCATTAATTTTGAAATAACTATTGCTTGTCAAATGAGTTTCAGCAATTATCATTATATCGATCTGCTTTTCCATAAGGAAGTACTCAAGTTCATTTTTGTGTTGGCGGATGCCGTTTGCGTTCTAGAAACATATTTTTAACCAATTCATTTTTTTAAAATTGCCTGCAAAATAGTGGATTGGATTTTCAGCATTTCCTGCATCATGTTTGTCATAGAAACGGTAAAAGTGTTTATGGACTGAACAAGAGTCTGCAGAGTTGCCTCAAGATTGGTAAAATTTTGATCGCAATTTTGGGGCTTGGGCTTCTGATTCATGTTTTGTGTATCGGTTTTGACCACACTAGCATATGAAACTTGTTTGGGGGTTTGCATGATTATGTGGCAGTGTTATGCTTCTTCATACAAAAAAAAAACGTTGTACCGTTATTCCTTAGAAATTTGTTTACTCACGCTGGCTCTCTAAGCAACAGCTTATTTACGTGTCCATATATGTCCGTAAAAGACGAATTTTCAAAGTATGTGATAAGATATATCAGAAAACTGGAACTTCACCCAAACCCTCTTGCACGAAGCATACTTAATTTTAGCGGTCACACTCGGTTGAGAAGAAAGGATACATTGGCACCACTAGAGCGTTAAATAGGTGACTTTACCGATATAATTGGCGCAAAAAAAGTTTTTGTCTAGCATTGGTTGGACTTAGTTAATTTATTGTATATAGTATTAAGATTTGAATACTTATTGTTAGTTCACATTGTGAAGATTCAATAAATATATAAAAGCTTAAAGAAAAAAACTTTTTAGTTTTGAGAAGTTTTTAAAATCGTCGTAAATGATGTTTGAACTGTTTTGTGAAATCTTAATAATTTGATTGTATATAAGTCTTTTGTAACGATGCTCAATTGAGGGTATTTCTAGTTCATGTAATATATTATTTATTTATAACTTCGTCTTATGTTATTTCACATTGAAAGTAGTACTATTTCAATTCAACGTTTTCTGTTTAATATTGTAATTATTTTCAAAAATTAAAAGGTTTTGTAGAAATCGGACTTTTTATATCCTTTACAAAAAGTTCGATCCTCATATATCCGAGATATAGCCTAAACCGATTTTTCAATGAAAATTTAAACACCTTTTTTTGCTTAAACGCAGTTCTGGTAATAACATAAAGTTATTTATATATCGAAAATTAAAATTTTCAATATTGGTCCATTTATATATCCGAGATATAGCCTAAACCGATTTGTTAACGTAAGCGAACTTAAAAACTTTTTTGCTTACACGCAGTTCTGGTAATAAAAGAAAGTTATTTAAATATCGGAAATGAAAATTTTTAATAATGGTCTATTTTTACCCGAGATACAGCTAAAACCGATTTTTTAATGAAAATGTCGTGTAAGCGAACTTAAACAACTTGTTTTGCTTAAAAGCAGTACTAGTAATAAAAGAAGATTATCTAAATATAGAAAAAGAACGATTTCGATATCGGTCCATATATACCCGACATATAGCCTAAACCGGGTATTTCATGAAAACGACTTAAACAAGTTTTTTGCTTAAAAACAGTTCTGGTAATATAAGGAGGTTATTAAAATACAGAAAATGAAAAATTCCGATATCAGTTGATTGTCTGGAAAATCAAAGTTAATGAACAAAAATGTACTCATGTTACATTTACACTGTGTAAACAAAAATGTTCGTCCATCAAAATTAACAACCTGCCTATTCCGCACAACAATGAAGTCAAGTGCCTTGGTATTCACCTCGGCCGTAGGCGGACGTGAAATTCTCACATTGATGCGAAAGTCACTCAGTTGAAATTAAAAGCAGCACAACTAATTTGGCTTATGGGAAACTGGAAACTGGATTGCAAACCTTTGTTATATATGGTGCTACGGAATTCAATTATGGGGCACCGCCTCAACATCTAACATTGTAAAAATTCAAAGGCGACAAAATCGAATTCTTCGAACGATTACTGCAGCTCCATGGTACGTAGAAAAACTCACGAATTCACAAGGATCTGTGTGTTCCACTGGCAAACTGGAACTTCACCCAAACCCTCCTGCGCGAAACATACTTAATTTTAGCGGTTACACTCGGTTGAGAAGAAGGGATACTCTTGCCACCATCAGATCGTTAAATAGGTGACTTTACCGATATAATTGACGCAAAATATAACTTAATTAACTGGACTTAGATAAAAGCAAAAATAATAAGAATTTATAAAAAAATTACATGTAATTTCGTTACGAGTAATTAAATAAACAGCTTCAAAAACGCTCAAGTTGGTTAAAAAGAAGTAAAGAACATCAATTTTAGACAGAAATATACGGCTTAAAATTGTAATGACAATAAAATCAAAAAAAAAATGCACAAAGTATCTATTGAAAATTACAGTAATAAGGAAATGCAAATGTAACCAATATTTAAGCAAAACGATACTTTAAGATTTCCATTTAAATAAGTCAATCAACCGGTACTGCATGTCGATACTTTTCCCTCATAACTTTTATTTTAATTGAAAACTTTCTGCGTTTTTTTTTTATTCTATAGGCGAAAAAAATTCTGTTAAGTCATGTTGAAAGTGGAAATTATAAAGATTATTTAATTTGTGTATACACACTTATATACACGACAATAATTGGATTGCGAAACGAATAACAATTATAAACCGGTATTAATATTGTATTAAATTATAATCACTACTTCTAATAGCATGGGTATGTACATTAGGGTGGATCGATTTGGAAAGACCAAAATTTTTCGATATTAAGCCATCGATCTTTTGGCATGAAGGAAACAAATTCCACTACATATCACAAAAATAATTTTCGAGGCACCTAAAATGTATTTATTATCTCTTTAATTTTATCCTAATATTATTTGATCTTCTTTTATGTTAAATTATTAAAATTTTTGCAGCTCAAGATCTTTGGTTGTTTTTTTTTTTTTTTATAAAAAAGTAACGTATTTTTTATTTGTTTCGATATTTCGCTAACAGTTTGTCAGGAAAATTAAAATGTTATAAAAATTTTTGTTTGAAAAATGTTGTCAAAAAATTCTTATATACAAAAAATTCAAACACAAAGAGAAATTCTTAGCAATATTTTCAAATTAAAAAATAACATAATACAAAATTAAACTTTTTCTACAACCAACACAAGCCCAAGGTTTGGGGGTGGCGTTTACGTAGAAGAATTTAACACTAAAATATCCTTCAGATTATCAGATGGATGCAGTGTTCTTCAGGCTGAAATATCGGCTATAAATAAAGTGGCCAGATGGCTGAAGTTTTACAAGATATTCGGTAGGGATATTATGATAATAACGGAGAGCAAGACCGCCATCAACTCCCTGATTGAAATATACACTAATTCTAGTCTAGTCCAGGAATGCCGAAAATCTTTAAATAAGATGGCGAGACATTCTAACATAACCCTAAAATGAGTGCATGGACATGGGTCCAACAATGGCAACAACATCGCTGACGACTCAAAAAAAAAGGGACAGCCCTAGACTATAAAGATATAGACCCCTTTTGCGGACAACCATGAACAGCGTGTTGGAAAAGAATAAAACTCCACACACTGGAACGTGCACAAGAAAAATGGCTCACAGAGCCCACATACCTTATATCAAGGAACCTGTGGCCGCATATTAACCCTAAGACAACGTGGGAGCTATTAGAACTGCCCAGATCTCAACTAAGAGTGACTGTAGCAGTCATCACTGGACATTACCCGTTTGGGAACCATGCCAGGAGAATAGGACTATCCCCTAAACGACTTCTGTAGAAATTGCCAAGACGAGGAGGAGGAGGAGACGATCCTTCACCTCTTCGGCACATGCCCAGAGGCGAACAGAGCTTCAATAGCTATCAAACCGACTGCGCTAGCCTTTTTCATAAGAAGCAGCGGATGGCTAATATAGCAGCATGTAACGCTATACTAAAACGTTCCCGCCTTTCGTTTCCATCCCTGCCCATCCTTTCCACTTACACTATATTTCTATAACTTCTTTTCTTCAATCCACTATCTTATTTTTCAGGCAATCACAAAGGGAACGACTACAGGACCCAAGTGAGCTGGACAACCTAGACTATTCCGGGGTATCCAGCGGCCTGCCTACCTAACCTAACCTAACCTAACCTAGGGCAAAAGCCTCTTCTATATATTTATAATTTTTCACTAATTTAATTCAACAAAATACACGAAAAAGTTTATTTTTGAACAAAATTTCATGTTGTTGTCGCTTTGTTTACAAATGTCATATTTATGTGTACATAAGTTATTTTGTTGTAACTTATATAATCGTCTCTTTCTATTATTGACTATTTCAATCTTTCAATTTTATATTAAGAAAAGTAAGTGCCATTACGGCTTAACGAAAGTTCTGCGTCTCGAAAATTATTTTTTTTTTTTTTTGATATATCGTAATAGAACTTTCTTTTCTCATGCCAAAATCTATCGAAAACTCGATGGCACAATATGGATTGCTAAGTCGGCCCACCCTAATGTACATTCATACGTATAAAAAGACAAGAATTTTAATTTGGAAACAAATAAATTTTCGTATTTTATTGTAGTTTTAAACATATGTACATAAAGTCAAGAAAGAGAGTTTCTGCCTGTTTCGAAACATTCCTACGAATGAAAAAATTCACTTAAGAGCTGGATTCGATTGTTAAGATTCAGCAAATTTTTCGAGGATGATTGATACAGGGGTGGGTCCATAAGTCTTTGACTTATTGAACGAAAACACTGGTATATGTATATAAAAAATGTATTTATTGAGGTAAATTCATTTTTACTTGGTGAAACTGAAAAAAGAAGATCTTCTACTTCTTTTCGACTTGTGGAACATTGAGTGTCAAAAGTTGTCTTCGTTTACATACACGTAAAAGAAAAATATGGTTGATGTGACAATATATTACGGGCAAAATACTAATTATTATTGAATTATATGGTTAAACACAATCACTTAATATGGTTTCAATCTGAAATGTATTTGTAAAATTAAGTACAGCCAAGAACCAAAATTATATAATATAACCATATATTAGGTAATAATCAGTGCTGTCAAATCAAAAGATTCATCTTTTTTTTTGCTGGTTATTTGAGATACATCGTACATCATTCAATTTTGGAGTCAACTTCCCCATTGACAATTTTTCCAACAGTTTTGAGAATACATTTTTTTATTTCTTTATATATGTATATTGAATTCTTAAGCCACTAGATATATAGAAAATTCAGTATTAATATTAATTGTAAAAGATAACAATACGTTTTAAATACGCCTAAAACTACCCGCCCATTTTTTATAAATTGCTAAACAAACAAAAGAAAACCTGGCATTGCAGCAGCGTATTCCACCTATAAGTATGTTTTAACTATTGCTTTAAACTGCGAAACTTTTTTTGCTGAAATCACGTACGGAGACGAGAAGCAGCATGTTCCAAATCCTCACCACTTTAACAACAAATGATCGCGTCATATACAGTGTTGAGTGCACACTAAACTTTCAAAGTCCGTCCCTATAGTGCTAACAACATATGCAGAAATATGATCCCGATATTTATATATGTATATGTGATAGCACAGGCGAAGTTTTGCGATATTCTGTTGTGACGTGCCCGAGTAAACTTCAGTCTCATATAAAAACAAAGGAAGACATAGCAAAACTGCAAACTTTTTCCTAACTTTCAATGGCAGAAAAATTGACGTATTATATAGACGCTTCAACACAAAAGCTACTCGCGCCACAACACTATGAAAAGACTCAATAATCATGATGTGAATGTACTCGTACAATGATTTTGGCGGCAACTTTAAGAGAACATAAAAACAACACTCATAATATGAATATCGCCAAAGTTCATATTATTTGGTTTTTAGTTATCTGTGGATAGCTTCTTCAGGCCAAATAATATTTATTTAATTAATTTGTTAAATTTTTGTTGAGCTTTTATAATGTTTTAAATTAAAAATTGTTTGGTTTGTACATACATATGTACAACAGGTTTTTAGTTCAAGTTTTTCCTTTCTTAATTTTTTTTTCCTTAAGAAGGATTTTTTACAATACAAATTTGCTGTGATCAATAATTTTGATTGAAGAAGACAAGAAAAATAATAATCAAATCTTTAGCTGGGGGATAACTAGCTGTTTCGTAGTCGCTACACTACTACTCATCAGCACCCACTGGGATTTGAACTCGGGTCATGATGTATCATGATCTACTGCTATAACCACTAAACCACCGAGCATTTAATTATTTTCTATCTATATTCACCTCATATTGAATCACATATGCATTTTGTTAATTGCCCACATTGTTTGTACAGCGTTTGCTGTCTCAGAACTAGCGGTATTTATTTTATTTATTAACATACATACATATTTTTGTATTTCAGTATTCTCCGTACCCAGAGATGTAAATATTAATTTGTTAAATTTTTGTTGAACTTTTATAATTTTTTAAATTAAAAATTGTTTCGTTTGTATATATGTACAACAGGTTTTTAGTTCAAGTTTTTCCTTTCTTAATTTTTTTTCCTTAAGAAGGATTTTTTACAATACAAGTTTGCTGTGATCAATAATTTTGATTGAAGAAGACAAGAAAAATAATAATCAAATCTTTAGCTGGGGGACAACTAGCTGTTTCGTAGTCGCTACACTACTCATCAGCACCCACTGGGATTTGAATATTTATTTAATTTCAATTTGTAGAATATTTTTGAAAAATTAAAACAACAAAAACAAATAATTTGAAATAAAAATATTTTCTTTTCCTTTCATATTTTTCTATATATTCGGTAAGAAAATATTTTAATTTCTTACAAATTCATATAGGCACATACACGGTGCATTAACCAGGTGGCATCACTAGCGCAGGTGACAATTTTTTATTTAAAACGAACGGTAGTGTCAAAAGTTGTTTAGGTTTACATAAGGTGCATTAACGTAAAATAGTTACAAATATTTTTGATAAACATAGCTTACCCATGCCGGGTTTTGTTGTATTGTTGTGATTTTGCTCTAGTGCTGCCACCGTGTATACGTTAATGCACCTTGGGTTTACACAAAGTGAAGTGAAAAAATAATAATATTTTAATTGTGCAAAAAAAGAAAGAAAAAGTGCAAAAAAAGCAATAAAGAAGTTCTCAAAAATATTTTAATTGCGTAGAAGCTGTTTATGTTTATACAAAGTGAATGAGAAAAACAGTTTGAAAATGTACAAAAGAAACAATAAAAAAGATTTCAAAAATATTTTAATTCCTTAATGTGCGTTGCTGTCTACTATGTAAAAAGAAAAATTCTATTGCTTTTCGACTTTCCTCGCTTCAAAAATAATTTAAATGCGTTAAAACAATTTATGAAAATAATAATACACAAATAATTTTCTTTATATACATTTTTTTCTTAATTTTCCTCTGCTTTGTAAACATGTTTTTGACATTATGGTGAAATTTTTAAAAATATTATGTATCTAGTAGAGCAACTCTAATGCTGCCACCTCATAATTGCACCATGGCTACACCGTAACGGATTCAAAATCACAGCTGTATGGTTTGTAGAGAATATCGAGTGGTCTTATAATGGGAATAAAATTAATTTTAGCGGGAATAACAATTTGATCAGGAAGACAATTTTGAAATTATTTTGTTCTTCACATTAATTCTACTAGTGGCTACATTGAGTAGGGTGATTGAATCAGTTTTTTGTTTTTACTAAAACCGGTTTTGTTTTTTTCGAATATCGAATAAACCCAATGAATTTTTTTAATTTTACTGATTTTTTTGATATGTTTTGATAATGGTGGATATAATAATATGCAAAATAAAGTTCCGCCCCCGGGTGGGCTCGAACCACCAACCTTTCGGTTAACAGCCGAACGCGCTAGCCAATTGCGCCACGGAGGCTATACGAATACATTATTTTCTAAAGTACTTAGATGCAATTAGAAAGCCCATCCCTGATAAAGATTTCAAAAGACACGCTGCTATAGCCGCCTAGAAATTGATAAACAACGCGAAAGCAACTGTTGATCCATTAGTATTTATTCCAATCCTTAACATTAATGCTAAATTACAAAAAAAAATGTTAAAAATATTATTAACAGGTTTTTGGTTTGAGGGAAAATTTGGTTTGAGAAATTCATTGTGGATTATATTTATGCTTCAGGGATTTCCTGAGATATTTGTGGGGACGTACATTATTTCACACTTATGGTAAGAGCTAGAGTTATTGAACTGTTATTATTCGACCGGTTTTTACCGTTTTTTTTTATACCCTTCACAAAAATGTAAAGGGTATATATAAGTTTGTGATTCCGTTTGTAATTTCTACAGTTTTTTTTGCGACCCTATAAAGTATATATATTCTGAATCAGAATTAATGGAAAAGTCGATTAAGCGATGTCCGTCTTTGAAATACCGTTTCTGAGAAAACCATTAGACTTAGAAACTTTTTTCTTTCACCATTCTTTTACCCCATCGATTCATGGGTTTTCTATTGAAATTCAGTAATATCGGTCCACGTATAGCTGAGATATATTCAAAATTCCGAAAAAAGCCATTTTTTTTTGCAGTTTTGTATGAAAATTTTTGAAAATAAAAGTTGTTCGTTTTGCTTCAAACTTCACACACTTATTAAGCATGGTGACTAAAGACAAAAAAATTTTTTTTCAGATATCGGTCCATATATACCCGAGATATAGCCCAAACCGGGTTTTTCATGAAAATATCGCGTAAGCGAACTTAAACAACTTTTTTGTGCTCAAAAGCAGTTCTGATAATGAAATAGGGTCATATAAATATGAAAAATTAAAATTTTCGATGTCGGTCCATATATACCCGAGATATAGCCCAAATCGGGTTTTTCATGAAAATGTCGCGTAAGCAAACTTAAACAACTTTTTTGTGCTCAAAAGCAGTTCTGGTAATGAAACAGGGTCATATAAATATGAAAAATAAAAATTTTCGATATCGGGCCATATATACCCGAGATATAGCCTAGACCGGGGTTTTCATGAAAATGCCGCGTAAGCGAACTTAAACAGCTTTTTTGTGCTCAAAAGCAGTTCTGGTAATGAAATTAGGTTACATAAATATGGAAAATGAAAATTTCCGATATCGGTCCATATGTACCCGGTCCATATATAGCCCAAATCGGGTTTTTCATGAAAATGTCGCGTAAGCGAACTTAAACAACTTTTTTTTTGCTCAAAAGCAGTTCTGGTAATGAAATAAGATTACATAAATATAGAAAATGAAAATTTCCGATATCGGTCCATATATACCCGAGATATAGCCTAAACTGCGGTTTTAATGAAAATGTCGCGTAAGTGAACTTAAACATCTCTTTTTGCTTAAAAACAGTTCTGGTCCTGAAATAGGGTCATATAAATATGAAAAATGAACATTTTCGATATCGGTCCATATATACCCGAGATATAGCCTAGACCGGGTTTAACATAAAAGTGTCGCGTAAGCAAACTAAAACAACATTTTTGTGCTCAAAAGCAGTTCTAGTAATGAAATAAAGTTATATAAGTATGGAAAATGAAAATTGTCGATATCGGTCTATATATACCCGAGATATAGCCCAAACCGGGTTTTTCATGAAAATGTCGTGTAAGCGAACATTAACAACTTTTTTTTTATTAAAAACAGTTCTGGTAATAAGATGAGTTTATATAAATATGGAAGATAAAAATTTCCGATATCGGTCCATATGTACCCGAGATATAGCCTAAACCGTGGTTTTCATGAAAATGCCGCGTAAGCGAACTTAAACAACTTTTTCACCTTAAAGCAGTTCTGGTAGTTAAATAAGGTTATATAAATGTGGAAAATGAAAATTCCCGATATCGGTTTATATATACCAGAGATATAGCCTAAACCGTGGTTTTCATGAAAATGCCGCGTAAGCGAACTTAAACAATTTTTTTCACTTTAAAGCAGTTCTGGTAGTTAAATAAGGTTATATAAATGTGGAAAATGAAAATTCCCGATATCGGTCCATATATACCCGAGATATAGCCCAAACCGGGTTTTTCATGAAAATGTCGCGTAAGCAAACTTAAACAACTTTTTTCACCTTAAAGCAGTCCTGGTAATAAAATAAGGTTATATAAATATGGAAAATTAAAATTTCCGATATCGGTTCATATATACCCGGTGTATAGCCACAGGTTTTTTGATGAAAATGCCGAGTAAACAACTTTTTTGTGCTCAAAAGCAGTTTTGGTAATGATATAAGGTTATATAAATATGGAAAAAGAAAATATCCGATATCGGTCCATATATACTCGAGATATAGCCTGAACTGATTTTTCCATTAAAAAATTTTTTTTTTTTTTTGCTTAAAAGCAATTCTCGTTATAAAAGAAGGTTACTAAAATACAGAAAATAGAAAATTCCGCTATCGGTTCATATATAACCGAGCATATTTAGGTCACATTTTTAATATACTATACATATTCGTGACTATCGTGAAGGGTATTTTAGATTCGGCCCAGCCGAATATACTACACTCTTACTTGTTTTTTACTAAAACCGGTGTTTTTTTAAATATCGAACAAACCGGCTTTTTTAATATGGTTAACCGGGAGTTTTAAATATATAAATGTTATATTCTTGAATCTATATATTCCAAATATGCTCGTAACTGAAATATTTTAACGAGAGTGTAGAGTGACAATTCAGTTCACAGTTATATAATTATTTGCGTACTGATAAATATGACACTGTGACAGATTGTGAAAAAGAACGAAGCAATTTTATTAATTTTATTCAAAAAAAAAAAAAAAAAAACTCTATTTAAATGAACCGCAGAGAAAACATTTTAGAACGTTAACATTTGATAAATGTTCGCGTCTCACCAGCACCCCATGTGGCTTGCAAGGCTCACACAATTTTTGTCATATGTTTGTTCCCCCGGGGATAAGGTTTTGCCTTGACGTAGGCCAAACTAGGGCATTCTGTTCTTCGGATAAAAATGGGAAGCAGTGTTTCGTTCGTTGTAGCAAATAAAATTCTAGGAAGCCGCATGACTTATGTTGTGTTGTAGAATTGGCAGAACCAGGATCAGCATGCCCGCGGAGGGTTCTGCATGCAGTTTAACCTGGTCTGATATCGTTGGCTGGAAGGTTCTGGCTGTGGTTTAAAGATAAAAACGTAGAAGGAGGGAATTAGTAGCTCTTATAATTGTGTTGTGCATGATTTTTTCAGGGGATAACAACCCCCCGAGATACCGTTGCCTTGCAAGAGATACCTATACTGTAAGGCACCATTGGTGATGGTTAGACGGATGAGTTGGTTTAAGGACTGATGCTCTTAGTGGGCTACACGGAGGGCGCTGGGGAGTCGTGAATAATTCACTCTGTGGAATCGGTTCATCATCAGAAAAGGCCGTAAAGGCACTCTCACTCCCATATTTTAGCTCTTGAATTGTTGCTGACTTATCAAGGTACAACCTTTCTTTCAAATAACCCCAAAGAAAGAAGCCCAACGGTGTCATATCACATGATCTTAGCGGCCACGTGAGATAACACGGCCTCTGAATTTGTCGCGCAAAAGAGCCATTGTTTCGTTAGCAGGTGACACCATCCTGTTAAAACCACATATCGCCCAACCACCCAATGATGCCGCCAGCTCATAAATCGCACCAAGCAGTCACTGTTTGTGGGTGCATTAGTTTTTCGACAACCATTCTTGGATTATCGTTCGCCCAAGTATGGCAATTCTGCTTATTGATGAGTCCACTGATTGGATTTTTAACAATCACTTTCGGATTATCATTCGTACAAATGTGGCAATTCTGACAATTATTGACGAATCCACTGAGGTGAAAATGTGCCTGAAGATGAGTTTCTTTGAAAATTGATCATCATTTTCATAATACTCGTAAGCCTTAATAACTTTGACGCCTTGCTTGATTGTGTATCTTTCCAGGTTTCAAATTAAGTTAAATCTGAAATTGAGAAATATCAAATGAAATGCAGAAAAAAAAACTTGCCATTTAAGTGTGGTTCACATTCAACATGGGCACTTAAAATTTAAACACCCGATATAATATTGAGTTTAATTTACTAATTTTTCAATCTATTTCACTTTCAAAAACCCATAGAGCAACTAAAAATTTGTGTTTGCCAAAATTACTTTAAAATAGCAATTTTAGCCGCCAGCTGCCATCTGTAATTCCCTTTTGGCAACTGGCAACGCAACTAAAGTTCGTTTGCTATCGATAATCGAGCCTCCGTTTTTCAAGGGTATTTTCCCCGAAAAAACATAAAGATCACCCCATGAAGTATTAAGCGCATCTACTGCTGATAATTTTCCAGAAAACGATATATAATATAATTTCAACAAAACTTTTGTTTTTAGAAATTAAACGATTTAAAGAATCATGACATATTTCTTTGTGTTCGTGAGCATTTATTTAAAGCACGAAAAGTTGTTAAGTGGCAAATGCGTAAATTAAAAAAAAAAAACGTTTTTATTATATATTTACATATTTCTTGAACTTTTTGTGTTTTATTTTTGTGAATTACCTTGTTTTTTTAAGCGCTATTTCACTATAAAATTTATTTTTTTTTTTTTTTTTTTTTTTTAAACCGGAACCCCTTTTTTTAAATTGCCATTATTCGAAAACCTAGTTTAGAAAAGTCACCCTAATATCGAATTAACTCGCTAATGCGGGTGATAGACGATACTAATTTTCGTACTTAACGAAGTTTGCGTTGTAGTACGGTTTACAGATACACAACTCATACTATTTCATTTGATATTGTTTATATTAATTTTTTCCAAATTTTTCCAGCTAAAGATAGCTGTTTTGTGGTTTTTTATTAAAAAAGTTTAGCAATATTATATTTTCGATATTTCGCTATATAGTGTGTTAGCATTTTTTGTCAAAATTAAAATATTATTAAATTATACATATGTCTTTTAACACTTTTAGCGATATATACTTATACTTATATATAAAATTGCTAAACTTTTTTTATGAAAAACAACAAAACGACGATCTTTATCTGGAAGGATTTAGAAGAACTTAAATAGTTTGTATATTTCAAACAAAACATGAAATTTGCTGTTCACAGAACAAATTTCGCTGTACTACAGCTGTAACGAGGTTTTCTCGTCGTCTGAGGTGGCAAAGCGACGTCCAGGTTTAGGCTCAGGGTGCTTGCGGTTCGGCTGTTATTTCGTCTGTTCTTCGTACGGTTTTAACCTGCAGTGATGATAGCTTGTAGCCGTGTTGGATGTATATTTTCGTATTGACACACCTCGTATTCGGTACAACAACGGTTGTTGGTGAGATTTCGTCTTAGGACGGGTCGGGTGTATCTTCGTACGTACGAGCTTCAGGTTCTGTATGGCAGTCGTACTCGGCATACACTGGAATCGGGTATGGTGGAAAGTCTCTCGGGTCAGGATAACAACGGTTGCTGGTGATAAATTCTTCTTAGGTCGGGTCGGATGTATCTCGTATTACTCTCGCCACAATCTGGGTACCTACGAAATGGAGAACAGAGAAATTGCTGTCTAGCCCGAAGGCCGCTGGGGGAACAGTCAGCGGAAGCTGCTGAGTAAACAGCTTGCCGAAGCTGCTGTGGGAACAGTCTAACCCGAAGACCGCTGGGGGAACAGTCAGCCGAAGCTGCTGTGGGAACAGTCTAGCCCGAAGGCCGCTAGCGGAACACTCAACCGAAGCTGCTAGGTATGTAAAATCAGCCGAAGCTGCTGTTGACTAGTCTAGTCTGAAGACCGCTGTGTATAATTTATTCTCTGAAGGGGATAAATGCTTTCGAATATTCGTGATATAGATATATTTCGACACCTGCACCTGGGTGATCACCGATTACTTCTTTCTTTGTCATCTTATACTTCTCAGTGCACGAACTGTATGAGAATTATTATTAACTACGGTTTAATTCAATCAACATAAAGAAATGCAATTTCAATTAATTTAACAACAAAGCCATCATCTTCTGTGGGTGTTGTTGTATTTTTATTTATTTTAATTTGTGCATTTGTATGCCCTATGCACATTAACCGTGGTGATTAGTTGCTGCTAATTGTATACATACATATAAGGAATTTTATGTACGAAGCCACATAAAAATGTATGCTTTGTTACACAGCATGATACACAATACTTATGAAAGCTCCGTCCACGAAAATCAAAACGTTTTGATTTTCGTACTACAAAGTAATTTCATACTTCTCCGATTTGTCATACGGTTTGTAGTATCGTCTATATCCCACATAAGATCAACTCTATCTTAACTCAACCTAACCTACTCTTAATTTATTTGAAATTTTCTACTTAATTCATTTGAAATCTTAAAGTATCCCTGGTAATTTTCTTAAGGTACAATCTTTCGAATTAGATATACAAGTTTACATTTTTTCGAATTTAAATGCACCATAATCTACATTTCAGAGTAAACATGGAAAGCTTCAAGTCAGGAATATTAGGGATAAAATATATCCAATTGTTTTGTGAAAGTGTTCTCCACCTGACACTGCCTTGAGATCTCTAATTCTTAGATATTTAACAAAATAAACAATTTTTATTAAATTAAAAACAAAGTCAAATGAATATTAATGAGGACTTTTTCATGTTTTAATCGCGACTGTGGTAGTGTCAGAACTAGAGATTTAATAAAATTAATATCTATACATATACGAGTATATTTAACTATTACGGTTGGGCTGATTTTACCTTTTATGAATTCATCTTGTAGTATAAAACCATATAAAATTTATTTGAAAAACATTTATAAAACTAAAATTAAGAAAACGAAACAGTCAAAACTTTATTTAAAAAAAGATATAAAAAATAGAAGACAGAGATTATTGCAATTTACTGTGTCAGTAAACGTTTATATTCGGCGAGAATTTGTTCCTCTTGTACTAAAGGTAAATCTAAATAGTCCTGTTCGTTGTCGGTTATTTCCGTAGTGAAACGTTTATATGTTTTCAGAGATTCCATTTCCTTTTGGGACATTTCTAAAGCTTTTGTTATCAAAGAATTGGCACCGGAGGATGTAGAAGGTCCTGTGAAGCAGTTAGTAGTCGCAGCAACAGCTGTCAAACGATCCATGGTAGCTCTTAACTCTGTTTCGTCGCCAAACAATTTCATTATAAACTGCATGGCTTTATCTAAACTATTTTGTGTTGATTCCAGAGCAATGCGAGCCATATCTTCTTTGAAACCTAATTTTATGAGCTGCGACAAAAGCTCATTATCTGCTTCAGATGCGGGCGGCAAATTCTTTCGTAGTTCATCAACACTAGTTTGTAAAAGGTCCAACTAAAATTGCGAGTTAAAAGGATAAAAATATTTTAATGTTCCTACTTACAGCTTTGGGCACATCGTTATTGCTACGTTTCAACGCCTCAACTACTGCATCGCGATCAAATCCCATTTCTACCAATGTATATACACTGCGCGGATGAACCCAATCTTCATCTTTATTTTTTAGTGATAATTCGGCATTGACTTTTCGTTCTTTTCTGGAGTTTTTACGTGAATCTTTGAGTTTTTCAGCCCGTTCATGTATAAAATTGACCGATTGTTCAAGATTTCCATTGCACGATCGTAAAGCTAAACGAGCTTCATAGGGTTCGTAGCCCATTTCCACTAAGGCCGCCACCGCAGTATCATCGACTTTAAGTGCTTCCAATTCAGTTTCAGCTGTCACAAGTTTTTCGTAGGCTTCATTGCGACGATTTTGATGAAAGAGCAGCACTCCTTGCAACAGATGTAAACGCATTATTAAAGCTTTCTCTGGACAGCTGCTGCCTTTAAGAATAATTAAACGTTGAAAATTATCACCATAGGAGCGGCGAAAATTTTTCTCACACAACTCTAAGCGGCGTTGAGCATCAGGTAACTGGGTAACATTCTGTTTATTTAAAAATATATATTTAATACATATTATGAAAAATTATAAATAGCTTGTTTTCCATGTTTCCCAGTTATCTATATGTCGACATTTCATAGGAACTACCCTAATCATCAGTAGACTTTGGAAATTTTTGAAAGATAGACAATTCAGTTCACAGTTATATAATTATTTGCGTACTGATAAATATGACACTGTGACAGATTGTGAAAAAGAACGAAGCAATTTTATTAATTTTATTCAAAAAAAAAAAAAAAAAAACTCTATTTAAATGAACCGCAGAGAAAACATTTTAGAACGTTAACATTTGATAAATGTTCGCGTCTCACCAGCACCCCATGTGGCTTGCAAGGCTCACACAATTTTTGTCATATGTTTGTTCCCCCGGGGATAAGGTTTTGCCTTGACGTAGGCCAAACTAGGGCATTCTGTTCTTCGGATAAAAATGGGAAGCAGTGTTTCGTTCGTTGTAGCAAATAAAATTCTAGGAAGCCGCATGACTTATGTTGTGTTGTAGAATTGGCAGAACCAGGATCAGCATGCCCGCGGAGGGTTCTGCATGCAGTTTAACCTGGTCTGATATCGTTGGCTGGAAGGTTCTGGCTGTGGTTTAAAGATAAAAACGTAGAAGGAGGGAATTAGTAGCTCTTATAATTGTGTTGTGCATGATTTTTTCAGGGGATAACAACCCCCCGAGATACCGTTGCCTTGCAAGAGATACCTATACTGTAAGGCACCATTGGTGATGGTTAGACGGATGAGTTGGTTTAAGGACTGATGCTCTTAGTGGGCTACACGGAGGGCGCTGGGGAGTCGTGAATAATTCACTCTGTGGAATCGGTTCATCATCAGAAAAGGCCGTAAAGGCACTCTCACTCCCATATTTTAGCTCTTGAATTGTTGCTGACTTATCAAGGTACAACCTTTCTTTCAAATAACCCCAAAGAAAGAAGCCCAACGGTGTCATATCACATGATCTTAGCGGCCACGTGAGATAACACGGCCTCTGAATTTGTCGCGCAAAAGAGCCATTGTTTCGTTAGCAGGTGACACCATCCTGTTAAAACCACATATCGCCCAACCACCCAATGATGCCGCCAGCTCATAAATCGCACCAAGCAGTCACTGTTTGTGGGTGCATTAGTTTTTCGACAACCATTCTTGGATTATCGTTCGCCCAAGTATGGCAATTCTGCTTATTGATGAGTCCACTGATTGGATTTTTAACAATCACTTTCGGATTATCATTCGTACAAATGTGGCAATTCTGACAATTATTGACGAATCCACTGAGGTGAAAATGTGCCTGAAGATGAGTTTCTTTGAAAATTGATCATCATTTTCATAATACTCGTAAGCCTTAATAACTTTGACGCCTTGCTTGATTGTGTATCTTTCCAGGTTTCAAATTAAGTTAAATCTGAAATTGAGAAATATCAAATGAAATGCAGAAAAAAAAACTTGCCATTTAAGTGTGGTTCACATTCAACATGGGCACTTAAAATTTAAACACCCGATATAATATTGAGTTTAATTTACTAATTTTTCAATCTATTTCACTTTCAAAAACCCATAGAGCAACTAAAAATTTGTGTTTGCCAAAATTACTTTAAAATAGCAATTTTAGCCGCCAGCTGCCATCTGTAATTCCCTTTTGGCAACTGGCAACGCAACTAAAGTTCGTTTGCTATCGATAATCGAGCCTCCGTTTTTCAAGGGTATTTTCCCCGAAAAAACATAAAGATCACCCCATGAAGTATTAAGCGCATCTACTGCTGATAATTTTCCAGAAAACGATATATAATATAATTTCAACAAAACTTTTGTTTTTAGAAATTAAACGATTTAAAGAATCATGACATATTTCTTTGTGTTCGTGAGCATTTATTTAAAGCACGAAAAGTTGTTAAGTGGCAAATGCGTAAATTAAAAAAAAAAAACGTTTTTATTATATATTTACATATTTCTTGAACTTTTTGTGTTTTATTTTTGTGAATTACCTTGTTTTTTTAAGCGCTATTTCACTATAAAATTTATTTTTTTTTTTTTTTTTTTTTTTAAACCGGAACCCCTTTTTTTAAATTGCCATTATTCGAAAACCTAGTTTAGAAAAGTCACCCTAATATCGAATTAACTCGCTAATGCGGGTGATAGACGATACTAATTTTCGTACTTAACGAAGTTTGCGTTGTAGTACGGTTTACAGATACACAACTCATACTATTTCATTTGATATTGTTTATATTAATTTTTTCCAAATTTTTCCAGCTAAAGATAGCTGTTTTGTGGTTTTTTATTAAAAAAGTTTAGCAATATTATATTTTCGATATTTCGCTATATAGTGTGTTAGCATTTTTTGTCAAAATTAAAATATTATTAAATTATACATATGTCTTTTAACACTTTTAGCGATATATACTTATACTTATATATAAAATTGCTAAACTTTTTTTATGAAAAACAACAAAACGACGATCTTTATCTGGAAGGATTTAGAAGAACTTAAATAGTTTGTATATTTCAAACAAAACATGAAATTTGCTGTTCACAGAACAAATTTCGCTGTACTACAGCTGTAACGAGGTTTTCTCGTCGTCTGAGGTGGCAAAGCGACGTCCAGGTTTAGGCTCAGGGTGCTTGCGGTTCGGCTGTTATTTCGTCTGTTCTTCGTACGGTTTTAACCTGCAGTGATGATAGCTTGTAGCCGTGTTGGATGTATATTTTCGTATTGACACACCTCGTATTCGGTACAACAACGGTTGTTGGTGAGATTTCGTCTTAGGACGGGTCGGGTGTATCTTCGTACGTACGAGCTTCAGGTTCTGTATGGCAGTCGTACTCGGCATACACTGGAATCGGGTATGGTGGAAAGTCTCTCGGGTCAGGATAACAACGGTTGCTGGTGATAAATTCTTCTTAGGTCGGGTCGGATGTATCTCGTATTACTCTCGCCACAATCTGGGTACCTACGAAATGGAGAACAGAGAAATTGCTGTCTAGCCCGAAGGCCGCTGGGGGAACAGTCAGCGGAAGCTGCTGAGTAAACAGCTTGCCGAAGCTGCTGTGGGAACAGTCTAACCCGAAGACCGCTGGGGGAACAGTCAGCCGAAGCTGCTGTGGGAACAGTCTAGCCCGAAGGCCGCTAGCGGAACACTCAACCGAAGCTGCTAGGTATGTAAAATCAGCCGAAGCTGCTGTTGACTAGTCTAGTCTGAAGACCGCTGTGTATAATTTATTCTCTGAAGGGGATAAATGCTTTCGAATATTCGTGATATAGATATATTTCGACACCTGCACCTGGGTGATCACCGATTACTTCTTTCTTTGTCATCTTATACTTCTCAGTGCACGAACTGTATGAGAATTATTATTAACTACGGTTTAATTCAATCAACATAAAGAAATGCAATTTCAATTAATTTAACAACAAAGCCATCATCTTCTGTGGGTGTTGTTGTATTTTTATTTATTTTAATTTGTGCATTTGTATGCCCTATGCACATTAACCGTGGTGATTAGTTGCTGCTAATTGTATACATACATATAAGGAATTTTATGTACGAAGCCACATAAAAATGTATGCTTTGTTACACAGCATGATACACAATACTTATGAAAGCTCCGTCCACGAAAATCAAAACGTTTTGATTTTCGTACTACAAAGTAATTTCATACTTCTCCGATTTGTCATACGGTTTGTAGTATCGTCTATATCCCACATAAGATCAACTCTATCTTAACTCAACCTAACCTACTCTTAATTTATTTGAAATTTTCTACTTAATTCATTTGAAATCTTAAAGTATCCCTGGTAATTTTCTTAAGGTACAATCTTTCGAATTAGATATACAAGTTTACATTTTTTCGAATTTAAATGCACCATAATCTACATTTCAGAGTAAACATGGAAAGCTTCAAGTCAGGAATATTAGGGATAAAATATATCCAATTGTTTTGTGAAAGTGTTCTCCACCTGACACTGCCTTGAGATCTCTAATTCTTAGATATTTAACAAAATAAACAATTTTTATTAAATTAAAAACAAAGTCAAATGAATATTAATGAGGACTTTTTCATGTTTTAATCGCGACTGTGGTAGTGTCAGAACTAGAGATTTAATAAAATTAATATCTATACATATACGAGTATATTTAACTATTACGGTTGGGCTGATTTTACCTTTTATGAATTCATCTTGTAGTATAAAACCATATAAAATTTATTTGAAAAACATTTATAAAACTAAAATTAAGAAAACGAAACAGTCAAAACTTTATTTAAAAAAAGATATAAAAAATAGAAGACAGAGATTATTGCAATTTACTGTGTCAGTAAACGTTTATATTCGGCGAGAATTTGTTCCTCTTGTACTAAAGGTAAATCTAAATAGTCCTGTTCGTTGTCGGTTATTTCCGTAGTGAAACGTTTATATGCTTTCAGAGATTCCATTTCCTTTTGGGACATTTCTAAAGCTTTTGTTATCAAAGAATTGGCACCGGAGGATGTAGAAGGTCCTGTGAAGCAGTTAGTAGTCGCAGCAACAGCTGTCAAACGATCCATGGTAGCTCTTAACTCTGTTTCGTCGCCAAACAATTTCATTATAAACTGCATGGCTTTATCTAAACTATTTTGTGTTGATTCCAGAGCAATGCGAGCCATATCTTCTTTGAAACCTAATTTTATGAGCTGCGACAAAAGCTCATTATCTGCTTCAGATGCGGGCGGCAAATTCTTTCGTAGTTCATCAACACTAGTTTGTAAAAGGTCCAACTAAAATTGCGAGTTAAAAGGATAAAAATATTTTAATGTTCCTACTTACAGCTTTGGGCACATCGTTATTGCTACGTTTCAACGCCTCAACTACTGCATCGCGATCAAATCCCATTTCTACCAATGTATATACACTGCGCGGATGAACCCAATCTTCATCTTTATTTTTTAGTGATAATTCGGCATTGACTTTTCGTTCTTTTCTGGAGTTTTTACGTGAATCTTTGAGTTTTTCAGCCCGTTCATGTATAAAATTGACCGATTGTTCAAGATTTCCATTGCACGATCGTAAAGCTAAACGAGCTTCATAGGGTTCGTAGCCCATTTCCACTAAGGCCGCCACCGCAGTATCATCGACTTTAAGTGCTTCCAATTCAGTTTCAGCTGTCACAAGTTTTTCGTAGGCTTCATTGCGACGATTTTGATGAAAGAGCAGCACTCCTTGCAACAGATGTAAACGCATTATTAAAGCTTTCTCTGGACAGCTGCTGCCTTTAAGAATAATTAAACGTTGAAAATTATCACCATAGGAGCGGCGAAAATTTTTCTCACACAACTCTAAGCGGCGTTGAGCATCAGGTAACTGGGTAACATTCTGTTTATTTAAAAATATATATTTAATACATATTATGAAAAATTATAAATAGCTTGTTTTCCATGTTTCCCAGTTATCTATATGTCGACATTTCATAGGAACTACCCTAATCATCAGTAGACTTTGGAAATTTTTGAAAGATATTCTCAAACATTCAACTTTATATCCCAACAATGTAAACAAATTGCTGAGAAGTTAAAAAGAAAAATGCTCTAATAATACCTGTCAAAACACAAAGGTGTAAAGAAATGTTAGAGACGTGTATGAATTAAAAAGCGTGTTTTTGTGTTTGGACAGGTATTATTAGAGCATTTTTTTTTAAATTCTCAGCAATTTATAAAGTTGAATGTTGGAGAATATCTTTCAAAAATTTCCAAAGTCTACTGATGATTAGGGTAGTTATTGTGAAATGTCGACATGTAGATAGCTAGCAAGGCAGCTTTATACAGGTAGTGGCAGAATTACAATAAATACAACACCAACAAACATCTACATGTATTTTGTTGGTAGAATTTACGAATAGTTGTCAAAATACATGTAGATGTTTGTTGGTGTTGTATTTATTGTAATCCTGCCACTACCTGTATAAAGCTGCCTTGGATAGCTGGGAAACATAGAAAACAAGCTATTTATAATTTTTTTTTTGGTATAAATGTTAAAAGCTAAAATAGCGAATAAAAACTTAATTGTTTGTATTATGAAAAATCTTACAAAAGTTTTTGATTATTTGAAATGTGATTCGCAAATATCTATACTATTTATTATTAATACTATAAAGACGTAAAGTTATTATGTTTCTAAGAGATAATCTGTAGAAGTACTAGTAGAATTCCTAAAAATTTGTCAGCAAAATGTAGAGTGACACTTCCATTAAATGCTGAGAATTGGATCGAAGGGCCATAAAACCCCCATATTCAGCAAATATTTATTGTTTCAGACGAAATCTATTATAACAATAGTTTTGAGATTATCCGCTCGACAAAAAAACAAACTTTTATTAATGTCAGTACACAGTACGTTAGCCAATGATCCCGTTCATCCCCTTTATCGGCTGAACCGATTTTGATGAAATAAGAAATAGAGATAGACCTAAAATACGTCTGAAAAATCAAAAAGGTTTTTATTTGTTTAAGCTAGAACTAAAAAAGAAAAAACTAAGTTTAATAAAGTTTGGAACATCGAAAGATCTGCGCAGAATAGAACACAATAAATTTATTGTTCAGAACTAAGACCAACAGTAATTTTAGATCTGCAAAACTATCTAATAGATTTATATGAAACTCAAAATACATACGAGTATAATCAGCGCCTAAAAAGTAGCACGGCCTTAACTTTTTTCAACGCTAAGAGAAGAAGTCTTTCCTAAACTTTCCAACCGGCACCGAAAATTAAATTAAAAACACAAATTGATATAGTAATCTTAATAGATCAAAATGACTTCAGATTTTTTCAAAACTATGGAACCTATTTTGACAAAACTAAAAAATTAGATTCATTTACGTCTAAAAGAATATATGGTTTAGGGTACACGACATACAGCATATGCACTTTTTCCAAATTGGCAATTAGTTTACAATTCCAATGTGCGAGGGTTAGACTTGCACGTTCGTGACTTTAAACATAGTAAATGGCATTTCCATTAAGAAATAGATTTAAAACTTAAATAAATATTAATATAAAAAGTTTCTTCAACTTTGAAATAATATCTGTACTCGTATGTTCTATACGCAAGAATAGTCTCTCTGATAGTTATAGATAGCACTACGATGATAGTTTGCAACGAGTGTACCGTAAGAAATCCCATGTCGAAGCTACGAAACGAATATTGAAGGACATTAGAAACTGTACCGCAATTATCGCCGAAGTAATTTTTCTTTTTGCTAGTGTTTTTCGTCAAACGCTCCTCGTAGTTTCAAAAAGAACGGGAATAGACATAATTAAAGCTTGGTTGTTAAACTGTTTTAAGTGAAACAATACATAAAATAGTACACAGTTTATCTCATTATTTTCGGAGAATGTGTTTTTGTACAATTACTTAAAACACTAGATTCAGAAAAAATGCGAGTTAAAGATTTTCTATCTGAGGCCTACAATTTGTGAGTTTATGTGTTAAATCAAGCAAAATAAAAAATAATATAAAAATTTATTCAAAAACATACCTTTAGACATAAATAACACCAAACAATGTCCAAATTAAGCAAAGCATAATTGTCAACAGCCTCTAAAATTTGCGAATTGCAGGTAATAAACTTCTCATCAGCCGCAAGTAATAAAACTAACGCCTCATCATAATGTTCACGTTTCATGGCAGCACGTGCCTTTTTATAATAGCCCAAAGCCATAAGAAGCGCGCGATTTTCCGCAGGTGGCAGGAATACAGGATTACCATCTTGATCTTCCATCTTAGATTGAGAAAATTTAACTATATCAATTTCACATTTAGAAAATTTAAATCTACCTCAAACAGTTGACGTCTTGAATCCACTATGGACTCTACATCCTTTTTGATTTTATGTATGCGATCATACATGGCATCTTCATGATTTTGCGCAGATTTACAATCCACTGCACTTATAATGACCAGCAATTGTTGATTGTTTTTAACATCTTGTATTTCCAATGATGTTTCCGGATCAATTAATTTACCCGCTGATATGCATTTTATGCGTCTCGAATCGTCTATTTCCAGCGTTTTAGCAATTCTGGATTGTAATTCTTTACCCAATGCTTTAAGAAGACATTTAACTTCAACAATATTTTCTGTACCCCGCTGGTTGTTGATGCGTCTTACACTAAATGTAGCTAGGCCTAAAGAAAGAAGTATTTTTTATACATATCTCTTAATTATACCCTTTGACAAGGGTTATCAACAAAATAATACCTGAAAATACACAAATTATATAGAAGAGGATAACTTGCTTCAAGCGTATGCATATTGTATGTATTTTTGTGCTTCGATACCTACAGCTTAAACTGGTTGTTCAATTTGGCATTAAGGCACGTGAAGAGAAAACAAAAATAGTTATCTACTGGCTACGCTAACAGTTATCGAAAAAATTGTATAATTTAACTTCTACTTCTGCTTTTGATTTAAGACGACCGTAAAAGGAACAAGATCAGTTTAAGGCAAATATATAAATAGTTGTTTATTTAAAAAAAAATAATCTTGCTGCCCTCCCTCAATAGCTCAATGTAACGAAATAGGTATAGACCTTTTAAGTTTTACTTAAGTACCTACATATATATGTACATACATATCTCGTTTAAACAAATAAGCAGTAAGCATACAATACACAACTCGTTAGATATTCGTGTTGGCGAAATAAGCCTATTATCTTTATCAGGATTAAAGTACATATTTCTTAGAATTGGAAAATAGTACGTGTATAAATACATCATCTATTATACATTACAGCCGAAAGGCAACGACTTACCTGTTTCCTCAAACTCTTTACGAGCAGCCAGTTTTCGTAGAGCTCCTTCTTGCAACTCCGTTAAAGCCAACTTGCAACTTGACTTGGTAATGCCCAAGTCTTGACTGAAGTTATTAGCCAATTTCTATTAAATATATATTACAGCAAAAGCCTTGCATATACTCCATTACTTACATCAATTTCTGTCTCTACACAGCCTACTTCATCATAATAATAAGGGTCCAGCCACAATTTTATACCCAGTAGTTGTAGTCTAGCTCTTACTTGTATGATAATATTATCTATTTGAGACATCTTGTAATGAAAGCGAATTTTTTTTTTCTTTTTGGAACAACTTATTCCTTTACTTTATAATGAATGAATGACATGCAATTGTTCAAAATTTCACAATAATTTGTTAATATTTTGCTTTGGTTCTTCTTCTATGTTTTTGTTTTACTTTTTGTACTACGCATTTTTGTTGACATCTACAGATTGTTTTCGTATATGTTTTTAACTTATTCGCAGAATATTTTATAATTGTAGAGTTGCCAGACTTCGTATCTGAAAGAATTAATATAAGTGGAATAAGTGGATATAAAACGTTATAAATATTATAACAGTTATAAAACATAGCGCAGCGTAAAATATTTAGAACCTGTTTCACGATATCGAATGTCAATGTTTGCAAGTGCTGCATTAACGCTAAAATAACTGATTTTTGTCCAACATGTTAGATTTAATATAATAAATCGGATGATGGCAAAAATAATGATACAGAACTTTGTCAAAAGAAATTCTGATTTGGAAGAACAGCTCACAGCTCTGGTTTAAAAAATTTTGTTTCGCAGGAAAGGCGAATTCATAACAGGTAAATACAGAGAAATAAATACAGCCGTACAAAAAAAAATCAAATGTTAAAGAGAAAAATATAAACACAGTAAGGAATTTAAAAAAATATATAATAAAAATATATTTGCAAGAAAAGAGAAACTTTTAATTTCGTGAAAATTTTAATTATTTCATAAAAATTAAACACTGTATTATCTAAGCTTAAAAAGATGAAAACTTCTAGTCGGATTCGGGAGGATTCTGGGTCATAATTGGCTCTCAAGTTACCATACATAATTAAAAAAATTGTTTAAAAATTTTTTTGTTTTTTTTTAAGTTTCTTTTAATTATTCCGTTGACATCCGATAGAGATAAAAACACAAAAAAAAAAAATCTGGTGCGCTCTCAACTTCACCTGTAATGAATTAGCTTTGGTCACATGTTTCCATAGTTTTTAAATATTGTTATTCCGCTTATTTTAAATACTGTTTGAAAAATATAAGTAGGCAATAAAAAATTCAAAAGTTCATAATATTGTCTTTGTATCATATTTCATGCATACTGCAATTAATAAACACACTGCAGTTCAGCAGTACTTGCTCTGTATGCATACTACAACAATATTTCGGTGAAAATCTCTCTGAAATTCCAGAGGGAAACCAGGGAGAACGGGTGATGCATGACTTAGTTCATTAGTTATAAGTATATAATTTTACTATAGTCACACTTTTTTCGTTTCATAGTCTAGGTCAAAATTTTTAAATAAAACTTAATAACGGTCGGAACCATTCTCAGTAACTCTAAAGCCGTTGGTGGTATGTAAACAAAAGTTCCACGATACGGCTGTGGTAGGTTACAAAGGCAAATATAGAATTGTCAAGCGCACAATGACAAGAATGAAAAAGAACGGAAAGAGAAATGCAAAATTTCTCTCTGTCTATTAATTTCTCAAATGGGATATGTGTATGCAAGACCAAAAGAAAAATTAAACAATGTGTGCCTATCGTCTATCTAAATGTAAATGCTTAGAAGCTTTTGAATGAATACTTTGCTAAATAGAGACCTTATTACTGTGACGAGTGGGGACATCTGATATAACTTGTTTACCTATACACAGCTTTGAGTATATCTATCAGTATTTTTTGTATTCATTTGATTGTTTGACGTGTTTCTGTATTGATTTTGTGTTGCTAATGCGGGGTTGAAGCTGGTTCAAAAATCATGCAAACAAAATACCATTTCTTCATCTATTTTGCCAACAAGCTGCCATTTTTTACTAGGACAATTGTTTTCGTGTGTTTAAAACCATTCAGATTCGTTATATGGAAATTTAAAGCTTGATTCAACCATTGTTCAGTAAAAAAAAAATTTGTTCTGAAATAATTGCAGTTTTTTGTGAGTTTGTTCTGAAACGAGAGTTATCATATTAAATATCTCTGTAAACGAGGGGTCTTACAGTTACGAGATAGATTCTGTTTCATTTCTGACATCAGCTTCAGTGTAATCGAATTAATATAAACACACTAACACACACAATGCTGTATATACCTATACATGTTATGCCAAATGAATTTGTCTCGAGTGTAATGGATTAGAATAAAAATGGTTCCACTAAAGAGAATGTGTGCGTGCCCACATATAAAGTACACCCATAGTTAAACTTTAAAATTTCCTTCTAACTTGGCCAAGAGCGCCACTTATTTTTAACGGCTAGTCTTATTTATTACCTCTTTAACCAATCAAGATTAATCACTGTGTATTTAAGAGAAATTTTGAAGAAAATGAAGTGAATAGAGTAGAATTATATGGGTTTTATTATCTACATATGCATAAATTTCACATTAACTGTTAAAGGTGCTACATGTATAGTTAATTCCACAAAACTTACACAATTCTAACTTCAATAGGCTTGTTTTCTTCAATTAATTGCGGTGTGATCGGCATAAAATTCTAGAATGGCTGCGGAAACCAAGGCTGCTACCAGCTTATTAATAACAAAATAAATCAAATTGGGCAATGCTAAAATAGCTTAGAGAACAAAACCCCAGAAACAAACAAACGAATTTAATTCGTTACATTTCGAAAAAGCACTTTTTTTCTGAAAAATTGTCACGACCATTGCATGTTTTTTAATTTTCCTTTAATTTATTCGATATATTTCTTTTTATTGCTTTATTTTTATTCGATTTGCATGGATTAAAAAAAGAAAAACAATTTATTTTAACGACAACAATTAATAAAAGAATATGATTTAAAAATGATCGTAAAAGTGTAACATAATTTTGGTAGTAGCTTTAAAAGAGTATTGTAAAAAGACATGGCTTTAAATCACCATATATATCAACTCCTAAGTCTACTTTTACATTTGGATAGACGATATGCAGACAGACGAAATTTGAAGATGCTATAACGAAAATTGTCGATGGGGTAAAATATACAGTACACAACTCCCTATACTAGACATTGAGCAATAACAGACGAGAACAATTTTTTTTTTTTTTCTGTAGCTTCCAGGAAAACGGCGGGATGAAAGTGATATTTTGTCGGCATAATTTTTTCAACCAGCTTTATACCGGCACAAGCAGAACAGACCCATACAAATACAAGCCAAGCAATCAAATGCATACAAAAACACGAATCCATACGCAATGCTGTATATACGTATACATGTGATGGAGGATTTATTAGTCTCGTCTGTTCGTAAAAGAAAAAAAAATTTCGGACTAAAAATTGTTCTGGTCTGCTATTGTCCATTTGCGCATATTTTTTGTTTCTATTTTTAACTTTTCGCATAATTTATGCTGTTGCTTAATATCATTACTCTCATATCAACATCAACTTCATACAAGCACACTAGCTGAGCTTAAAAAACAACAAACGAAACGAAAAGTTTCTGTCTGTCCATTAATTACATTATATGTAAAAACTTACGGCAAGACCAAAAGAGAAATTAAAAAAATGTCTGTCCATCGTCTGTCTAAATGTAAAGGCGGACTAATTAGCGGGAAGTAGTGTAGTAGCGTTTTTTTTTTTTTTTTTGTAACTGACTAACGGTAACACAGGGCGAATTTAAGAATTCGTCTTTTAACATTTAAACATATTTTGGCGGCAACAACAAAATTCTGTTCCTTTTTCATTATAAGAATTTGTTTTTTGAAAATGTTATTAATTAAAATCCAACTAACCTCCACTTGTTATCAATAAGATACTGGCATATAAACAATTTTTATTTGGCTTTTTATTAAAAAAAATTGCCGGCTTTTTCATAACAAAAAAGACGTATCAAAACAAATAACAAAACAGCTGGTCTGATTTGATTGTGCGCAGAAAAAACATGAAGAAATCCCCAAAGTCTGCAAAAACTTGGGTACAACAGAGGCATATGGTTTGGAAACGTGTATACTATGTAAGTTCGCAGAATTTGTTATTATTCTCACGATTGGGTCTGCTTAAATTGTTTAAATCAGTTGCTTGACGGTGTTTGACAAAAGTGACGGGAAAAATTATAAGACTATGGGAAATCGCAAATAAACCCATATTTTTATAAAATTCTGCAGAAAATTATAATGCGCATTGCAAAGTAAAAAAACAAATACCTAATTACATAATATCAAACATAAAAGTTGAAATAAAGAATTTTGTTCGAATTTTAATAAATCTTTATTAAAATATGTATTAGTTTTGTAAATAAAAATAAATTGAAGGTCATTTGCTAGCCAAATTAAATTGCTCTGTTAGTGACAAGTGAAAAAATCAATAAGTATTCAACTTTCATCATTTGTGTTTTTTTTTTAAGCATTACATATATATACATATAAGTGTAAAAATTAAAGTTTAATAAATGTATTCATTACAAAGTTTCCAAAACAACATATTACTAAAAACTTCAACAACTAACCATCAAAAACATCACACAACCGAAAATAATTGCAAAACAGCTTGTCTGCTGCAGCAGTCACACCTCAAATTAGAGACCTCTAACGCAACCGTGACACGTATAACAAAGTCATTAACATATGCAGAAAAAGATCAAGAAGAAAGTGTAACCAAAAATGTCTTATACTGAATTGGAATCGGGTTACCAAGATTTACGTCAACAGTCCCACCAGCAAGCATCTGCAGTTTCATCGCAATCTCATGCGTCGGCAATAGGAAACACAGGCGGCAGCGTAGAAAGGTCTCATCAGAGGCCTGGATTTTTCGTTGGGCATGATGGCAATGTAATTTTTCATTTCATATACGTACATAAGATTTTAAGTATTTTACAGCGTTTAATATAATATTCATATCAAATATTTTGCTAAAACTTTTTGTGCTAGTGGACATTGTCTTAACTTGTGAATTCATTAGTGTGGCTTTTTAACTTTGTAAACAGCTTTCGTTAGCTTGTTTGGTTTATTTTGTATGCTCATATACAAATCAATGGGATATGTGGTCTGGCTAAAATGACCTTGAGTGAAAAGTTTTGTATGTACTTACACATATGTATATATCGCTCCTTTATTGCAACATAGTCATAACTAAAAAAAGCTTGTTTCGAGAAAAACACATTTCAAATTTTTATTTTCTATACAAGTATTAGTATAGAAAAGTAATTTGAAATTTTTGCCACAATATAAAATTTAGTACTGCTAACAATTCTGCATTATTAACACGAAAAGCTAATTTTTCGAGATATGACTATGTTCCAATGAAGGAGCGATACATATCCCCTTTATTGCAACAACGTCAAAACTAAAAATGCTGTTTCGAAGAAATCAAATTAAAAATTGTTAGCTTTCTTTGGCAGCTTAAAAGTCATTTGAATGAATATTTGACACAATATGAAGTATAGTACTGTTAACAATTCTGCATTCTTACTCGAAAGCCTCATTTTTTGAAATATGACGTCGCAATAAAGGAGCGAGGTGTACTTAAGTAAGCAAATATTTATGTATGTATTCGTATGTATGCATTTTTTTTTTTTTTTTTTTGATTACATGTATGCTGCAACGGCAATATATTACCTTTCTATGTCAACAAAATTTAACTTGCTGATTAACGGGGTATTACAATAGTTGGCAGCACACCACATGGATATGTATACATACATACTTATATATTGGGCATTTCCACATTCAACTTTGGCCGAAAAAATAGCCGACAGGTTTCGCACTCTGACAGAGAAGTCGAGACACCGAAATGTGAACTCTTAAGGTCTTAAGAATTTTCTCTCAAAATGAAGATTTTTGAAATTTTGTATCCGAATAAACATACGAAGTATTTGAAAGCATAATATGATTTCTTTAATAATATGAATTATAAAATAATTTTTGTCTCTTAAACCAATTACGAGGTCCGATAAAAAAATAGCCGTTATTTTCAAACTTCGTGAGTTACGTATGTTCGATTTTCACATTTTTTTCTGTTACACATGTCTGTTATATATATATGATATGTTGGCAATATCAACGATTTTGGATTGTCAATTAGTTTTTGACAGATAGAAAGGTTAGCCGTTAGCTCTTCGATTTTATACTATTCGAAAAAATGGATCAAAAAAACTGTATTAAGTTTTGTGTAAAAAATGAAATTAACTGCGCCAGGATATTTGCAATTTTTACTATGGTGTTTGGCAAATCTACTATGATCAAAACACAAGTTCAATTGTGGTATAACTGGTTTAAAGAAGGCCAAAAAGGTGTCAATGACGACGCTCGTCAGCTGTGAAGAAAATGATTTTGGATAATCATCGAATCACTATCAGAGAGGTTGCTGATGATGTTGGCATATCGTCCGGCTCATGCAAAGCAATTTTTACAAATGTTTTAGGCATGAAACGTGCGGCAGCAAATTTTGTTGCAAAATTGCTAAATTTTGAGCAAAAACAACGTCGCATGGACATCGCACAGGAGCTGTTAAACATCGTCAACGACGACCCAAATATTTTCAGAACGGTCATAACTGGTGAGGAACCATGGGTGTATAGTTATGATATCGAAACCAAAGCCCAATCATCGAAATGGAAGAGTCCAGAAGAGCTAAGACCGAAAAAAGCCCGCCATGTTCGTTAAAATGTGAGGGTTTTGCTCACTATTTTCTTCGACTGCGATGGCGTTGTGCATCATGAAATCTTGCCACAAGGTCGTACGGTCAATAAGGAATACTACCTTGAAGTTATGCACCGTTTGCGCGAAGCAATTCGTCAGAAACGCACAGAATTGTGGAAAAAACAATCATGGATTTTTCACCAGCTCACTCATGGATGCTTGTGCATGAGTTTTTGGCCAAAAACAAATACGTTATCACGCCTACACCGCAGTATTCACCGGACTTGGCCTCCGCAGACTTTTCCTCATCCCAAAACTGAAGACACTGATGAAAGGAAAGTGTTTTACTACGATTGATACCAAGAAGCGTGTTTCGAAGATTGGAAAAAAACGCTGTCATATGTGTATTATATCTGAGTGGGATGACCTGGAAGGGGACAAAATAGATATTGATGAATAATTAAATACTTTTTGAAAAGATTTTAAATAACGGGTAATTTTTGATCGAACCTCGTATATGTATGTACATACATTATTACTTACATATATAGTGTGATGCAGAATGATAAGGTCATTTAGCTTTGGTACAAAAGTGCGGAGTACCTATTACATTACACCACCTTTATCAAATTTGTATTGCATCCTAAATGCTTATAAGTATTTGTAAAAGACATTTTTAATTGCGTTTTTTTTTTTCTTTTTATTCAAATTAGCAAAAAAGTACCCCTTTTGAAGTGTGTCAAAATAATAAGGTCACTTCATGTTGTTTCAAACGGATAAGAAACTTTTTAATTTATGCAATTGCCATTTTTATTTTTGACTAAAGATAAGGAACTACTTTAAGTTCTTGCACAGAACTGTACTGATGGTTTTTAGCATAAACTAGCTTAACAAGCAGTCCCCACATATTATCCATTACATTCAGATAGAGTGAATGTGCTGGCCATTCCATTGTTGATAATCCATGCTCCTCAAACCAAGCAATAGTTGATTTACTGACATGGATTGTTGCATTATCTTGTTGGAAAATAAAACCTTTTTTTTTTGGTGTTCGTTCAGATATGACAACAAATTATATAAGAGCAATTGCTGATACTCCAAGCTATCCACTTGAGTTGATGGGAAAACTAAAGGTGGAGTTCCAATTGAGTTAAACGCTCCCCAAATCATAAGCGAGCCGCTATCAAAATTTCTCTTTGAAAAATACAGAGGTTCCTTACTCAAATCTCGTCAATAGTCTCTAAATACATCCGTCTGGACCATCAGGATTAAATTTTTTTCATTTAAAAAAATAATCTTTAGGAAATTAATTAACATTTTTATTTATTCAAAGATGGTAGGTACCTGATGCCAATTGATTGACATAAGATCCAAGCTTTGACACACAATCGAAGCTTTTTATTCTGTGATTAGCGTTAAAGAGTGGACACTTTTTTAATTTAGTACGGACCATGTAGGGGTGTACTTTAATGGCCCCTAAACTTGTACTTTTTGAAACAGTCTGGGCTAATGCTGTTTTAATTTTATTAGCGCTTCATAATGAATTTGACGACCTTCGAAAAACTTCTCGAGTTTCACGATCGGAAAGAAGTTTTGATCGCCCAGAGCTTATTTAGATTGTTGGTATATAAAGGGTGTTTTTTTAAGCTAGATAGAACTTTAAATTGTAAAAAGTAACACAAAAAATTAAATTTTGATGAAACATTTTTTTTATTTGTTTCAGTATACTCTGACAAATCATCATGAATAGACTCACGCTTGAACAACGCTACGAAATTATCCAAATTTACTTTGAAAATCAGACCCGTTGTTTTATCGCAAAATTGTGTTCAGCGATGAGGCGCATTTTTGGCTTAACGGGTTTGTTAATAAGCAAAATTGCCGCATATGGAGTGAGACCAATCCACAAGAGACCCTACAGACTCCATTACATCCAGAAAAATGCACTGTTTGGTGCGGTTTTCATGCTGGTGGCATCATCGGACCTTATTTCTTCAAAAATGAGGCCGGACCTCGCGTTACGGTCAATGGAGATCGTTACCGCACCATGATCAATGATTTTTTGTTTGAAAATATGGATGACATTGATCCGGAGGAGATGTGGTTTCAACAGGATGGCGCTACGTGCCATACGGCGAACGCAACCATCGACTTACTGAAATCAAAATTTGGCGATAAGTTGATTTCGAGAAATGGACCTGTCAATTGGCCTCCAAGGTCGTGCGATTTGACACCTCTCGATTATTTCCTGTGGGGCTACGTGAAGTCACTGGTTTATGCTGATAAACCAGCAACAATTGACGCCTTGGAGGCCAGCATTGTTCGTGTTGTTCGTGACATACGGCCAGCAGTGCTCGAAAAAGTGGCCCAAAATTGGACGTCCAGAATGCGCTTCGTCAAGAACAGCCGCGGTGCCCATATGCCCGAAATCATTTTCAAATGTTAATGTCACGTATTGATCTTTCGAATAAAAAAAAATTTTGATTACAATTTAATTTTTTGTGTTATTTTTTACAATTTCAAGTTCTATCGGGCTTAAAAAAACACCCTATATAATTGAATGTTTGAGAATATATTTTTTACAAATTTCCAATGTATACTGATGATTAAGGTAGGTCCTATAAAGTATCGACATATAGACAGCTACGAAACATAGAAAACAAGCTGTTTATAATTTTTTTATTGTCATCAATGCCTAGCTAATAAGCTAATATAGTGAATAAAACTCAATTGTTTTAATACTGAGTGAGTTTATCATTTTATACCGCTCTTTACTTCTAATGTTGGAAAAAAATTTAATTCAACTGCTAATTTATTGAATTTTTGTTAAACTTTTATAATTTTTATACCCTTCTTTGGATTAGATTTTTGTACATTTCGACATCGGATTATTTAGTTCAAGTTTTTCCTTTCTTAATTTTTTTCTTAAGAAGGATTTTTTACAATACAAATTTGCTGTGATCAATAATTTTTGGTTGAAGAAGACAAGAATAATAATAATTAAATCTTTAGCTGGGGGGACAACTAGCTGTTTCGTAGTCGGTACACTAGTCATCAGCGCACATTCGGACTTGAACCCGGGTAATGACGTACCATGAATTGCTGCATTAACTACATTTTTGTTGTTGTCTTCTTCTCTTTATAATAATTTGCTATTTGGTGTCAAGAAAATCAAAAGCTGAACATATTAAGATTTTTTACCTGAAATTAAGACTTTTGAAAAGTGATGATTTTTCGACACACATATCTGGCGCTGATACCAGAACATATTTTAAAGTTGAGCTTTCACAACTTTTGACAACGATATGAACTCTTTATATAGCAAAAGTTTTGTTTATTTTATACTAAATTTGATCTTATAAACAGTTTGTATATTCTGTTTCCTAGCTGTATATACATATATATGTCCACATTTCATAGAAGCAAGCCTAATCATTAGTAGACTTGGAAACCTTTAAAAAAATTTTCAAACGTTCAACTTATCCCAATATTCCAAATAAATTATTGAGAGTTTAAAAAAACAAAATGTTCTAATACCCTTCAAAGCACAAAAAAAAAGCTTTTTGTGTTTTCTTTTTTGATTGGTATCTTTATTAGAAGATTATAAAGTAAATAAACTCAATTGTTTTAACACTCATTATCTTCACGAGAACTTGAAAATTAACTATTTCTTTTCATAGGGCATATCATAATGGCAATAAATGACAAATTTTTATTAAGCGAAACTAATAAGCTATCAAATGTTTTAGTATTAAGTTTTATTATTTTAAATACTTCAATTTTGGTACTATTTAGATTAGGTACGTTTCTTTACCCTACGTTAGGACCCCACGGAACTCTACTTTGCATAAAAAGCATATCTCGTGTCGATTTTAAGAGTAGACTATAATCCAGTGTTGCAAATTTTTAATTTTGAAGTGGTGCTGAATTGTAAGTTAAATACTAATTACATTTGAATATATTCATTTGCTTTTAGATATTGATCTTGATTTGAATACGAAGTGACTCATATTCTATTTTATTAAAAGCAAATTAATGAGTACACAAGCCGAATGAATAATGATAAAATTTCTACTCGTGGAGAAACAACTACAACCAAATTCAGATAAAACAGATATAACTGTTTTTACATTATATAAGGCATCGCTTTCTTATGAAGTAAATTTCAGCAAAAAAGAGTGTGAAGTGACAATTTTTACTGAGTACTTAGAAATTTATACTGCAAAAATTAGGTGTGGTTTTTTACTCTCTGGGATAGTTTCGTGCAAATCAGAGCAAGCATAAGTTTTTCTCAAAAGCAGATTAAATTTACCAAAATTACGGGAACGCATAAAGCCAAATTTCTAAATATGGTGGGTTTTTATAGAGCTAAAAAAAATTGTCAATTAGTTTTGCAAAAAAATTATATGTTTTAATATTAATATAATAGCATTGAAGTGATGAGTTGATTCAAATTTGTTATTGTTTATTTTTCAAACAGCTGATTGTATAACTACTTGCCCAAACTAGTCGAAAGAAACAGTCGTAAAGCAGCTCTGGGCTGAAGAACAGCTCTCGCGTCATCGTAATTATTTCTTACCAGTAAGTGCAGTCAAGCTTGTGGTTTTGTTGCTCGGTATTCGAGAGTTTTGCGTCTCACTCACACTGGTTAACGGTTAGCCTCAACTAACTGTATTGGTTTAGTTTTTTTTTTTTTTTTTTAGATATTTCAGTGTTATCCACGCTGCACTTCCTATGTGGAGGCATATGTCGTTATAGCTAGTCAGAGCGACGCTACAAATGTACTTTTAATACCATCTTGGGCATATGGTCTTTGTCACCCCGCCCATGCTGTGCATCCTATACTTTGCAAATTTACTTTGTACCTGTATAGTTACTAAATAAATAGTCCAGCGAAAATGTACTGGCTGTTTCGTGCAAGAAAAGGATGCATTATGTTCTCTCAAAAGCGCTCTTATTTGCCCAATTGTTCAGTACGAGAATGCTCTTCGTGCAAATTGGGATCCCGCGGGATCTCATAATAGAATAAAAAAATACACCTATTGTTTGCAGTAAAGTTTAGCAAGATGAAAAACATATTAGCTCTGTTAACAGTCTCGTGCAAATGGTATTGCATCATTGTATTTGCAAAAAAGTTTAGCATATTTTTATTCTACACTAATAAAATACACAACAATGCACTTGCTAGTGCTATGTGTATATTCAATACTTAAAACCTATAGTTTTTATTTGCTACTTATGCACAAGCTAATTGAAAATCGACAGCTGACATTCAGCGATCCAAGCCAATTAGTTCGTAATTACCGCTTAGTTGCCGTCGCTCATCCTGCATTCAAATAACACCAATCGATTTATTTATCTAACTTAAAATCGCTTTTTCTATTAAAAAGTCCATTAAATGCTTCTTAAAGCTTTTTTCGGCATATTTATTTTTGATAAAAATTTCAGTAAACTATTTTCTAATCTAATTATCTAACAGCTTTCGTGCTTTGCAACAAGTAGTGCAAACAAAAACAACAGAGGTGGTTCACAATTCATAGCATATATTTGCAATTGCATAAATGTGCAATCACAAATGCACAAGATTGTGAATAGAGCTATTGTAAACAAACAAATGTAAACAAACGCAAGTAACCAAAAACAGAACAATTTTTAGAAAAGTTAAAAATAATATCGAATTATATGATTACTGCTCTTAAAAATTAATTTGCAAACTATTTAAAAAGTAGATAAACAATTGTACGCTTAAAGTAATCAGTCAGAACCCAGTAACCATTTAACAGAAGTAGTTAAAGATTGTGACGCAGCACATAGGGGTATATCGCAAATCCGGCTTCCCAAAATTTATTCAAGTTTTGTGTTATTTAGATTGCGTTTTGTTTGTTCATTAAGACAAAAAACAAAACTATCAAACATTTTGTTTACTTATAAATATAAATACAACATTATACTAATAATGTTACCACATCACAAGCAAGCGACTTGTCAAGAAATTTTATAGGAAAAGCACTAATTTTTTTGTGTGAATTCTATACAAGTATTAAAGACCAGTCGCTAGTTTGTGTAGTGCAAGTATCATGTAAATATCCCTATTCAAAAATTTAATTTGTGTTTAAGAATTTTTATTACTTTTCCGTACCTTTAGACAAGAGAGTTTTTTGAAAAATTTTATTTGATCACAAACTTATCGATCACAATAACGTTAATAGACGTAAGCACAGTAAAAGTTGGCCAAGTTTTGACTGGTTACTACAAACATGCTGATAATGGAGAGCTGACTAAAACATGTTTATAAACTTAGCCTTTGAATCTGCAATTACCCCTGTGAGCGATGTTACATATGGATGTAATCTTATCAGCTGTTTACTAAAGTTTACGAATTTTTACTATTTTTCGGTTCGAGTTCTGTTTTGGACAAGAGAGTTTTTGGAGTGTAATTTTTACAATTTTCTGTAAAATTAGTTATTTACTGTATTTTACTGTAAAGTAAACGAATAAACCTAATTTTGAAAAGACTCAATAATCATGATGTGAATGTACTCGTACAATGATTTTGGCGGCAACTTTAAGAGAACATGAAAAAACACTCATAATATGAATATCGCCAAAGTTCATATTGTATCTACTTTCACTTTCTTAAACTATTTTACATTTATTAACAATATTTGACATTTATATAAATAATGAAAAGTGGTGCGCCCAAAATCAATACTTCAACGACAAGGTTTACATTTTACTTTTCTTGGTTACTTTTATAATTAATCACAGCATCTAATGAGGAATTTCCTTTCGTAATGGGACAAATTCAGTTTTACATGTTTTGTATTGGATTGATGAAGCTGAGGAGGTGTAACATCCTACGCTTAGTTCTTGCATGCTTCATGGTAAGTGCGAGAGCTGTTTGGTGACTACGTCGTTATTTGTATTAAAAATTTTCGGCAAGTTAGCGCTTTGTTTCAATATAACCTCATTTTAGATTAATACATTTAGAGCAGTACTTTTAAATTTTTTTTTTCAAAGAAGTTTGTTTTGGTAATGATCGCTTCGTTCGACTTAAAACTCATAACACCCAGCCATTTCTTCAAATTTAAGAAAAATTATAGTCGTAGGGACTAATCTGGAAAAAATGCTGGAAGGGCTAGTATTTTGTTGCCCAATTTATAGATTTTTAATCTACTGGCTGCACAAGTGTGCACTCGTGCATTGTCTTGATGGAACATTATATTTTTTGCTTAACGTGATCGTTTTTACTTTAAATCAATCCCCCATATTCCATAAGACGTCATCGTCGTCACATAGAGTCGACACAAACATTTTTTCATTTATTTACTCGTTGCCAAGAACAATTCAATATTAGTAGTTCGCGTAGGTCTAGGAAATACCGAAGGTCTATCAAAGAATTCATAATTGTTGTCGAAGGCGCATGTGTAACCGAGTGTTTTTTGATGTCGTCTTGATGTGACGACGATGACGCCCCTTGGAATATGGAGGAATATCAAATCCTCCGAAAACCTCTAAATAATATTCACCAGTGATCGTTCTAATCTCTGGATTCTAGATAATCCGTGTGAAGGCTGTATCTCAAAAACTGTGGGCTGACAGAACCACCTTGGTCTTGTTTGATGCAGGCTCACCCGGTGAAACCTACTGTTTTGATTGTTCCTTGGTCTTTGGGGTGTTGCGATGAATTAATGTTTCGTCTAAGGTTATAAAACATCATAACAACTGTTCCAGATTGCGGGCGAACATCGCCAAACGCCACTTTGTAATGGTCATACCGCTACGTTTATGGTCCGGTGGGTGCGAGCACGAAATATGCATGTAGAATGTGATGAAATCGCATCTCCACAGCATCAGCCACCTCAGGTACTTCTATTGTTTAATATTGCGTTAGCTTTTTCGCCATTTTCTGGCGTAATGACCCTGAAGAAATTGATAATGCTGAGTTTTTTTTTTTTCATGCGAAAAGTAATTTTTGTTCAATATACGAAATTCTATTATTAATTTTTATTAAAAGTCTCGATTTTGTCTACTTTTAACGGCCCTCAAACACAAACTAAATTACGCAACTTGCTCAAAACTTGACAGTAACCTATTAGAAGGTAGTGGTTAGCAACAGCAGTGAGTGTTACATTTAAAGTTACTGTGGGGGAAATTGAAAAGTCATGGAGTTATCAAACAGCTCTGTTACTTTTAATATTTTTTCTTAAAAAAATATAATTGCTTGATGGTTTTATTGAAAATGTAATTAAACATGACTCATTATTAACTTTTGATTTCATATTACTAAGAAAGAAGACTTATTCGTAAGACGACGTATCGACAGATGTAACCGTGTGTAAACATTTTGAATTTGTCGATACGTCAGAGAATCACATTAAATTGGAATCATCTTTACGTTTTCAGACGGCATTTAAAAATTAATTTCACTCAATATACATGTACGTTCGCACATATAACTACAGGGTGTCCCCGGGAAGGTATACTACTTTGTTTATAATTTTTGACTAAATAAAGAAAAATAAATCTCATATTGATAAATGTTTTATTTAATGTCGGCAATTATGTATGGAATATAATATCAGATAAATGTCCGGCTTCTGTTAGCCTCACTAATGTCCTTTTGAATACATTTTGCATTACATTCTCACACATTTCACAAACCGTTTCTGGTTTGTTTTGCAAACAATTTGCTTTCACACAGGAAGAAGTCCGGAGCAGTAATATTGGCTGTACGTGATGTGGAACCGTCATGTTGATACCACTTGTTAATCAATCCAAAAGCATGCAGTTGTGGAGCTAAAAAGTTTTCATTCATATCGCGATATCGCTCCTCTTTCCCAGTTATCGTTACGCCATTTTCATTTTGAAAGATGTAAGGGAACAATTTCTCCTGACCAAATTGCATACCAGCCAATTTCACTGTCTTCGTCTTCTTCGAAACACTTCCAAAAGCATCCGCACATTGTTTCGATAGATTTTTGGTTTAAAGTGTATAATGGTGGACCCATGTTTTATCAACAGTTATAAATCGACGCCAAAAATCAACAGGATAACGCTTTATCCTGTCAAATTACCGCTGTGAAGTGGTCTATCAAACTCGTTTTTGTTCAACACTGAACAAATGAGGCAAATGTTTATGCAAAATGCTGAACACACGTTCACATGATATGCTTACCAATTCAACAATCTCATGTAACCTGACTCATAATGATATCGATTGTTCGGCCGCGTTTATATGCAGCAATCCAATATTTTACCATGTAGTCTAACGGAGCAGACTCACCGTAATGTTTATCGAGCTTTTCTTTTGTCTCTTTTGCCTTTCAAATAATAGTGTTTAATTACTGCACGAAATTCACTTTTTTCAATTTTTCTGGAAACACAAAAGTTGCGTACTTCAAACGACTACAACAAATAAACCAAGCAATGAATTTGGGTGATATTTTAACAGCTGAAGTTTGACAAATCGCAATTAAAAAAAAAGTTTGTGCGGTCATCTAGCGCTAGATAGTTTCCATATCAATCCGCACTCGTATGTACGACAGCGTAAATGGTATTTTGGAAGAAGCTCTTGTGTCAGTTGAATCTTAAATAGATTCAAATGCAAATCCTTGTGCAAAATTATGGCCAAAGGTTTTCTTTGAAGACCAAGCTCCTGAGCACGGCGTTGAATTGAGGTTGATAGAATGTTTTGAGCAATTTTCTGAGCAGCAGTAATGTTTTCAGCCGATCTTGCACACTTGAGCCTATACCTACAGCTCATCTTTCTTCGAAATCACGAATTCACTACACGATAATTAGAGCGTTTTGGTGGCACGTTTCTCCCAAAAATTTCACGTATCTTTAAGTGTTTTTACATTTGGCAACTTAGTTGCGCAATACTCTTGCTCAAGTCTTGTGGTTGTAGATGTGAGAGGTAAGAGCAGCTTGAAGGGGGAAGAATTGCTGATATTTGAGTACAGACTTGCTTGTACTCAGCAATTCGTTTTGTTCGCACATTCTTGTTTTTTATATTTTCTTTTGTTTATATTTCGAGCCGTTCAAAATATTAAGAAATTTTAGGTAAAACAAAATGAAAGTTGCGCAACTAAATAGATGTATGTGAACACAAAAGCAAGTTTAAAATAAAAGAAATCAAAACAAAAATAGAATTGCGCAACTAAATTGCCTAATGTGGAAGCACTCTTTCTCATCATCGCAATAATCGGTGTTTGATTTTGATAAAATGTTTTAACGATTAAAACACGTTGGTTTATCGAATATTTTTCCATAATAAATTTGCCACGCGGCTACTTCGCGACTACCAAATATGGACTGTCAATAATAATGTTTACCAAAATGGCGGCAAATCAAAGTAGTATACCTTCCCGGCGGATACCCGGTACATAAGTTCGTTTTCATTTCATCTAACTTTATAAATCTAGATACATACATATGTACAAACATGTGTGATAATAATAGTATTTTCAATCAAATTAGATCAAATTCATATATGCAAATTCTACAGCTGCTGACCTATGCAAACAAATTTGGCATAATTATTGCTAAAATTATCTATAATTTAAACACATCTATTTTGAAAAATACATATACATATGTACATATTATTTTGTTAACAAAAGAAAAGTATAGAATAGAAAAACTCAAAAATATTTGATTATTTGCCAAATATTATTACAATAAAACGGAACATTAGTTCTCAAGAACCGAACAAGATGAAAAACTACAACACTCGATATTAACGATGGGAAATCGTTTAGAAAAGATTAAATCTCTTGGCTGTGATGATAATTGTACGCGGTCTCACGCAAATCCTCAACGCTGTAAAAACATTGCTCATAAATACTGTCAGCACAATCATATACGATGTCAAATATGCAAAAACCATCAACGACAGTGTCAAACTTGTAGTTCTTTTGATGGAGCTGAAAACGCTTTAGCTTTATTACATGTCAGCTCGACACCCAATTTAGGGGGTGGGTATAAAAGTGATTTGGTATCATTTTCATATCTTTAAACTTTTTTATTTCTTTTTCTTCTCTTTGCTTTCTCTTAACTTCTATAAAATCCACTACAGAAGCATCTTTGCCTGCTGCACCCCCTCTGGATCTACGCTCTTGCTCTTTTTCTTATGGGGTGGGTGTTACTTTATTTTACTGTTAATTACTTTTTTAATTTTAATTTACTCGTATTTGTATTTAATTTCTGCTGTCTGTGGTACTTTTTCAGTTCTATGTGTTGCTATATTTTTTTAAACTATTTTGCATTAAACTAACACTTAATTTTTTTTCTGTTTGCACATATGCATATAATATTTTTTAATTAATTTTTGCAAACTTTGTAGATGTAAAAGCATGTCAAACATATTTGTAAGGATTTAAGATTTTATCAAAGACCAATAGTGAACGTAAACAATGAACAGTGAATAACAAGTGTTGCTGTTCAATTTGTAATAAGATAAGCTGACCAGGGCTGCCAGAAAATATATGTAAGAACTCGTCAAAATCCCGATAATTTATCGAAATATCGTCAAAAAATCGGACTTATTAAAACTACCAAATTTTTAGTATATTTCAAATTATTATTTATGGTCGCAAATTTGTACGCAATATGTACGAATATATACTTGTAGTACGGTACTAAAAATTAAATGCACTTTGATACATTGAATTTTCCGAAAATTTTAAGAATGAGTATGTGAATTTATTAATTCTAATAAATTGGATTTAAATGCAGTATCAAAAAAGTTGTAAGGATTTCATTTTAATTAGGCTTTGTAAGAAAGAATGTCTTCAATTGTTTCATTTTCTAAAGAGTTTCGTATTTTAGTCTAATTTTAACTAACTTGGGTGAATACTACATTTGTTCACGCTGCAGAAGAATAGGGTAATGCTGCTCTATCTTGGAATAATTTTAAATATATTGGAAATGCTCGGCTTTTAATTCATTTCTTTTTTCTTTTTGTTTTCTTCTTACTTCTTAAAAATTACTTCAAAATCTAAGAGAATTAACTGGGGATACTCGGAATACAGATCTTCATATTTATTAATGAAATGAGAAAAATTACTGTTTTTATTGACAATATTATCAAGAGTTTTTTTTTTCAAAATCAAATATTTTCGATATTTGATTACCAAATTCAATGTAAAAATTTACACAAACTACATTATTAAAATTCTTGCATTTTTACACAGCTTTTCATATCAATTTATGCACGTTTACGGAAACATAATGCCTGGTTTTTATACTGCTGTCGAGTTGCAATTATTTATATAAAGGGCTTTCACGATAGGTAATACAAACTGTGCAAACTATGCAAATGTGAGCAAAAATACTCCTTTTTTCTCATGCAACAACAAAATATATGTATATATCAACAAAATATATGCAGAAAGAAATTTGCAAAAATACTCAGTTACGAACGAATGTAAACAATAACATTTGTCAAAAAACTATTACCATATTGTTGAATATAAACAATAAATGCTATAAACTATTTAAATAGAACAAACATTAAAATAAAGTGCAATGAGTGAATAACCTTCTAGAAGTAAAAGCAGTAAGATCCATATACAATAGTTTACAATATTTTTTCTTTCACTGATACTGAACACTTATTTATTAAAAAATTTGTTTTAATATGCTTATATATAATTGTTAACAAATGCAGATTTTTGGAGAATTCTGCTAGGGGAGCCAAAAGTTATTTGTGTTTCTAGAAATGGGGCACATTTCCACAAAAATAAACGGGTATTCTCACGATCACACACAACACTGCAAATTTAAAAGTTGCAGAAAAGCTGAAAATCCTTATAGACAAACCTAGAAATAATTAAAAAATTTTATTGCTGCAAAAATCGTAATTTTTAGGACAAAAATTGTCAAATCGCCGTTTTGCTAAATTTGAGCATGAAAATCGTCAAAATGACGATTTATCGTCAAATCTTTTTGCCTTCAAATTTTATTTATATGTTATGGATGAAAACCGTAAAAAATAATGTACTGTACTATATAGATTTGAAACAAATAATACTTTTTTCCAATTGCTTTGCTATTATAGTTGAGTTCATTTCAATGCTTTATGGTACATGACTTTTTTGTTTTGTTGTCTGGCGCGTAGAAAAATAATGCTAATGGTGCTCCATTATCGAAACTATTTATAATTTTTTATTGATATCAATGTTAGAAGTGAAATAAATTTTATTTAAACGCTTGCAAAAAGTAAAGGTCTCGTCTTCAAATCGAACAACAAAACATAAAGTTGTTTTTATATGTCCGATCGGAGACCGATTTTCTGTTCTTCCATTATTTTACATACTCCACATGTATTCACGTTATTAATTATTTTTGTTTACTGTCGCTTTCATTTGTGGATATTTTAATCTGGTAGTTGTTGCCCTCACTGTGGCTTTTGTGTGTTAGTTCTGTGTTAATAAATCGGTAGCAGCATTTTAACAATATATAATTATCGAATGAGATGAACGCGTTTGTAGGCGCAGCATCCATTCATTTTTATAGCTGTGCTTAAGACGTCGACAGGTGGTTTTCGGACTCTGTTTTTTTTTATTTATTATTTTGTTCCGTATACAAGTAACAAAAAAAGTTTATTATTTGAAATAATTCGATCACCCATTAAGAAATGCTTTATCAAGTGAGTTAAAGAAGAAAATTTGATAAAAGGAAAACCAAATTCGCGAAAACTAAAAATTTAAATTAAAACGGATTTTCAATTGATATATCACACGGATTTTTTCACCTGATGGATTTGATGTATTTTTTTTGTGAGTTATTTTAAGTTATTAAAGTCAAGGTTAGAAAAAAACATTGCATAGTTTATCATCTTATTACGAAATGATGCCTTCATTCACAACTCCCGAATTTTATACTACAAATCTAAATTATTACAACAAAACCGAATATTATCAGCCATGTCACAGAGCTTAATTCCGTTCGGAAACGGAATTGAGTTCTTTTTTTACTTCTTCAAAAAACAAAAAACTTTTCGGTATGAAATTATTTCTAATTGCAAGAATGAAACTAGTATTATCTTATAGAATTGATTTCATTCCGAAAAAGTTTTAAACTTTCGTTTTTTGAAGAACTAAAAAATCGATTCAATTCCATTTCCGAACGGAAGTGAATTCTGTGACATGGCCGTATATATTTTCTATTTCATATATACAACCATGTTCTGAAGAACGCGCGATCTAAAACCGTGCCAAGGTTAGAAAAAAAACATTGCGTAGTTTATCATTTTATTGCAATATAATGCCTTCATTCAAAACTGCCGAATTTTAAATATCGCTTACTACAAATCTAAATTATTACAACAAAAACGCTTATATTCATTAGTTGTGTTCGACGTCGTTTTTTGTGTTAAAAATTGGGCAAATTGGCTAAATGAGAAAGCTTCTGAGAGAGTAATTTGTGTTTCTCATTTTACCAGACTTTACCCGTACTTTTTTTCCGTGCAAAATGGTAAAATTCTTAAATCATATAATCAGCTGTTTGTTATTTATGAAAATAAAATATCAATATACAAATCATAAAAACACATATTTGAAAATATAACAATACGTCATATTTAAATAAGTTATATTTAAATAAGTTATTTGACGTTTTTATCTAGCTCAAAATGTTTAAATAAATTTGCAAAAATATTTGTTTGAATTACAACAGAGCTATCAACTCAGCGCTTTTCACACTGATTTTAGTGGTTTTTAAAAATCGCACAAAGAATGTTTAAATCAATGCGAGATGTTTTTATTTAATGTTTAGAGCATTTTCTTTTAATAGGGTAAAAAATCTTTACTGATAGCTACATATTTAAAAAACTTTGTTTATATACATACGTATATTTTTTGCATTTCGTTTTGGCTTTTCAATAAATTATTGCTCATTTTATTGTACCAAAATTTTAAAAATTTTATTTGACATCAATATTTTGCTAATAATTTGTTACTATCTATAAAAAACAAACTAATGTTATATGAAATTTGTTAAAACCACATTATTTTAGTCATCAAAATGCTACCCATTAGTTACATTTTGAACATAAGCCATACTAAAAAAATAAAACTTTCCATATACAAATTGACGCATAAACAATCAGTTAATAATTTGCAAATAGTTTTTATTTGCGAGTAGGCATAAACGTAATAATTCAAAGCTCATTTACTTTTTAAATCGAGCAAAATTCGAAAAATAACTAAGTGATACATAGTTATTTTTCTCATAAAAGTAAAAAGTTATATCTTTTTATTAAAGTAAATATTGTAAAATAAATCTGTTTGTTAATTTTATATAATAATAAACATTTTCAACTACGTGTATTTTTGTAAAAGTATGCGTTTTTTATTGGATTTCAGTGCATTATAAAATTTAGAAGTTGAGAACACCGAATTTTAAAATAGCATAAATAAACAACAGCTGTTTTTGCCTTCATATTTAATTTCGGGCTCGAAATGTGGTTTTTGTGTTCCAGAAATTTTTGTTGTTTTCTGAGAGTATTTTTTGATTACTCTCATTTTACCGGACTTTACCCGGAATTTCCTCGAACAAAGCTATTGTTTAAAAAGAGGTTTCCTTCGGGCTCAATATGGTCAGATGCGATCTGGCGATCTGCAACCGCAAAGCATTCTGAAAAACGTTTAATTTACTTTTAGTTGTTCTAAAGAGCGCGCGTTTTACTGGCGTTACATAGTTGTTACGAAAAAATTCAAAACATGTTTTCCACATGTAAAACTTGACTACAAATATAATTTTTTTTATTTTAGTATTTTAAAATTTTTTTTTTTTTTTTTTTTTTTTTTTTTTTTTTTTTATCATTCATTTATTTATTGAATCTTCAAAATATGAACTAACAATAAGTATTCAAATTTTAATACTAAATACAAAAGTTATTTAAGTCCAGCCACTGCTAGACAAAAGAGTTTCATTTCGCGCGAATAATATCGGTAGAATCACCTATTTAACGTTCTGATGGTGGCCAGGGTATCCCTTCTTCTCAACCGAGAGTGGCCGCCAAAATTAAGTATGTTGCGTGCAAGAGGATTTGGGTGAAGTTCCAGTTTACTGATATACCTTGTGGCATACTTAGAGAACTCGTCAGTTACCAGCGGAACACACAGATCCTTGTGAATTCGTGTGTTTCTTACGTACCATGGAGCTGCAGTAATCGTACGAAGAATTTGGTTTTGTCGTCTTTGAATTTTTTCAATGTTAGATGTTGAGGCGGTTCCCCATAATTGAACTCCATAGCACCATATAGGCTTTAAAATTGCGTTATATAACAAAAGTTTGCAGTCCAACTTCAATGTCGAATTTCTACCCATAAGCCAATTTAGTTGCGCTGCTTTTAATTTCAACTGAGTGACTTTTGCATCAATGTGAGGCTTCCACGTTAGCCTACGGTCGAGGTAAATACCAAGGTATTTAACTTCATTATGCTGCGGAATAGGTGTATTGTTAATTTGGATAGCCGAACATGTTTGCTTACGCAGTGTGAATGTAACGTGGGTACATTTTTGTTCATTAACTTTTATTTTCCAAAGTTTCAACCATTTCCCTAATATTGAAATATACTGCTGCAAATTTCGTGAGGCTTCTTGATGGTTTACATGAACGCTAAAAAAAGCTGTGTCATCTGCAAAAGTTGAAGTATGGATTTCGGATCTCGTTGGCATGTCAGATGCGTAAATCAAATATAGAGTGGGTCCTAGAATGCTACCTTGGGGAACTCCTGCTCCGATTGACTGTGAGAGACTTGTAAAGTCACCTTCTTTGATAACAAATTTCCGGTCGTATAAGTAGCTTTCCAGAAGCTTGTGAGTATTTGCCGGCAAGTTCAACTTTATTTTGTGCATCAGTCCGTCGTGCCACACTTTATCAAAAGCTTGGGAAATGTCGATGAATAGAGCTGAACAGTACTTTTTGTCTTCAAAAGTCTGTCTTATGACATTGACTAGCCTATGTGTTTGTTCTATGGTGTTATGTTTACCCCGAAAGCCAAATTGATGATCAGGGATACATCCCACATCATTAAGTATTGGAGACAACTTCGCCATTAACAATTTTTCGAACAGTTTTGAAGTTGTTGGTAGTAGACTTATTGGTCTATATGACTCTACTTTAGTCGGATCCTTCCCTGGCTTGGGTATCATAGTAATCATAGAGACCTTCCACTCTGCAGGATAATACTCAAGGCGTAAAATAGCGTTAAAAATAAAAAGTAGAACTCTTCTAGCTACACGAGGTAACTGTTCAAGCATTTTACCAGTAATTTGATCTATACCTGGAGCTTTCCTGGGGTTTATGTTATTGATAACGTTTTCGACATCTTGAAAGTTAAGTCTCAAAGACACAGGCTGTCTAACAGCATACGGCGGAAATTCTGCTGCAGCATCCGCTGAATCATTTGTCGTAAAAACATTTCTCAAATGATCAACGTACACCATCCCCTTTTCGGAATCGCTTCGTGCCCAGTCGCCAGTTGAAGTTCGCAAAGGTGGCTTACATATTACGGGTCTTTTCAGACCTTTTGTCGCTTTCCACAGAGAATAGTCAGATTGCGGAGTACCATCCAAGCTTTCCAAATATGTTTTAAGGGAAGATATTCTCTGGATTTCAAGCAGATTTCTTAGTCGAGTTACGCATTCCCGTAGCCTGGTTTTAAGCTGGAGAGACCTGCGAGTTTGCCACTCTCTTCTAACTCTTCTTTTTTCTGACAGAAGTTGCTCAATTTCAGCCGAATAAGTTCTATTGTTCTCATTTCTGTGTCTTATATGACAAGTGGTAGCATGCTGTACGGCCAGTTTGAGGTTTTCAGAAAAATCGTTAATTGACGCATCAATATCCTCAGGTGTTCTCAAGGCGATATTTTCACTACAATGTGTACTCAAAAATTTTTTGTATTTTAGCCAATTAACTCTATTGACGGTCAACGGGGAGCCAATCTCTTGGGGGAACGAAAAAGAGATTATAGTGGGTGAGTGATCTGATGACAAATCCAATGAAGGCTCCACTTGCATCCACTCTAAAGGAAAATTTTTCGCAACTCCAAAATCTATAACATCAGGGATCTTTCGTCGGTCTGACGGCCAATAAGTGGGGTGTCCGCTTGAAACCACATCTAAGCCCATTTTGGAAACGGTGTCAAAAAGCACACGGCCTTTCGAGGTAATTAAACGTGATCCCCAAAAAGTGTGTTTAGCGTTATAGTCGCCGGCCGCTAAAAATCGAGGACCAAGTGATTTGAAAAAATTTGAATATTGGCTTTCTGTTATTGAAAATCGTGGTGGTGAGTAAATCGAGGATATAACGATTTTTTCATGAAAATAATCAAGGCATATATTTGTAGCTTGGAGATATTCCTCACGTGTCCCGTTCATTAGATAATGCTTAATTCTGGTCTTTATCAAAATTGCCGAACCGCCGCAAGATCTTCCACGGGGATCTTTTGTGTCATATAAAGTGTAGTCATTAATTTTGAAATAACTGTTGGTTGTCAAATGGGTTTCAGCAATCATCATTATATCGATCTGCTTTTCCATAAGGAAGTGCTCAAGTTCATTTTTATGTTGACGAATGCCGTTGCGTATTTTTAAATGAAAACGTAAATTCAAACACTTAAGTTTTTATTAGCCATTTAAGCTTCTAACATTTATACCAATAAAAAATTATAAATAGCTTGTTTTCTATGTTTCCCAGCTATCTATATGTCGACATTTCATAGGAACTACCCTAATCATCAGTAGACTTTAGAAATTTTTGAAAGATATTCTCAAACATTCAACTTTATATCTCAACACTCCAAATAAATTGCTGAGAATTTAAAAAGAAAAATGCTCTAATAATATCCGTCAAAACACAAAAAACAAGCTTTTCTATTTATAAACGTCTCTAACATTTCTTTACACCTTTCAAACAAATGAACAACCGTCGGTTGCTACGATTTGCTTTTTGAAAGTATCGAAAAGCAGAGAACAAAAATTCAAACAAGTTTTTATTCGCCATTTAAGCTTCTAACATTTATACCAATAAAAAATTATAAATAGCTTGTTTTCTATGTTTACCAGTTATCTATATGTCGACATTTCATAGGAACTACCCTAATCATCAGTAGACTTTGGAAATTTTTGAAAGATATTCTCAAACATTCAACTTTATATCCCAACAATCCATTTATTCCAAGAATATAGTTTCACCAGCGGTGAAATCTTCGACATTCAAATTGGATCAATAATATTTTCACATCTAGCAGAAATCTTTTGTATTAGAATTCTAAACGTTGTTGATTTACTCTTCTTGTTTAGCTTTTTACTTGAAAGTATAATTTAATTTAATAAATTAGAAAACTTCACCGAAACCAAAAAAGATGTCTTAGAATACTAACAAAATGAACAAAAGTTAAAATGAGTGCGTGAAAAACTGCAAATCTATGAAAATCAAATGACAAAAATTAATAAACATAAATAAATTTTCTAGTAATAAACTCGTTCACTTTTAAAAACGCAAAATTGTAAAGATATGGGAAAAACTTAACAAGCCAGATACAAACCCAACCTAACGTCATAAAGACCATTATTTGCCACAAAATTTACAATATTTTCTCTTTCACTGGTTCTGATCATTTTTGTTTATTAAAAGTTTATTTTAATATGCTTGCGCACAATTGTAAACAATGCAGCTTTTTTACGACTTCTGCTAGTGCAGCCAGAAGTTTTTTGTTTTTCCAGGACAATTTACTGGAAATAGAGCACAATTGCACAAAAAAAAACGGGTATGCTCACGAGCAACCATAATATGCACTGCAAATTTACAAATTGCCAATTTGCACAATAAACATTGTGAATACCCTCATTGTAAACTTTTTTTTTCTTGGACCAGTACTCAGGGGATGACCCCTACATATGCAGTGCATTGTACCGGAACTAGGAAAATAGGTTATGAGGAGGGGGAAAGAGGGAGTGTTTGTGAATATTTGACTTGAACTTTCCCAATATTAAAACAGACAGGAAACATGTTTGCACGAAACTTATTCCACAGGAGAAGCGTACGGCTGAAAAACGAATTCTCTCTGTAAAGCATAGTACGAATCCCTGGACAATCAACCACGAATGGATGAGCTCTGGACGATAAACGCGTAGCACGCGTAAAAATGTGCGCGTTTTGGGAACAAGATCCCTAATCTCGTCAGAGCAAAATCCATTCTAGTAACGATAAAACACTGCGTCGATGCTCCAGTGAGGCATAGAGTTGGATACCCTACTGTCACCGATGAGCTTCTTCGCCCTTCTTTGAGGCACCGGCCCAAACATGAGAGTTGTATTCCATTTTCGGTCGAATGTAGGTACTATAAATAGTAAGGAGATCGGATGGAGTTTCAAAAACCCGAAGCACTTGAATGCTAGTGATATGAAAAATGTGTTCATTCCAACCAACATCACACTTTATCATCATTCCGAGAACTTCAAGAGCATGCCATTTGTTTGCAACTGAGTATTTTTACATACTTTTATTTGCTCAAGGATTTTTTTAGTGCAAATAACAAAAAAAAAAAAAAAAATTAAGCAAACAGCGAATACATACGTTTTATTGTTTCGTGAAAAAAACGAAGTATTTTTGCTTTTATTATTGAAATTTTGTTTTACTTAATTATCGAACAAAAGTTGTATTATAAACTCCTCATAGAAACCTAAATCATATCACCAACTGTTAAAGAGAGACTTTTAAGCCACTTGAACAATAATTAAATTCAAACATTGTTTGTTTATCAAAAATTAAAGGTTTAGTAAACTGAATGTGTATGTTTAATTTTCACATCAGTCATACACGTTTTTAGAATTTCGTTTTCATTTTGTTTTAGAAAAGTAGAACGTGTTAAAAGAATTGGACATTCCTTAATAAGTGTACCAAATATCTGGCATAATAAATTTATTTACTAATCTCGAAAGTAAAGTTTCTTTATTTAATTTTATTATTAAATAAACCAGTGACCGTTATAGCTATACTCTAATATAACAGAATAGTTATTTTTATGACTTTAATTTTTAAATTGTTTCTCTTCCTGTAGTAAGTTTTTTGTTTAACAACAAACCGCGAAGGTTTTTTCTAGTCGGCACTTGCCATCTCGAGACTGTTGGCCGACAATTCTGCCTACCAATTCGTTTATTAAGGCATAAAACACTTATTGTTATTATTTTCTTAATTAGGTTCAAGCTTTTTTCCTTTTAATTAAGAAAGGAAATAGAAATACATTATTGCTTTTTTAGTTTGTATAAAGAGGGTTGCGTATAAGTAATACATTTTTGTTTATTTTATTAAGTATTCAATAACAATTTTCACAAGTTATTTTTCTTTGCCAATATACAGGGAGCTTTTTCTAGTTATACAAGCTTAAATTATAATAAAGCAAAACACAAATATATTTCTAATAGTAATAAAATGGGCTTTATTTTATTTTTGTTTAATACAGTCTCCTTACAGGCTAACAAAATATTAATTAAATAACACAGTAAAGAAATCATTATTATTTTAAAATCATTGGCAGTTAGGGAAAAGTCTATTCTAACAATGTTATTATTGTTATTTAAAATATTCAATGCCCGTACTAGACCCAGGTGTCGACACATAAAACTGATTTGTGGTCCTAAATGTGTACTAAATTTAATCAGCCTCAAAAAAGTTTCACAATCAATGTAGCCATTAATCAAATCATAGATTATTATGACAGAATGAATAGTTCATCTAACACAAAGTAACTTTAATCCCAAAAGAAAACAACGTGTATTGTATGTAGTTGACATTAACAATTTGAATTATTTTGAGTTCTTTCATTTCTATTGGAATATATATTATAAATGAGGTTTCAGATAAATGCAATTTGTATTGTAAAAAATCCTTTTTAAGAAAAACTTAAGAAAGGAAAAACTTGGAATAAAACCCTATGTACGAATATACAAAAACCAAAAATCTATATATTTAAAAAGAAGTGTACACTTTGATGTTACCACTAACTGGCCAAACGGGTCCACCGATTTCGACCAAAATATAAACGTACGTTGGCCATGAACTGTAGGTGGTTTATGTTAAGTTTCCACAAAATCGGCTTGGTGGTTCCAGAGATATGGCATTTAAATTTTCGTATATATTTCCATACAAATATCAACAAAATGGCTTTATATATATGTATGTACTATATGTTATGATTTTTTATTATGATTTTTTATTGTCACTTGAAAAAATATCAAACCGTGTATCGTAACAACGACATATGGACTCCTGAGCTGATACTTTTCAGGCGCTGTTTCGATCGTCATTTTATTTCTACGCTGACCATTCGATTTTTCACTTGCTGTTTACGATTATTGTATCAAAGGTAACGCCATGAGATGGCAAGCTGAACGATTACATCAAAACCAATTGCAATGCGATGCACGATTTCAAACTACATCTGCGGATAGAAGTCCAAGAAATCGGACATCGGGCCATTTAACACGACTTCCACGTCGTGTTGTACAAGACATGGAATATGCTGCTTTTAATTATGAGTGCGAAATTGTTTGCAGTCTACATGAATGTATCGGTAGAATAACGTTGAGATGTCCACATTTCCAGGTGGAACCACTGGCCTGTGTTGTGCTAACGTAAAGTGAAATTGATACAATTTTAATTATGTTCACACACATGGGCGAAAAAAAATTATTGGAGATCACTCCTTAGGCCGTCCGTAACGATGTCCGGAAATAACAGCCATTTTAAAAAAAATGGCTATTTGAAATTTGAAAATGGACTTTGGTTCCTTTTAATAATGGCTGTTATTTCTAGAAAACCGCACTGCTACGACTTTTGGCCATTGGACATCGTTACGGACGGCCTAAGGAGTGATCTCCAATAATTTTTTTCGCCCATCTTTTTTTATTTCTGAAAAATTTTATAATATTTGTAATTTTAAGTTCGTGCAATTTTCTTTGATTAGAGGGTTCATTTAAAACTTTTATAACCCTTTACAGATTTTGATTCAAGAAAATTATCTCAAATTGTTTCTTATAAATTTGTTAAAATTATTGGTTTAAAACACATTTTTATTATTTTATTTTATATGTTAGTATATTAACAGAGGTATGTTAAAATAGCAGGTTTGTGGCTGAGGTTAAAAATTTTAAAATTTATCTTCACACACATATTTTAATCTCCATTCGATCCACACCATCCATTTAATTTTGGAACGTCACCAAGTTCCAAACATTTTTGGTTCATATTCAACAAAATAATTTGACGTTTCAAAGGACTTCCTTCGGTGTGATAACAACGATGAGAGATATATATAAGCCGACGAATACTTTTGTGTAACTTTTATGGGCCATAAATCGTGTTCCTGTGTTTCACGTTTGTCTGGTGGATACTTGCGAATTTTTCTTAGGAAAGAAAAATTAAAGTATCACGTAAAATTTATTTTCTGTGAACGCGAGTTCTTAATGTACAATACGAACAATGAATGCATTCATTTCATATACGCGGCGTTCTAAACACTGAAGTTAACAAAAAAGTAAGTTCAGGTTATTATTATTCATATCGGACTGATAGTTTCTGAAAATAAGGACAATCATATCTTGAAATATCGCCGTCTATTCCACCAATACGCTGACAATATTCGATTACCCGTCTCTTTCTGTTATTTTACCAAATCTTAGTTCATCAGCAATGTACTGTCAAACACTTTACAAAAATCATATTTAGTTTACCGAACGTGATGTTGTCTACTTGAATTTTCGGATTCAAAGTTAAACTGCTTGCGAATAGATGATGTAGAAGTTGGTGGCTCTCTTTACTTCCCACGATAAGGTCGTCAACTCTACAACACAGTTTTTCAACTCGCTAGAATTAGTTAAAGTCAGATCGGTAAACATAATATTATGAAGTATAGACCAACCATATCTTTGTAATGTTATTTGGCTTCCGGTGAAATATACGGCTTGCACTGGCAATGACAATTTGAAAATTTAAAGTCATTCCTATCATGTGAATAAAATTTGAAGGCAAAACAACGTTTGCTGATCAGTGAATTTAATTTAAAAATTATAAAGTTCAACAAAAATTCAATAAAATATAGAAAAGTATTCTAATTTAGATGGAACAAAAGCAGTGTATAACATTCTTAATGTTACGGCATCCGAAAAATCCTGAGAATTTCTTCGCACGAATGCTGCTGCAGAAAAGGCTTTCGGTAAAATATAATCCAGGTGGGCATTAAAATTATGTTCAGAATCCAGAACAATACCAAGATCTAATATTTGGTTAAAAACTTTTAAATTATTGTCGAGTAGTTTACATTAGATAGCCATACTAATAAAATATTCCATTGTAGAAAGCTGCAGACTAAACTTATCGACATCAGAATTTATATATTTAAAAATTTTTAGGTCGTCAGCACACAATTAAAATTGTGATCGAGAACAATAATTTCTAACGTCATTGATAAAAATTAAAAACAATTATTGGACAGAAAATTTGATGGCATAATTGTTTAAATATGATTTCGGACATGTGACCGCCACGGCTAGCAATCTCCAACACCAATTTTCAATTGGCAGTAACATTCTCACCATCATCGTTCTTGCAGACATAACTTATGGGCTGAAAAGTCCTGGGCCTAACAAAGAAACCACTTTTTTTTTTGGTTCAAAGTTAACTTTATTCATCAATGTAATCTCCATCAAGAGCAACGCAATCATTGCAGCGCCGCTTTAACAATTTAATACCTCTTTTGTAGAATGATTTATCTTTTGCCTCGAAATAGGCCTCAGTTTCAGCGATAACCACTTCATTCGTGTGAAATTTCTTACCGGCTAGTATTTTTTCAGGTTTGCGAATAGCCAGTAGTCGCTGGGAGCTATATCTGGCCAATACGGTGGATGTGGGAGCAATTTGAAGTTTAATTCATGTAGTTTTACCATTGTTTTGATTGACTTGTGACAAGGTGCGATGTCTTGATGAAACACAATTTTGTTCTTTGCCAAATGCGGTCGTTTTTTTTTTTGCAATTTCGTCTTTCAACCGCTCCAACTACGCTATATACCCGTAATATTCACTGTTAATGGTATTTCCTTTCTCAAGATAGTTGATGAATATTACACCACGCACATCCCAAAATACCGAGGCCATAACCTTTCCAGCCGATTGTTGTGCTTTCAGCCGCTTTGGACGAGCGAGGTTTACCAGCTGCCGTCCATTTAGAAGGTGATCGGAGTGAAGTCTTGGATCTATGTTTCATCCATTTCTCATAGTCAAATGCTCAAATGCCAACACGTTCTTTTGATATCTTTACAATATCTTCACTTTTCGATCATTCAACACGATTTTGTGAATTTTTTTTATGTTTTCTGGTGTTACCGCCACTGCGTTCTGCATCATCGCTTGAAGTCAGCAAACCAACGTTTTATTGTTGTTTCTGATGGAGCGGAGTCCCCATAACACTTTTCAAACCCTTGTTTCGCTTAAGCGGTATTTTTTCCCATCAAGAACTAGTGTAAAATTAAAACACGAATCTTTTTTTGATCCATTGTTTTGAAAATAAAAAAAGTAGCGTCACTCTTAGCGCAATAACTCACAAACTAATGAATAGAATGTTATTGAATTTTAACAGCTGTTTTTTGTCTTGATGGTTAGTATTAACTGAAAAAGGTGACTGCAATACAACTAGCGCTAACTATGTGTTACGGGACTTTTCAGCCCACCATTGACTCCTGTACTGGTGTGCAACCAAAAATGGGTTTCTTGATTAGAAAAAAAAAAGCCCATTGGACATGTGGATGTTTCCACAATACAAGTAATTACTAACATTTTTGAGTGCTTTTCATATAAATTTCCATGGCAACTCGGTTGCTTGTGATATTGTTATGATATTAATATCAGCGAGATCATCATTATTTTTATAAAAATACTTCAATTATTTTCAAACTTTTCTCAAACTCAGCCCAAACAAAGCTATAAACTTTTAAATAGGTTTGCAAATAAAGCAATGCTGCCAACTGGAAGATTTTTATTTCTTATGAAAAAGGTTGCGTATAAGTAATGAAGTATTGAGTATTTTATTAAGTATCCAATAACAACTTTCATGAGTTATTATTATTTTTTCTTTGGTAATATATAAGAGTTTTTTTTTAGAGTTATACAAGTTTAAATCATAAATAGCATACCCAAAATTGAGGTATCGTCGGTCAACGGAAATCGTTACAGGAATATGATTCGAAGCTTTTTGTGGCGGAAAATTGATAATTTAGACGTAGAGAATATATAGTTTCAATAGGATGCACACCACTTGTCACACAGCAATAAATGTCTTGAAAGAAAAGTTCGAAAATAGCATTATTTCTCGTAGAGCAGAAGTAAATTTGCCACCAAGATCGTGCTATTTGAAACCTTCAGATTTTATTCAGGTTTTGAAATCGGAAGTGTACAGCAATATTCCACAATAGTTCAAGAGCTTAAAGCCAAGATTATCAGCAGATATCAGCCATTGATAAATATTTTTAATATCTGAAATTTTTTTTTTTTAATTTTGCACACTATATAACAAAAAAATTTATATATTATATATCAAACTCCAAAAGCGACAAATCTGTTTATTTACCTATGTACCTATTTAACTAAAAATGAGCTTCATCGGAGAACAAAAATTTTTAAATGGAAATTCAATATCAATTAACGAACAAAACCATTATTTTGATAAAAAAAAATATTTCAACAATTTTTTTAGCGTTTCTCTAGTGTAAGTCTATGCATAAGGAAATATTAAACCAAACTAAATAAAAAGCAATAATCAGCTGTTAAATCAAAGGTGTAAAGTTCTGAAAATAACACCTTTAACGTACTTGGTTTGAAATCATATGTACATATGTATTAAAAGTTAAAAGCATATTAATTAGAATCCTTAATAACCCGTTGTACAAATGTACAAACCAATAATTTAATTTAAAGAATCTTTAATAGTTTACTTAAAAATTCTAATTCTCTTTTTTAATATTGTTTGAAAATAATTAAGTTTTTTATTCACTATTTTTAGCTTCTACCATTTATACCAATAAAAATTATAAATAGCTTGTTTTCTATGTTTCCCAGCTATCTATATGTCGACATTTCATAGGAACTACCCTAATCATCAGTAGACTTTGGAAATTTTTGAAAGATATTCTCAAACATTCAACTTTATATCCCAGCAATATAAATAAATTGCTGAGAATTTAAAAGAAAAATGCTCTAATAATATCTGTCAAAACACAAAAAACAAGCCTTTTCATTTATTCACCTCTCTAACATTTCTTTACACCTTTCAAACAAATGAACAACCGTTGGTTGCTACGATTTGCTTTTTGAAAGTATCGAAAAGCAGAGAACAAAAATTCAAACAATTAAGTTTTTTATTCACTATTTTTAGCTTCTACCATTTATACCAATAAAAATTATAAATAGCTTGTTTTCTATGTTTCCCAGCTATCTATATGTCGACATTTCATAGGAACTACCCTAATCATCAGTAGACTTTGGAAATTTTTGAAAGATATTCTCAAACATTCAACTTTATATCCCAGCAATATAAATAAATTGCTGAGAATTTAAAAGAAAAATGCTCTAATAATATCTGTCAAAACACAAAAAACAAGCCTTTTCATTTATTCACCTCTCTAACATTTCTTTACACCTTTCAAACAAATGAACAACCGTTGGTTGCTACGATTTGCTTTTTGAAAGTATCGAAAAGCAGAGAACAAAAATTCAAACAATTAAGTTTTTTATTCACTATTTTTAGCTTCTACCATTTATACCAATAAAAATTATAAATAGCTTGTTTTCTATGTTTCCCAGCTATCTATATGTCGACATTTCATAGGAACTACCCTAATCATCAGTAGACTTTGGAAATTTTTGAAAGATATTCTCAAACATTCAACTTTATATCCCAGCAATATAAATAAATTGCTGAGAATTTAAAAGAAAAATGCTCTAATAATATCTGTCAAAACACAAAAAACAAGCCTTTTCATTTATTCACCTCTCTAACATTTCTTTACACCTTTCAAACAAATGAACAACCGTTGGTTGCTACGATTTGCTTTTTGAAAGTATCGAAAAGCAGAGAACAAAAATTCAAACAATTAAGTTTTTTATTCACTATTTTTAGCTTCTACCATTTATACCAATGAAAAGGCTTGTTTTTTGTGTTTTGACAGATATTATTAGAGCATTTTTCTTTTAAATTCTCAGCAATTTATTTATATTGCTGGGATATAAAGTTGAATGTTTGAGAATATCTTTCAAAAATTTCCAAAGTCTAATGATGATTAGGGTAGTTCCTATGAAATGTCGACATATAGATAGCTGGGAAACATAGAAAACAAGCTATTTATAATTTTTATTATTTGAAAATGTAAAATAGTGAAATTCGAATAGAAATGTAAACATGAATGATTCTTGTTAACAGCAACAAGTATAGAGTGTAACTTAAAAAAATAGATAACGATAAAAGTATGTTAAAGATATTTTAAACACATATACCATTTGATCGTCACATTAAACTTAAACCCTTTTAATATGTCAACAAAACGACCGAAATCTGTACATATGAAAAATTTTATTCAATTTTTGTCAGTAAGTATATATATATATATATATATATATATATATATATATATATATATATATATATATATATATATATATATATATATATATATATATATATATATATATATAATATATATATATATATATATATATATATATATATATATATATATATATATATATATATATATATATATATATATATATATATATATATATATATATATATATATATATATATATATATATATATATATATATATATATATATATATATATATATTCTATATATATATACTTACTTATTCAAGCCTTTTATAAGTACGGTTTGCTGTTTTATTATAATGTCCACAAGCGGCAATTAAATGAAAGTTTTAGAATCATTTAACCACATTTTATCCTGCTTTAACCGGTAACAGGTTTACACTTATTGATTTAGCAATTTACTAACTGATCGGCAAGCAAGTGCTTTGTGACCAATAGTCACAAATATTAGAAAAAACTAAATTATTTTCGTAAAAACAGCAAGTAAAACTATAGTTATGATTTTTATGAATTTGAATTTATGTAATTATTGTTCGTTGGCGAGAAAATGCCTCTCTATATATGTCTGCATGCATGTGTGTGCACACGTATGTACATTGTACAAACTTTTAAATAATAATATGTCTCTCGCAAAAAGGCATGTACACGTACATACATACACACATACATAGATGTTCGATCTTTGATAACAAACTTTAAGATAATTCTCACGTTTATATTCATTGTTGTTATCGCATAAAAAAAAATTAAGCAGTAAATGAAAGCAGCTCTTTTTAGTTGTTTTCTTTTTTTTGGTAATTGATATTCTCTCCTTTTACTCTATACAACATTTTAGCTTAAACGTTTTCTCGCAATCTCTCATGTCGTTTGTTGTTCTTTTATTTTTTGTTTGTGTTTCAATTATGAGTAAAAATATTTTATAAAAATTGTTTAAAACAATATGGAATAATCGCTGGTTTCTGCTAAACAAAGAGCAGCAATACATTATTTTATTCTCACTTTTATCAAGAGGGCTTAGTAGAATTTAAGCAAATTGTCCACATATCAGTTCTATTTTGAAAGCGAACTTGGAAAAACATTGTTGGAAAATATTCGAAAGTTTTAAATTCAAACGAAAACGAAAATAGTTCTTATGAAACAAAAACAGTGTATGTGTTTATTGAACAATTAAAACAAAAATAAAAAGGAAGTAATGGAATGGTCTTGGTTAAGAGATTGGTGGCGTTTAAAAAAATATCGTTCTGAACAACGAAGGCGGAAATTAAAATGCTCCTCACACGACAACAACGATGACAATCAAGCATCATTTAGTCATCACTATCATCAACATCATCATCATAAAACTCTTACTGGCAGCGATTTCGATGAAGAAGATATTGAAAAATTTGTTAGTGATGATGATGACTTACAGCAAAAGCGTGCAAGATGTCATCGTAGACGACTTAATCTGAAGCGTTTGACTACAATTGAAAGTGTAAATAATGAAAATACTGACGATTTTGCTAAATGTAAACCAAATAATGAAAACGTCAATGATAACAAAAATGATCATGATGAAAACAAAGACTACTATGATGACGAGGATGGTGATGATGATAATGATGATGACGATGATGAAGTCAACGACTTTTGCTATTGTGATGAATGCTTAAATGTAGGTCTTTATCAATTTGTTTTGTATTTCTTTTATTAAAAGTATCGTTTTGTTAACAACTTATATCAATATTTTGCTGGGATTATTTTTATCGCCTTTTAAATATTAATTAATACGAGGGTTGATAAAAAAAATAACCTTTATTTTAAATTTTTTCAAAAAGTATTTATTTATTCATCAATAACTCTGTTGTCTCCCTTAAAGTAATCCGCCTCAGATATAATACATTTATGCCAGCGTTTTTCCCAATTCTCAAAACACTTCTGAAACGCGCTTTTTGGTATCACAAACATCTCCTGTTTCGATTTTTCTTTTATCTCGTCAACAAATCGTTTTCCTTTCATTGGTATCTTCCGTTTTGGGAAGAGGAAGCACCGAACTGGAAGTCCAGTCCGGTGACTACGGTGGTTGAGGTTTGGTTTTTTGACCAAAAACTCACGCACAAGCATGGATGTATGAGTTGAGCAAAATCCATGATTGTTTTTTCAACAATTTTGTGCCTTTCTGACGAATTGCTTTAGGCAAGCGATACATAACTTCAAGGTAGTATTCCTTATTGACCGTACGACCTTGTGGCAAGAATTCATGATGCATCACGCCATTGCAGTCGAAAAAAACAGTGGGCAAAACGTTCATATTTGACCGAATTTGAGGTGCTTGTTTCTGTCTTGGCTCTTCTGGACGCTTACATTGGAATGATTGGGCTTTGGTTTCAATGTCATAGCCATACAAGCATGATTCGTCACCAGCTATGACTTTTTTGAGGAAATCTGGATCGTCGTTGACGATGAGCGATGTCCTTGCAACGTTGTTTTTGCTTAAAATTTTGTAAACTTAGTAGAAAATCGAAGAGCACACCAAAACACAACTAACCTATTTATCTGTCAAAAACAAACTGAAAACTCGAAATAGCTGATATTGCCAACATATATAAAATACATGTGTGCCAACATAACAGAAAAAAAATGCGAAAATCAAACACGAATTTTTAAAATAACGGTTATTTTTTGATCAGACCATGTATTTCCCTTTTTGTGTCAGTGTACTCACAAGTTTATTGCAAGTTTTGCTTTGTAGTCTATATGTAGGTAATTGAACGAAAATTCAAACAATTAAACGTTTCAGATATTTTGTCATTATTGTTTTTGTTTTTTTTTTCATTTCTAAACAACTCACACATACACGTACATACATACATATCTGCCGCCAACAAAATATTAATTAGCCGTATTAATAGATGCAAGTGTTACATTATAAATTTAGACAGTTTTGCTTGTATTTTTAATGTTTAACAGAATGAATATTAAAGTTTTTACGTATTAATGTAGTCTTCCAAAAGAATACTCGTAGCAACAGTATTTAATTATTTAATAATTTTTATCTTTTTCTACGTGTTTGAACAACTTATTTTTGTTTACTTAGCGATAAACCCCCAAATTACTTATACAGGTTAATAAATCAAAATCATGCGAAATTATTATAAATTTGATTACACAAACAATAAATCAATGTTAATTATAAAGTATAGTCAATATCTATAAAAAAAATTTGTTGATGTTTGGAATATTTCTCTTGGCAATTTATCATTGAAGAAATCTAAGTAGACTCATATTTCTTCTAGAGATTTTAATTTTGACAGAGAAGATTTCGTGATTTGAAAAAGAACGTTTTGTTAAAAGGTTGTTTAATTCTGTACAGCATGTTACAGGCACACGGCTGCAAATGTCTCAAGCTACAATTGTCGCCATATAGTTAGCCACTTAATAATTTTCGAAGCGGCAATGGCACAATAAACAGCTGATCTGAAACTTTGACCTTCAGGTCGTTGACGCCCATATAGCATTTTTTTTTTTTAATATTTACGTGGAGCAATACTATAAACAAATAGTCGAAATAAATAAAATAAAATATTTACCAACTTCCACAAAAAATATAAGATTTATTAAGAAGAAAAAAAAAAAAACAAAAGGCAATTTAATGTAAAATGAATAAACAAATGACCAGCTGTTTTTCTCTTTCAGTGGTGGCACTTGGTTTTTTTTTCCTGTTTTTTGTCTCCAGCATATTTAGACATTAGTTTAATTTGGCGACAGGTACAAATGTAGCCGCGTTATAGTTAATATTATACCCAGCTAGCATTTTCAATCATAGAAGACTGTACTGGGAATCTCGTGAAGAGTGTTTTTAATCATCGACGAGCACATATTATAATCACAGATGATGCACGGGAGTATCTGTTACAAATGCTGATTCTTTTATGAGACTTACACAACTCAGCAAATAACGCATATGTTAATCGTATACGGAACGTGTAGATGTTATCTTACAACTAATTAAGGAATCAGCCGTGTAATCTTTGTATGAATCATACAGGAAACAGCACAATGGTCATTCGATATTTTCATACTATATAATTCGCACTGACTTATACCATAATCACCACCCTCACCTTTTATATTCAAAAGGTAGTTGAACAATAACGAAAAAAACATTGTACGTCTGTTTCTGTTTCTCTATAATATAAAAATCAATTTGAAATATAAATAAATAAAAACAATGAATAAATTCTAACAAACCTTCCAAGACTGTGTGAAGAGCATAAGAATGGTCAACGACTGCAGAAGTCAAAAATATCTACATATACGTTTTTTTTCGCTTGTTATTAAAATTGTCTTTTCGTATTTTTGCATTATTAAGGCGAGTTTTTACTGCATATAAAATGGTATGGTGTTGCATCTATTGCGCATTGTTCTTTAATATCCCTCTTTAAGAGAGATTTAAACTCAAGTCTTATTTAAGTAGGTGGGTATCACTACCGCAGGTGACAAAAACATAATACACAAACAAACATATATGATACTAAAAGAACACAAATTATTGTGCGTTCTTGGTATTACGTTTCTTACTGTTTGTTGTTGTTGCGTTCGTATTGTTTAGCAAACATGTGTGTGAGAGTTTATATTTTTTCATACAATTATTTATTGAATCTTCAAAATATGAATTAACAATAAGTATTCGAATCTTAATACTAAATATAAAAAATTATTTAAGTTCAAACAATGCTAGACAAAAAGTTTTGTTCTGCGCAAATAATATCGGTAGAATCACCTATTTAACGTTCTGATGGTGGCAAGGATATCGCTTCTTCTCAACCGAGAGTGGCCGCCAAAATTAAGTTTGTTGCGTGCAAGAGGATTTGGTTGAAGTTTCAGCTTACTGATATACCTTGTCGCGTACTTAGAGAATTCGTCATTTACTAGCGGAACACACAGATCCTTGTGAATTCGTGTATTTCTTACGTACCATGGAGCTGGTTTTGTCGTCTTTGAATTTTTTCAATGTTCGACGCTGAGGCGGTTCCCCATAATTAAATTCCGTAGCACCATATAGGCTTTACGATTGCATTGTATAACAAAAGTTTGCAATCTAATTTCAATGTCGAATTTCTGCTCATAAACGAATTTAGTTGCGCTGCTTTTAATTTCAACTGAGTGATTTTACAAAGAAATTTTACATTGTTGTGCAGAAAATAATGAAATATGAATTAAGTAACTGACTGTAGGTAAATAAATCAAAAAAAGAAAGAAAGTGCTCTAAAGTCTGTTTTTATAGAGATATAAATATTTAAGGTGGCAGCACTTTTTTAGCTGGTTACCATTTTGTTGTCAGCTGTTAAGTATTTGTGTTTAGTTTGGCTTGGCATTTCAACATGAAGCCTGAATAACGCTTCAACGATTCGATGAATGTTGCTGTTGATCGCGATTTTCATAAGCGAATTTTGTTTAGCCATGTGGTTTCAACAAGACAGCGCAACACGTCACACAGCTCGTGCCGCAATAGATTTAGTGAAGGAAAAGTTTGGTAACCGCATAGTTTCGTGTTTCGGACACGTGAACTGAGATCGTACGATTTAACACCGTTAGACCTTTCTTTGTAGGGACATGTGAAGTGGATAGTTTACGCCAATAATCTTGAGACTATTAACCACTTGGAGGACAAGAATCGGCGCGTCTAACCAATTTTGTTATTAGCTAATTACGACCTAAATAAATTAAATGTTTACATGTTCATATATACAAATATGTACATATTGCCTTCTACTCAATTAGCATCGTTTACATTAATTGTATATTTTTATAAAAAATAAATATGAATTAACGTTATTGAAGTTTGCGCAAATTATTACTGGATTGAACCAAATTTTTTATTTAATCAAAAAAACAAACTCACATATTCCATATGGAGGGGAAACAAATGTTGATAAAGTGAATCAAAATGGATAATGTAGATAGGAATGTAATTTTAAGCACTTATTTATTAGATCGAACTACTGTATGAAAATTAGCCAATAAAATAGAAATGTTGAGAATTTTTAATTGTTTTATTATGTATTAGATTTCAGTACAAACTATCAGATAAAGGTTAGCTCTGCTTTTTCAATATTGCTTTTTCAATATTTCCCACGACTGTACATACTTCATTGAAAACATATATTTGTGTATATTTCGACCTGAGCCCGCAACGTACTCTATTTATCAATATATTCTTGCTCTTTTGCGAAATATGAAAACAAATAGCTTTGCTTATGGTTACCCTGTGGATTCTCTTTATGGCTCATTATTTACAAATAGTTAAAATATGGATTTTATCTAACAAATAATTTATTTAATTTTTTTTTTTTTTTTTGTTATTACAAGTTAACATTAATCTAAAAAGTTACTGATAAAGGCATCCACATACGACATGTTTTTACGTCTGATTTTTTAATATGTAATTTCCTCATGTATTTTTTCATGTCTGTCAAAATTGTCATTTTTGCAGACGGTTTGTAATATTTGCTCACAAACGTAAATGTACGTCTGGCATTGTCTGTGATAGTTATTATTAAATAAATATATTATTTTAAACATAATAAAATATACATGCGGTAAAATGTCCTTAAGCCGACTACTTATACGGCCCAAAGTCTACCGCCGCTGAATTGTTTGCAAGGCACAGAGTTCTAATAACAGATGTTTAAACATAACAAAATAGATCACATGGAGAATTCATAATTGGGAGCTCAGCTGATTATTATGTATTGTAGCTCCAGAGCCAGGTATGATCCAGAACCCTCACCAATCCGGCTGGCCATTTAAACCTTTCTAAACTCAGATCATGCAAAACTTAAATTCGCCGAAATAATTAAAAGTTTCTCGAAATAATTAAAAGTTTTTCTTTTACTGTAAATATTTTTTTGAATTCCTTTTTGTTTTGATATTTTTCCCTGACATTTGAAAAATATTTTTTTTTTGTAATATGTTTGTTGCTCTGCTACATTTACCTGTTATAAATTCAACTGGATAGAACACATTCTATTTGAAATTTCGTCAGATGCCTTTACTCCTGTTTGTTTCAGAAGCAATTTTTTTTTTTGAGGTGACAGACGATTTGTAGGCATTTTACATTGTGAAAAATTGAGTGTGTTATATCTGAGGGGGACTACTTTGATGGGGATAATATAGTTATTGATGAATAGATGAATATTTTTTGAAAAATTTAAAATAAAGGTTACTTTTATTTAATTATTAAAAAATTTATTATAATTTAAATAAACAATAAACAAAATTTTTATCAACTGGGGCTATCGGCTTATCGGTTATTTTTTTATAGTATTGTGACACTGAGTGGCGAGTGTATTAAACATATGAAAATATACAAAAACTTGAATTGAATGTACTCAGAGTTGGATTCAACTATTTTTGATTACCCACATCTGTTTATTTATTTAGATACATTTATAGTCGCAAAACGTACAAGTGAAAAATATAATAATAGAAAATTACTCTAAAAATCATAATACACGATTTTTATTGCAATTTTCAAATTAGTTTTACAAATCTCAACGTTTAAATGTGTTTTCTCTACGATTAATTTAAATAGAGCTTATTATATTTAGGTCATTCTCAGAATCTGTCACAGCGCCATAGTTATCATGACACAAACTGTGAACTAAATTCTAACTCTACACTGTCATAAAACTACTTCAGTTACGAGCAGATTTGGAATTAAAGAAGATACAAAAATATAAGATTTATATTTTAATTCCCTGTTAACCGTATTCAAAAACCTGGTTTATTCGATATTCGAAAAACAGACATCTTAAAATTTACGATCTTAGCAAACCCAAAAAGATCCGTCGAATAATAACCGTTTAATTACCTTAGTTGCAGCCAAGGTAGGCACCTCAACCATGATCAGCGCCGAGGTGATCTGCAAGTAGAACCCTCCTGGGGCTTGGCTAATTCTGGTTCTTCCTGTTAACACTTGGTAAGGGTTATCATTTGGATATAAACATTTGATACTCAATGTTTTATCAATTTGATTTTGAATCATAAATCAATCATAAAACAAATATGTCAGCAATTACTGAAAAAAATATCAACATATTAAATTTATTTACAAAAAAAAAATTAAAAATTTCCGAAAAATTAATAAATGTGATTTGTTTGTGACAATATTTAATTAAATGTCAGCAAAAATTAGTTCTAATTAGTTAAAACGCATGAAATAAACATGAAAAAGCGAAATAAAAAGAAATAATGAGGTTATCTGATTTGAGCGCAATTTAGAGCCAAAAGGAACCAACTACTTCGTCCTTTCAAGAAGTTCAAGACTAAGAAAAATAATAATAAAATAAATAATAATTCATTTTAAAAACAGCAAACAAATCAAAAGAAAAATGAATTTGCAAAGCAAAAACTAGTTTTTATTTGTATTCCACTTCACAATCCATATTTGGAAAACATATGAAAATTACATTTGAAACCAAATTGAGAATAAATGAATTTCTCAATTTGAAAATTATTTCCTCTTTTTGTTGGGAATACTATGTTTTTCAATTTGAATTCAAATCAGTATCAAACGTTTGTCGTTTGAGAAAACGTTTGATTTCAAATCATTCTCAATTTGAAATTAAACCTTAGTGTTTGTTGGGTATTCGTCTGAAACAAATATGAAGTTGCATGTGTGGAATTTTTAAAATTATTTATTTAAAATTATTTTTAAAATTATTTATGCATGTTTTGTTAGCATTACAAAATGAAACGTTTTTAAAATCTGGGTTCCTGATTGTCAAAGATTTTGTTGAGCTTTATTTATTTATTGAATCTGCAAAATGTGAACTAACAATAAGTATTCAAATCTTAATACTAAATACAAAAAATTTATTAAGTCCAGCCAATGCTAGACAAAAAGTTTTATTTTGCGCGTACCACATCAGTATACATATATAACGCTTTGATGGTGGCAAGGGTATCCCTTCTTCTCAACTGAGTGCGGATTTGGGTGAAGTTCCAGCTTATAGAAAAAAGCCTAATTAAAAACGGTAAAATATGACAAATTCTAACTGCTTCAAATTAAAAATTATAGTTCTAGATTCTAGGCATTCTCTTTTTACACGCTTGTATTAGCTTCACTGACATCTTTGTTTGTATGTTTGTAACTCTCGCTTTAGCGTGAAAACTGAAGTTGCCGTATTGCTTCCGAGGGAATGAGATGATTATGGCGATTCTTGAAGACGATTTTGAGAATTCCCAAAATTCGGAACCGTTTCACTAACCTTCCGGATTCGAAACCGGATTTTCATATTCAATGCGCGTTTTACCCATAAAATGTGCATCTGAATTTTTAATGGTTGTTTTGGACCCGGTTATACAGGAAATTATCCGGTTATTGTCAATTTTTACCGGTTTTTGAAATTTGTGCAACGAAACGAATTTTTCAACGTTTCCTGTTGGCTTTTATACAGCTTGCTTCCACACGACAAAAGCTGTTATTAATACGCTTATATTAGATTCCACTCATCGTATGTTTTTATGTATGTAACGCGCGGAACCGCTGTCGTATGAGTGGCTATTTATAGGAAGAGATAAGAACATTGTTTCTCATACGCATACCAAAACACGCTTTCAGCAGTCCACAAGTTATTACAATTTGCAAAGCATTCGATTGTAAGCTATTGTAGCAACAGAAAAAATCAAAATAAACATGTTACATACAACTAGCATCCGATTCAGATTAGTCTTTGTCCACAGATATTATTAAATTAAATGTACATAAGAAGCAAGGAAAAAAACAAATGCTTATAATATAAGCTCTATTCACAATCTCGCTCAAATGGTATTGCATCATTGCATTTGCAAAAAGGTTTAGCATATTTTTACTCTACACTAACAAAATACACCCATAAATGTCACTTTTGCAATTGCACAAATACGCAACCTCAAATACACAAGATTGTCAATCAAACTATAGTTTTTATTTGCTCTGTTTATGCACAAGTTAATTGCAAATCGACAGCTGATAATCTGCGATCCAAGCCAATTAGTTCGTAATCGCCGCTTAGTTGCCGTCGCTCATCTCATATTGAAATAACACCAATCGATGTCTTTATCTAACTTAAAATCGCTTTTTTTATTAAAAAGTCCATTAACTGCTTCTTAAAGCTTTTTTCGGCATATTTATTATTGACTAAAATTTTAGTAAATTATTTTCTACTCTAATTATCAATCAGCTGTGAATTTCGTGCTTTGCAAAAAGTAGTGCAAACTAAACAAACAGAGGTTGTTCACAATTGATAGCATATATTTGCAATTGCATAAATTTCCAATCACAAATGCACAAGATTGTGAATAGAGCCATTGTTTTGGACTTATCCAAACTTCGCTTACAATGTATACGGTGTTGGATGCATCTTACGGCCTAGGCCATCGCTGTGTAAATGTAAGTAGGAATTGTATACAGACTTCGGATGGGTCGCGCTTACATTGTCAATGGTCTCAGATCGAAGATGTATGTGACAAAAAGTTCACTGGGTGGTTCCTTCTTGTAAAACAATGTATGCATACGAGTAGATTAATGTATACGAGTATATATGTATGTATGTGCACATACGTATGTATGTACAGATAAACCCCGTTAGTTAAAAATGCAAATAAAATATAGTACAATAAGCCAAAAATTAAAAAGTTAGATTTAAGAATAATTTTCTATAAATTTAATGCCTAAATAACAATTTTAATTTATGCAAATTTCAATAAATAACTATTATACATATCGCTCCTTTATTGTAACATAGTCATATCGTAAAAAAGCACGTTTCGAGAAAAACGCATTTAAAATTTTTAGTTTCCATACAAGTCTTAGCAAATTTTTTGAGAAAATATCTCCTAAAGGAAACAGTTTGAAAGCAATTTGAATAAATTTTTGACACAATATAAATGGCAGTTCTGTTAACAATTCTCCATTGTTAACTCGAAAAGCTCATTTTTTGAGATATGACTATGTTGCAATAAAGGAGCGATATGTTATGAACTTGCCTCTTTTATTTCCATTTCTTATGATGATCACAACAAAATATTTAAGTTTTATTTTCAAAGCCGCTCGTAGTACTGCAAGTACTTCGTGAAGTTTGGTTGTCGCCTGATACTCGATACGCTCTCTTCGTGTATGTTGATAGTACGAGCGTAAAACAAACCTGTACTTAACTAGTAAACACAAAGCCAAGTAACAACAAATACACAATCGATCATTTTGTATTCTTAAAAATTTGAACATATATTTTCGAGTAAAAAATCCATTCTTGCAGAGGTTTTGTAGATAACATTGTTTATATTCCGTGCAAAGAAAAAATTAATAAAAATACTAAGGGGGCCATATTAAAAATAAACCTATATAAATCTCATCCGAAAGAGGGATTTTTGAACAAATTATCTGAAAGTACTTTATATTTTGAGAATATCCATTTTTTGCTACATGGATTAATATAAATATAAAAAGTATTATTTTGGGATAAAACTTGTTGTATATGAGAAATCTGGTCTCCTGATACTATTTTGTTCGTCGTTCGCTGACGACACAATTAGAAATAAATTATTTCAACTTTCGCTGAGTATTAATAATTTCGTCCAACGCCACGATTGTGTGCATTTTCATATACATCAATGTGTTTTAGTTTTGGCGACGAATATTCGCGAGCAAGAATTCGTCGTTCGTCTCAGTTGTATTCCTAGCATAAAACTCAATTGATTGAATTTTTCCTCTCTGCTTTTTGATAGTTAACAAAAAAAAAAAAAAAAAAAAAAAAAAAAAAAAAAAAAAGAGTGGCAAACAAACGTAGGTTGTTCATTTGTTTGAAAGGTGCCATGGTACAATAATATAACAGGTAAAAGCGGAACTACAACAAGCCAACAATAAAAAAAACAACATGGCTTTTTATTGTTGCTTTGTGTTGATAACTGTCAAAGAAAATAAAAAAACAAACGTATATTTTTATTCGTGTTTTTATTTTACAAATAATTTTTCAATAAGTTTTTGCATTTAAAACTCGTGCAATAAATTAAATATATAAATAAAGATCAAGAAAAAGCTGTGTGTTGTGTTTGAAGCTGTTTTTGTGTTTCAATATTATTATTGGAACATTTTTTTTTTTTCAAAAACTTTTTCAATTTGTAAACAATAATAAAAAATGTGTGTGTATGTGTGCACTTTTGATAGTTATCATCACAGAAAAAATGTCGGCCACAGTTGCGACACTACCTATATATTATTGTACCATGAAAGGTGCAAAGAAAAGTAAGAGATGTGTGCAAAGGAAAAAGCTTGTTTTTTGTGTATTATTAAACCATTTTTCTTTTAAAGTTCTCAATAATTTATTTGGATCGTTGGGATATAAAGTTGAATGTTTGAGAATATCTTTAAAAATTTTCCAAGTCTACTGATGATTAGCATGGTACAATAATGTCCCATGGTAGCTCCTATAAAATGTCGACATATAGACAGCTAGGAAACACACTTATACTGTTATACTTATTAAAAAATTGAAATGAATACCAAACCAAACTATCCTTTACTAATACAAAAACTTTCCTCCCGCAGGGTGACACTGAATTCTGTGAGAATAATGATGGCATGGATTCTGATGCAAGTACATCATCAAATTCTGGCAAACAAGTGGTTGTGGGCATATGCGCCATGGCGAAGAAGACACAGTCGAAGCCAATGAAAGAAATTCTAACTCGCTTGCAAGATTTTGAATTTATCAAGATGGTTATATTTGAGGAGGACGTTATATTAAAGGCAAGTTTTATTGCTTATTAAATCATTGCCAACATTTGAAAAAATAAATTTGTTTTCTATAGGAGCCTGTTGAAAATTGGCCCATATGTGATTGTTTGGTATCATTCCATTCGAAAGGTTTTCCACTGGAAAAGGCCATACAATATGCTCAACTGCGCAAGCCATATGTTTTAAACAATCTTCATATGCAATATGATATACAAGACCGTCGTAGAGTTTATGCAATTTTAGAAAAAGAAGGCATAGAAATACCACGATATGCAGTATTGGACCGTGATTCACCAGACCCAAAACGTAATCCTCGAATTTTAAAATTTATTAAAAACAATATTATTTAATTAGTTTAAATAATCTCTATTTCTTAACATTTTCAGAACATGAACTTATTGAATCCGAGGATCATGTAGAAGTCAATGGCATTATATTTAACAAACCGTTCGTTGAGAAGCCCGTTTCAGCAGAAGATCATAATATCTATATATACTATCCGACTTCAGCGGGCGGCGGCAGTCAACGTCTGTTCAGAAAGGTATTTAAAAATAAAGAAACTTTTATCTAGTTTATTTTATTAGTTAAATTTGTTATCCCTTCCAGATTGGCAGCCGCAGTAGCGTCTATTCCCCAGAATCTCGGGTCCGTAAGACGGGTTCATTTATTTATGAAGATTTTATGCCCACAGATGGTATGTACAACTTTGTTATTCTAAAAGCAAGCATTTTTTGCGTTTTTGTTTCTTTTACCAGCATTTTTAAGCCACTTTAATATGAAAAAACAAAAATGTTTGTAACAATTTTAAATATTTTTAATTTTTTGTTTTTTGAAAGTATTCTTCTTAAAAATCTGACTGCCGCTTTTAGAACGTTCTTATGTTAAATGTTTGCTATGTTATTGTTTGTGTTTATTCTCAATTGTTTAATTAATAAGTCGTATAACCTGCTTAGTACTTAAAATCAATTAGAAGACATGAACTTTAAAGTCACACCACTAACATTTTTGGTTTTCTATTGTTTTTCCATCAATAATTAATAATTTATTTATTGTATCTTAACTTATTTTACACAAATTTGCAGTTGGCAATCGGTTATTTATGATAAAGGTTTGTTAAAAATAATCCTATTGTCTTTGTGTCAATAAATTTGTTTAATAGGTAAAACCTTCTTATCATCTGGTTGCTCTCCTTTTGAAAATTCCAGAAAATTAGACCTTCTTAAAGTCCATTTACATTGAAGCATTTACTTTCAGCACTAATGTTATAGTTGATAAGAGGAACGTTACGATGTTTTTGAATAAGTTTGTTGTTTACATGCTAACGATGCACCACAGTAATTCTTTGAAAGTTTATATTGCCAATTGTGAATTCTTTCAACATTTTTGCATATGAATTTAACCTTAGTGTGCGGTATAACTTGTTTGGAATATCAACTTAATCTTGAGTTTTCTTCTATGAACCAAGATATTCGTAACTGAGTAGTTTTTCTAGTACAAGTGTACTATTTAGCAACTGGCAGCACATTTTAAAAATGAAAAAAATGTTAGGAAACCGTATTTATCTATTTTAAATTCACATGCTGATGATCGGTTCTTACATTTTTTGAAATCTCAAAAGCATTGTTGTAATAGAATACGTGTCAGCTACGTTTTGGAAAACTGTAAGTAACATATTTTGTAGTATTTATTTATTATAAATTAACTTAAAATTAAAATTTATAAACTAGTTGTTAGGAAATGGAGCTATTGCAACTCATGCCTTAAGCTCAATTTAGATTTTGTTAGTTTTGATAAGTTTGTTTAAATAATGTTATAAATATTAAATTCCTTAAGAAATTGGCCAATATGCTGTATATTTTCTACCGTTAGTTTTGAAATAAGAGAACGTATATTTTTGTTACAGAAATTTTTTTTATCTAAAGAAGTTAAATCTGGATAGTGTGATAAAAAGTGTTCGCGAGTTGTGGGCCGAAGTATATTGCAATTGTATTTCGGTGTGTGATGTACATATATTTAATAGAATACTATAAGTATATTCACTATGTCCGAAACAGATTCTTAAAAATTTAACTATATCCAGCCTATTTAGCTGGATTTAACCATGCTTGAAATAGAGATGGATGGTGTATTTTTCACTGTTTACAGTTTGATAACAATTGGTTTTTTGATTTCTCGAATAAAGTCCTTTCTAAGATGTTTTAAAATGTAATTTTGGTTGTGATTATCTGTACAAAAGGGTGGTGATCTTAAGGAGTTTTTTGCAACTAATTCTGCATATTGTTTTCCACTAACATTACAATTACTGAGGGTCCAAGGTTCAAATTAGAATTTGATGACTTTTTGCGGATTAAGGAGTATTTTACATAGTCTGCGTTTGGGTTATTATTGTTGATATTTATTTTAGCATTATATAGGCTGATAAAGAATCTGAGCAAATAGCATATTTCAATTGTTTTGATTCGACAATCTTGACCTTGATAGCTTGGTTATAGCAATTAATTCTGTAGATAAAATTAAGCTAAATGATGACAATACTGATGTTTATAAAATACCATTGTTTGTTCTTATACTAAACCTTTGGTCTTTGGAACCATCATATAAATGTATATAAATCTATAATCTTGGTATTGCTTCTGAAATAAATACACGAATATCATTGACATTCAAGCAAACCAGCTACTCGAAATCCAATAATTGTATGAACTGAAATAAAGTGAAGTCTGGCACCTATCCTATTTATTAGAACATAAGCGTCGTACAGTTGAGCGAACTATACAAGACTTAACCGGTCATTTTATTGAGCGCTTTTGACTATAGTGTATTATTCTTTCGTTCAATATGAATCCCTACTAAACAGACGCTGTGTGAAGGCTTCTATCAAAATTTGCATCATTTCTAGCGCGAATTTAATAAAATATTATATACGAGGGCGGATTAATATTGAAGCTACTTAAGTGGGAAACATATTTTTTATTTCACAACATAGTTTCCTAGTGTATTGAGCTACACTTAGTAAGACCATATTCCAACTTTTTTATACCATCAGAATAATACGATTTTGGGAACCCCTACAAAATACGCGTGGGTTTCGGTAATCACTTTTTCGTTTTAGATGAATTTTTTTCTTGCCAGCCATTTTTTCAAGTTTGGAAACAGGTAGCAGGCTAGGGGCTAAATCTGAACTATAAGGTGAATGGTCAACCAATTCGAAGTGTATTTCATGTAATTTTATTTAATGTGAACAGAAATTTAACATCATGTTGTTTACTATTACAATCAGAAATCTTGCAATTTTAAAGAATGTGTTTGTTGAAGCTTGGAAGCGGCAGAAAAAATACCACAAATATCGATAAAAATTAAAAGGTTCTCCCACGCAAGAAAATGTAAATAGAGGAGTTTTTTTAAATAACTTTTGTGTACATTCGTGAAAAACAGAATGTCATATTCATTCCCTGGTTACCTGCAATGTAAATAGTATCCCAAAATTAGCTCAAACCTTGAGTTAAATATAAAACACAGGTTTTAGTCTTTTGATTGTTACGTTTTTTTATTGAATCATAAAGCATACAGTTTAGGGTGATTTATGGAATAATATATCGGACAAATGGCATCCACGGCTTTGCATTGCATATGCGCAATCGTTATCGAAATTTTCCATGAGAGAGGACATGAGTTGCAAATGTCTCACACAGTAATTGAATTGAATCTCGGACTGTATTGCATATTGCCAATTTCGGCAAAAAAGAACTGTGTTGTGATGTTACAATATCTATCACCAGTAATAGTCAGTGCCTGACCAGTTTCTTTTTCAATAAGGTATGGCCCGCGTTGTGGATGAATCTGTTGTTCAACAATCACATGCAATTTTGTCGATTAATAAAGTTATCAAAGTGAAAATGTTCCGCTTAGGATGATTTTACTCGAAAAATCGACATCAAGCTTTAACTATTTTTGAAATATTGTTCACGTTCTATCCTGCAACGATCCATTTATTCTAATTTGAATCCCCCCGGGAAACAGGTTTTGCCTTGGCGTATTCCTAACTTGGGCGCTCTGTTTTTCGGGGAAAAGAGGGGAAGGGGTCCCTCGTTTAGTGCGGTAAACAAAAAAAAAAAGCCACATGACTTATGTTGTGTTGTCTTCCGAAACCCTTACCAAGGGTATAAATTAGCAGAACGGGGACCAGCATTGCCCCAGGGTAGTTCTGCTTGCGGTTCGACCTGGGCTGATCATGGTTGAGGTGCCTACCTTGGCTGACGCGTTCTGGCTGTGGTTGAAACATAAAACGCAGGAAGGGAGTGTTAGTATCCTTGATAATTGTTTGGTGTGTGGCTTTTTTCGGGGACTACCAATCTCCCGAGGATCTGTAGCCTATACAACAGATACCTGTATTGTAAGGAACCAGTGGTGATGGTTGACGGGTGAGTTGGTTTAAGGGCTGATGCTCTTAGTGGGCTTCGGCCTATCAACTCATTAAGCCTTGTCCTCCATTGATTGCTGGGAAATTGCATACAGGAGGGATTAGAAGGCCCAAACTCCTCAACAAAAAGTTGCTCATATGACCGCAATCATATGTCAAGAATTGCTACCTGTGTGAGCCTGGTAAGCCACACGGGGGCGCTGGTGAATCGTAAATAATTCACTCCGTGGAAATGGTCCATCATCAGATAAGGCCGCAAGGCAGGTGCTGATGTAAATCTTTTTCACAACTGTCCTAATTTGAATCCATTGATTACCACGCACTGTCCTCAAGGCTAATCGCGTATATTAATTTATATAATGGGTGTTCTCCTTGTGGAAACAAATTCAAATCTTACGTTATTTTTGGTATACCCTTTATTACGCTTTCGTTGTCTCTACACTTCTTTTAGGAACGTTATTCTACTGCATAACTTTCTGATTTATAGAAAGCTTTGCAAAATTTAACGGAGTTTGTAATTTGATTATAAGAGATTTTTTCAGAAATTGTTCAAACGTAGTGCTCCGTCGAAATTGATTTTCGCAGAATCTGTCCTATACCAATTCTTCATTCACTATAGAAGAGCTTGAATTCTCTAAAAAGTTTTGAGTATTATTAAAAGTATTCTTTGTTTAAACGGGGGTTGATCTCTTTTGACAATTTTTCTTTATTGAAGTCGCGGTTTTTATTTCCATATATGTACATATTAAAAAATTAAGTTTTGCTTAAAGCCTTAAAATATCTTCTTTTTCTTTTCTGTTAAATTAAAAAAAAAATAATTTTGTGTCATGGAACTCATTAAACTACAAAAAATTTCTAGTTTTTCTTTTCATGTTTTTAAGTATATAAGAGAACTAGCTGTACCCGCGGCATTGCCCGCTCTGTATTAGAAGAGTGTAAATTTGAAGTTGTATGTATTTTTCAATGTTAAATCATAATGAAAAATCTAAGTCAAATAACTAAAAAGAAATATTCAGGGGTAGTTGTAGTTCAACCCAAGGCAGCTTTACTAGGTAGTCTTAGAATTACAACACCATAAACCGCCACATGTGTTTGTTGGTAGAAATTACACAATGTTGGTAAAATTTTGACAATCTTACGGAACGAAAAGACAGCTGTGCTTATACCACTACCTGGTAAAGCTGTCTTGGGTAACTTTTATAATTTAGAGGTATGAAAAATAGATGTTGGCCGATTCTCAGACTTAACCGATAGGCACAAAACATTTTATACAAATCGACCTAGCCGTTTCGGAGTAGTTTGGTAACAAACAACGCGACACAAGCTTCAATATTTATGAGGGTTTCTTTTCGAAAATAGTTTTCAAACAAAAAGTATTAATTTTATATGCAAAAACTGTAATCAGAAAATTACAAGCAGGTTGTTATCTACGTTTTCTAGCTGTCTTAATGTCAAGATTTTATAGAAGCTACCCTAGTCATCATTAGGCTTATAACTTTCTGATTGGTACTCGTATCAATATTAGAAGCTAATGAAGTGAATACACGCAAAAAATGTAATAAAAAATTGAATGTTAAAGCGATATGTTTACCTAATTGCAAAGAGAAGGGTACGCCCCGTTAATAATGGCGAGCAAAAACACCCTGTATGCTACGCTTGCCTCACAAAGCCGCATATTTGCGGCTATATGCCCCTGAAATCCATCTTTGAACATTAATCAGTTGTGACGTATTTTTTACTTATCTCCAAAGAAAAAAGTTTAAAGATATTAATTCATTTATTTCGGTGGGGTATTGCGAATGCCTCTTTAAGAAAACAACACGGGCAAAAAACTTTTGACGCCAAGTACTTTTGACGTGAGTACTTTTACTTATGTGATACGTAGCATGCTTTTGTTCAAAATAAACGTCCTTCAAATCGATATCTTTCAATTACAGTCACACAAATTAGCGTAATCTATTTACCGTAGCAGTTAATCCCACTAGGTTCAAACCCGCACCAATCTATTCCACTATAAGGATGGAGAGGCTTTTCAATAATAATTCTTCAGTTTTCCGAGTTCCAAATGAGAAAATTGTACTTGTAAACGTGGTCTTCCAGGTGGAATTGGACTTAAATTTTTGGTGCTTGCGAAATGATAAAAATGCAACAACAAAATTATTGGCTGTTTATATACACAGAATTTTGCACTCTTCATTAATGTACACTGTTTGTTTATATATTATTATTTTTTTAGCTTTATGTAGTATGTGTGGATGTATGTGCACATGTAGCAAGCAAAGCAAGGGCTTCGCACAGTGGGTTATAGAGGATATTAGGTTTATTCGTTTACTTTACAGTAAAATGCTGTAATGAGTAATTTTTCAGCGAATTGTAAAAATTACTCTCTGAAAACTTTTGTCCAAAAAAGTACTCGAACGGAAAAATAGTAAAAATTCGTAAACTTTAGTAAACAGCTGATAAAATTACATTCATATGTAACAGCGCGTACAGGGGTAATTGCAGATCTGACTAGTCAAAGGCTAGTGAGGCATATTTTAGTCAGCTCTCCGTTATCAGCCACTGATAGTAACCAGTCAAAACTTGAGAACTTTTTACTGTGCATATGACGATTATCGCTATTGCGGTCGTTAAGTTTGTGATCAGATAAAATTTTACAAAAAACTCTTATTGTCTAGTGTGATGTTTTGCAAGCAACTGACTTGTCTATAAAATTTGTATGGCAGTTATGACTGCTTTTCATATAAATTTTCGTCTCAAACTGATTGCTTGTGATATGCAAATATTACATAGAAATATGGAAAAGTAATTAAAATTCATAAACACAAATTAATTTTTTTTTAATAAGGGCATTTATGATACACAAACAAGCGAGGTGTCTTTAATATTTGTATGGAATTCACTTAAAAAATTGAGTGCGTTTCTTATATAATTTACTATTTATAATTTATATTAATGATGAATTTATATTAAGACCAAACGTATTAAAAAAAATGTAAAATAATTATGTATGCAGATGACACCCTAGTGTTTGAAGAAGGTGAAACCAATCAATAATGTTATGAAGGCTTAACAGATGATATGAAAAATATAAATTCATGGTTAAATATAAATAAACTTAAAAGCAAGGAATAAAACACAACTGTTAGAAATAAATACAAACAGTGACGCAATTTTTAAAATAAACAATATAACAATGGAAAAAGTCAATGAAATCAAATATTTAGGACTAGTAATTGATAAAGAACTAAAATTTAAATCGTACTTGGACTATACTCGTACTTGTAAAAAGGTTGGTAAAAAATGAGTTGTCAAAAGAATAAGGAAACAAACATCCATCACCACATTCATAATACAATTATTAAACTTCATTCTGAATCCTGTTCCATAATTTTGTATTCATGCTGCACTTCACAACAAGTCGAGTGAGTTAATAATACATCATCAGCCATGCAAACATAGATGCCAGATAAATCTGGTTAAAAACCGGCAAATTCGACGAAAAAATCGTCAATATATTTATTGCAAATCGTCAGCTAGTAAAATTAATTATTTTTGAATAAAAGATTTATTCCAACGTCATGGTTGCCTTTAGTAACAAACTACAGCATTGAACAACAAATATATACTCCTACAAACATGAAGTTAATTTCATAAGTATACCATTCATTAACTATTGTGACATACATTTTTAAAATAAGATTTCATTTTATAAAAGGGACTATTATTATATAAACACTTCTGTTAAATGGGGCATATCAACTCGTAAGTCATAACAACCACAGTTGCAAAGTTATAGAAGGTCTTTAGTATACACCCATTTTTTCCGAAAATGGTCTCTTCTACTAAATTCTCACTTTGGCCTTGTTAAGTTTCATGTACATGGATGCAAACACACACATTTGCAGAAGATTAATATTCTTGCTATAAATTTAGTCATAGATGGATACTTTATTCATAAAATCTAGCATTTATATTGTATAAGATATTTTCCAAGTTTAATAGGCTTAGTTACTTTAACTCGTATTAAATATTTCGTCTTTCGAATTCTACGTTGAAATAAGAAAACTCTTTCATTATGTTAGAAAAAAGACACTTTCTTATTTTATAGTATTGTAAAAATTTATAGAAGTTAAAGTTTCAAATTCATCTTCAAATTTAGGCTCCTTCAATTATGAGTACACGCTTTTACATACAAATTGTACAATTTTTAGCTTATAATTTTTTTTAGCGCTATTCACATATGAAATTTTAAATTCAGCTCTAACATATACAATATATGTATACTCTAAAGTAGCTATCACATTTTTCAGTATTACACACATACATATATATATACATAAGTACCATAAATATTACTTTCATTTCTTACGTAAATTAACTTTAAAAAATAAGTATGCATGCAGTTGCTTGAACGATATGGTAGTAAAAATGTGATCTACAAAAATCTTCAAAAACAGACGTTAAATCGTCAAAGTATTATTTTCAGCATCCAAAATCGTCAAAATGACTATAAATCGTCAAATGTGGCAACTATGCATGCAAAGAAGTTTATTCTACAAGGGATTGCAACTTTACAATACTCTACCTTGCTATGTATAAAATATAAACCAATTTAGAAATCTTATTTCAAATTTTATTAAATTAAATAAAAACAATTGAGTTTTATTCACTATATTAGCTTCATATATTGATACCAATAAAAAAATTATAAACAGCTTGTTTTTAGGCGTCACAGCTGTAGACTTTGAAATTTTTTAAAAGATAGTCTCAAACATTCAACTTTATATCTCAACAATCTAAATAAATTATTGAGAATTTAAAAAGAAAAGTGTTTTAATAGTACCTGTCAAAACATTAAAAACAACAATTTTCTTTCGCACACGTCTGTACTTTTCTTTACACCTTTCAAACAAATGAACAACCATTGGTTGCTACGATTTGTTTTTTGAAAGTATCGAAAAGCAGAGAACAAAAAATCAAACAATTGAGTTTTATTCACTATATTAGCTTTTAATATTGGCTATAATCAAAAATTATTATAAACAGCTTGTTTTTATGTTTCCTAGCTGTCTATATGTGGACATTTCATAGGAGCTACCCTATTCATCAGTAGACTATGGAAATTTTTGAAATACATTTTCAATAATTCAAATTTTTACCCCAATAATCTAAATAAATTGTTTAGAATTTAAAAAGAAAAATGTTTTAATAACACCTGTCAAAAGACAAAAAAAAAGCATTTTCTTTCGGATAGGTCTTTACTTTTCTTTACACCTTTCAAACAAATGAACATCCGTTGGTTGCTACGATTTGTCTTTTTGAAAGTATTGTTACCGTTTTGCTTTTGTGGATTTATCAATTGTAATAATGACACTCACACTTGTTCGTTATACAATACTTAAATAATTCACAACTTTATTTACACTTGGTACTACTGTGTACCAAAACACTAGATTTGCTTACTTTCTGACTTATGACTGTCTTGCGCAAAGTTTAAAAATAAACTGACTGCTTGCTGCCGACTTGCCTGCTATTTACCGTCTTTATGAGTTTCTACAAAGGACATGAATTTTCTAGTCGTTCATAATGTACAATGATATGGTGAATGTGTTGGGTGAAAGTGCTCCTTCATATGCAACAGTAAAAAATTGGGATGCTGAATTTAAACGTGGTCGTACAAGCATTGAAGATGAACCACGTAGTGGACGTCCAAAAACAGCAACAACAACAGAAATTGTAGCCAAAGTGCATGAAAAACGCATAAGAATGAACATTTCTCAAGCTTGTTTGGATCGTTTTAAGCGAAATAAAATGGATTTTAAGCGTCGTTTCATAACTGTTGATGAGACATGGATCCATCACTATACTCCAGAGACAAAAGAACAATCCAAACAATGGACTGAAACTGGAGGAAGTGCCCCAAAGAAGGCAAAAATAATTCAATGGGCTGGTAAGGTTATGGCAACGGTTTTTTTAGGACTTCAAAGGTATTTTATTGATTGACTATCTGCAAAAGGGTAAAACAATAAACTCCGAGTACTATTGCAACCTTTTGGATCAATTAAATGTACAAATTCGAGAAATACGTCCTGGTTTACAACACAAAAAAATAATTTTTCATCAAGACAACGCACCAGCGCACAAGAGTGTTTTAACAATGGCTAAAATCAACGAATTAAAGTACGAGTTCTTGACCACCCACCTTGTTCTCCTGATTTACGTTGAGTAAACATATGAAATAATCAGTTTTTATTTACATAAACTCTGACCATATTAGCCCGTAAACAAAATCAAATAAATTTATTAAAAAAAATTATCATAAAACAAAGTCCATTTAAATTGCTGCTGTTTATTAAGAAACAATTGAAAATACTAAAAACAAGTATTCAAATCAATTTAAATTTAAAATTATTAAAAATTGAAGATCTGGTCTATCTCGAAATGAGTTAAACAAAAAATATGTGATCACTTGATCAGTAATTTCCAGGCATATATCAAAGTGATTTGCGATTAGCTTGCTTATCGCCAGCGCACTGGTGACGAATGTCTACGTAAACATCACAGTATGAAGATTCCTACAACATCGTCTAGCCAATTACGAAAAAGATTGTGCTTAGCAATAGAACAATCCGCCGGATCATTCAGTCAACGTTCAGCAAAAAAGCTAAGCTTGAATGCATCAAAGCCCCCTTGAGTGACTTGTCTAAAACTGTGCTGTTCTCTGATCAGTAAAAGTCCAATTTAATATATTCAGATTGATGGAATCGTGTACGCTGACTGAATGGGAAAAGATTAAATCCTAAATACTGCAAAGTAAATGTTAAACATGGTGGTGGTAGTATAATGGTCTGAGAATGTTTCTCAGGACAACGAACCCGACCTATTCATCATATTGACAAAATAGTGAATCGATTTATGTACGAGTATTGTGATATTCTTCAAAACGTAATGTTGCCCTATGCAGAGAAAAAAATTACGTAATAGTAGTGATTCCAACAGGATAACAAAAGGAAAGGATGGCTTCAGAGCAATAGGATTGAAGTTCCTCATTGCCAAACTCAAACTCCCGATCTCTCAATCCTATTGAGTTTTTTTTTTGTTTTTTTTTTTTGTTTTTTTTTTTTTGTTTTTTTTTTTTTTTGTCTTGGACCAGTACTCAGAGGATGACCCTTCCATATACAGCGCATTGTACTGGAACTAGGAAAATAGGTTATGATGAGGAGGAAACAGTAGTGTTCGTGGAGGTTTAATTTTTACAATAACAACACGAAAGACTAAAACAAACTCCAGCATTTAAAATGTTGGAATTAAATTAGTTAAAACTGATCAGTGCCCAGTGTATATACCTTCGACACTGCTCAGATTAGCAAAATTCAGTCCAACACCTTCCAGACTATAAGGTAATGAAGTGAATTGAAAAGAAATTAATATTGAACATATAAAGAAAAGACGGACAACGGTGAAAAAATACAAAAAAAAGATACACGGGTACAGACAGCAGCAACAAAACACATGTGCACAGGATGAACGACAATGCACTGGGAGTTTATGGGAAATCATTAATTCGAAAATATATCGCGAAAATTGCAGAGATACGACCGATCTGATTCCAAGCCGTGAAAAGCTATAATACTATAAGATATGATACTATACATATTTTAATATCTTCCATGCCCAGGAGATATCAGTGTGTTATTCAAAACAAAGGTTTTGCAACAGAATATTTGTTTTATGACATTTTTGATTTCGTCCACACAAGGGGTGCTTTCGTTTTGTCCTTTGAATTTTTATACCCTTAACAAAAATGTTGAGGGTATATAAATATAAGTTTATGATTCCGTTTGTAATTTCTGCAATTTTCATTTCCGATCCTATGAAGTATATATGTATATTCTGTATCAGAACTGATAGAAAATTCGATTAAGCGATATCCATCTGTCCCTCTGTTCGCCGTTGAAATACCGTTTCTGAAAAAAAAACATTAGACTTCACCATTCTATTACTAAATCGATTCATGGGGTTTCTATTGAAATTCTGTAAAATCAGTTCACATATAGCTGAGATATATTCAAAATTCCGAAAAAAGCCATAATTTTTTGCAATTTTGTATGAAAAAAAAATTTTTGTTCTGCTTTAAAGTTGATGACGATTATTTGGCATGGCGATTAAGAGGCAAAAAAAGTTTTCCCAGATATCGGTCCATGTACATATGTATGTATGTACTTCATATATCCGAGATATAACATAAACCGATTTTTCCATGAAAATGTAGCGTAAGCGAACTTAAACAACTTTTTTTGCTTAAAAGCAGTTCTAGTAATAAAAGAAGTTTATATAAATATAGAAAATGAAAATTTTCGATATCGGTCCATATGTAACCAAGATATAGCCTAAACCGATTTTTTAATGAAAATGACGCGTAAGGGAACTTAACCCATTTTTTTTCTTAAAAACAGTTCCGGTAATTTAAAGAGGCTATTAAAATACAGAAAATTGAATGTTTCTATATCGGTCCATGTATACCCGAGGAGATATAATCTAAACCGATTTTTCCATGAAAAAATTTATTTGCTTAAAAGCAGTTTTGATAATAAAAGTAAGTTACTAAAATACGGAAAATGAAAATTTATGATATCTGTCCATACATACCCGAGGTATAGTCAAAACCGATTTTTCCATAGAAAAGGTTTTTTGTTTACTTAAAAGAAGCTCTGGTTATAGAATGAGGTTACTAAAGTACTGAAAATGAAAATTTTCTCGTGCTATATATACCCGAGATAACCGTTCTGGTAACAAAGGAGGTTTACTAAAATACAAGAAATGAAAACTTCCGACATCGGTCCGTATATACCCGAGATATAGCCATTTTGGCATGGCGATTATAAGGCAAAAAAAAAAAAAAATATCCCCCCGATATCGGCCCATATATGTATATCCGAGCATATTTATTTCAAATTTTCGTGACTATTGTGAAGGGTATTTTAGATTCGGCCCCGCCGAACAGCATTGTCAACTCGGTGCGTGTCGCACCTTTTTTGGTTGTTTTTAAAATTATTTGTGCGAAAAATTCTTTAGTGGGTGCGTGGTGCGCTTTTTTAAAATTTTCGGTGCGCTTTTTAAATTTCGGTGGCACAAAATCAAATTCAACTCAACTATTTGTTTTAAATTTTTACGTTTCATTTCGTACAGCACAATCAGGGTAGTCGGTTACGAGTAAAATGTGAAAATGCGCCATATTATATGCATAAAGTAAGACAATCTTCCAATCAAGTCAATTTTGTCAAATATTGCAATAAATTCAGTCACTGAATGGTGAAGTTCTTATTTATAATAGCGCGTGAATTCGCTGCTGTTGATAAATTACAAATTATTAATTAACTTATAAAATTTTTCCAAAACGTTTGCATTAAATACTGATTATGGTAAATTTTATCTGATATTTGTTATAATTCTGCAATTTTTCGTGTTAATAAATAAATTCTTTAAAAGACACATACTCTAGTCAACTGATTTTCACTGTTGTATTCCGAAAATACAAATAAAATTTATTGTGTGTTTGATAAAATTGCTATTAATCGAGTTTGAAGGCTAGTAGTGCGATTCTAGAACTTTTCATGATCCGATAATCGTAAATTCTTTCGGCATATTTCATCCCTTGCAGTAACGGTTGTATAATTTTGCTATACAACTTTAACGACGGCAAGCAGCTGTACCTGATAAATGTAACAGCTGATTTCGCAGAATAATAAATTTGATATAATATTATAAGATATCATTATCTTGATAAAAGTAAGAGGATCGTACTAGAGAAAATGTTTGACAAACACGAGTTCTAGGTATTGAATGAATTTGATATCAGATCCAGTTTGAGTGTTTTTATTATCGTGTTTTTAATATAAAATATTATACTTTTTGTAACGTGTTTTTAGAAATGACAAGAAAAATTCAAAATACGGTGCGTTGCTGTTGAAATAACGCGTTTTTTCCTCGTTTTGGTGCGTTTTAAAATTTCAAAATTGACAACGCTGCCGCCGAATATACTACACTCTTACTTGTTTGTTCTAAACAATTTTTTTTATATCAATTTACTTCATTTAACAGATCCCATAATGGGCCTTATATAGCTAATAGTATAATTACATAGTTCTTTATTTCAATTTTTAGTTTTTTAGAACTGAAATTAAAAACTTTTAAGTACATGAATAAGTAAATACACCAACAAATAATATTTAAACTTCGCACGAATTATAAAACTGTTTTTCAAAAAAAAGTATTATTTTAAATAAAAGTTGTGTTTGTAATTCCAATCTGTTTAGTAAACATTTTTTAGGGCTTCTAAGAACACAATTGATTTTGCTACTTTAGATTTATGTTATTCATCAAATTTAGAGTTGTTCTTAAAATTTTACGTTTTTCTTTTTTTTTTTAACGCATGTTTTTATAGTTTCTACTATTTAAGATGTGATTGACGAACATAAATACGTACATGAGTGACTTTTGCGATTGTTGAACATATTTTAATAATTTTTGGTTTAATGAACGTTCATTCATTTTACAGTTTAGATACAGAATTTAATTCTTAATTTGTCATATTTTTAGTTTCAGAAAATTTCAAATGAAAAATATGAACAATGTGGTAATAAATATGATGACTAAATGTTGTAAAGTTCGAACGACTTTTGTCGACATACCTATAGTTGCGAGGTATTCTTAAGACATTTTTAGTTTTAAACAATTTATTTTCTTCTTCTGTTTTACTTCCAAGTTTTTTTTACATACTTAGGTATATTGGACAGATTTCAATAGCAATAAAAAATTATTTTAATTTCGTGTATTTGTACATACAGGTGCATAGTTTTTTTATTTTTATTTTTAGTTTACGCACTTTTTCATTTCGTATTCAGTTAATAAGCCTACTTTGAACATGATAAAAATTAAAGTCGTTCGTGAAAGCACGAGAAACTTTTTTATGCAAAGGAAAAACAATAAATCTTTAAAAGAAAAATCTTTACAAGTCAAAACCAGCGCAATAAAAAATTGTTTTTGTAATTAAAAAATGGTTCATACACAAATTAAAATTTTAAAAAATTCAAAATATTGGGTTCAGTTAACGATATTCGATATACAAAATAATCAAATGTCGCTAACTATCTCCTATATTGCTTCTCTACAAGGCAGTTTTACTAGGGTAGTGAGTGGTATAAGCACAGCTGTCTTTCGTTTCCAACAAAATACATGTGATGTTCTTTGGTGCTGATTTTATTTCTGCCACTACGTAGCCTGTTAAAGCTGTCTTGTCTTCACCTAGTTAGCTGTCAAACTAATTCGATATGTTCGCAAATAATTTTTTTTTTCATTCAATATCATTGCGTTACTTGCCTGAAACGTTTATGAGTCCAGTTTGATTGTTTCGATAACAGTTTGTATACGCTTGTGTTGTTAATCTTTGTTAATTATAAAATCTATTAATTAATTTTTGTCTTTCAAGAAAACAAAAAAGAAAAACAAACCAATCAATCTTACACCCTTAGAACAAAATTTATGAAAATAGCAAACCAAAACCTAAAAAATCTTACTGAAACTAAAATGAGATTTGTATAACAACCCAGTATTACTTTTAAAACGTAGTATATTTTCCAGGTACTGATGTCAAAGTGTATACTGTGGGTCCAGACTATGCACATGCTGAAGCACGTAAAAGCCCAGCTTTAGATGGTAAAGTTGAGCGTGACAGTGAAGGCAAAGAGATTCGCTATCCGGTCATTTTAAATCATGCCGAAAAATTAATATCACGTAAGGTCTGTTTAGCTTTTAAACAAACCGTTTGTGGATTTGATTTATTAAGGTAAATGGGTGTTCAACAGAATCAAAACATCATTATCGTTTTGTTGATTTTTATCCATTTGTTTTTTTTTTTTTTTTACTTTTAGGGCCAATGGAAAATCGTATGTTTGTGATGTTAATGGTTTTAGTTTTGTTAAAAATTCCAATAAATACTATGATGATTGTGCCAAAATTTTGGGCAATATGATATTGCGAGAATTAACACCTACTTTGCATATACCTTGGTCGGTGCCATTTCAACTGGATGATCCTCCCATAGTGCCCACTACGTTTGGCAAAATGATGGAACTGCGTTGTGTGGTAGCTGTGATAAGACATGGTGATCGTACGCCTAAACAAAAAATGAAAGTTGAGGTTAGGCATCCCAAGTAAGTTTTATTGTTGTATTATGTTTTTTTAAAAAATATAATTTCAATTTAATTTTATTTTTTTTATAAACCAAGATTTTTCGAAATATTTGAAAAATACGATGGCTTTAAGAATGGACATGTCAAATTAAAACGTCCCAAACAATTGCAAGAAATATTAGATATTGCGCGTTTTCTTCTGGCTGAAATAGAAACTAAAGATAATCCCGAAATTGAAGAAAAAAAGAGTAAATTAGAACAATTGAAAAGTGTCTTAGAAATGTAAGTACTTTTTCTTTTTTGTAATTTTGAAACATTAAAAAATGGCTTAGCACTTGTGATCGCATCACTTAAGATCGGGTACAGATTCCGTATTACATTTTACTTCGTCTTTTTCAACTGACAATAATGCAAAATATGATGTTGGCGCAAAACCAATACTTTGTTAAAAAATAAAAAATCAGCTGTTTTTTTATTTTAATTTGATTAAAAACTTATTTATTCATTTTTCGCAACATAGCACACAAATCGAATAGAAATTCTCTTTTACTTTATTTTATTTATATATTTTAATTGAGAATACAATGTAAGCCTTCCTGGTGTTTTGAACGAAAAAATAATGTGATGTTCATGGGGCACGATGAAGTGATAAATTTAGAAAATATTGAGTATATTTCATAAAAATTTCCTAGACGTAAAACTCATTTGTGTCGCACAAAAAAACACATAGATGAAAATGTACGAAAAAAATTAACTAAATGCTGTTAAAGCTCTTAGCGTACGTTAAAAATTGCTCAACTAATATACATTATGTCGACTTAATTTTCAGTTGAAAAAGGCGACGAACACCGGCCTTCAGAAATAAGTTTGTTTTAAAAACTCAATGTAGAGCACATACACGCATAGAATGTTTGAAATTTTTCGCATATTCGCAGAAAACATTTTGTTGCATTATTACAATTTATCTAAGAATAAAAAACTTTTACAACTGCAAGACCAACGCAATTGAATCCATAAGATTAAGGTAATGCATTATAAAATGTAGTTCGAATAAATGAATAATCTATAATGTTAAAACAAATGTTGATTTAGCTTTTGATGATGGACCAGAGAACTTCACTTGTTGATTGAAAACCGCTTCACATAAAAATGTATCTTTTATATGTAAATTATCAAACTTGCCCACACACTCTTTTGTTGTTGATTTTAAAGCAAGCGAACATATGCCTCTTTGTTGGTTCTGCTAGTTTACACATCGGCTGGATCATAAAAATTAATATTTTTTAAATGAATGAATTAATCAAACGTGTTCGAACTTTTTTTTATAAATGTTCTTCATTTTAAGGCAGTCGAACCACTTACAGGTTGAACACTACCTTATTTTTATTATAGATCGAATAAAACTTGTCCACTCTTGCACTTGTCTTTTCCATTCAACAAAGAAAATTTTAATAAACACTTGAGTTTTTCATATCTATTCGTATTCTGCATAACAAAATAAGAAAGTTTTGTAACAAAATATTAATTTTATTTGTGGTTGCAATTCAACTAAATTTGATTCATTAATCGAACACATGTTTAACAATAAAAAACAAACACAAGACAAGTCTTTTTTGCAAATGATGAAACTTGTCCATATTGTTTGCATTGTTGGTATATCATGTTGCTCAAGCCACAAGACAATGTTGTACGAGTTAATAAGAAATAGACCGTTTGGACACGATGAATTTACTGCAATTCCTTCTCTTGCCTGTGCGAACTTGTTCATAAAATGCTTTTGTAAACTCTACGCATAATCAGAATTTGATGTGTACAACAGAATGGATACGATTTTTAATCATCATTCAATTTTTAAGTTATTGAACAATAATTGTTGTACATATTTAGAAAAATTTTAAATGCAACATGATTGCAGGTATGTTTAGTGAGCAAATTTATCTACAATGACAAATGTTCACAAAAATAAAAAATAAACACAATCCAAAAATTAAAAAAACACAAGAAAAAAGCTTAAACTTTGCAGAATTTTCACTTGGAATCAAAACTCTGGCGCACTAACTGCAACAGCTCGATCTAATACATTGTACTAAACTTCTTCTCTTAAAATTGGAATTTTTCATATTTGTATAGACCAGTCAATTCAAATTTTTACCACCAAAATTAATCTTGTGAAGCTGTCAAATACTAATTGAGTTATCTCAATTTTGTGTGGCAATTAGGCCAGTTTAAATAAATGATTCGAAATTGCATTAGATTCTAAAACTTATCCAATCACAAGTGCAACGATTTTTCCCCATTAAAGTAAAACAGTACAGTAAATTTTTACACTCCCTAATTGATTTTGTTCTCATTCTAGGTATGGCCATTTTTCTGGCATTAATCGCAAAGTACAAATGAAATATCAGCCCAAAGGACGCCCACGTGGTTCCAGCTCTGATGATGGTAATAATGTTAAGACTTGTATGTATTTCCTTTCTTACATATTCTTTGCAACTATAGACACATTCACAACACTTGAGGAAAATATTACATGCCCACGTGCACCAGTAAAATAGTTTATTAGAAATTTTAAATTTATTTATAAAAAAATTTTCTCCCTAGTAGGAAATTTTAAAAGTTTAAAGTTACGATTTTATGAACTTTAGTCTTCCCAATCATTGTTATATTCTTTGCTGTTAACTTCGGATGTGGAAAGTTAAGTTATCGGCGAATTTAATAATGGAATTAAGCAAAGAACAAAATCATCTCTTATCTTCTCAAAGTGACTTGATGGTTCAATACTCACCATCAGCAATGCCCTTGTATATAAAGAGGAACCAATAAATTAGCTTGTTGCCTTGATCACACGTCGGAAGGAACCCGCTTAGTGTCTATTGTATATGTAATTAATTTCCTTAGATAAATCAACATTGTTAAAAAAATGTAAATTCACTTTTTTTTTGCTTTGGAACCGAATAACGTAATAATCTGCTAGAAATAAAATCTTTAGATCCTTTTCAGTCAATTATGGGGAAATCAGAAAGAAACGATTATTGTTACACTTAATTTCCACTCTTACCATATTATGCTATCTTATCTTATTTATTTTTTATATTATTTTTTACTAACAACCAATGGCGATTACAACAAATTAATAAAACGAATATACTCCGAACCACAACCAAACTTGATTCAATATGACTTACATCGATGATGGCTGAGGATACAAAAATAAAACAGTCAGATGACAGGACGAGAATTTTTTCGCCATTAGCCTTACCGTCAATTTATCTGCATTCTATGAAACAACATTAGGGGCTAACGAAACAGTAAACCTACTCAAGTTTCGGGCATTTGCGACAAATGTATCCTAAACTATAAACTACAAGAAAATATTATTGCCTTTTATCTCTAAAAGTAACCAAAACCCAAATCTTAATACATTTCTTACTTACGTTTTCTGCTTTACTTTTGATTGTTGCGAAAAGTTTCGCAATATAAACTAGGCGTTTACAAGATAGGTCATTCGATTAAATGTTATAGTGCTGGAAGATTGTACATCTTTCGCTAAAGTATTATCAAATTATACAACTTGTTATAGAAGAAATTTTATAAAACTTTTGCATATTCGTAATAGAAAGTATACAACCTTTTTATTATTTATTTATTTATTTAGTGGATTTTTCTGCAGATGAGCCTTTTAGGAAATAAATGTTTTGATGGCATTATTAATGTAATGATTACTAAGATAATGTATTCTGGCTATTAACTAATATAGGGTTTTATTTTCACTTATAGCTAGTATCTACGATTATTGAGCTTGTTATATCATAATGCAAGGACTAATTTTTTGCAGTTGAATTGTTCGCAAGGCATAGGGTTCTAATGCAGATATTGTGATAATTAAAAAATAAAAATAATTCTTGGCTAAAGCCAGGTTTTAACTTGAGCCAGACAAATACCACCATATAATATTAGAAATATTCAATAAGTTCAACTATTTATCATTAATAAACATACGTTGTTATATACCTACCTTATAGTCAATTTATAATATTTTTATTCAATGTTTAGCTACAGAGTTCTGCATAAAGATTTAATTTAATAATTTATAATATATCAACAAGTGACTGAGAAAAGCTGTGTGGTTTCGCACTAGAGCTTTTTTAAAAACGACATATTCAATCGGAGATCAGTAGGTATTAGGTATATCGCATCATTCCAATTCCATATAATACGAGGGCGGATTGATATTGAAGATAGCAGCACAAAAAAAATTTTTTTAAATTTTTTTCATATTACGATTCATTGATTATTTTATTTGTTGTAATCGTGTGAAGTAATCAACTTTTGTGTTTATTGAAAAATGCAAAAAAGTGAATTTGGCGCAGTTATTAAACACTATTATTTGAAAGGAAAACGGCGAAAGAGACAAAAGAAAAGCTCGATAAACATTACGGTGATTCTGCTCCGTCAGAATACATGAATACATGTTAAAATATTGAATTGCTGAATTTAAATGCGACTGAACAAGCACTGCAGCAGTACCATCAACAGATAGGCCAAAAGAGGTAGTTACTGAAGAAAATATCAAGATTGTTATGAATGATCGCCGAGGCAAGTTACGTGAGATTGTTAAAATGGTAAACATATCATATGAACGTGTGTTCAACATTTTGTATGCACATTTGCATATGAAACAGCTATCGGCAAGATGGGTGCTGCGTTTGCTGGTGTCGAACAAAAACGAGTTCGACAGCCCACTTCACAGCGGTGTTTGGACCTGATAAAACGTAATACTGTTGATTTTTGCCGTCGATTAATAACTGTTGATGAAACGTGGGTCCACCACTACACGCCTAAAATAAAAAATCCCTCGAAACAATACGTGGAAGGAAGCTGGTGGAAGTACTCCGAAGAAGGCGAACACAGTGAAATCGATTGGCAAAGTTATGGCCACAGTAATTTGGGATGAGCACGGAATATTGCTAATCGATTAGTTTGAAAAGCGATACACAAGCACAGGAAAGTATCGTGCATTATTGGATCAATTGCTTGATGCAATCAAGAAAAAACGACCGCATTTAAAGACGAAAGAAGTACTCTTTCTTCAAGACAACGCACCGGTTCACACAGCATTAGATACAATGCTAAAATTACCACCTTACAGTCCAGACTTAGGTCCTAGTGAGTTTTTCTTGTTTCCAAACTTGAAAAAATGGCTCGCAGGAATAAGGTTCATCTCAAACGAAGAACTGATTACCGAAACTAACGCGTATTTTGAGGGGTTCGCAACATCTTATTATGCAGTTGGTATAAAAAATTGGAATATTGTCTTACTAAGTGTATTGAGCTAAAAGGACTATGTTCAGATATAAATGGTTTTTGAAAAAATGTGTTTTTTTCCTGCTACAATACCAATCCGCCCTTGTACATAGCAAGCGACTACCCTGCATGTAAATAGTTCGACATTCCTAACTCAACTTTTTAAATACCTGTCAAATCTGTATGAAGTGAAAGCTGATGTGGATCTTCCTATAAACTTTTAAAGTTTGTATCTACATCGCATGACGAAAGTTAACGCAAGCACTATACTAGGCTATCAACCAGGAATCCCAAGCGAGATACGTACCATAATTTCAACGCCTTAAAACTTTGGGGGTATAAAACGTATCTTCAATTTCACTCAACCCGTGGCGATTTTTTTCAAGACAAAGCATAAAAAATATGGATGTGGGTTTGAATTTAAATGTTTCTCTGATTTCATGCAGAATAATTAACCCACCATATTCGGTTTTTTATATCTTAAGCTATCAAAAATTTGTTAGCCTTAGAAAATAAAAGCAAAATGACGGACGACTACTCTAAAATAATTTGCTGCACTTTTTTCTCAAGCAAACACGTTATTATAGTTATAGATACTGCATACTTGTTCTAAATGATTTTGCTTACCTTTTGATGCAAAAAACAGTGACATTTTTTCAGTATTATATCAGTAATCAATACGATGGAACTTACATATATTAGAGGTTTTATATCTGAGGTCTGATAAAAAAATAACCGTTATTTTCAAATTTCTTGGCCCCAGCTGACTTTTTCCTCTTCCCAAAACTGAAGACACCGATGAAAGGAAAGCGTTTTGCTACGATTGAGGAGATAAAAGAAAAATCGATACCAAAAACTGCGTTTCAGAAGTATTTCGAAGGTTGGAAAAAACGCTAGCATAAGTGTATTATATCTGAGGAGGATTACTTTGAAGGGGACAAGATAACTATCTTGAATAAATAAATACTTTTTGAAAAATTTGCAAATAACTGTTATTTTTTAATCAGACCTCGTATTTAAACAAGGGCAAAAAATGAGTGTGTTCTCCCCTTTCAACAGACAAAAATACTTTGTATTTACTTTAAAACTGACAACGGGACCAAAAGGACCCAAGTGGGCTGTTTTCATGAAACTGGTGGCCTGTACAACCTAACCTAACCTACTTTAAAACTGCAGTGCATAAAACTTGTCCTATTTTACCCTCTTTAAAATGTAAATTTGACTTCCTCCAGGTTTTTTTTTGTTGCAGCTTTAGTACGCTATTTGAAGGAATGTTATCTAAAAATTGAATATAAACAATTTTTACAGTTTACTTGTAACCTGGAATGTGTTTAACTAAAAGTTGTAGTGTCTACTGTTATTCTGAATATATTCCAAATTAGGTGGATAATAAAAAAAATTGCTTCATTTGAACACACACGAAACAAACACTATTACTATGCTTTTAATGAGAAAAAAAAACTTCAGTGATAATTCTTAGAATTTTTCTTTTCTTCACATGAAACAGATGCACCCACAGAACCATCTCTAGTACTTATATTAAAATGGGGTGGAGAGCTGACTCCTGCAGGCCGTATACAAGCCGAAGAATTGGGAAGAATTTTTAGATGCATGTATCCAGGAGGGCAAGGAAGGCAGGATTATTCTGGCACTCAAGGACTGGGCTTATTAAGGTAATTAAATTTTCTATCTTTGATAAAAATTGAGTTTATCTTACCATCTATTTTTAACAGATTACATTCAACCTTCCGACATGATTTAAAAATTTATGCTTCGGATGAAGGAAGAGTACAAATGACAGCAGCTGCATTTGCCAAAGGATTATTGGCGTTGGAAGGTGAACTAACACCAATTTTAGTGCAAATGGTTAAGAGTGCTAATACAAATGGATTATTAGATAATGATTGTGATTCCAGTAAATATCAAAATATGTAAGTAGTTTTTAATAACTTTTTTATTAACTCGATTTTAATATAAACATTTACAAGGGCCAAAAATCGTCTTCATGAGCTAATGCAAGTTGATCGCGAATTTACTGCTGAAGATCGTTTGGCCATTAATCCTAATAACAGTATTTCTATAAATCAAGCATTAGACTTTGTTAAAAATCCGGTCGAATGTTGTAATCATGTTCACAACCTTATTAAAGAACTTTTAATTATTATAAGTGTTAAAAAGGATGATCCGAAAACAAAGGATGCCATATTGTACCATGGCGAAACTTGGGACTTGATGCGCTGCCGTTGGGAAAAAATTGAAAAAGATTTTAGCACTAAATCAAAATTATACGATATTTCTAAAATACCGGATATATATGATTGCATAAAATACGATTTGCAACATAATCAACATACTTTGCAATACGACCAGGCTGAAGAGCTGTATATTTATGCAAAATATTTAGCTGATATTGTAATACCCCAAGAATATGGCTTAACTATGCAGGAAAAACTAACAATCGGACAGGGTATATGCACGCCTTTGTTAAAAAAGATCAAATCCGATTTACAACGAAATATCGAGGAAACGGAAGATGAATCGGTGAATCGTTTAAATCCACAGTATAGTCATGGTGTGGCTAGCCCCGGCAGACATGTGCGTACACGTTTGTATTTCACCAGCGAGAGTCATGTTCATTCTCTATTGACGGTTTTACGTTATGGTGGTCTCTTAAATGTTCTAACCGATGAGCAATGGCGTCGTGCTATGGATTACATTTCTATGGTGTCTGAGCTCAATTATATGTCACAAATTGTTATTATGCTCTACGAAGATCCTACCAAGGATCCAACTTCTGAAGAAAGATTTCATGTTGAATTGCATTTCAGTCCGGGCGTTAATTGCTGCGTGCAAAAGAATTTACCACCGGGACCTGGCTTCAGACCACATTCTCGTAATGATTCGGGTCAATTAAGAAGCTCGGTAAGTAAATTTTTTAGCCTTTCTATCTGCTCTAGTTGTTAATTATTTAATTGGAAATTTCAATCTGGTTTGAAAATCATAATTTTTTTATATTATCCAAATTCCAAAAATAGCATATCTGGGTTTCTGAGAAGTTTATTTTTCATTTGCTTTTATATTAATGTGTTCGTTTTTCCCTCTGTTTTAGTTTTTTTTTTCTTAGAATATCCATGCTAATGTCTAGGCTTGAAACTAAATTCGTTATGAACCTGAGACAACTAAAAATTATTATACTCACCTTATTTAGAAACAACTTTTAAGAAATTCTTTGGATTATTTTTTCAGAATCTTGAAGACCACAGCAGTAATCCTTCCCGTATCGATGAAGAAAATGATGAAGATAGTCCTGTCAAGACTCATTCGGTATTTCAATATATTACAAAATTACTTTTCTACTATCAAAAAAAATATACATTTTTATTTTAAATTTAAATATCAAAACCAAGGCGAATTCATAACATGTGAAATTAAAAGCGCAGCTGATAACTTATGGACTAATTAAAAGAAACTTAAGAACAATTTTTTATTTATGTAGGCATGCTATGTATGATCAAGAATCCTCCTCAATCCGGCTGACCATTTTCACCTTTCCAAGCTCAGATCATACATACTTTAATTTTCGCGAAATAAATAAAAGTTTGCTACAAATTCTTTTCCTATAAATATTTTTTGTTGTTTTATATACATATATATGTTTTTTTAAATTCCTGTTTGTGTTTATATTATTCCCTGACCTTTTGCAAAGATTATGAATTCACCTTGATTAAGTATAACTGGTTTTGTGTGTTTTGAAGCTGGCTATGTCGGCATTTCGCAGGTGCGAACTTGCTCATCAGTAGACTCAAAAACTAAAAAAAAAATATATTCAAACATAGAAAAATATAAATATTTCTTATTTTTGCAGCAAAAGATCGTTTTATGTTATATAAAAAATTTAACAGTATTTATTTTCAATATTTCGATAACAATTTGTTATCATCGTCAGGAAAATTAATATGTTATTAATTGAAAAATTTTTTAATAACATATTAATTTTCCTGATGATGATAACAAATTGTTATCGAAATATTGAAAATAAATACTGTTAAATTTTTTATATAACATAAAACGATCTTTTGCTGCAAAAATAAGAAATATTTACCAAAATAAGATCAAATAATTAAATATTAAATATAGAAAAATATAGCTTTAAATTCAGTTTTCTTTAAAAAGATAAGAAGAATTAAGAAGAAAAACGTTCTGAATATATTTTTAAAAGCACAGAAAAACAGTGTTGTCTCTTCTTTCTACATATTACTTTGTATAAATGTTATAGCTTATAAAGTAAATAGTGAACTCATTTTATTTAAATTTGATTAAATTTTTTAAAGCTCTCTCCAGAGTGTGAGGTACGTCCTCTAAAGTCTAAACCCATACCAATTGGGGCGCATCATACGGTTTCGGGCCATGAAGCGATGCATTTAGCAAAACGTCTTAATGAAGAGCTGGCCTCTCAACAGCAACAAACAAAACAAACTGGATCACTAGAAGCTGCTCGGCCAATAAGTCCTGATGGTGAGCCCAGGTCACGGAGCTTTGAGCAAAGACCCAAAAATGTTAAAGGTATGTATGTCGCTTGTATTTTTGTTTACTTTTAGTTATTTTTAATATTTTATTGCTTAATTAACTTTCTGTTTGTTTGAAATATTTTGTTGGGCTTTAATATTTTTGTTTGTTTCAAAACTTTCTGTTAAATTCGCATGTTAAATTTTCTGTAAATTGTCTTTTATTTCTATTTAATGCCCAGTAAAAACCTACACGAAGATAAAACCCTTGTTCGAAAAAGGGCAAAAAATCTTTTTCGTATTTTTTTTCTATTCTAAGCATAAGCTGCATTCGAGTCATTTATTTCTTTCAAAATCCACCTCAGATATATAAGAATATGTATTTGTCATATATAGAAGTTTTCAATAAGAGCGAGTTGATAGTGAAGTGAAATAAAAAGAGTTGTCTAGGGTATTAACGAAATTCTTTTTTTATTTTAAAACCCCATGCATGCATCGTTCAAATTTCCGCTGCAGCTGCTTAGATAGGCATGGATCCGAGTCGTCTATTTTTCAATGATCGCCGCACAGATCCGTCTGAATTTTTGGGGTTTAAAAACTGCTTCAGTTCTGCGAGAGATAGCCATAACCTGAAATTGTTCATGCAGAATTTGCAATATCAGCCTGCGCCAATAGAAATCCTCTATAAATTGATCGTGCGTGTCATATACTGTTGCTAGATTTCGATGATTCTAACAGCCAAATAGAGTCTAACTAACTTTGCTTAAAAATTTATAATTTTTTTATAAAAATAATCTTTATACCAAATTTTTTGGAAAATACTTTCCACAAAATTTAATACAACACTGCGCTGTATAATATGATTGTTGTAGTAAGTAGTAAAAGAATAAAAAATTTTAAAATTAAAAAATAATGATAAAACTTTATTTTTTTCACTAAATTATTGTAGAATTGTTAGAAAGAAATACCAAATGTTAGAAAGAAAAAATTATAAAAAATGTAAACAAACAATTTTGTTGCTATCATTTCTGGCAGCACAACGTAAAATAAGCCCGTAAAAAGTTATCTATCTGTCAAAAACTCTCATGCACATGCAAAGATACAGCGTAGCATCAGCAATTGAAAAAAAAATAAATTTTCATAACATTGTATCTGCATAAAGAGAGTAAAATTTACTAAACTCAGCAAAGTTGGTTTTGAAACAACTGTTATTCGTTTTTTCTTTGAAAGAAAAAAAAAAGACACGTGTTACGAAAAGGATGGATCACGCAAATGCGCTTTCTCATTTTCTCATTTCTCAAATTGGTGAGCTGGCAGCATTAACTATCAAGCTGGAAAAGTCAATTTAAATATAAATCTTTTTTTCTCACTACGCTTTTTTTATTGATTCCAAATAAAGTATGTTTTCATATATTAAGTACATGCAAGAGCCCAGTTGGCTCACATTGCGCACAAACTACATATTACCACAACATACATATTAATAAAAATAATCGGGCATGTTCCAGAAAAAGAACAGAATGAAAATAAAAAGGGTTACTCTGAAAAAGTAGCAGTTTGGCTGTTTAATTCTTTCATTTGAAATAAACTTCGAAAATAAAACTTGGCTAAATTTTCAAATAACGAGTACTGACACGACCCGAATTTTCAATTTTATTTCTTTTATATAAACCAGTATTTAAATGAAGCATAATTTCAATATTATTTTATTTTTTGCGGAAAACCAAAAACTGACGTGTAAAATTTTTAATGTATCGCTTATTATTTTATAAGAACAAAACTTAGCTAGATTTATCAAACTCTCCATGAACAACGATTATCGTAATTTTTTAAGCGCCATTTTATGCAAAGTTTTGATATACCCGGTGTGGGTGTAAGCCCAAGACATGAAAGTGATGACGATAACTCAGACGAGTAATTCCGTAAGCGCTGTAATAAGAGACAATATCACCAATCGACTTTAGTTAATAACTCAGACGAGTAAGTAATTCCGTAAGAGCTTTAATAAAAGACGATGTCACGAATCGACTTCAGTTAATAACTTAGACGAGTAAGTAATTCCGCAAGCGCTGTAATAAGTTGCGATATCACCAATCGACTTCAGTTAATAAAATTATAATACTAATTTTTTATACAATATTTTCCCTATGAATATAAGCACAGTTTTATCTCAAATAAGTGTTTCGTCATCTAACCCTTTCATTTCAATGTGATTGCAATTATGCTCACTTTTTCTATAAAAGCTTCCAATTTCACAATGAAATTTAAAAGTATTTTCAAACTACTACCTTTTGTGTAAAAGTAAATTCAAGAACCAGACAATTCACTACGAATTAATGTTCGAAAACAAAATATAAATGGAAAGTAAAGAGTAGAATCTGGCACATCAAAGCTTGAAATGGAAGTGGTTTTAAACTATTTTCACTTCAAAGTAGAATCAAGAACATACCCGAATATAAAAAAATTTTGTACAAAATCATATATCATAAAAAATAAATAATTTAGAGATAAAAAATTATAAGCAGCTTGTTTTCTATGTTTCCCAGCTGTCTATATGTCGTCATTTCATAGGATCTACCCTAATAATCAGTCTAATCTGTCGACTGAGCTGGGAAACATAGAGAACAAGCTGTTTATAATATTTTGATTGGTATCAATGTTATAGGCCAATATAGTTAATAAAACTTAATTGTTCAAGTTAGAGATAATTAGGGAGAGATTGCTAGACAAAATCGTTTCTTTCTTAAGTCGAGTAAGACGGTTTAGGTTTGTCACCACAAAAATATGTGACATTTTATTTCAATAAATTTTCAAAATTATAGGCCGTAGCATATTTGTATCTGAAAACTATGCATCTGAGGTGGATGAATATCTCGAATACGCGTTTCGCTTATTTATTTATTTATTTTTTTATTTTTTATTTAAATTTAAAAATGTTTAATATATAATTTGCTGAGGGGTTTGTTATTGGTTCCGTTTTTTAACTATTTCTTGGTCCTTTGGTTAAATATTTTATATTAAATTTTATATCATAAACGATTCTCTAATACAAACAAACAACAACAAAATTATCTTTGCAACATGTCAACATACTTATATAATTTTTTTTTCTTTATTTTGTAAAAACAAATCCAATGTAATCTAAATCTTCTATCAAAAAAATTTATATAAGCATCTGGCCGGAAAATTCCGTGTATTTGGCTGAAGTTCGTTGTCTCTTTACTCACACACGCGTTAAATTAACTGCTGGAAATACAGTCGTTTTTATGACACAGTATTATAAAAATTTTTTTAACAAAAATTTTCGTAATAGAATCCAAAAAAATTTTAATCGAAATTTTTTTGGCCTAAAGATATTTTCAGCAGTTAAATTAAAGCGTTTGCTTACTTTGACAAACACACACACTCACCTATATTTGCAAATAGTCTTTATTTGAAATAAAAATAACAAATTTTGGTGCAAAATTGTTAAAGAAATAATTTTCGAAACTAAATTTAGGAAGAAAAGTGTTAAATAAGATAATGCTAGTAGAGGAACCATACATACATATGTATGCCTTTTCACTTCAGCCACTGGTACTGGCTGCAAACCACCTGCTAGTGCTTATAACATGAGCGATAGATAATATGCGTAAAAAGGAAATGTCTCACCGTGAAACTTTCTTAGTGAAAAATTCTTTGCAATAAAATTCCAAGAACATGTAATTATATCAGTCGTGCAAATGAGCAAAGTAGCTCTTAAGACAGCTGCAGCAGGCCTTTTATTTAAAGAGTGTTTTTATAGATAGAGGTATAGAACTTTGAAATGGAATAAAATAAAAATAATCCTTCTTATTGACTGAACTCACAACTAGTTAAAAATAATCCTTATTGACTGAACTCACAAGTAGTTAATTAACATCGTACATATAAAACAAAGATTAATTTTTTAAATTGACCTAAAATGTATTTTATTCGAAATATAAACTTCTGGCATATAATTTTAATATGACTTCTGGCATATGACCATCCTGGCTGGCCTGGACGTAGCTTAATCTTTCAATATTCGGTGACTTTCCAAAATGTTGCGTTATATCGGCAATAACGCGCCGATTGTTGTCCTCCAAGTGGTTAATAGTTGCAAGATTATCGGCGTAAACTATCGACTTCACATAACCTAACGGTCTTAAATCGCAAGCTCTTAGAAGCCAATTCTCGAGTCCAAAACACGAAACTAAGCAGTTACTAAACGTTTCCTTCAATAACTGTCACGGCTGGCCCGGACGTAGTTTAATCTGGGGGTCCAATTTTCGATCGGCGTAAACGAGTGACTTCACATATCCCTACAGAGAAAAGTCTTACGGTTTTAAATCGCACGATCTTAAAGCTTCCCCTTCCCCTTAAGCAGATATCCCCTTGGCCATTGGCCAAGGGGATATCTGCTTATCTTTTGATCGAAGCAGAATCCTTTGGGAGTTGAATAGCTTTGACCCATATAAATCACCGGGTCCAGATGGCATTATACCAGCTGATTTGCAGAAAAATGCGGAACTTATAGTGCCATGGTTGATAAGGATCTTCTCGGCCTGCCTTGGTTGGTCCCACATTCCGCAATCATGGCGAAGGTGTGTTGTAGTCTTTATTCCGAACGGGGGGGAGGCTTCACACACCACTCCGAATGAGGCCTATAAGCTTGTCATCCTTCTTGCTTAAAACCCTGGAACGGATAATTGAATTACATCTTAGATGGTCAATTATTCCGAGCCATTTATCAGCATCTCAACATGCCTATACCAAGGGCAAATCTGTTGAGACTGCATTGCATTCGCTCGTGGGGTATGTAGAGAGAGCTCTGGAGCAGGGGGAGTATGCATTGGTTGCCTTCCTTGATATAGAGGGGGCATTTAATAATGTGTTGCCAAGGGCTATAATAATCGCTCTGGAAAGACTGAACGTTCATCAGTCAATTGTTAGCTTCATAAAGAATTTACTGACCAATAGGGTCATTACTTCCAATATGGGGCGAGCCACAATTTGCAGAGTGGCTAGAAGGGGCACTCCACAGGGAGGGGTTCTATCTCCTCTTCTATGGAATTTAGCTCTGAATTCGTTATTGATGGAATTGGATTCCATGCTGTTTAGGACAGTGGCATTGCCGATGATATTGCGGTTGCTGTGTCGGGTAAGTACCTGGATATACTATCACAGCAACTAGGCTCTGCGCTAAGCCTTATAGTAGGATGGTGTACAAATAGCGGTCTAAGTGTGAATCCGCAAAAAACGGAGCTTGTGCTCTTCACTCGGAGATACAAGACTCCATCGTTTACTCTGCCAACCGTAAGGGGGGTTGAGCTAGTGTTGTCAGACAGTGCGAAATATCTGGGCATCTACCTGGATTCCAAACTATCCTGGCAGCATAATGCCCAGTCAAGGGCAAGAAAAGCGGCTATCGCCTTATTCTTGTGCAAAAGGACCATTGGAAAGACCTGGGGTATAAATCCTAGGAACTCCTACTGGCTTTTCAGCACGGTTGTAAAGCCAATTCTAACATATGGAGCGCTTGTGTGGTGGAAGTCGTTGGAGAAGACCACCTACTGCAAAATCGCAGAAAAGATAATGAGTACTGCTGCTTTGATGGTGACTGGTGCTTCCGGCACTACGCCATCGAAAGCACTTTTCACTATGCTGAACTGGCTGCCGGCTGATATCATGGTGAAGGAAATAGGCTATCAGGCTGTGGTCAAGCGGGACGTGGAAGGAGGCGACATATGGTCATGCCTCAATAATAGGAAGAATAGTGAACCTTCCGGAAAATATTGATTACTGCTCGCCGGCTCTACTGCCCGACAAGAGATTTGATGTAATCTTATCAGGCTCGTTCTCGGAGACGACTGGTACAGATCGTCAAGAGGACGTGCTTGAAATTTTTACAGATGGATCCAAGTCGGACTCGGGAGTCGGTGGGGGTATCTTTATCCCCTTGTATGAGAGGAGGATGAGTTTTAGGCTGCAAAATGAGTGTAGCGTAGCGCAGGCCGAAATTGCCGCCATTATGAGGGCAGCTAACTGGTTAAGGTACTACAGGATATATGAGAATGATATCCGAATTTGTACTGATAGTAAGGCTGTGTTGTATGCACTAGCTGGAGTCTATACGACATCCAGGTTGGTTCGTGAATGCCAGATATCTCTAAACGAGATAGCGAGACATTCGAACCTGGAGCTTATCTGGGTACGAGGGCACAGTGAAGTGTCCGGAAATCTAGTAGCTGATGAACTGGCAAAGGCCGGTGTCCAGCTACAATAAAGAGATATTGATGGGATCGTTGGAATCCCGCTTGTGAGCTGTAAGAAACAAGTACAGCGTCAACTTTTTCAGACCGCTCAAGACAGATGGTCTAATGAGGGTACCTGTCGAATATCAAGGCTGACATGGCCCAGATATGATAACAGGAGGACTATTATCCTAAGGGGCTTGCCCCGACGGAGGTTGCGTTCTGCTGTGGCGGTTCTGACGGGATATTGCCACATAAGGACGCAGGCAAGGAGGTTAAATCTTCCATTTAATGACTTCTGTAGAAGTTGCAGAGACGAGGAGGAAGAAGAGAGCGTTGAGCACTTCCTCTGTCAGTGTCCAGCTCTTTCTTATATAAGGGCATTGTACCTAGGCAGACCGATGCTGCATGATTTGACGGAGGTATTGGAATGCGATGTAAGTGGATTGGACTCCTTTATCCGATCCTCGGGTTGGTTCTAAGCCAGTGATATGTAGATCTACTGAGATACATATCAGATCCAGGCAACACAACGGGACCTGACTGGACCCAAGTGGGCTGGCTTTATAATAGCTGGCAGCCTGTTAAACCTAACCTAACCTAAAGCCAACTCACGGGTCCGAAGCACGAAACTATGCGGTTACCAAACTTTCCCTTCACTAAATATATTGCGGCACGAGCTGTGTGACGTGTTGCGCCGTCTTGTTGACACCACAATCAAAATTCGCTTATGAAAATCGCGATCAACAGCAATATTGTTTTAGGCTCATTCATCGAATCGCTGTTGAGGAGTAATGTTGAAATGCCAAACCTGTTTTATCATGTTCGTCATGATGGCAACTGTCGTTCTTTATTGTTCATGTATGTTACAGAGTTGCCATTTCTTAAAACTAATAATAATATATATAACAAAACCAAACTAAATTCAATAAGCTGAGCAAAATCTAAATGAAAATATTGGCCAGAGTTGCCAGAATGAAGATTTCATTTTAATTCTTAATATTTTTCCAGCAAATCAAGATTTGAAGACCTTTCCCTAGAATTTCAGATTCTAATAATGTGTGAAGTTTTTCAAATATTCAATGAATTTTGACTAATTTAATAATAATTAAGCACAATACTTACATATATGTATATAAAAGTTATGTCTCGGGAAAACACTCATTTTTCGATTGTAAAGAAGACAATTCGGACTATGTATGAAATAAAATATACGTCACATGGCTTCTATGGCACTGATAACAGGTTTTTTCAGCACTTGTCACAGAGATGTGGTGGCTACATCCCGCCGATGACGTGTTGGTTTTCGGATTTTTGCTCAGAAATTGTTTTATGGCTTATTGGAATAAGCCCGAAATTCTACAAACCCCCATGAAAAATTTGAATTTTTTGAGATAATATGTTCGGAAAATTGTATCTGCAATAAATCGATTGTTTTCTAGGTGGGGTAGTAAGAGGCGCGCCGTGCTGAAACCATATTTCGTCCACATCTATATGTCATAGTTTATACCGAAAACAAACGCCATGAACAGAAATTGTAATTTCGGCATCATCTTTGTAAAGGTGAACACTAACTTCATCTAACGAAAGTCCGTACTATAGAATTGCTCTTTGTTGGCTCATTTCTATTTAACTATATGCTCCTTTATTGCAACATAGTCATAATTAAAAAAAGCTTGTTTCGAGAAAAACACATTTCAAATTTTTAGCTTCCATACAAATCTTAGAAAAAAAGGTAAAAATATATTCTAAAAAAACAGTTTAAAAGTAATTTAAATAAATTTTTGGATCAATATAAAAGGTAGTACTGTTAACAATTCTGCATTGTTAACTCGAAAAGCTCAGTTTTTGAGATATGACTATGTTGCAATAAAGGAGCGATATGATGGTATTAACGGGCGTAGAGTTACTGTGACTAACTATAGCGACCTATGCCTTCACATAGGAAGTTGCAGCGTGGTTAACAACGAAATACCTCTAAAAAACTGTAATCCAATACAGTTAGTTGAGGCAAACTGTTAACCAGTGCGAGTGAGACGCATAACTCTCAAAGACCGAACAACAAAAACAACAAGCCTGACCGCACTTAAAAAATAATTACGATGACGCGAGAGCTTTTATTCAGCCCAGATCAGCTTTACGATTGTTTGTTGGTACATTTTTTTTCTCATAGTATGCATGAGTATACGAGTATTATGACCACCAAATTCGATAATTCTGTGTATTTACGGAGCCATGGAAATGTGTTTTAACAAAGAAGATGATTTTTTTCGGTACAATTTCACAATTACAACACGTTGTATTTTCTTAACGGACTCCGATTTTAATAATCGGAATAAAGATTTGCGACTGCTGTCAAAATGGAGAGGTTCCACTTGCACAAAAAATAAATTATATTTAACTTTATATATACTGAGACACCCTATATAAGTATTTCAAATTTTGAAAAGAAATTTGATTGCATTTTTATTTATTTCTATGTTCTTGTAGTGTTAAAGAAATCATATCTTTCTAGTAATTAACTGATATTAAAGCTACCTAAGTAGGAAAAAAACATTTTTTTTTCAAAAATCATTTATTTCTCAACATAGTCTCCTTTTAGCTCAATACACTTAGTACGACGATATTCCAACTTTGTTATGCCATCTATACAATACGATTTTGGGAACCCCTCAAGATACGTTTTAGTTTCGGTAATCGTGTCCTCGTTTTTTCCTGCGAGCTATTTTTTTTCATCTTTGGAAACAGGAAAAAGTCACTAGGAGCTAAATCTTGACTATAAGGTGGACGATAAACCAATTTGAAATGTATTTCCCGTAATTTTGGCATCGTATGCTGTGTGAACCGAAGAAAGAGTACTTGTTTCTTTTTTAAATGTTGTCGTTTTTTCTTGATTGCATCAATAAATTGATTCAATAATACACGTTAATACTTTTCTGTGATTGTGGATCCTTTTTCAAGCTAATCGATGAGCAGTATTCCGTGGACATCCCAAAATATTGCGGCCATAACCTTGCCAGTCGATTTCACTGTCTTCGCCTTCTTCGCACCACTTCGACCCATTGTTTCGATTGATTTTTGGTTTCAGGCGTGTAATGGTGGACCCACGTTTCATCAACAGTTATTAATCGACGCCAAAAATCAACAGGATTATGTTTTATCAGGTCCAAACACCGCTGTAAAGTGGGCTGTCGAACTCGTTTTTATTCGACACCGAGCAAACGCCGCACCCATCTTGCCAATAGCTGTTTCATATGCAAATGTGCATGCAAAATGTTGAGTACACGTTCATATGATATGTTTCCAGCAACAATTTCTACAATTTCACGTAACTTGTCTCGGCGATCATTCATAACGATCTTGATATTTTCTTTGGCCTTTCTGCTGATGGTATTGTTGCAGTGCTTATTCGACCGCGTTTAAATTCAGCAATCCTGTGTTTTACGATGTAATCTGACAGATATTTACGGTCTTATTTATAAATTTTTTTTTCATGTTTATTAAGCTCTTATTACACAAATTTTGTATAGAAATCAGTGCAATAACAGCTGAATAAACTTGAAATTATTAATAATAATAGCTTAATAAATCAAAAATATTTTTTATAAATAATTCAGTAGAAATATCTTATAATCAGAACAGACTTGCCGTAATGTTTATCGAGCTTTTCCTTTGTCTCCTTCACCGTTTTCCCTTTCAAATAATAGTGTTTAATCACTGCATGAAATTCACTTTTTTCCATTTAACAAGAAACACAAAAGTGGATTACTTCAAATGACTACAACAGATAAAATAATCGATGAATTTGGGTGAAATTTTAGCAGCTGACGTTTGACAGATCGCAATTCCAAATAAAAAAGAAATTGTGTTTGTGCTGCCATCTAGCGCCAGGTAGCTTAAATATCAATCCGCCCTCGTATTTGGTTTCAGAAAAGTCAAGAGTGAAACTTTTTAAGATTTTTTATCTACAATTAAAACTTTTTTTTTTTTGCAAATTGAAGATTTTTCCATAAAAAGTGTTGGCACCACTGGTATTGCCGCTGTTGGAATGACTCGTTAAACATCGCACCAATTTTAAAGAAAAAAATCACGATTTTTAAGCTAGAGATTATTCTCATGAACAAAATTAAAATAAAGTTCATAAAAGCATTATACCGCTATGTTATTTACAGAAATATTATGTTCATGTAAGAGCTCATTACATAGTGTCCACACTTGCACAGTCACATAGAGAACTATGGCATGCGTGGACTTAAAATTAGTGTTATGAAAGATATCATCGCAACATTCTTATAATAAAAGCAGTCAAGTAAGTGACTGCTTATATATTTGTGTACAAAAATACGTCACTGCAAATCTATGGCTTATTACGAGTAGTTTTAAAAATATTTATTAAAAACTAAGTATAATTTGTTTTTATGCATTAACGACACACGATTAGTGATATAAACATAAGATTCATTAACAAAATTTACAAAAGCTTCTATTGATCGCAATGAAGTATTTTCTTTGCGGCTATCAATGATTTACCAATTTTTTGTAAAATTAATAAGAATATGTTTACCCCTTGTAGGATATTGAGAAAAACACGAGGAAATCCGTTCTCTCATTCTACCGAAGTTCTCTCTATTATTATACCAGACACTGATGGTAACTGTATTGTACGGTAATTTTGACCTTAAAACGGCAGCACGGTAATTTTATTACTTGTACGGTAATTTCCAAAAAAATTTTAATCATTTGGTTTCATTTTTAATAAAATCATAGTTGCTTTGTTACACTTATCTTAGTACACATTCGCAAGAATCGTCAAAGCTAATTGGAGTGGTCACCCCAGTCATGAATTGTTAAAAATTACATCGTCTAAAATCAGAACACATCTATGTTGCGTGATAAGTAAAATCAGGGGTTAATATAATATAATAACACTACTGATGGTTGTACAACATATACAAAAACAACATGAAATATTCTTGTCCTGTACGAGTATTTGTTTGGCTATACCACCTTCAGTGGAAACTCAAATTGCTGCCAATGTAAATTTAATTTGTTGCGCAGAGACTTAAGAGTTTTCTGAAATACTTTAGAAAACTTCGATTTACAGACCACTTGGCAGATTTTGCATTTAGATTTCTCTCACACTGAATATACAAATTTTTGACGAATCTAATAGATTATTGTGGATCAAATGTTTTTCGAAGAAACCAGTATTGGACTAAAATTACTATATATATTATTTCTGCGACATTCGTTCATTTAGTTCTTTTAATAAATGCCCACACTTTTGGTTTATTAGCATCGGTGGCATTACGAGCAGTTCAGCTAAATACTTTTCGTGCGGTAATTTTGCTCAAAATATGGTTAAAGTTAACATCACTGATAATAGAGTTAATCGAAGTTATGAATCAAAAATAATAGATTACGCTTTGCGCAGGTCTGTTATGTCGTTTACGTCAGTAAGCTGTAGAATGTGACGTAGACAATGATTTTTGTATACTATTGCGATAGCAAAAGAGAATGAAGAAACAGAAAATTATAGCAAGAGAGAACAAATTGTAATCCTTTGTGACGTGATCAAAGTAGAAAATTATTTTGTCAACTTTTCAGCGTCATCTTCTTGCTTCATGAATTGTAGTGGTAAACATAGAATAGAGAATAAAGTTTTCATTTGTAACAAAATATTTTATTAATTCAGTATTAGTTATGGATATACTTGTATTAACAAACAAATAACGGCAAGGAGAAAAACAATTAAGAATAAAAGTTTATAAATATAACATGGAAAAAATCGGGTGGACTTTTAAATGTAGTAATCAACATCTTGTGTAGTCACTATTTTCAATAGTCCTGGTTTGCAGACGTAAGATTTTGGAGCGTACTTTAAAAAGAAAGGTAGACAAAACATGTATACCAAATCCATATTAATGTTTGGAACTGCACTGGAAGAACAATGTAGCATAATAGCCTTTCACGATAGGTTTTTAAAAAGAACGACTCAATAAAAAATTAACCATAAAATATTCTTTCGTAACTAATCGTTTGCATTATTATAAATCGTTGTATTCTTGCACATAACAAAATCTTGCTTTTTATTTAAAATAAAGACAATTTGCAATTCATACTCTGTAAAGTTTTTCGTAACAAAAATATTGCTTTACGTTTTTCAAAAAAAAAAAAAAAATTTATGAACGCATTTAAATAAAGGGTTCCATAAAACACTTCTAAGTAACTACTTTCTCATACTGCATGCTTGTAACGAGTTCTACTACGGTTTTTTAAGCTTAAACTTGGTATAAGTCAACCCAATTTATTTTAAAAGTGGCACTCGACACGTCAAGTCAACGGCGAAACATTGGAGCAAAGGCATTCATTATCGTTAACAATCGAATGTAGTTGACATGTAATTGAATTTTTAGCAATAGCGCATTAACTCCTTCACCAAAGCGAAATATATTACACATGGGATTTCGAGCGAAATCTAGTTGATTTTAAGTAGATTTCCCATACAAAATGAAATGTACTTTGCGACTAAACTGTAACGAAATCTAGTATATTATTTTAAGTACTCTGTTACAGTTGTAAACGAAGGTAGTACGCGTTGCAATAGAACATACCACACTGTAACAAAGTCGTCTCTTTGTGATATAATTTGGGCAGTCAAACATCTTGCAAAAGCAAATTTTATGCAAATAAAGTTAAAAAAGAGGGGGATAGAAAGGGTTACGCATGTTTAACAAGCCTGGTACAGGGTGTCTGGTGGAAAATTATATTTTTAATAAATGTAGTTTAAAAAACTAAAAAACACGCATCAATATCAAACTAAAAATTAAGAAATGTCCGTATATACCGCTTTGCATTTTTTTTTTTTTTTTTAATTCCCAAAATCGGCTTTAGGAATCGCAAAAATCCCCCATGACAACTTATATTTTCGCACTAAATCTAATGACGGTTATCAGCTTAGATACACATTCCGCGGCCAAAACGCGCACCGAATGTGAAAAACCAGTTTCGATTCGGTTAGCGAAGCAGTTCCGAGCTTTTTGGTAATTCCCAAAATCAGCTGGACTAAACTAAAACAAATGACCGTTTTGCGTTTTAATTTAGATGCATGTTCCACGGCAAAAACAAACACCAAATATGAAAACCCGGTTAGCGAAGTGGTTCGGTTTTTTTTCTAAAATCGGCTTTGTGAATCAACAGAAACGATTATTTCAAAAAGTAATAAAAGGACGGTGCGGGCAGACGTTAGCACCGTTGGAATTATCACTTGTGCGGATTTGTCAGTCTCGATGTCGCAGTGCTCGATCAAGCATCGCGTGTTCGTTATAGAGACATTTATTAAGAGAAATGCTTCTTACGCAATTGCTAGTCGACAATTTTGTTCAAAGTTCGGTACTCGGCAAATATGTGAGTTAACTTTATTCGTTCGTGGGTGCACAGATTCCACACAACTGCTCCAGCTATGAATGTCCCATGATCAGGACGCAGTCGATCTTCAAGGACTCTTGAAAACATTGAACTGGTTGAAAGTAGTTTACGTGAAAATCTGCGATTTTCAATACGGAAAAAAGCAGCCTCACCGGGCCTTAAAAGAGAGATTATTCATGAAATTTTGAAAAATGATCTGAAGTTCCATTCTTTTAAAATTCAAATCGTTCAAGAACTAAAAGAAAGTGATTAATTTACCCCAAAATTTTTGTGAAATGATGTTAGAGAGTTTTCACACTGTAAGTCACTTTTTTTGAATCACCGAGGCTAATTTTCATTTAAACGGCCACGTCAACAAGCAAAACTGCCGTTAGTGGTCTCCAAGCACCCGAAATCCTTGATTGAAACATGAAAACCCATTGCATTACAGGGTAACTGTTTGGTTTGCCTTATTCCCGCATAAGATAATTGCATCTTTTTTTTCGAAAACTCCTGAGGCCAGGCGACGAATGCTAACTATAATAATTATCGACGCATGTTTATGGAATTATTTTTGCCAAACCTTCGAGCTCATTCATCGTACTCTTCACACACGTGGTTTCAGCCGGATTGGGCAACTGCTCATACATCCAGAGCTTCGGGAAATTTTCCCCTAAAAACTGATCAGTCGCTCTAGGTACAGCCCATAGAAATCGAGGTCGCTCAATCTAAGTCCTAGGGATTTTTTTAATGGGGCTACTTCTAAGAGATGGTTTATTTGACAATCTGTAACCAGCTCAATTGAACCAATTTTTACGCAGCATGTGGCGCAGAACACGAGGCTCCGTTTTATTTTGTTGTGTGTTCAACTCGACGGAAGACATCTGGATACATACACTTAAAAAAATAAAATCCGCATTTCCATTCTATCGTTCAATGCTCTTTATAAAACTTTGTGCCAATAGTTACATTTTTGTTTCAAGTTTGAAAATATAAAACTTCTACCAAACACCCTATATTAGATTAGGTTGGTCAAGCTGCTGTAATTGAAAAAGCTGGCCTACTTGGGTTCGAATTTGTCTTGTTATGTTGCCTGAAGATGGCATGTTTCTCAACAAATTTACCTATTACCCACCGGTCCAGGTTCGAACCAGCCTAATGATCGGAAAATGTGTAAAATTCGTTAGTACTCGTATATGTGACACCGACGATGGTTGATGGAAAATCAAAAATTCTTGATTCTGTGACATGCTTGCTGTCACATGCTGATCGAATACGGAAAAATAAATAAAAACGAATCTGTTGTATTTCAGCCGGGAATAGTGTTGTCATAATTTTTTCAAAAATCTTTTATTTTCTGAAACATTTTTCGACGAAAACAAATTTTTTGTGTGCGTATTGGGTTCCAATTTATTTAAAAATATAAAAAAGTAAGCTGCACGAATATCCAAAAAAGTTTTTCATAAGAAAAAATAAACAAAATATTTTCAGCATCTCAAAAACCAACAAAAAAAAGATAAATCCTACAATTTGACAACACTGAGCGGGAAAAAATTTTGATTGTTATATTTTATTGTCAGTCGTACAGCTGCTCTGGGCTGAAGAACAGCTCTCGCGTCATCGTAATTATTTCTTAAGTGCGGTCAGGCTTGTGTTTGTTGTTCGGTGTTCGAGAGTTTTGCGTCTCACTCGCACCGGTTAACGGTTTGCCTCAGCTAACTGTATTGGATTACAGTTTTTAAGAGCTATTTCGTTGTTAACCACGTGGAAACTTCCTATGTGAAGGCATAGGTCGTTACAGTTAGTCACAGCGACACTACAAACGTACTTTTATGGTCTTTGTCACCCCGCCCATGCTGTGCTTCCTATACTTTGCAACTGTATAGTTACTAAATAAATAAATATTTTATTGCCAAAACATCATAAAAAAAAACTAATGTTGAAAATCAATCTTGATCTTGTTTATTTTTGTTTGTTCTAATTCTTTTTTTGTCTGCGAAACATGCTACGGTACGAAATTTGTAAAACAAACATTTTGACCGTGTCTATCCCGCTTTAAAGGCCGTGTCAGATAAAACTTTGTCGCTTTGCGTGAAGTTTAAAACTTTACCAGAAAAGCGCAAAGCAAAATGTGTATGTCACAATAAAAACTTTCGCAACGCTCACGATTTGTTTATTTATCTAAAAAAACTGCTGTTAATTTTTACATTTGATAATTTCATATGATAACAGAAGTTAGAAATATTATTAGACGAACTACTGAAATTGGTTCTAACTGTTTTCTTAGTGCATAAAGCTATTAGAAAAAACTTCAACGCGTAAAAAGATGAGAGTTGCCGAACTTTTCGCTTCGCGTTGCATTAAGAGGGCTCTATGTGACATGTTTCATATAAGTATATATATTTTATCCTAGATGTCAAAGCGAATTTGCAACGCAAAGCGAAGCAAAAGTTTTATCTGACACGACCTTAAGAGTACACAGAGACGTTGAAAGTTACTTTTGTGAGAGACCAACATCAGATAGCAGAGAATTGTGTTAAAGATACATCTTTGTCGTATATTTTCTACTAATTTTTAATTCTTAATTGCAAAGTGAAATAATTTATTTTTTTTTTTACTGATATAAGTACAACGGATTTCTTAAACGAGGAAAAATGTTTCATTTTTTTAACGCATAAAAGCAAAGCGGAGAGCAAAAAGTACTGAAATGCAGAGAGTTTTTATGCTTATTAGTTATTTCATTCCCGTCGAGTTTTATCTCTGTTCTACTTTGTTATTTTTGTTTGGTGTAAATGCGCTATAAATCAGTTCACAAGTGTCAATATTTTGCTGTCGACTTGAAGTAACTTAGAAAAATAGAATGTTTGCAGTTAAAATATTTCACTTTTGCAATGATACACGTTCTCTGTGGAGACTTGCTTAAACATCAGTTAAAGTTACAAAATGATTTAAATCAATTAAAGTCAGTTCTGTTCCTTAATCTGTAAAATTTTTAAACCGCATCCAGTTTATATTGCTTTGGTAGTATATGTATGTACATATGTATGTATTTGCACGAACCTGATAACTAAGCTTAAAATGCCTTCCGAATATTGTAAAAGCTTTGAGATTTTATCATCAGCTTGTTTGCCTGTATTTACCCTATAGGTTAAGCGTTCTTTGCGTTACTTACTGTTTTTATATACCAAATGTGTGTTTGTAAATTTTTTCCTAATATATTCTTTTTTAAGTGTTTCATGCTGTTCTTGAGAACTAAATATTATAAGTTCATTTTATACTTTGATGTTATTAAACAACAAATACAATCTATTTTTTTTTATTTTCCAACCAAAAATTATACACAAACAACATTGAAATTGTCCTTTTTTTAACATGTAAAAACTCCCTGTGTTATGGCCTTAAATTTATTTTGTTATGGCTAAAAAAATTAACTTTCAAACACTTTTCATGCTTAACTAAACAAACAAAAAATAGAAGATTCTAAACCCCCCGTTGCTAAACACGACAAAGAGTTCCAAGAGATTTTAACCTCACGCGTGACTAACCTTAATCGCTCAGTTTTTCAAATACGTGTTACAGACAGCTTAACACTTTTCAAAATAGATTCATCCACCAATGAGCTGCCTTTGACAGAAATAGATTTTTCTATCAATCCAGCCACACCCGAAAGTCATGATACTTGTATCGCCCATTCAAAGTCCGTTTCACCAGGTGACCGTTTGCAAAAACGTCATGCTCAGTTGTTAACAATGCGGCGCATGGAAAGTGGCGATGAACCAGATTTTGTTCAAAAACTAAGAGTTTGCCGAAAAATATCTCCTTTAGCCACTAATGAACGCCCCTTATCTTGCAATTGTTCCTATCATTTGCCTAGTGTTAGTGAGGATGTGGCCTATCCTCATAATCATGCAAAAAGTGAGGCGGATATAACGGAAGTCTTACCTTATGCTGATAAAAATTCAAGCCCACCCATTCTTACGCCGTCACCAAGAAATTCCTTTGAAGAAGAGTATCAACTATCTTCTTCTGTACCAGCTGCATTAATGACTGGGGAATTTCATGTTAGAAATGAAGGTTTAACACTAAAGCCTTCTTCAGCTTCTAATTCTCCCACTGCCTCCACACTTCAACTATGCCAGGCTTTAGAAGAACCGAAAAAAAATCTAAATCTTGCTACGAATACAACACGTCACAAGCATGTTTCTAACAGTAGAGAATTTAAGCCCATTAAACAATGCCTACCTTCAGCCCAATCGGCTCCGGTTATAGTAGATTTGGCGAATCCCTTTAAATTTTCCGCCTTATATAGTTTTAAACAATTTGCTCCAATTGCTGAGAATGCCTCAACTAATACAAAGTTTTCCTCCATTGCTACTGACACACAAATAAGTTCCGATTCAAAAACAATTGACAACATAACAAGTTCTAATTCGCTTAAACCTTTCACTGTACCTCAACAACATTTTAATGCCTATCATCATCCTCGTCATCATGATCCCAATCTCTATCCTTTGCCGCATCATAACATGCAACGCGATTATTTCTATCATTATCCTCACCTGCATCTTCATCATCATTACAACGATAATAACAATATGCAATTACACCATACTCCTACCATAAACATACCAAATGTTGTTGTTACTTTAAATAATTCTCCAACATCCTCTTCAAATTTACTAAATGATATGCCTAATAAAACCAATAATTTTGATGAATTTAATACAAATTTCACTTCTGCATTCGGCAACACTTCTTCTTCTTCTCCTATCCCACAACACTACTCCCATCAACCTCTTAACACCTCCTCTTCTCATACACGCTCATCTTGTTCACAAGTCCCTTTCGATTCCTTGAATAAACCTACTAACAACACCAACTCCTGCATTATCAAACCTACTATTGCTGATACCACTACAGATAATACGGTCACTTCGACATCGTCGTCGTCATCGGTATCGTCGAGACGTCAAAGACACAGTATTGCCGGCCAGATGTCTTATATGAAAATGTTGGGATTCGGTGGTTTCAGTAAAAAGATGACCACTAGCTCCAATAGTCTGTTTAGTACAGCAGTTATAACTGGGAGTTCTTCAGCACCGAATCTAAGAGATATGATACCAGTATCGTCATCGGGTAAGTTTAATTTTAGTATTTTCTTTGTTCATTTTTAATGTTCGATTTCGACTAAGACAACTTGCAAACTTCTGTTGACTTGACAGTAGCTAAAGATCGTTAGTACGATCACTGACAACAAGCAGCTAATAATTTCAGTTGATTATACAAAATTTTTTTATTTGAATAGCAATAGGTTACGAAAAATGTGAAAACCAGTTCTCAATGGAGCGCTAGACATACGAAGACTGTTTGATAACTCCGTGACTTTTTCAGTTTCTCGCGCACTAACTTCAAATGCAACTTTGCATTTGATCTGTTTATAGGCTGATGTCAAATTTAAGGCAAGCTGCGTCAAAAAGTAAATTTCTTATATTGATTAAGCAGTAAGCAAAAACAATCACTGCAACGAAAGAAAGACTTGATAAATACTATGGGAACTCTGTACCATCCATTACAATGTTTAAAAAGTTGTTCGTTGATTTCAGTTGTGGCCGTATCAGCACAAGTGGTCTCGCACGTTGTCACAACAGAAATTGTCGGTGAAACTCACGGATAATGAAAGTACGTGAGGGGGCAAAGTTTTGAGTTTAAGGGTGGCAAAGGAAAATAAAGGGTTAAGAGAGCCAAGCTCTTTTCCCTTGCCACCACCCAGCGGTGAAGCTGGACGGACCGGGTGCAACATGAAACAGCTATCTGAGAGATGAGTGCAGCGAGTGCTTACTCGACCATAAGTGCAACCGTGTGATCAATTCAACGGAGTTTTTAGTGATGTTCAATTGCAATCCTGACGAATTTTACGCTATTATATAACAAAACACGGATTCATCACAATACCCCAGGGATCAAGGAACAATCAAAATTGTTTCACTGGTTGAATGTGTACCAAAGAGGGCCAAAGTTCTGTCTGCCCAAACCGTCATGGTCACATTTTTTTGGAGTACGGGTGGTGTTATTCACACAGATTACTTGGAGAAGAGTAGAACGAGGTAGAATGATCACCCGCGAATGTTGTTCAGTGCTTTTAGACAGATTCGATATTCAAGCAAAAAACAAGCATATTTGGCCCAAGTTCCATCCGCACAATGCGCGAGTGCATACGTGTGTGGAAAAAAATCCTTAAATTGAACCACTATCCAGGTTTATATCCCTGCACGCAGTTTCTTTTTCCAAACCTGAAGAAATGGCTGGGTAATTTAGGTCAAGTAAAGAGTCATTATCGAAACAAACACCTGTTTTGAGTGTTATAGAATTCAATTATGGGGCACCGCCTCAACATCCAACATTGAGAAAATTCAATACGGATTTCGTAAAGGTCGCTCTACTGGCGATCTTTTTGCATGCCACTCAATCCATCATTTCGGTGAAAGTAAAGTGGTGGCTCTGGATATCTCCAAAGCGTTTGACAGAGCTGCACTACAGGCAAAATTTATTGCTATTGGTGTCTTCTTACTTCTCTCGGTTTATATCGAGTTTTCTCAGAGACCGCACTATACGAGTTGTTATAGATGGGGTCTCATCAAATGAGTTTAAGATGAATTCAGGGGTACCGCAAGGCTCCGTTTTTTCTCCTACCCTATTTCTTATTTTACTTAAACTTCCCTATCCACTCATTCGCAGATGACAGCAGCATTTGTCACTCGTACTCTTTTAGTTATAGGCCCAGCCTATCAGAGATCGTTGCCAAGAGGCAAAATATGAATGACTCACTGAATAGTGATCTTCTATTAATCTCCGAATGGGGTCGTAAAAACAGAGTTGCCTTTAACGCTCGTAAGACCCAATGTTGTTTATTAACACACAAGCAAACGAACACAAATGCTGCTTCATCTGTACTCATGGATTGTATAAATATTGAGGAATCTAATGCTTTTGATGTTCTTGGAATTAAAATGCAGTGTGATGTTCGCTGGGCTAAACTCATTTTTCATGTCTGTAAAAAAGCATTTAAGTGCCTCGGGTTTTTGAAACGGTGTAAGATGTACTTCACTCAATCCGATCTCCTGACTATTTATACCATCTATATTCGATCGAAAATGGAATACAACTCTCATGTTTGGGTCGGTGACCCAAAGTCTATTTTGGAGTTACACGACCGTGTGCAACTCTTTTGATCACTGGAGCATCGACGCAGTGTAGGGTGTGTTACTCTGTTCTATCGTTACTACAATGGATTTGCTCTGACGAGATTAGGGATCTTGTTCCTGAAACTCGCACATTTTTACGTAGCATGCGTTCATCGTCCAGAGCTGAATGCATGGGAATCGTACTACATATTACAGTTGTGAAAAGATTTACATCAGCACCTGCCTTGCGGCCTAATCTGATGATGGACCAATTCCACGGGGTGAATTATTCACGATTCACCAGCGCCCCCGTGTGGCATATGATTGCGGTCATATGAGCAACTTCTTGTTGAGGAGTTCGGGCCTTCTAATCCCTCCTGTATGCAATTTCCCAGCAATTAATAAAGGACAAGGCTTAATGAGTTGGTAGGCCGAAGCCCACTAAGAGCATCAACCCTTAAACCAACTCACCCGTCAACCATCACCACTGGTTCCTTACAATACAGGTATCTGTTGTATAGGCAACAGATCCTCGAGAGATTGTTAGCCCCGGAAAAAAGCAACACACCAAACAATTATCAAGGATACTAACACTCCCTTCCTGCGTTTTAGGTTTTAACCACAGCCAGAACGTTTCAGCCAAGGTAGGCAACTCAACCATGATCAGCCCGGGTCGAACCGCAAGCAGAACTAACCGGGGGCCATGCTTATCCCCGTTCGGGCAATTTATTCCCTTGGTAAGGGTTTCGGAAGCCAACACAATATAAGTCATGCGGCTTCCTAGAGTTTTGTTTGCCGCACCAAACGAGGGACCTCTTCCCCTCTTTTCCCCGAAAAACAGAGCTCCCAAGTTAGGAATACGCCAAGGCAAAACCTGTTCCTCGAGGGAACTACACATTACAGAAAGAATTCGTTAAAATACTAAAAAAAAGTTTTGAGAGCTTGAAAAAAAGCTATTATTTGGAAGGAATAACAAAATTGTAAAATCCGCTGGGCTGAATGCATTGATCTAAAACAAGATTAAACGGTAAAAAACGCTTATTAATCGAAAAAAAAAGATATTCAAATTGTTACGGAGTTATCAATCAAACTTCGTGTATCTATATACAGTCTGTCAATAATGAGTTTCCAAATTAAAAATAGATACGGTTTAGCTAAAATTATTTGTAAATTCAATACTTTTTTTATTGTATAAAAAACTTTTTATATGTATTTTATAAATTTATATGTATTTAAAGAGACCATGTCAAAAAAAACTGTTTAAAACAAAAATGAAATACAGAAAAAACAAATGTTTACTTCATTTTACTCTGTCAATAACTTTTTTCATAAAAATGTTCTGTTCTCTTTATGTCAACAAACTCTTTTCTCAGTTTAATTCCGTTTGAACCTAAACAGTGATTTACCGTTATATTTTCACACATTGTTTCTGATATTGAATTTTTAAATTAATTGAGGGTGAAATTGTATATTGTAAAATTATTAAATTTAAAGATTTGAAAATGTCAAATAAAATCATTTAATTGATTTATTATAATCGCAAATGTTTTCAGTTTTACGGAGAACAGCTTATAACGTCATAAATCGAACTGAAAAAGAGAATAGGCTGGAATTATGGCAAGGCGGTGGGCGAAAAAATAAGTTAGGCCGACGTTTTAAGAAAACTGGCGTAAAACCCAAAAATGTCTACACGATGACTAGCGAAAGAGTTGGAGAAAGAGTTTGGCGTTATTATTTGCCACGAGATAGTGCGTCATACCATAATAAAAAAATAATAATTACTCATCAAGAGCAACAGCAAAAAGCACTCATATCAGCAGAATATATAGAAAAACGGTTTTTCGTAGCTATTCGAAACGTTTCACATCCGAATGGGTTTTGTGATGATGTAATATTTTGTGATGAAGCAAAGATGATGTTGTACTACAACATGGTTTATCTAAGGTGTCGCGTAAGCGTTGTAACAAATCTGAAACAGCAAAACATCATCCTAACTGTAAAACTTGGAAAAATGTCTACAAAGTGTCCCAGAACTCAAAAGGGTGAAAAGATTGATTGTATTTAACCTTCATGAGGGAAATCAGGAAAAAAAGTCTAAACAAACAAATTTTACTCAGTTCAAATTTTTTTTATTTTTACAAGTTCTAGTATATTTCTTTTAGATTTTTTTCTTATCACCCTGTTTCGGCTTGACGTTGAATTCGGGGACACCTTGTATAATCATTTAGGGCTGCATCAAAGTAACATTGAATTTATAGACTCAACAATGGATGCGCAGCAATTTGGTTTTATAGGAGATAAACCAAATTTTAAATTTTATCAAGGCAACGGCCCAAACCATAAGTCATACATGGTATGAATGTGGCTGTTATATAACTGTGGTCAGGCCATCGATCCACCCGCCCAAAGCCCCGATCTCAATCCTACGGAGAATTTATAGGTGTTTTTGAAAAAACGGATCGCTAAACGCAAGCCAACAAATATTGCATGGCTTTAAACCGCAATATCAGAACAATGGGGAATTATGGCCTAAAGATGTTAATAGAATCAATGAAAATTCGTTTAGAATGTGTGGTAGATACTAAAGGTTTCCATCTCAAATATAAAATTTATTCAAACTTTAAACTTTTTCAAAATTTAAAACTTGTCCACTGGAACTAAAACTGCGAGAAAATTTTTGCTCAGAGTTTATTAGCAGTGTAAAATGAAGTAAAACTTGTTTTTTTAACATATTAAATTTTATTGACATGCTTTCTTTAAATACATACGAGTATAACTTTATGAAATATATACATAAAATTTTTTTGTAAAATAAATAGCCATGTTCCGAGAAACGCGCGATCTGAAACGCTTAATCTTTTTGATGTTCTAAGGAACGCGCTTTTTACTGGCGTTTCGGAGTTTTTTACGAAAAAATTCGTGTGTTTTACATACGTACATATGTATGGGGTAGTTATGTAAAACTAAAAAAAATGTTACAATAAATAGAGAAATTTTTCAATTTGGTTTTTATATCCTTCACAAAAATGGAAAGGGTATGTTTAAGTTTGTGATTTTGTTTGTAATTTCTACAATTTTCATTTCCGATCATATAAAGTATACATATTCAGAATCAGCATTGATAGAAAATTTGATTAAGCGATGTTCATCTGTCCATTTGACTTAAGAATCTTTTTCTATCATTCTATTACCCCCATCGATTCATAGGTTTGCTTTTCAGTAACATCGATTCGCATATAGCTGAGATATATTCAAAATTCCGACAAAAGCCATTTTTTTGCAATTTTGTATGAAAATTTTTGGAAAAAAATTTCTTTTTGCTTCAAAATTCACACAATTATTAAACATGGCCACCTAAAACCAAAAAAATTTTCCCGATATCGGTCCATATATACCCGAGATATAGCCTAAACCGATTGTTTCACGAAAATGTCGCATAAGCAAACTTTTTTTTGGCTTATAGGCAGCTCTGGTAATAGAAGAAGGTTAGGTTAGTATAATACAGAAAATGAAACTTTCCGATATCGGTCCATATATACCCGAGATATAGTCTAAGCCCATTTTTTCATGAATTTTTTTTTTTTTTTGCTTATGAGCAGTTCTGGTAATAAAAGAAGGTTATATAAATACAGAAAATGGTATCGGTCCATATATACCAGAGATATAGCCTAAACCAATTTTTTTCATTAAAATTTCCCGTAAGCGAACTTAAAGCAGTGGTGGTAATAAAAGGAGCTTACTAAAATAAACAAATTTAAAATTTCCGATATCGATCCAGAGCATATTTAGTTCAAATTTGTAATATAAATATAATATTTATTTACGTGACTATCGTGAAGGATATTATACATTTGGCCCTGCCGAATATACCACACTTTTACTTGTTTTAATTGAAAATGTTTAAAATTCTTGTTATATTTTTTTCGTAAAAAACTCCGAAACGCCAGTAAAACGAGCTTTCCTTAGAAATTATGAATTAAGCGTTTTTCAGAACGCTTTACGGTTTTAGATCGATAATACTTGTTGCATGGTCAGTAATTACATGTCGCCATCGAGTTATATTTTCAGAAATTTTTGACGTAACGATGTGCTCGTAATCCTTTTTGATAGTTTTCCACATGAGTGTACTCGTAATCCTTTTGGATAGTTTTCCACATGAGTTACAGACAGATTTTCCTCACTTTTCGAAAAACGATGGAATAATTTGTTTCTTGAGTTTTCAACACGAGCATTTCTCACTAAAATTGCAGATCATGGCTAGTGATTATTTGTTTTGGTTGTACATAAGTATATCTATGTACGAGTATATACGAGTATCTATAAATTGATCTATAATTCAGGTGACATAAAGCAAACGTAATGTTGAATAATAACTATTAGAATACTATGTAAAATAACAATTAAAAAAATACTATGTATTGTAAGTTACGCATTTTAAAGCTGCGTTGTTGAAATTTCACATTTCTTTTTACGAACAATATTTTTTTTAAATCACAATTCATTCGCAAAGTCTTTTCCTTAACAGTTCTGGATGGTTTTGGTGGCGTACCACCTATTCGTCCATTGGAAACATTACACAACGCACTTTCACTAAAACAGTTGGATCATTTTCTGGAGAAGATGACTTCAGCTCCACTTTTTAAAACGCCTACTTGTACACCGCCTAAAAATCCATCAACTCCGTTGTCTATGATAACCACAACAACTCTGGAAGAAGAGCCAATTGCCAGTACGCCTACAAATCAAATATGTCGCTGCAGCGATAAAAGCGCCGGTAACGAACACAGCGGTGAAAGATGTTCTTTATGTGGCCATCCATTGCGTGCCCCTCTACAGGAAGCTTCCTTAGTGCCAGTTACTTTAGCTATCGAGGGCAACGCAATAATACCTTCAATATCCGATAGTGGGCCGCCACTTTGTAAGTGATTAAGAATTTGTCCTTGAAAAACTAAAACCAATTAATTGATATGAAAAAAAAACAAAAAAAAACTCCACGTTAACATATCATTTCTTTTTTTCAAATTAGTTAGCTTAATGCCTTCAATTATTAAGCAGATTTTTTTTTATAAAATTATTATTATTTTTTGATTATTATTGATTAAATTTCTTGTTTGATTTAATTTCTTTAATTGTATGCATTCATTCAGATAAAATAAAACAATGATTTTGAAATAATAATTATGCATTTTTTATTTAATTTTCTTTGCACTCTAATAATTTTTTCATCATATTTTGCACAATAATTATTGAGTTTAAACTATTTATATTAGTATGTATATAAAAGCGGAACATTACTGGCCCAAATGGGTTGGGTCTGGAGGTAATCCTATATCTCAGAACTTATGTAAAGTATAAGCTCTGAAAAAATGTTTTATTTGCATTTTACCCTTCGCGAGAGAGTTATAAATAACTTGTAGCACATTTTCGAAATAAAAACCAAAAGCAAAGCTTAAACTCAACTTATATTACTTGGTTGAACATCAGCGTATTCGATTATTAAGTTTACTGTTTTCTACCACCGATTTTCGACTAGCTCAAGTTGAAGGTTATATTACCTTAAATAAATAAAGTTTAGAACATTTAAACACACGCTTCGATATCAAACTAATTATCCACAAAACCAGATGAGTTTTCTTATAACGAGTTGGGAGGTTTTTTTGAATTCCCAAAACCGGCTTCAGGAATCACCAAAATCCCCCACTTTCGCGAAATAATATGGCAACTTTAATTTTCGCACTTAATCGAATGACCGTTAATGGTTCAATACACCTTCGTTCCACACCCAATACGCGCGCCAAATATGAAAAACTACTTCCGATTCGGTTAGCTAAGCGGTTTCGAGTTTTTTTTTTATACCCTTCACAAAAATGTAAAGGGTATTTATAAGTTTGTGATTCCGTTTGTAATTTCTACAGTTTTTTTTGCGACCCTATAAAGTATATATATTCTGAATCAGAATTAATGGAAAAGTCGATTAAGCGATGTCCGTCTGTCCGTCTGTCCGCTGTTGAAATACCGTTTCTGAGAAAACCATTAGACTTAGAAACTTTTTTCTTTCACCGTTCTTTTACCCCACCGATTCATGGGTTTGCTATTGAAATTCAGTAATATCGGTCCACGTATAGCTGAGATATATTCAAAATTCCGAAAAAAGCCATTTTTTTTGCAGTTTTGTATGAAAATTTTTGAAAACAAAAGTTGTTCGTTTTGCTTCAAACTTCACACACTTATTAAGCATGGTGACTAAAAGGCAAAAACATTTTTTTCCAGATATCGGTCCATATATACCCGAGATATAGCCCAAACCGGATTTTTAATGAAAATGTCGCATAGGCGAAGCTAAATAACTTTTTTTTGCTCAAAAGCAGTTCTGGTAATGAAATTAGGTTACATAAATATGGAAAATGAAAATTTCCGATATCGGTCCATATATACCCGAGATATAGCCCAAACCGGGTTTTTCATGAAAATGTCGCGTAAGTGAACTTAAACAGCTTTTTTGTGCTCAAAAGCAGTTCTGGTAATGAAATAGGGTCATATAAATATGAAAAATGAAAATTTTCTATATCGGTCCATATATACCCGAGATATAGCCTAGACCGGGGTTTTCATGAAAATGCAGCGTAGGCGAACTTAAACAACTTTTTTGTGTTCAAAAGCAGTTCTGGTAATGAAATTAGGTTACATAAATATGGAAAATGAAAATTTCCGATATCGGTCCATATATACCCGAGATATAACCTAGACCGGGGTTTTCATGAAAATGCCGCGTAGGCGAACTTAAACAACTTTTTTGTGCTCAAAAGCAGTTCTGGTAATGAAATTAGGTTACATAAATATGGAAAATGAAAATTTCCGATATCGGTCCATATATACCCGAGATATAGCCCAAACCGGGTTTGTCATGAAAATGTCGCGTAAGCGAACTTAAACAGCTTTTTTGTGCTCAAAAGCAGTTCTGGTAATGAAATAGGGTCATATAAATATGAAAAATGAAAATTTTCGATATCGGTCCATATATACCCGAGATATAGCCTAGACCGGCGTTTTCATGAAAATGCCGCGTAGGCGAACTTAAACAACTTTTTTGTGTTCAAAAGCAGTTCTGGTAATGAAATTAGGTTACATAAATATGGAAAATGAAAATTTCCGATATCGGTCCATATATACCCGAGATATAGTCTAGACCGGGGTTTTCATGAAAATGCCGCGTAGGCGAACTTAAACAACTTTTTTGTGCTCAAAAGCAGTTCTGGTAATGAAATTAGGTTACATAAATATGGAAAATGAAAAATTTCCGATATTGGTCCATATATACCCGAGATATAGCCCAAATCGGGTTTTTCATGAAAATGTCGCGTAAACGAACTTAAACAACTTTTTTGTGCTCAAAAGCAGTTCTGGTAATGAAATTAGGTTACATAAATATGGAAAATGAAAATTTCCGATATCGGTCCATATATACCCGAGATATAGCCTAGACCGGGGTTTTCATGAAAATGCCGCGTAGGCGAACTTAAACAACTTTTTTGTGCTCAAAAGCAGTTCTGGTAATGAAATTAGGTTACATAAATATGAAAAATGAAAAATTTCCGATATTGGTCCATATATACCCGAGATATAGCCCAAATCGGGTTTTTCATGAAAATGTCGCGTAAACGAACTTAAACAACTTTTTTGTGCTCAAAAGCAGTTCTGGTAATGAAATAGGGTCATATAAATATGAAAAATTTTAATTTTCGGTATCGGGCCATATATACCCGAGATATAGCCTGAACCGATTTTTCCATTCAAATTTTTTTTTTTTTTGTTTTCTGAAAAACAATTCTCGTTATAAAAGAAGGTTACTAAAATACAGAAAATAGAAAATTCCGATATCGGTTCATATAAAACCGAGCATATTCAGGCAACATTTTTAATATAATATACATATTCGTGACTATCGTGAAGGGTATTTTAGATTCGGCCCAGCCGAATATACTACACTCTTACTTGTTTTTTTTTTTTTGTAATTTCCAAAGTTAGCTTCAAGAAACGTCAAAATTCCCCCACTTCCTCGGATGCAATTCGGCAACTTAAATTTTCGCACTAATGTTAATGACCGTTTATAGCTCAGATGCGCGTTCAACAGCAAAAAAGCGCACCAAATATAAAAAACCGTTTCCAAACCGGCTAGCGAAGTGGTTACGAATTATTTTGGGAATTCCCAAAATCGGGTTCAGGAATCACCAAAATTGCCCCCTTCACCGAAAACAATATGGCAACTTCAAGTTTCGCACTAAATCTAATGACCGCTAATAGTCAGGGGACAACTAGCTGTTTAGTAGTCGCTATACTACTCTGGCTGAGTTGGTTAAGTGGCCGTGTTAAAAATACTTCATGTTCACATGATCCCGAGTTCGAATCCCAGTGGGTGCTGATGAGTATTATTTTTTCTGTTCTTCTTTGGTCTTATTTTTTCACAGCAATTATTGTTATAATTAAAAATAATCGCTCTTCCTGACTGAAGTTGGACTCGAACTCAGAAATAGTTAGTTAATATCGTACATATTTCTTGACTAAAAGTTCGCTTATTGACGATTTATACAAAAAAAAATTACAGCTGTTAAAAAAATCTTTAATTTGGAATTAGAAACCACGATACGTACTAACAGGAGTAGGTAAAATCCGCTAATGCACCTAAGGCTTCGGATAGATTTTTCAAAATATGATTGCAGCAAATTGAAAACCAGGATGAGGTGCATTTTCATCTAGCAACAAGAATGAGTACTTCTCAATACAAGGTACTCCTTTCTCTACTTAAACCGGAACTGGAAAAAGAATCATCCCGGATGTCAAGTATCACTGCCCTTACTGTTCGTAGAAGTGATAATGTATAATGTTAAGTCTGCAATATGTTTAGAAATATGATTAAAAACTTCTTGTTTCAGCATCCCCAAACCTAATATTTTATAACTTTTCATTAAGCTACCTTGCTCACGGGTGCAGCATGCAAGTTTTGGCTTGGAAATATAAAAACCGCAAGGCAGGTTATTTATGAAACTGCGAAGTAATATGAAATAAATTGCATGAAGTCTGCTAATCCGAAGTGGCTAATCTGAATATCATCTTCTTTTTATGAAAAAAGCTGGTCTTCCTCATTGTTTGGGGGCCATAGATGTCAAACACTTCAATATTACAAATCTTTTGTATACTAAAAGTATACAAAAGTAATTTCCGGACTGCAAATTATAAAGACACTCATACTTCCTAATTTTTTCGTTATTGGCCATTTTTTTTCTATATATTGTATTATATATTTTTTAAACTTTTACATATCATGACAAAAAAACGGCCAAATCATATTTTTTGTTTTGTTGTCGGGAAAATCGCCAATTATTTAAAAACTATGGCAACATCGGAGAGAGAAAGAGAGCCAAAAATTTACAGAATAAGAAAGTCTGCAATGAAAATAAAATAGATTGAAAATCGTAGGAAAAATCGTATCGCAATAAATTATCGTTACATTGTGTTCAGACTCTTAACGCCTAACCATAATGTGCATAGATTGACTTACAGCCAGTTTACCAATCTCGACAGCTTGCTTGCGTTCGCAATCTAAGCGAAGGAAAATTTATTTGGGCTCGTCTAACTTTTTCCTATGCGAACGATGTGTCAAAATTCAATCAAGATACATAAGAATATGTGAACGAATAGTAGTGAAATAGACAAACCCAAATTGACTCGAATGTGAGTGACTGGCTTTCTTTCGCATTCATCGAAATTAGTAAACTGTTAAGCTTATGTGAAAATTAAACGAAAAGCCTGTCAAATGCATATGTGAATCTAAAACGATTTTTAGTTGGCCATAATATATTCATATGAACTTACGGCCAGTTTACCAATCTCGACAGCATGCTTTCGCAATCTAAGCGAAAGAAAATTGATTTGGGCGAACGAAAAATAGTTAGATAGACAAACCCAAATTGATTCGAATGTGAGTGACTAGCTTTCTTTCGCACTCATTTTCTTTCGAAATTGGTAAACTGGTTGTTATTGATTTTAAACCCATTCTTGCACAACTTCGTAATACTTGTGTCTTTTCTTAGTATATATAGAAAAAAACTACTAAAAATAGCAACAAGGTATTTGTATGCAATAATTTCCAAATAAAAAGTAAAGAGAATTTTGTAGTAATTTGTTTAATAAAAATGCATTTCTATTAAAATAAATACAAATGTATTTGATTCAAATTTTTCTTTATTTTAATAATTTTTGTAAACATACACACAAACTTCTGAAAACAAGTGATTCCGTATAGAAACTGCGTTCAATTTCGTACTTTGCTTAGCAACGGACATTAGACGAAACTTAACGGAAAGTTTCATTAAGTTCATTACAGTTGTAGACATTTGATTATACGTATTCGCACAGTTGCTTAAGCTGGCATAATTCAGTTTATGCACATTATAAGTAGGCTGTATAAAATTTAATATTCCTTTAATAAACAATTTCTTCAACGGTCAAATATATCTGACTTGTTTGTCATTTTTCAATGTTGTCCATACAAGAGATCACTTAAGTATTTTTGCGTTTATCAAATAAATGCTTTTGTAGATAGGGCCGTTTGTGTTTTGTTAATAAAATCGCTCATGTTGGTCAGACAAGCCTAACGCTGCATTTACACACGCAATTAGTGGCATGCAAATTTTCTATACGTATTATCAACGAAAAACAATTCGAAATACTCGAATCTCTTGCCACTCGCTTTTCAGTTTACACATGCCATTGCAATTTCATTTTTAAAATGTCCTCGAAGCGTACACTTCAAGCAATTTGTTTACTTCTCGAATTTTGCCTCCATTTTGAATATGTTTTCTCTTTTCAAAATAGAGTTACCGAGTTCACCATATTTGGAGAAACGATTAAAATTTATTTTTATTAAAATTATTTTAATAATCTAATGCTTTATAATTAACGAAACTGTTCTTTTTATGCGTATTTCAAGAAATAAATCCTAATAATACATATGAGAAGCTAATATTTGTAATTACATTTTGCTATAATGCAGTTAATTTGCATTAAATTCTTGGCAGGGTAACATTGTTTATCATCTTGACATTCAGTGGCATGCAAATGCCAAATTTTCACTCGCATGCAAAACTTGCTGCCACTGGAGCTGCCATTGCGAAAAATGTGGATGTATTAGTAAAAAATTGTGAAAGTATTGAGTTTTTCGAACTGGCAGTGGCATGTGTAAACTCTTAAGTAAATTTTTTGTGGTTGTGTATTTTGATGCAATACATCAGAATCAACCAAAAACCTGATTTTGGATATATTGTTAGTTACGGCCGATTGCATTTTAGCTGACGATATAAAATTTGTATAAGATATAAAAAATCGTGGGAAAACATTGGAAATTCCCATTCTCATGGTTCATTGTTTACGATTAATCACTGCGATCTAAATGCTGAGAAGTTATCACTCATACTGCCTACCTAACCTAACAAATCACAAAGGGAACGATCTTCAGGACCCAAGTGAGCTGGAGAATCCAGCGGCCTGCCTACCTATAACTCAAACAAATTACATAATAATTTTTTTATAAATGACATACTGCACTGCATGAAAGTAACAAGATACAATTATTTATGACATCCATATTCGTTATGAGCTAAAAATTAATTATATATTTACATTTTTTGGGACCTTATTTCATTTGTTTCATTATTGGGGGGGCCAATTCTTATGAAAAAAAAAATACCCCGGAAAATGAATAATACTCCAAAAACCGTTGCTATAGTTTTTTATACTATTTTTTCATCTTTAGCTTGACGCTTTATTTCCTGGGGGATTATTGCCTACCACCCAATTTATTGCCTCTCTAAGTTCTACTCACATCCTTGCGAGTTTGTTCTTTTATTTTATTTTGTATTTGTTGCAAAAAAAAAAAAAAAACATTTCAATTAAATTAAACACATAAAGCGTTTGGTTAGAGTAAGAAATTTCTTAACACCGTAATTTTTTCTACAACTATTTCCCCATGAAATCCGAATGATTTCTTCAAGTATGGAGCAAACAATCCAGTGTTGCTAGCAGTATTACAGAACCATCCTCGCCAGCCATATCGGATACCTGCTCTCAGGAGACACCAAGTTGTGATATGTCCATAAGTCTGACCAGTACAGAAGGATACAATATGCCATCAGCGGCTGCACAAAGATTGGCAAAATTTTTTCCTCGCTTAGACGATGACCTTAATTCAGTTAGTGTTTATGCACCGATTAACTTAGACTGTTTGGAAGGAGTTGAGACAGAGTTAAGTTATGCCGGAGCTGTTGGCGGCTATGACGCTAAAAGTACCTGTTTAACACCTGTTAGCTTTAATATGGACTTAAGTGTTGTGGCGAATAAAGGCTCTCTAACTTTATCAGTGGACGTAAGTTAAGAATTTGAGCAATACAAATATTGAATTTTTCAAATAAAAGTTTGTTTAATTTTATTAATGAATTGTAGGGGTTCGAAGATGATGATGATGCTACACCTTCAGCAGCAACTACACCCTCCTTGCCAAGGGATGAGCCCAATTTGGAATTCTGTTACTGCTGTGAAACTCACAGTTCTCAAGGACAACCTCCCGATGATAATCAAAAATCCAACGAACTCTTCAACATTATGAGAAATAAACGTTTGGCAGCTAATGACAGCAAACCACAATGTTATTGCCACGAAGCTCCTCTTAGTGCAGATTTGCCTCATACAGAAGCACCTACGCTTAGCATACGCAAAGCCTCAGGTACCATATCGCCCAGAGTACAAAAACAAATAAGTCTTTTTGAAAGTGGTGAATTGGAAAGACAAAAAGATCATGCTGTTTTGCATGCTTCTATAAACATACCACATCCCAACAGCTTGCAACTTAAACAGGATGCCCGCCTAAGGAAATTTGAAAATCTCACACAATCGACCTCCAATTCCAACTTTCCGTTCGAAAGTAATACTTTAAAACGAGTGCCAAACAATGTAGAAGATTTTGTCGATATGAATCTGACACAATCTTGTATAAATCTTAAAACATCTGGGGTGGGCACCTCAAATACTTCATCTACTTGCAGTTCACCCCAATACAAAACTGCCACTGTATTTCGTCCGGCAGCACAATCTTGCTCAACTATGCCACCCGAGGAGTTGGATACAACCAGCACACCCGCAAGTCCTCGTCCCGGCGCTTTAATAGTAAAGGAAAAATTTATTGAACCGCCGAAACGCATTACACGTAGCTTTCATGGCAAAACACAATCCATGGACTCGGATTTTTTGTTTAATGAATTTTTACTTGTGCCAACACAGTCCTTGGCCACTCAACATTCTTCAAGCAGTGACACAGGCAGTGCTGCCACTTCACCTTCAGCACATTCGAATAAACGTTTCACTACTACCAAAGTATTGGATGAAGATTTGGAGCAATAGAGAAAAATTAAAAAATTAATAATTGTGTTTTAGAAAAACACATCAACAAAATAAATTGGAAACGAATAAAGAGGAAATATATTTTTGTGTGAAAATTTTTTATTGTTTTAGTATTGTAGGCGATTTAAATAAAATAGGACACGTCCATTTGTATTGTATTGTATTAGTAACTATACAGTTGCAAATAAATTTGCACAGTATAGGATGCACAGCATGGGCGGAGTAACGTAGACCTTATGCTCACGATGGTATTAACAGTATTTTTCTTGCTGCGCTGTGACTAACTGTACCGACCTATGCCTTCGCATAGGAAGTTGCCTCGTGGTTAACAATGAAATACCTCACAAAAACTGTAAACTAATACAGTTAGTTGAGGTAGACAGTTAACCAATGAAAGTGAGACGCAAAGCTCTCCAAAGCCAAACAACAACGACAATCCTGACAGCACTTAAGAAATAATTACGATGACGCGAAAGCTGTTCCCCAGCCCAGAGCTGTTTTACGACTGAATATCCCATTTTTATACCCTTCACAAAAATGTAAAGGGTATATATAAGTTTGTGATTCCGTTTGTAATTTCTACAGTTTTTTTTTTTGCGACCCTATAAAGTATATATGTATATTCTGAATCAGAATTAATGAAAAAGTCGATTAAACGATGTCCGTCTGTCGGTCGTTGAAATACCGTTTCTGAGAAAACCATTAGACATAGAAACTTTTTTCTTTCACTATTCTATTACTCCATGTGCCATGTGTTTGCTATTGAAATTCAGTAATATCGGTTTACGTATAGCTGAGATATATTCAAAATTCCGAAAAAAGCCAGGAATTTTTGCAATTTTTTATGGAAATTTTTGACAAAAAAAGTTGTTTGTTTTGCTTCAAACTTCACACACTCATTAAGCAAGGTGACTAAAAGGCAAAAAAAAAATTTTTTTCAGATATCGGTCCATATATACCCGAGATATAGCCCAAATCGGGGTTTTCATAAAAATGTCGCGTAAGCGAACTGAAACAACTTTTTTTGCTCAAAAGCAGTTTTGGTAATGAAATAAGGTTATATAAATATGGAAAATTAAAATTTTCGATATCGGTCCATATATACCCGAGATATATAGGCTGAACCGATTTTTCCATTAACATTTTTTTTGCTGAAAAGAAATTTTCGTTATAAAAGAAGGTTACTAAAATACAGAAAATAGAAAATTCCGATATCGGTTCATATGTAACCGAGCATATTTAGGTCACATTTTTAATATACTATACATATACGTGACTATCGTGAAGGGTATTTTAGATTCGGCCCAGCCGAATATACTACACTCTTACTTGTTTAATCATCATTTTTTCAAAAATGACATTTGAAATATAAATCCATACATAAGGTGTGTTCCACGTGAATAACGAAACAGTCCGAACTAGTCCAAAGCGTTACACGTAACAATTTTTGTGCAATTTTGAGAGAAAATGAGAGAGTAAAATTTTTCATTTCCTGTACAAATTCGCCTGAACTTTTTCTTTGGGTAAGTTCGGACTAGAATTGAATAATCAGCTGTTTTTTGTTTACATACATATGGAACTGAAAATGTAATCAGAAAATTTGCAAACTGAAAAAGAAGTTTTGCTTAAAAATTAGTTAAAAGGAAAATGGAAGGTTGTCCAAACTAAAAATAACCTTGTGAAGTTGTAAGGAGAACATGCAATAGTTATTTGGCTGTTCATTTAATAAATATGTTCTATAAAAATGTACTGAAAATTTTACATTGCTTTTAATTTTACAGCTGTTGCCAATAATTCAAATCTTTTTTTATGCGTTTTAAGCGTCTAAAATCACTAGAATATACTATAATCTAAAAAGTAAGTAGCACTAGTATTGCAAGATGTACAGTTGTGGTTTTTTGCGTTCCAGCAGTTTTGGGTAAAATTTGCAAATTTAGAGAGTAATTTGATAGTCCGAGATCTCGTGGAACACACCTATAAAATTCAAACTTATTATTATCTAACTTATTATCTACAATAATATTCAATAAAAATAAAAAGGACAGGTATGTATATTAAAATGTAAATCGAATATTGCAGAAGAACAGTGCTAACGAATCAAATCAGTTATTCTAGAATATGTGTATATATCGTCATATTAAATACAAACTTACGTAACTACACTTTTCATTTTTTTACAGGAGAAGCAAAAAACCTTCTAAAATCAACAAATATTATGCTTTCTTTGTAATTTTTGTAAATTGTACTTAGATTGTGGGGGTTTATTTATTGATGAAGATATTTTTAATTTTTTCGAGCATTTAAGTTTTTATGTTAGTTACGTTCTTTTGACTTCCCCCTTTTGTTAAACAAAAAGACGTAACTACAAAAAGTCACAGTACTTTTTTTTTTACTGAACAGACGAAATTTGGACACTCAGCAGAAGAGATGTTAGACTTTCAAAGCGATGTTTTAGTACTTGTGTATTTCTAGCACAGTGGATTTTACAGTGCAACAAAGTTGATAATCGGGTATGTATAACTTTCCAATTTAAAATAATTTTGAATTTTCGAAAACTACTTGAAAAAGTTAAGAAAAAAACATGCTCGCTATATACTAGTATTCTAGTCTCTTACAGTTTGAGACATATTTAACTTTATTATTTATCTTATATTTTTATTATTTCTCTTATATTTTATATATTTATCTTATATTTCATAGTTGTATTACATACAATACGCCCATTGAAGTTTGAAAATATTATTCTGTTCAAAATAATAAAAAACTTATTATTACTAATTTTATAAATTTAAATTATTACAGGTAAATTTTACAAGAGCATTTTCTGCGTTAAAGATCGCACTAATAGAGTATAGAAAATGTTTAAATGAGGAAACACTTTAAAAGATATTGCTAGTGAGCTAGCGAAGAATACCTATTTGACCGATTCTGATATAGATTTTTTTTCCAAGAAGATGAACACATTAATATCTTTTTTAATAACTGTTTTTGAAACGTAAAATTTATTTACTTTGTTTATAGTTGAGAATCTGCTTGGAGATCCTTTTGTTTTTCAATACATTTATTTCAAATAGGTGCATACTCATATGTACATGCGAATTTCAAAATGCTTTAAGATCTATTTACATATTTACCTTATAAAGATACTTCTCAAATAAATTTAATAAGTGTTGAACATTGGAATTTTATTATTATTTAACATCACTCAGTACGCATGCGCCAAAGAATTTACAGTATTTGTAAAAGCAGCATCCAACCAAAATAAAGCATCAACAAAGATTTTAACTTAAAGCGCACTTCAAACATCAAAGTCAAAAGAAAGCAAAACTGCTTTAACTTTAGCTTTCGAACTTATTCAAACTACAACTTTTCTTGAACTTTAATCTCCGAACTTATTTGAAGTTGAAGTCAGTCAAACCAAAAACTGTTCAAACATGTAGACTGCAGAAGCCTTCGTAACGTATAACTTTTTGTTTTTTGTCTCTAGCTTAACTGCGACTGTTGGCATGTTTGGAATCAGAAGTCGAAGCAAATCCGAAAGCAATCACACATATCCGCAGTTTTTAAACGCTGGTTTTACCTATTGTTTTGAATTTCACCATTTTAAATTGTTTATACTTTTGAATAAAAATATGTTTCCTTTAACTTTTTTATTAAATTTTTATACATATTTTATTATAAAATAAAATGTAATTATGTAATTAGTTTTTAAAATAAAAACTACAGATATGTGAGAAATTTTATATAAAAACTTCAGTACATTTTATTAAAAAAGAAACCAAATAGTTAATTTTCGAAGGGAATATTGTCAGAAAAGTTATGGCAATCGGCTGGTATTTACGGTTTTAAGTCTTGCAGATTGAAAGTGAAAAGTGGAGATTGAAAGAAAGTGGCAATTTTCTTTGATATTTTTCTCCGAGGTTGGGTTCACGATCTACAAATTTCTTTATAGTTCTTTGTGGAAGTAGTTCATAATCATCGTTAATATTTGTTTTAAAATAAATAACACCAGTGCCATCACATCTCAAATCGTATTTACTGTAGAATCAACGGATTTTTCGCCTGTTCAAATTATATAGTTTAAAACCAATAAATATGTGCATACTATTTGTATGTTAAAAAAAATGTAATACCCAAATGTAAGACTCAAAGTCAAGATAATGCTCATTAATGGTGGCTTAAATGGTGCACTTGTAGAGGAAAGGATATTAAGGCGACTAGTTATAACGGCAGGTTTATTTGCTTATTGCCAATTTATATTTGAATTAAAGAGTGGGTTAAGTCACACTCCATTTGAGTGGGGCCAACTATTAAATATTCTTTCCACGCACAAAGACAAGAAAGCATTAGATAGAATAATGTTCCGATTCGGGATTTTAAAATTATAAATAATTTAAAAATTATATAATTATAATAATTTTTACTTACGACTTAATATATAATAATATCTGCAAAATTTTCATTATTTTCGGGATTTTTCGTAAATCTGAAAATGCAAGGATTAGCTTTTGGCAAATCCTGGGATTTGGGATTTCGTAAATCTCGAAAATCACAATTTTCAGGATCGAAAACAGCAAATGAGTTTGTATGTTTCATATAAATGTGTAGTTACGTCTTATTGCATTTAGAAATACACGCTCTTGTAGTTACGTCCGTTTGAATTTCAGTAATAAAATCGCCATTTTTTATTGTAGAAACCTAAAATTTTGCAGGCAGATGTATTTTGATAAAACGAACCATAATCGATAAAAAACTCAATTTCGAAATTTTGCGTAGTTACGTCCGTTTGCATTTAATATGACGATATGTATTACATACTACTACAATATGCTTTTGATTACAAATCGTTCATGTGCTAAAAGTCTTCCTTGGTATGATAAAAATGTGAAATCAACTTAAATGTTGCTATTTGAACTTGCAAGCAAAAAATAGGGTGAACGCGACGCAATTTTTCTCGAAACGCGCTTTTTTTAGTTATGACTATGTTGCAATAAAGGAGCGATATATGAAAAAACTTTTGAAGGAAATGTGCCGCTTAAGTGAAACAATGAAGCTATTAAAGTTTTTAAAAAATCTTCAATAACAAAATGCGGTAATCCGCTAATTCAAATAAAGTTTTCCGTGATTCACGATTCGTTAAAACCTTTTATGAGCACAAAAGTTTCAATATGTAAGTAATGCCGTTTTCTTGTCTGACAAAGTTTTGCCTTTATGCTGCACTTTTTTTTCTTGAAATACAAGTTTTTAAATTTAAGTTTTATTGAGATGAAAAGAAGATGTAGCAATAACTATAAATATCTAAAAAAAAAGTTGAGAAAACTGTATACTTCTGTATTTTTTGCCAAAACAATATCGAAAATGTTACACTTTTTCTAGAAAAGAAAACGCCATAAGAGATTCAATGGGCAAAGTTGTGCTATATTGATTGGAGAGAATATTTCAATGAAAAAGTGCCGACGAATTTATTTGATTTTTGGCCTAACATTTATAACTATAGAGACGCAGCGGGTACGTTTCATGTTAAATAATTATTTTCGGCTGTATTCAATACTCGTATATTGGTTAATCCAACTAGCAACGCTTGCGTAGAAAGATTATTTTCCACAATTTTACAAAAACACCTTCGCAAAATAAACTTCTTAATGCATTAATAAGAATAATAAATTATATGAATGTAAATAGGATCTGTTGCAATCATAGATGCCAGATAAATTTGGTTTAAAACCATCAAATTTGGCCGAAAAAATCGTCAAAATCGTGTAATACTAGTTGTGTTCGACGTCGTTACGCGGGAACCCGCGGGATCCCAATTTGCACGAAATGTGTTTCTTGTGTTGAAAATTGGTCAAATTGGGTTAATGAGAAAGCTTCTGAGAGAGTAATTTGTTTCTCATTTTACCAGACTTTGCCAGTACTTTTTTACCGTGCAGAATGGTAAAATTAGGTGTGTTCCACGTGAATAACGAAATTTTTCTTTGGGTATGTTTGGACTAGAATTGAGTAATCAGCTGTTTTATGTTTACATGCATATCAAAATGAAAATGCAATCAGAAAATTTGCAAATTGGAAAACAGTTTTGGTTTAAAAATTAGTTAACAGCAAAATAACAGGTTGTCCAAGCTAAAAATAACATTGTGAAGTTGTAAAAAGAGCGCGCAATTGTTATTTGGCTATTAATTTTGTAAATATGATCATAAAAATATATTGAAAATTTTACATTGCTTTTAATTTTTCAGTTGTTGCCAATAATGCAAATCTTTTGTTTATATGATGTTATGCGTTTTACGCGTCTAAAATCACAAAAATATACTATAATCTAAAAAGTAAGCAGCCCTTGTATTGCGAGATGTACAATTGTGGTTTTTTGAGTTCCAGTAGTTTTGTGCAAATTTAGACAGTAATTTGCTCTTTACTCTCATTAGTCCGAACTAGTCTGAGATCTCGTGGAACACACCTATTGTTATACCATTCAATCAGCTGTTTGTTATTTATGAAAATAAAACGCCAAAGTGCAAATCATAAAAAAACATATTTGAAAATATAACAATACGTTATATTTAAATAAATTATACTTAAATAACTTATTTCCGTTTTTATTTAGCTCAAAATGTTTAAATAAATTGACATAAATGTTTGTTTGAATTGCAACACCGCTGTCACCTCAGCGCTTTTCACACCGATATTAGTGGTTTTTAAAAATTGCACAAAAAACTTTTAAATCAATGCACGATGCTTTCATTTAATTTTTAGTCCATTATCTTTTAATAGGATTCAAACAATCTGTACTGATAGCTACATATTAAAAAAAAAATAGTTTATATATATTTTTTGCATTTTTGGTTTGGCTTATTCAATAAATTGTTGCTGGCACTGATCTCGATTTCTTGTACCAAAATTTTACAAGTTTTATTTTTATTTTGCTACTAACTTGTAATCAATTGAAGTTATATGAAATTTGTGAAAACCACAAACTAAATATGCAAAAATTTATTGAATAAAAAACGTTGTTTATACATTTACTTACGACGTTTATGCGTAGCCTGCTAGGCTAATAATTGAATATTAATTTACTTTTTAAATCGAACAAAATTCGAAAATTAACTAAGCGATACATATAGGGTGTTTTTTTAAGCTAGATAGAACTTTAAATTGTAAAAAGTAACACAAAAAATTAGATTTTGATGAAACATTTTTTTTATTTGTTTCAGTATACTCTGACAAATCATCATGAATAGACTCACGCTTGAACAACGCTACGAAATTATCCAAATTTACTTTGAAAATCAGTCGTCGATTCGCGCGTTGTTTTATCGCAAAATTGTGTTCAGCGATGAGGCGCATTTTTGGCTTAACGGGTTTGTTAATAAGCAAAATTGCCGCATATGGAGTGAGACCAATCCACAAGAGACCCTACAGACTCCATTACATCCAGAAAAATGCACTGTTTGGTGCGGTTTTCATGCTGGTGGCATCATCGGACCTTATTTCTTCAAAAATGAGGCCGGAGCTCGCGTTACGGTCAATGGAGATCGTTACCGCACCATGATCAATGATTTTTTGTTTGAAAATATGGATGACATTGATCCGGAGGAGATGTGGTTTCAACAGGATGGCGCTACGTGCCACACGGCGAACGCAACCATCGACTTACTGAAATCAAAATTTGGCGATAAGTTGATTTCGAGAAATGGACCTGTCAATTGGCCTCCAAGGTCGTGCGATTTGACACCTCTCGATTATTTCCTGTGGGGCTACGTGAAGTCACTGGTTTATGCTGATAAACCAGCAACAATTGACGCCTTGGAGGCCAGCATTGTTCGTGACATACGGCCAGCAGTGCTCGAAAAAGTGGCCCAAAATTGGACGTCCAGAATGCGCTTCGTCAAGAACAGCCGCGGTGCCCATATGCCCGAAATCATTTTCAAATGTTAATGTCACGTATTGATCTTTCGAATAAAAAAAAATTTTGATTACAATTTAATTTTTTGTGTTATTTTTTACAATTTCAAGTTCTATCGGGCTTAAAAAAACACCCTATATTTATTTTGCTCATAAATGTAAAAAAATATTTTTTTTTTATTAAGGCGAATACTATAAAATAAATTTGTTTTGTTAAAACTATCTAATGTAATTGACAACATTTTTCCTAAATATATACATATTCTTTTCATTTTTAATATTGATAGGCATATCGTTGATCTCTGCATGGAACTGATATTAACTTGCTGAGTTCTAAAGTCTGTTGCATTTCTTAGGTTGTATGGTAGCACATCACCAATGTATCTAAGTTGTTCTGATAGATATTACGGCATTTCCCCAATTTTCATCTTTTGTATGAACATAATTGTATTTAACTGTAATCGTAGCTTTACGTTGAGCCATCTCAAATTGTCCAGCATTAGCTCTATTGAAGTATAACGACTGCATTTTAAAATTGTACGCATTGCCTTTTGTATTTTTTGTAGCCTTGATATCTGTTGATCTGTGCAGCATGTTAACGATATAGAAGATCCATATTCAAAATGAGGTTTTATCATGGTATTATATATATTGATTAACTGATGTTAAAACAGATACTTTATTTCTTACGCGTTTAAAGTATTCAATTTTCTTGCCGAGTTTTTTGCATACGTATTCCACATGGTTTTTCAATTTTAAGTCCTTGTCTATTATAAACCCCAAATATTTAATTTTATCAACTTTTTCTATAATAATATTATTCAAAGTAAATGACCTGTTAGTGTTCTTATTTATTTCCATTAGTTTGGTTTTGTTTTCGTTTAGCTTGAGTTTATTCATTTTTAACCACTTGTTTACATTTTTCATGTCTTTTGTTAATATTTCACAACATTCTTCTTCCATTTTTGCTATTGAATAAACTAATGCATCATCTGCATATAATACAATTTCACTTTTTTCCAGTATATTTTCAATATCGTTTATATATATTAAAAAAAGAAGTGTTCCTAATATGGAACCCTGTGGGAATCCAAAGTCGTTTGTTATGACGCCAGATTTTGTGTTATTTACTTTTGTCACTTGCTTTCGATTAGTTAAATATGATCGAAATTACTTTAGTTCATTGTTTTTTACTCCATATTTGAACAGCTTTCTTAAAAGTATTTCTCTATCAATTGTTTCAAACGCTCTGAAATCCAGGAAAGTAGCCAATATTTTAGTTTCTTTTTTTATGTACTTCCATCTATTTATAACATAGTTGAGAGTTGTTTCACACGAATGTCTTTTTCTAAAATCTGACTGATATTTCGACAATAACTTGTGCTTTTCAAGATATTTTTCTAACTGATTTTTTACTACTGTTTCTAATATTATTTCACAAGTTATAAGACTGTTTATTGGGCGGTCTTCACATTTGCTAGCGTTATTTGTCTTTTCAATTTGTGTAATCTTTCCAACTTTCTGGCACAATATAAATGGTAGTACTGTTAGTAATTCTGCAATGTTAAGCCGAGAAGCTCAATATTTAAGATATGTCTATGTTGCAATAAAGGACCGATATGTACATACATATATAATTTTGTTATGACAGCATTAACAGCCAGTTTGCTGATATCGAAAGGATAAGTTCATTCGCATTCTAGGCGAAGGAAAATTGATTTGGGGTTCTTCTAACTTTATTTGATGCGAACGATGTGTCAAAATTCAATTAAAATATATAACTACATGCGAACGAATAAGTGATATAGATAAACCCAAACTGATTCGAATGTGAGTGACTAGCTTTCTTTCGCATACATTTTCATTCGATATCGCTGAATAGGCTATCAGTAAAAGTTAGTAAGTAAAAAGTAAGTAAGGAAAATTGATCTGGGGTTTTTCTAATTTTATTCTATGCGAACGATGTGTCAAAGTTCAATTAAAATATATAACTACATGCGAACGAATATGTGATATAGATAAACCCAAATTGATTCGAATGTGAGTGACTAGCTTTCTTTCGCATACATTTTCATTCGATATCAGTAAAAGTTAGTAAGTAAAAAAAGTATTTTTACCGTTAGGTTCGTTTAGGTTTAACAGGCTGCCCCAACCATTGGTTTTGCTGCCTGGGTGTGACACGTATCTCAACAGATCTACATATCACTGGATCGGATAAAGTTCAATCCATTTACATCACATTCCGATACCTCCGCCAAATCCTGCAGCATCGGTCTGATTAGATACGAGCCCTACGTATGCAAGAGCTGGTCATCGACATCGGAAGTGCTCAACACTCTCAACTTCTTCCTGGCGTCTGTAACTTCTACAGAAGTCATTAAATAGAAGGTCCAACCTCCTCGCCTGCGACGCTATGTGGCAATGACCCGTCACAGCAGAGCGCAACCTCATTCGGGGCAGGCTCTTTAAGAATAATAATCACATATCTGGGCCAAGTTTTTCTCGATACTCGACAGGTGACCTCAAGACCATTTTTCTTGAGCGGTCTCAAAAATTTGACGCCTGTATTTGTTTCCTACAGCTCCTAAGCGGAATTCCAACAATCCCATCTATATCTTTGTTGTAGCCGGACACCGGTTTTTGATAAAAAAAAACGGTACGTTCAGAAAACACATAGAAGAGCTAACAAATTTAAAAGTTTTATGAAAAATATTATTTTTTTTCCACCATCTGACTCTATATATTAATACACCAAAAATTAATATTTGTTAAAAGCGAGTATTCCATTTCGACTCCACATTATGAGTTTTGGTATTAGGGAGTATGACGCCCAATTTGAAGTATTGACATTTTTTTACTACATTTAAATTGTAGGATAATTCAACTTCTTAAAAGCATTCAACAAATTTTTTAATAATTAAATTTTATTTATGTTCACTTATTAAAAAAAACTTAAGAAATCATCTTTTCTATCAGTCGTTCTAAAATCAAGAACAACACGTAAACACAAGAAATGTTTTGATAAATAGAATAAAATGTTTACAAACGGCGACCACGACGACCACCCTTTCTGCGGGTAGAGTCGGAAGGAATAGGGGTAACATCTTCAATACGGCCAATTTTCATAGATGAACGGGCCAAAGCACGGAGAGCTGACTGGGCACCAGGTCCAGGAGTCTTGGTTTTGTTACCGCCGGTAGCACGCAATTTGATGTGCAAAGCGGTAATGCCTAAAGTTTTGCACTTTTCAGCAACATCCTAAAATGTTTTAAATAACACAATAAATATATATTTCGAATTCCATGGGTACTATATATAACTTACTTGAGCGGCCAACATAGCTGCGTAGGGAGAAGCTTCATCACGATCAGCTTTTACTTTCATGCCACCAGTGACACGGGCAATCGTTTCACGGCCAGACAGATCAGTTACATGAACGAATGTGTCGTTGAAACTGGCATAAATGTGGGCAACGCCAAACACGTTTTCACCTTCACGCACCTGAGGTCCCAAAGATACTTGGACCTCTTCTTTCTGAGCTTTAGCTTTCCTTGGAGCCATTGTTTAACTGTAGAGGTAACAACAAAAACAAATTAATCAAACATTCTCTTATCTTTTTTTATTTAATATTCTTTAACACTAAAACATAAACTTTTGAACTTTGTGTTTTTGGAAAAACTGCGTTTTAAAATATTTTGCGTTTATTGGTAAGGTCCTGTCGATTTTCTTTTTCTTTGAAAGCACTTAGAATAGCAACACATCTAATTCGTTAAACATCCGCGACAATGCCCATCACTACGCCAAATTTAGCTTTCATTTAGGTGGCTAATTATGTACTTTAACTCAATCTATCGGACTTTTTCCACAAAATTCACAATTTATTTAAATTATATTAATTGATATAGACCTTTATTAAAAACAACCCAATTGCGTGAACCGGATATTGAGAAAGAAAGTCTAGCAGTTTTAGGCTGTCAAAAGTGTCAAAACTGCTAGAATAAAAGCCGTAGCTACACTATTAGCTTGAAACGCAAGGGGCATTAACGTTTACACGGTGGCAGCACTAGAGCAAAATTACAATACAACAAAAACAGGCATGTAGTAAGCTATTTTTGTCAATAATCGCAACATTTTCTACAACTATAAACTATAAAAGTACTTTTTCACAATTGCAAATTATTTTTATATAAATTATTTTTATGTTCACATAATAATTTTTATATATTTAATTCAAAATAAATCACCAAATTCACTTTCAGATATGTAAACAATACACCCGACGGGCTTACCATATTGCCATTAGCAAAAAAAATTGTCACATGCTGTAGCGCTGCCACCTTAATGCACCTTGTTGAATCGATTAGTCTGCTTTTACATTTGTACAGACGATGGGCAGACATTTTTTCAATTCTCTTTTGGTCTTGCCTAAACCTTTTACATTTAAGAAATTAATAGACAGACAGAAACTTTTCGTTCTTCTTTTGTTGTTGTTGTTTTTTTAAGCACAGCTAGTGTGTTTATATGAAGTTGATGTTGATATGAGAATAATGATATGAAGCAACAACATAAGAAATACGAAAAGTTAAAAAGAGAAAAAAAGAATGTACACAAATGTCTAGTACAGAGAGTCGTGTACTACACACTCTCCCTCACCGAAAATTTTCGTTACCGCACCATCAAATTTCGTCTGTCTGCCCGTCGTCTGTACAAATGTAAAAGCTGACTTAGAGCGCTTTTACATTTGGGCAGACAGACGAAATTTGTGGGTGCTGCAACGAAAATTGTCGGTGGGGGAGAGTATGTAGTACACGACTCTCTGCACTAGACATTTGTCGACATTTTTTGTTTCTCTTTTTAACTTTTCGCATTTCATATGCTGTTGCTTTATATCATTTTTCTCATATCAGCATCAACTTCATATAAGCACACTAGCTGTGCTTAAAAAAAACAACAACAAAAAAGAACGAAAAGAGAAACGAAAAGTTTCTGTCTGTCTATTAATTTCTTAAATGTAAAAGGTTTAGGCAAAACCAAATGAAGAAATGACTGCCCATCGTCTGTCTATATGTAAATGCAGACTTAAACATAAAAATTCGTTAGAAAAATAGTGTTTCCCTTAAATCATTTTTGTGTACATATGTTTTTGCACCTAAACAGTATTAACTTTCTTTTTATATAAACTTGTTCGTCTTGTTATACATATTTAAGGAAACTACAAAACTTATATAATTTTGTTAAACAAAAATTCATTGCAATACTTAGTTTCAGTTCATTGACTTGCAAATAGTGGCAACATTTCTATTACAACGCAACAGAAAACAAGCAAAAGCACCTGGCCAACTTGCAACTTAAAAATGTTATAATTTCAATTTTCATAAAAAGTGTGTAACAAGTTTTTGTTGCTTTTGCAGTAATATTTCTTAGTTTGTTACACAATTCTTTTCCCCCTTGTTTAACAAACAAGTTGGGAAGTTGAAAAATTGCAGATAATTTACTACAGTTTGTTATTTTTCACATTACGAAGTATTTTAGCTCAAAAAGCTCATTTTTTGAGATATGACTATGTTGCAATAAAGGAGCGATATTTAAATGTCATTTAACTCTAAGCCCCATTTAAATATTAAATTCTATTTTGCACTACAAATTTGAATTAAACTTAAATGCGCAATCTTCTTCATTTAAGGTGTATTTAAATTTAGCTATATTTTTATGTGCTTATTTTTGTATTAGTGCAAAAAATTAAAAAAAAAAAATGCCTACAGACTATATTTTAAAATTAGTTGCTAACTTTGTACTAAACAGCAGCAGACTATGGCATTTCATTAATAATAACATTACATGATATGTATTTATTAAGTTTTTCTATGTCGTTGATAACTTTTATATATTTTTTTTTTATTAAAAATTTTACTATTCTTCCAATAACAAAGAGCTGTTATCTGGAACACTTTAATCGTATTTAAATAAGGGCAATTATTTAAATACAACTTGAATTTAAATAAAAATTAACTAATTTTGTATTTAAATACGAGATCCAAAAGTGGGCCTAAGTATTTGAACTTTGTTTTGCAAATTCCTTTAATTTTAACTTTTAAAGATATGGCAGGTCATCTATAAAACACATATCAATGTTAATATTACTCAATTATGCCCACTTCACGGCTGCCTTATAATATGTGATGATAGAATGTAGGCCACACTAGACTAGGTGTGGATGAAAATATTAAAATGGAAATTAATCCTCTTTTAGAGTTTGGAAATTGAAAGACAGACATTTTTCTCATTATGCTTTGAACTTGCCGAAGCCTTTTAGAGTTGCGAAATTAATAGACAGGCAGAAATTTTTCGTTTCTCTTTTCTTTCTTTTTTGCTATTGTTGCTTTCTAAGCACAGCTAGTGTGTTTATATGAAGTTGATGTTGATATGAGAATAATAATATGAAGCAACAACATGGAAAGATGCGAAGAGAGCCAACTTCAAACGAAAAATGTCTTAAATTGTCCAGTACAATAGAGGTTTACCACCCACTCTTTCTCTTTAATACATCGCCTACAAACTTCGTCTGTCTGTCCATCAGTTTCTCAACTGTGAAAGGGGACTCAAAACAACAAAAAATTGTTCGGATTAAAAATTGTTCTCGTCTGTTATTGTACAGTTGAAGTCACTATTTTACGTATTAAATAATCACTCTCTCCGTAAGACACATACTTGGAACACAACTCTGCTTAATACTTAAATAACCTGAAACACCCTGCTTTATTTGCCAATTGTGTTTCGATGCACAAGAAAATATTTTTTCACTGATGTGAGTGAATAAATCGACAAAGAAAAATTTTTATAAGCTCCCTACGACGCGACGGAAAATTTGTAATTTTTATAAGGATAATTATAAATAATTAATTAAAACTTTTTAAAACCCCAATATAACAATAGTGTTTATTGAAAAATTGTGGATCGAACAAAGAAAATGTGAAAAATATGCAAAAAGTCGGACATGAAAAAATTTGTCTTTAAGGTCGTCGAATTTTTTTACTCAAAGACGACCAAATCCAAGGAAAAATTAATATCAAGTTTAAATTTATATAAACGAAATAACAATGACTTGATGTGTAAAAATAAATGAAACATTTGAAAACGACCTAATGAGAAGTTATTTATTTTGGTGTGAATTGTGCGAAAATTTTTTATGAATTTCAGTAAAAAAAAGAAAAATTTTTTCAAGGCGAATACAAATTACCAAGGCGAATTGAAAAGTAATGAAAAAATACTCAAGCGAATTTAGCTTTAAAAACAGATGAGAAAATAATAACAATAACAACGAAACTCATAATTAAAACGGAAAGAAGAAAAATATAAATAGAAGCATTATGGGAAAAGAAAATGAAAACTACGAGTTTGTGTATTTTATTGCGTGCGTGGAAATAAGAAAAGCAGCTGTTCTTTTAAGCTAAATAAAGAAAATCAAGCAACTGCTGCTGCTGTCGCTGCTTTTTCCTGGTAGCAGAGAAATTTAATAAAGAATTTGAAGTTTTGGCAGACATTCCCTCCCTCTTAAAAAAAAAAATCCTAAAAAGTGAAAAATAATTCTCTTGGCGTTGTTTTTACGGATGAATAATAATAACCCAAATAAACGCGTACGCCATAATTTAACATAATCATCTACTTTGACCTAACATAGCATCTATTTAAAGTCATTGCACTTTGTAACAACAGATAATCACTTTTAGCTAAAAAAGACCATGAAAAACAAAACTTATTTTTGATTTTATTCTTTGGCTTTTTTAAGTACTTACAACGAGCGTTTTATTCGTTTTTCTAGATTACTTAAAAACACTAAATATTTGTACATACTTGCACAGTAGTCTCTTAAAAACTAATACTTTGTAAAATTAAGCTACATATGTATTTAATTAAAATCTAATTCTGATTTGAATGTGGACCCTATTGTTAATTCACTTTACACTTTGCATTAAAAGTTCGCAGTCGCGTTTACGTTATTGCTGACGCTTTAATAATTTTGTTTAACACCGTCTAGTTTTTGTGTATGACTGAACGCAACACAAAATATAAAAATATTTGTGGGGGGTAAAAAATACAACAGTAAATCAGTGTATATAAATGAGAAGGGGAAAAGAAAAAGCAAAAGTAACAATCCAGAATTTAGTAAAAAGAAAACCACCAAGAAGAAGAAATGTACAATTCCCCCTTTTAACAAAATTCACTCGCTCATTATTTTTCATTTATCCGGTTTAAAACAACCTTACATAAATTACAACCCAAAAGGACGGGTTTAAAATGTATGTACATATTTGTATAATCGTTAAAAAAAAGTAAACATAAAAATTATAAAGTCGCGTTGTACGGGAGTGTTAAAAATGAATATAAAAATATCTTTTCAATAAAATCAATGAAAATATACTGTAAATAAATAATTAATACATTTAACAAAACTTAAGAAAAAATATATCTCCTCGATTCCTTTGTATAAAGAATTGGCTTATACACTGTAATGGTTAATAATCGAAATAATAACAACAACAATAATCAACAACAGCAGCCTGCTGGTGGTGTTGACCATGTACAAAATCGTCGTAATGCTGCCAATCCACCCGATGGTGGCGCTGCTGTTGATTGGGTACAAGAAGACTTGGAGCGCTTCAGTTTTGATGATTCCGATCGATTTGAGGAAGATTCGCTCTGCAGTTGGAGTTCAGAACCAGAATCGTTGTACAATAATTGGAGAGGTTGGAAAAAGCCATCAAATTTCGGTTTAGGAAATAACGCTACCTCTTCAGCGGGGAGTGACAATCTAACGGACTCTCGTAAAAAGAATATTTCTGGTAAGTGTAGCTTCAAAATCCTGACAAAAAAAAAAATTATTTCAACGCTCCCCAGCAAGAATAATGACAATCATATGATGCATCATCTGATGGGCATTGCTGATGTGAAGGCACATCAGAATTTGTATCATTTTATTAAGGGCAATATGAAAAAACTGATGGGAACTTTCGTGTACGTGTGATTTTCCTTTCTCTTTTAAACTTAAGTACTTTGGGTATTTGTAATATACATAGCTGAACTGCTCACTCTACAGTTTTTTTTAGTACCCAGGAGTGATGCATGTATTATCAGTTCTGATGCATCATATCTGATGTAATGTCAGGTCACTACTGATTAATCATTTCTGATGAATGTATAATCAGAACTGACAAATCAAGCCTGATAAATAAACGCATCATGAATATCCTAACATTCCTGATGTACACACAAACAAAGCTCACTGGTAATAAGAAAAATATGAATTTTTAAAAAATTTAAAGCCAAATTTTTATTCATTAATATACATAGTATATGACATACATAGTTGTTTTGGAAGTAGTCATCTACCAGTTTTACATCAACCGGAGTTGGTAGTTAACACCAGTACTGCTATTTTTCTTTTTTGAATTTTAATACTTTCGTAGGGTGCTAGAAGTTGGCATGCAAAAATTTCAACCAAATGAAAATACTCTTCTCCACAATCCACATCACGGCATTGAGGATTAGATGCTAAAGTTTTAAGCAAACGCCAGCAACGTTAATATTTCAGGACACTGTTTGAAAGCTATAATTTGTACGATTTTGGTGAGTATAATACGGTGGCAGCAGTTTCACATTAAAGGACTAAAGGCAACAAACATTTCTTCATAGTTCCACATCAATTTCATCATGTTGTTCCCAAATGATTTTAGCTCTAGGGCAGCATAACGTTTGTGATAACTCTGGTTTATAGATAAATTCATACATATATTTAAATTATTTTTTCGTTAATGTATTTTTTACCGATCTTACCCGTGAATTAGTGTTAAGCTCATCCCTTCCCGCTGAAGCTCCTGACATTCCATGCTGTTGATTTGATGTCTCAAAAATATAGTCAGATCCTCTACCAAACATTAACAACGAATAACACGTTGTCTTGGTATAAAAAATATTTGATTTTAAATACAAACAAAACAAATTTTCTTGGCCGAAAAATCACAAAAATTTGAATGTTTAAAAAGATTTTAAATTATAGTGCCATACTTTTTCATATATGCTTTTCTTTGTCTTTCATATACATTTTTGGCCTCTATAATTCAACGTTGCCATTGTCAACACCGTGTGTTAAAAAATCTCTCCTTCGAAAAAAACCGAAAATCTGTCTTCTTAAAATTAGTTTAAAAAGCTATCATAAATTATTAAAAAAAAATTAAAATATATTCATAAAGATTATTAAAAAAAAATTATATATCCGAAAGTTTTTATTAAATAATAAAAGAACAAATTTATGGATGACTTTAACAAGAAATAAAGAAAATAGCAGTATTTTTAAGAGAAAATAAAACTGTAATAATATAATAGCTACCACAGCACCATATTTTTAAAGAAAAATGCACAAACTACTTTATTTTGGCCTTGATGGCTTTTGAACTGCAATATGTCATAAATAAATAAATAAATAAATTAGTTAATGAAAAACATATGTATAAACATAATCCCAAATTGCATTCACAAAATCAATAAACAAAAAGTAAAAACTTAAATGGCAACGTTGACATGTTATGCATGTATTTTTAAAATAATTGTTCATGTATTAGTTCACATCAGTTCCCTGTCGGAAACTGAGTTAATTTTAAACTAACTTTAAGTTAACTATTCCTCAACTAGTGCTGACTGACACTTGGATTACTTTTCAATGGAAGCAACTAACTATTTTAACATTGTGATGTCCTAGGAGGTAGTCAATTGCCTGACTTTACACTACTTTTCAACTAACTTACAGTTAACTTGCTAAATATCAACTTTCAGTTACTTTTTTGAAGCTAGCAATATTTTAACTACTCTACCGTTGGTTACAAGTAAGGTTTTTTTTAAATCAACCATAAGTTAGTTAGTTTTAAATCAACGAAAAGTTAATTGTTGACACTGTAGCTGAAAAGTAACTTTTTGTAGCTAGCTGACACCTACATAACTATTATTCAATTGTAATAAATTTTTCGAAATAAAATAAATCAGTCAAAATTTTTAACGTATTTATTTGTAATTTTTCAGAAATAATTTATGAAAAACTTCATTTTTATTACACACAAACAAAAAATATTACATTGCATGTTGCAAAAACTTAAAAATTTCAGAAATAATTTAAATAAGTAATATTGGATTAAATGTTCTTTGCTATAGTTAATTGTTTAATTTCATTTTCTTATTTTTAATACACTGTGCATGAATTTGTCTCTTCTTTATAATTTTTTAATGCGTTTCAGATATCCTTCTCAACGTCTTGAGAACCAAGTGATCGACAGGCATCTGTTTAGAATATACATACATTCGTAGATAAGTATTTGATTTTTGAGAATACACATATATATATATATATATATATATATATATATATATATATATATATATATATATATATATATATATATATATATATATATATATATATATATATATATATATATATATATATATATATATATATATATATATATATATATATATATATATATATATATATATATATATATATATATATATATATATATATATATATATATATATATATATATATATATATATATATATATATATATATATATATATATATATATATATATATATATATTTATATATATATATATATATATATATAATGTTACCTTAATACAGGAAGGCCTTAACTACGTTTTTTTCAAAGTTAAGTTCTTTTCCCCATTTTTATAAATTATATGTATCTTAATATTGTATTGTATATTAAGGTGATTACATATATGTATATACCTATATATAAATGTTCAAATTTGAATTTACCTGTTAAGACATGAAAGAAAGGTTCAAAGTCTTTTAATCTTTTTTTTACCGTGGATTCCATCCAAGTTGATATCCATGCATAAATTTGTTGCCATTACTTCTGTCAAAGTTTTTGATAACCGCCCGCTCAATAGTGACTTCATTGTATTTATCTGGAGAAATTATAAATATATAAGAAGATATATGTATACATATGTACATATAATTGAGTATTTGATTAGGACACTTACATAAGCTTCACGATTGCTCTCAGTAATGCTGCTATTCAGTTCATTTAAATCATTTTATTTCAAATTAAAACAATTTATTAAATTAAAAATTGTTTGGTTTGTACATACATATGTACAACAGGTTTTTAGTTCAAGTTTTTCCTTTCTTAATTTTTTTCTTAAGAAGGATTTTTTACAATACAAATTTGCTGTGATCAATAATTATTGATTGAAGAAGACAAGAAAAATAATAATCAAATCTTTAGCTGGGGGACAACTAGCTGTTTCGTAGTCGCTACACTACTCATCAGCACCCACTGGGATTTGAACTCGGGTCATGACGTATCATGATCAACTGCTTTAACCACTAAGCCACCGAGCATTTAATTATTTTCTATCTATATTCATCTCATATTGAATCACATATGCATTTTGTTAATTGCCCACATTGTTTGTACAGCGTTTGCTGTCTCAGAACTAGCGGTATTTATTTTATTTATTAACATACATATTTTTGTATTTAATATTCTCCGGACCCAGAGATGTAAATATTAATTTGTTAAATTTTTGTTGAACTTTTATAATTTTTTAAATTAAAAATTGTTTGGTTTGTACATATGTACAACAGGTTTTTAGTTCAAGTTTTTCCTTTCTTAATTTTTTTCTTAAGAAGGATTTTTTACAATACAAATTTGCTGTGATCAATAATTATTGATTGAAGAAGACAAGAAAAATAATAATCAAATCTTTAGCTGGGGGACAACTAGCTGTTTCGTAGTCGCTACACTACTCATCAGCACCCACTGGGATTTGAACTCGGGTCATGACGTATCATGATCAACTGCTTTAACCACTAAGCCACCGAGCATTTAATTATTTTCTATCTATATTCATCTCATATTGAATCACATATGCATTTTGTTAATTGCCCACATTGTTTGTACAGCGTTTGCTGTCTCAGAACTAGCGGTATTTATTTTATTTATTAACATACATATTTTTGTATTTAATATTCTCCGGACCCAGAGATGTAAATATTAATTTGTTAAATTTTTGTTGAACTTTTATAATTTTTTAAATTAAAAATTGTTTGGTTTGTACATATGTACAACAGGTTTTTAGTTCAAGTTTTTCCTTTCTTAATTTTTTTCTTAAGAAGGATTTTTTACAATACAAATTTGCTGTGATCAACCATTTCTAAACCCATTACGGGTTTAGAAATGGCAGATGTACTTCATCTTTATTGATGAGTGTGACAGAGGAAGTACTCAAATAAAATTTCCACAAGGATTTGTTAGACTTTAGTAAGGCATTTGACACCGTGAACTACGATATTTTAATTAACAAATTGTTAAATGAATGTAAATTTTCTGCCACATCTTGTAGGCTATTGTATTTATATATTAGAAAACGCAAACAGTTTTTTGGTAATAATACGGCAAGCTCATCAATTTTAAATTGTGTTAGTAGTGTACCTCAAGGATCGATCGTTGGGTCTCTGTTATTTTTAATTTATGTGAATGATTTTGAAAGGTTCGTTTGTTCTAGTTTTTGTAAAAGTTTGCAATTTGCTGATGATATAAATTTATTGTTTTCTGGTGAATATCAGTTTATGGATACCCATGTAGCTATTATTTAATTACGTGCTAAATCAAGCTTCTTTATAGGCCGAACAAAACAAACTTATATTTAACCCAGCAAAATCGAAAGCAACCATAGTCAAGTCGTCAGCTCATTTAAAGTATACTTTAAACACCGTTTTGCTGGGAATAAAAATACCGTTTGTAAACACGATGAACTGTCTTGGTGTTGTCCTGGATAAAAACGTGTCTTTTGAAAATCATATTATAAAATTGGTTCTAAGATAAATTACACCATGAAAACTTTATATAACTCTAGTCTTTATTTGCGCTTAATATTTCTAAGCATTTTTTAGAATTGGCGCAGTTTTTGCGTTGATATGATTTTTATATTTATATAATTCTATCGCCATTTTTGATTGATGACAATTCGCCGCCAAATATTCGTTGTATAAATTCGTCGTGTGAAGCATAATTTCAACGAACGTTTGTGTAGATAACATTGTTTATATTCTGTGCAAAGAAAAATTAAAAGTAAACCTATATAAATCTCATCCGAAAGAGGGATTTTTGAACAAATTATCTGAAAGTGTGATAATTTTTTTACTACATAAATTAATATAAATACAAAACGTATTATTTCGGGAAAAAAATATTTTTTATATAAGAAACCGGGTCGCCTGATACGCTTTGTTCGTCATTCGCAGACGAAACAATTAGAAATAAATTTATTTTAACTTTCGCTGCGTAGGACGTATATCGATCAACACCACGATTGTGTATACTTTCATATACACCAATGTGTTTTATTTTTGGTGATGAATATTCGCGAATAAAAATTCGTTGTTCGTCGCAGTTGGTTTCCTAGCAATATGTTAAAAATATAAAAGACAGTTTCACGTTTTCAGTATCTCTTTTACATTTAACAAAAATTTCGATCGGTGTTAAAAACCTATTACGAATATTACAGAGTTGACACTTGACATTTTATAAATAATATTATTTGCATATTTGGGCATTTAATATACGAGGCCGGATTGATAGTGATGCTACCTAAGTAGGAAAAAAATTTTTTTTTCAAAAGCCATTTTTTCTAGCTAAACAAACTTAGTAAGACGGTATTCCAACTTTTTTAAACCATCTGAATAATACGAATTTGGGAACCCCTCAAAATACGTGTTAGTTTCGGTAATAACTTCTTTATTTGAGATTAATATTTCTCCTGCTAGCCATTTTTTCAAGTTTAGAGACAGGAAAAAGTCACTAGCAGCTAAATCTGGACTATACGGTGGATGATCAATCAATTCGAAATGTATTTCACGTAATTTTAGCATTGTATTTAAAGCTGTGTGAAACGGTGCGTTGTCATGAAAAACAAAACACGTTTTTTCTTGAAATGTGGTAGTTTTTTTGATTGCACCAATCAATTGATCCACGATGAGCAATATTCCGTGTGCTTTCCAAATACAGTGGCCATAACCTTGCCAGTCGATTTCACAGTCTTCACCTTTTTGGGAGCACATCCACCAGCTTCCATCCACAATTTCGAATGATTTTTACTTTCAGTTGTGTAGTGGTGGACCCACGCTTCATCAACAGTTATTAATCGACGCCAAAAATCAACAACATTACGCTTTATCATGTCCAAACACCGCTGTGAAGTGGTCTGTCGAAATCATTGTTGTTCGACACTAAGCAAACGCTGCACTCATCTTGCCGATAGCTTTTTCATATGCAAATGTTCATGCAATATGTTGAACATAAGTTCATATGAAGACTTGCCGTAATGTTTCTTGAGCTTTTCTTTCGTCTCTTTCGCCGTTTTCCCTTTCAAATAATAGTGTTTAATCGCTGCACGAAATTCAATTTTTTCAATTTTTCAAGAAACACAATTGCTTATTTCAAACGACTACAACAAATAAACTAGTCGATGAATTTAGTTAAAAGTTTAACAGATAATTTGTGACAGATTAAAAAAAAAAAATTGATTCAAAAAAAAAAAATAAATTAAAAAAAATTTTTTTTTTTTTTTAAATGTGTAAGTGCTACCATCTAGCGCTAGGCAGCCTCAATCACCATAATTGTGTATAGCGTTTGTATGGCGAAATTCAGTCGTTTTTGAAAAATGGTACCGTGATTGGTGAAAAACGACAAAAAAATATTTTTTTGGACCAATATAATTAAAATTTTCGAACTCTGCTTTAGTATTTGTTGTTTTAAATATATATGTATAAATAAATAATTAAACAATCACTTCAAATGAGAAACTGTAACAACAATTACATACATATAAAAAATGGAGAAAGTAGAATTCATAGTTTTATTTTTTATATTATTTTATTTTACCCATTTTAATTTTTTTTTTTAGCTTTTATTTATTTATTGAATCTTCACAATGTGGACTAACAATAAGTATTGAAATCTTAATTAAATCTTAAATCTTTCAATATTGTCGTCAAAGTATTTGCTCACGACATATAATTAAAATGAGGAAAAAATATTAATTCTATTTCCTCCATTCTTTACATATAATTCCCGTTACATTATCTGATTTGAAGTGAGTATTTATTTACTTATTTATATATATTTAAAAAACTAATAGTAAAGCAGAGTGAGACTCAGTTTGTGAAAATTTTAATTATATTGGTACTACCATCCCGTTCCGTGGATGGTTGTATTAAGGTGTGGACTGATTTTAAGAACTTCATTTATGTGAACAAACATTTATAATTCACACATTATTTTGTAACATATTTCTTGTTGGAAAGTGCAATATTTTCACTTGCTGCTGTCTCAGCTGCTTTTTTTTATAGAATTAGTTTAATGTTTGCTTTTCCTCTTTATTTTCAGCGGATGAGTAAAATGCTACACGACATTTTCACAAAATTTATTTGCACAAATTAAATGAACAATATAGAAAAATATTATTGGTTTATTCTCTTTGTTATTAATAAACATTTGTTTGTCACTTCTATAACAGGATGCTTCATAATCATTTAGTTTAGCATAATCTTTTACATTTGTGGTCATTTACAAAATTTTGCTTGTCGAAAATTTTAGACAGTAACATAAGAGTGCAAATGCGACAGCTACTACAAGAGCTGTCGTTTTACGACTACGCCAAACACAATACTGGTGAATATCAATCCGCCCTCGTACATATGCACATATCGTTCCTTTATTGTTACATAGTCATATCTAAAAAAAAAAAGCTTTTCGAGTTAACACTGCAGAATTGTTAAAAGTACTACATTTTATACTGTGCCAAAAATTTATTCAAATTACTTTTAAACTGATTCCTTTAGAAGATATTTTCTAAAAAAAAATTTTTCTAAGACTTGTATGGAAGCTGAAAATTTGAAATGTGTTTTTCTCGAAACAAGCTTTTTCGAGTTATGACTATGTTGCAATAACGGAGCGATATGTATGTACTTGCAGGCATTTCTCTTTTTCTGTTTTCGGTTTGTCCAACATATTTTTACTGAACAATAAAAGCAGTAAAAAAAGTTACAAAGTTGCGCAAAATTTTCATAGTTGGTACATTTTGAGTTTATCATATGTGTACTATTTATCTGACCATTACTGCAAATGAATGCCTTACATTTTCGACATGTTTTTGTTATATGATTGCATCGTAAATTATTATGCATTAAATTTCAAATCAATGTCAATTTACGAATTTGTCTTGCGGATACCAAAATAAAAGAAAATAAGAAAAAAAAAAAAAAAAAAATAAAATAAACTGCCAGAAAACAAAGGCACTAGAATATACGTACGTTTACATGTATTACATTTTTGAGCCACAACAAAAAATAACAACAATAGTAGCAGGACGGTACGTTTAAGGCAATTTTATAATACTTAACTGCTCTATTACGAAGACACAAAATCAACTAACAAAACAGTTGAATAAATTCAACGTCAGAGGACAGAGGATTTGCTTTAAGAGATAAATTGTAACAACAATTACAAACATAAGCACACAACATTGGACACTATTTTTACCCTCTGCAACATTATCTCTTCAATGGGCTTTATTTCCAATTCATTCGCAACTAACTTAATGTAATGCAATTTTGATGGCCATACCATGCACTTATGTATCTATGTTACTGCTCCTCTATGCTTTACTGTCAATTATCTCAAAATTATAGTCGCTAAAGTTGTAATTTATTCGTGATTTTAAAGCTAAATGCGCGTACAAATAAAAAATATAAAGAATCTAAATTTAAACTGAATAAATTAAGAATTCGGATGGAAACTAGTAAAAAAATATAAACAGATGTAATGTGAAAAATTGCCTTGTTAAAGCTTTCTTGCAGTTGTTCTTAACAAATGCATGCAATATGCACATACATATGTGAAATTAATTTTGTAAAGCTATATTTATTGAAATATTTACACTAAACGTCCCAATAAAGTTAGGTTAGGTTAGGTAGGCATGCTGCTGGGTTCTCCAAAGGGTACCCGGATACTCCAGCTCACTTGGGTCCTGAAGGTCGTTCCCTCTGTGCTTGCCTGAAAAGTTAGGGTATGATAGAAAGAAAAATAAAAGTTGTAAGGATATACAAGGAGTGCAGAAGAGGAAAAGGAAAGGTGGGAAACTGCTTAATGTGGCATTACTTGCTGATTTACTAGCCATCCGCTACTGCTTATGAAAGAAGCTATAGCAGTCGGTTTGACCAAGGCCAGACATGATAGATTATTGAAGCTCCTCTCGCCTAAGCATCTTAGACGATGGTGCTCCAAAGCCGGACATGTACCGAGGAGATAAATGATGGACTCCTCCTCCTCGTCTTGGCAACTTCTGCAGAAGTCGTTATAGGGTAGGCCTAGTCTCCTGGCATGGTTCCCAAACGGGCAATGTCCAGTGATGACTGCTACCGTCATTCTTAGGAGAGATCTGGGAAGTTTTAATAGCTCCCCCGTTCTCTTAGAGTTAATGTGCGGTCACAGGTTCCTTGATATAAGGTACGTTGGTTCTGTAAGCCCAACGTAAGCGTGTTCCAGCTTGTGGGGTGTTATTCTTTTCCAGCACGCTGATATGGGTTGTCCGCAAAAGGGGTCTATATCCCTATCCTCTAGGGCTGTCCCTTTTTTGGCTAATTCGTCAGCGATGTTGTTGCCATTGTTGGATGCATATCCACGTACCCATTCCTCAATTTGGTAGCCGAAGCTCCTTGTGAGGAATGGTTGGGATGCAGTAGTCAATTAGATTGGGGACTAGGTCTCCTCCAATCTCCAATATATTAGCATGTCCCCTCGGTCTGTGGGTCCACGCTCCTGTCGCGTTCAGCCTGATCGCGGCTTTTAGTGCTATCTGCCTGGCTTCTAAGTTGCATGGCATCCAGCTCAAAAGTGCAGAAAGTGCTTTGGTTGATGTTGTCCTCATGGCCCCTGTGGTCAGTATTGCCATGGTTCGACTGACTTTTTCAATTTGAAGTCTGTTGATTGCGGAGTCCAGTGATTTCCACCATACTGATACTCCGTAGAAAATTATTGGTTTTATAACCATTTCATAAAGCCATACAACTCCTTTTGGTTGTATGCCCCATGTTGTGCTTATTGCTTTCTTACATAGATAAATGGCTGTTGTAGCCTTAGTTACTCTAGCCTGTATATTCTCTTTCCATGATAGTTTGCTGTCTAGAATGACGCCTAAGTATTTCGCTTTATCCTATAGGATCTATTATATTATATTTTTTACTAAAAATTACGATCTCCGTTTTCGCTGGATTTGTTTTTAGTCCGCATTGTATACTTTATTTACTCACCATTTTTAGAGCGTATTCTAACTGCTCAGTTATGGTGTCTAAATGGGTCCCAGAGACTGCAATCGCTACGTCATCGGCATAGGTCTTTATCTTCCTATGGTCTAGGTCTTTGAGCAAATTATTCACTATAGCCCCAATAAAGTTACATAAAAATGACTTTGATCTAAAATATCTAAACAAAATTAAGGAAATGCTCTGTCTTAAGTGCAAAGCTTAAGCTGAGAAAATAATCTAATCTCAAAAAAATCGAAATCAATTTTAAACCGAATATGGTGATCTAATCTAGAGTAATAAGGAGAAAATGCTGTCTTTTGGAAATTAAGTTTCCTTTGGTCTATTATATTCCTTGTAGTGTATATAAATATTTGATTATAAATTCAAATATAATTTCCCTGAAAAAAAAAACTATGAACTAGATATTTTAATTCTAATGAGATGCTTTACTCTATTTTATCGATACTACAATGGAATTTGCTCTGATGAGATTAGGGATTTTGTTTCCGAAACCCATATATTTTTACGTAATACACGCACATCGCCTAAAGCTCATGCATTTGTAGTCGATTGCCCAGTAAATCGTGCAACACATTCCAGAAAGAATACGGGGTTTTCAGCCTACGGATTGTCTGCGGAACAAGTCGCTTACGAACGTGTTTCTAGTCTCATATAATGTTGGAATGTTCGAGTCAAACGTTAACATACATTACTTCCTCTTTCCTCCACCTCATAAGTTATTTTCCTAGCTTCTGCACAATGCTCTGCATAAGTAATGGTCATACTCTGAATACTGGTTCAAGACAAAAAAAAAAAAAAAAAAAAAAAAACTGAAATTGCCCTATGTGATCTAGCACTTAATGTATATATTTCAAAAATGGTTTATTAAGGTGGGTCGATTTAGCAGGAATCCATAAATGCCATGAATGGAACAATTCTCACAATTTTTTCTATCGCAAATAATATTATTATTCCATTGAATAATTTATTAACTATTATGGAACTAATGGAAACGTATTATTAAAAAAAATTAAATCAGCAGATTTTGTTTTTGTTACCTACGCAGCGAAAACTTCTATTGCAAAGTGATGTGTTAAAATGTTAATAGACGTAGGCCAACTTCCTAAACGCCAGTTTCAATGCATAGTTTAAAAAAATGCGTATGCAATGCTAAACATGTCTTAAGTACAACCTTGCGTTGCAGAGAAATTTTTTGAATTTTATCAGCATTTAGGAACGTCGCTATGCAACTCATACATAAAACAAATGTCAAATACATTTATAAAATTAAATAATTTTTTTTTTTTTGAAAAATAGAGGTAACACAAAATTATTTATTCATTTTGTTGACAAGTGCTGAGGAATTATCTCAACCTTTAAAACATATTGATTTGCTAAAGAAACTTATTAAAAAAGAAAAAAAGAAGCGACAACTTTTATTAAAGACAATGAAAATGCTGAGAAGAAAGGCGATCAAAAATAAAAATATTTGCATAAAAAATAAAAATGGTGCGCAATTCTGATAGCTGATACTCATTAAAATGAGTTGCTAAATGATTAGGAACATTGGACGTTGCCAGAAAGTTTACGAAATGTATGCATTGTAAATATGCATTGCAAGTTGCATTTAGGAAGTCGGCCATACTCTTCGCTACTTCAACTTCACCATTTTAAGTCATTATTTTAAGATAACGATGTCGTTTGAGGCAAGTACTTATCATTCTCGCTTACGAATAATTATTGCAAAATGACAATTCAAACCAAAAAAATCATTAAAAAAGCTTATTGCTTTTAAGTCCTTGATGTACAAGTTGGTGTCGGTAAAAACTATTAAAATGACGTTTTGTAATGGGTGATTTTATAAGAACTATCGGAAATATTTATTTGGATCGATAGTTGGGTCGATATAATTTAATGTTTGAAGATTATTTCATGCAAATGTTGGCCGCGGCTGCGCCTCAAATGGTCCATCCGCTTAGTCCAATTTTGGCATACTCTTTCCAACATTTTGGCCGGTATCTCACGAATAATGTTGGCAATGTTGGCTTCCAGTGCGTCAATCGAAGCGGGCTTGTCGCTATAGACATTAGCCTTAACATAGCCCCACAAAAAATAGTCTAGAGGCGTTAAATCGCACGATCTGGGCGGCCAATTGACTGGTCCCAAGCGTGAAATAAACTGTTCACCGAACTCGCCTCTCAATTGGTCCATTGTTTCGCGTGCTGTGTGGCATGTGGCACCGTCTTGTTGAAACCACATGTCATGCAAGTCAAGCTCTTCCATTTTGGGCAAAAAAAAGTTTGTTATCATCGCACGGTAGCGCTCACCATTCACAGTAACGTTGTGATTCGCATCATCTTTGAAGAAATACGGCCCAATGATGCCACCAGCCCATAATCCGCACCAAACGGTTGTTTTTTGTGGATGCATTGGTAGCTCTTGCAATGCTTCTGGCTGCTCTTCACCCCAAATACGGCAGTTTTGCTTGTTCACGTATGCATTCAACCAGAAATGAGCCCATTCACCAAAAATTTGGCGTTGTGGTAGGTCGTTTGGCTTCAATTCTTGCACCAGCTGTATCTTATAAGGCTTCACACCCAAATCCTTCCGCAAAATTTTCCACGTAGTGGAGTAACAGAGGCCCAATTGCTGCGAACGGCGCCGAATCGATAATTCACGGTCATCACCAACACTGGCCGATACGGCTGCGATATTTTCTTCAGTTCGCACTCTACGTAAGCGTGTTGGTGGTTTAATGTCCAACAATGTAAATTTGTTGCGAAATTTTTTTACAATAGCCCGAATAGAAGCCTCAATAGGTCGATTAAACTGACCATAAAATGGAAGAAGCGCGCGATGAACTTTCTTAACAGAGCACGCATTTTGGTAATAAAATTCAATAATTTACAATCGTTGTTCGTTTGTAAGACGATTCATGATTAAATCATAGACCAAACTGAAGATGTTTGACAATGACACAAGATACAAAACGTGCGTGAGCTGTCAAAACTATTGTTGCCAAAAAGATAATAGCAAAAAAATCACTCGTTATAAGTGAATAAAATGTAAGGGATAATTTTATATAGTATAAAAAAGACATGACTTTAAATCGTAGTATAAATGTCACTTTTATAAATGCATTCTTACAATATCTCTTGAAAAAGACCTTGCAGAAGTATGTGTGTATTTTTAAAAAGCTGTTTTGGATAAAAGTAGCAATATTTTTCTTAAACTCCTTTCGCATGAAAATTAGTTTTGACCGTCATGGAGTTAAGTACGTACTCGTAACTGAGTTTTAGAACTATGATTTATCATTTTAGAATTTTAAAAATTTATTGTTGATATACTTGAGCGAGCCTGGGCAATGCATGTGTAATATTGACATCACTTTTACACGGGTATTCATAAGCTGTAAGTCGTAGTGACAGCAAACAAACGACACGAATAGTAAAATTGGCAACACACAAAATTTATAAAATCAAATATTGATTTCCTACATTTTTCATTTTGTAAACATTTTTAGACCCGTTTCTATCACCTTATACTAAGTTTTCGCAAATCCACGTATTAATCAAATTCTTTTATTAAATTTTCATTGCATATATAGCCACAAACATACGTGCAAGAATAACTACAAACATACGTGCGTATACAACATATATTAACCAAGTCATTACTTCACTAATTCTAAGTAATGCAGGCGGTAAATACTATGATCTTAAAAAGTATGTTATTAGGTAAGTGCAACGCACTACCAAGTTTTCGCTGGGTACTAAGAAACCTTAGAAATAAAAGTTGAGACAAAGTCAAAAAATTGAAATTTGAGCAAATTGAAAACTATTATTTTAGATATTTCTATGTCCTCGTGCCAATAGCTATCGAAAAATCGATGGCAGAACATCGACATATTTTTGTCCTTTCAAATCGACCCGCCTATTTGTTTACGCTATGCTTGTTAAATATGTTAGATTTTGTTAACCTTTTGAATAATCCTGGCATATACGAGGGCGGTTCGGAAACTTCTTAGCCTAGCACAAAAAGCGCGGTATAAACAGAAAAAAATTAAGTGTTTTGGAAACTTCCATCTCTGCTATGACCATATGTTAAATTTTGTTTCGATCTGGTAACTCCTTCATATAGAAACAGGTGTTCACAAAAGACGCATAAGGGATTTTTTTACAACGGAAAAATTAGAAATGCGTGGTGTCATTAAATATTTACATAAAAAAGGTTTATCGGCACAAGAAATCCATAATGATATGGTGAATGTGTTGGGTGAGAGTGCTCCTTCATATGCAACTGTAAAAAATTGGGTTGCTGAATTTAAACGTGGTCGTACAAGCATTGAAGACATCCAAAAACAGCAACAACAACAGAAATTGTAGCCAAAGTGCATGATATGGTATTAAATAATCGACGAATAAATAACTAATATCATGAGCATCTCAAATGATCGAGCCTATTTAATTTTGCATAAGAACTGCAGATGTAAAAGCTTTCTGCAAGATGGGTGCCGCATTTGTTAACAGTCGACCAGAAACGCATAAAAATGGACATTTCTCAAGCTTGTTTGGATCGTTTTAAGCGAAATAAAATGGACTTTAAGCGTCGTTTTATAACTGTTGATGAGATATGGATCTACCACTATACTCCGAAGACAAAAGAACAATCCAAACAATAGACTGAAGCTGGAGGAAGTAAATGTAAGCAAAAACAATTCAATCGGCTGGTAAGGTTATGGCAACGGTTTATTGGGACTTGAAAGGTATTTTATTGATTGACTATCTGCAAAAAGGTAAAGCAATAAAATCAGAGTACTATTGCAATCTTTTGGATCAATTAAATGTACAAATTCGAGAAAAACGTCCTGGCTTACAACACAAAAAAATAATTTTTCATCAAGACAACGAACGCACCAGCGCACAAGAGTGTTTTAACAATGGCTAAAATCAACGAATTAAAGTACGAGTTGCTTGGCCACCCACCTTAATCTCCTTATTCAGCTCCCAGTGACTTACCTGTTCCCAAGTCTAAAAAAATTCCTTGCTTGCAAGCGTTTTACCTCAAATGAAGATGCAATTACAGTTGTAAACCACTATTTTGAAGAACTTGAGGAAAACTATTTTAATCAAGGGATAGAATTGCTAGAAAAGCATTGGACTAAGTGTATTGAAGTTTCAGGAGATTATATTGAAAAATAAAAATATTTTTGAAAAACTAAATATTCTCTTTCATCGATAGGCTAAGAAGTTTCCGAACCGCCTGTGTATGTTAAAGATTTGAAAATATCTGATTATTAAATTAACCATATTTTGAGTTGTTTCTTTTTATTCTTTTATTCTTTATATTAATAATATTCTTTGTATTTGAATTTCTCATCACTTCTTGTAAGAACCATTTGTATTGCAGTTTTGAAAAATAAACTATTATTCTTCATCATATTATTGGAGTTTGATACAAATAGATTACTAGATTACTATCAGTCCTAATTATCATTGTCTTGAATTTTATTATCTTTTTATCATAATTGCAATGTTAGCTTTTGCAATTTAATATTTACTTTAAACAACAATTTATTGAATAAACTGGAACGAGCTCAAAAATCATATATTTACGAGTATGTATATTTTTAAATAAATTGAAGTACTTAGATATTTGCGTTTTTGTTGTCTACATAACAATTAATGAAATATGAGTACTTTGTTTTGTTATAATAATATAACACTAAATATAAAAAGCAACCAAAAACTGCTTCTATTAAAAATAAAACCATATGTTTATGTCGCATTAAATCAAAAACATATACAGGCATATCCTGAGAAACGCGTGATCTGAAACCGCAGTATTTTGAAAAACGTTAAATTCACTTTTAGGCGTTCTAAGGAACACGCGTTTTACTGGCGTTTCGGAGATGTTATGAAAAAATACAACATGTGTTTTACATATGTACATACAGCTATTGGCAACTAATTAGAAACGCTTTTTTTACCTTAAGGCTAAATCAGTAATATACAAAATGCTTCTGAAATTTACCATTATGTTGTCTTCCAAATACTTGTAATTTGTTTCTTACTATCAGCCAGGTTCGGAGAAACGCGCGTTCTGAAACCGCAGTGTTTTGAAAAACGCTTAATTCACTTTTAGGTGTTCTTAGAATCGCGTGTCTTACTAGCGTTTCGATGTTTTTTCCGAAAAAATACAACATGTGTTTTACGTACGTGAATGGTGAAGTTAAAAAAAACAAAAAAGAAATTTGACAACAAGTAGAAAATTTTTTAAATTTAGTTTTTTAATTGAAAATGTCTAAAATTTGGTCAATTTTTTATTGAAATAAAAAGAAAACATATTAAATTTTAATTGTGAATAACTTTGCCTTTAGCAAGTTCAGTTTTAGCAAATTCAATCAGTTCACTTCAATATACACATGCGATTTGAAATCGCCAATTTTAAGCGATATGCGTTTTCCAGAACACCTATTTGACGATTTCAAATCGGAAAACTATACTTCTGGCGTTATACGTTTGTCAGAACACCTATTTGGCGTTTTCAAATCAAAATCGCTAAGTTTAAGCGATTAGCGTTTCTCAGAACATGCTTGTATGTTTCATCTTTACTTAATTTTACTTTCCTTATTAAGCATTTCAATTGCCGTTATTATTTTTTTTTTTACAAATTTGTATACAAGTTCTTAATATAGTTTAAAAAAATGTGACATAATTAGAAACGATCATTTAGTGTTCAAAATTTGCTGTGAAATGCAATAGTTAGACAAAGATCAGTATTTTTTTTAATTCAACATATTTATATATGTATAACATATTTAAATATAATAGCATATTACGAGTACTCTTAAGATTTGGAATGGAAAAATAAAAGAGCTGCGCTTCTAAAGTAATGAGTTCCTTTTTTAAACTGCGTAAAACTGGAAATTCATATAGAAAAATATCAGAGCAGCTACAAAGTTTAAAACAAAAAAAAAAAAAAAAAAAAAAAAATAATAATAATAATAATAATGGTTTTCAACGCTCCGCATACCCCTTCAGACACCGGTCCTTCGTACGGTGTCTGAAGGGGTATGCAAACCATAGTGAAGTCACCAAACTTTTTCAATAAATGGTTTCGAGTGGTGCGATGTTGTCGTGGGTCACTGCTCACTCATGAACTTTTTAAGCTTTCCTATGAACTCATTTCGAGGAACGTCATCTTTGTTTTCTGCTACTAAAAACTCACCTGCAACACGTAAGCTTGAGCCGCACACAAGTTGTGATGATGTTGCATCGATATCTTCTTTGTAAGTGACTCTATATCCGAGAAGTACTAGAGGCAAAATCTCTACGCAGTTCTCGTGATTGTAAAACTTAATTGCAGCTTTCAATGACCTGTGAAAACGTTCTATCATGCTGTTAACGGCGAGGTGGTAAGCGGTGGTTCTTAAATGTTGCCCCTAAAAGTTTTGTTAGAAAGAAAGAAATTGCTTACGTTGTTACTCTAAGTGGGATACCAAACCTCGATATCCACGTTGAATAGAATGAAAATGTAACTGTCTCAGAGGTAATGCCTTCTAAGGACAAACCTTAGTCCAACGTGTGAAGCGGTCGATCATAGTTAGGCAGTAGCGAAATCCTCTTGATATTGGCAATGCACCGACAATATCTATATTTATGTCTGAAGAACTGACGCATCTGCCGATCGGATCTTTATTGTGCCGGTGAATTTTACCTTTATGACAAAAAATACATGATTTTGACCACAAGTGGCAGTCACTTTTCATATTCGGCCAGACAAATTTTTCGCACACTAACTTTGTTATTTTTTCGCGTTTGCGTAACTCATATTGTGGATCGAATCCAAGGCAATTCTGCGAAATTCGTTTGTTAAATACGGTTGGACAGATCCAATTGATATGTCACAATAAACTGAAAAAATTAGTATTAAGCTTTAAACACATTGACCACAGCCGGCTTCACGACAGCAAATGCTGTAACCGGCAATTGTAGCTGTGTAGGCGACTACAGAAATATTTTGAGCACGGCAACAACATAAATTCATTTGAATAAAACTATACTTAGGTGTGGCCACCTTAGAATTATTAGCTTTACAAAATTCCATTGTTTCACAGAAAGTTCTCTCTACAAAAGGCCTTAAAAGTTGGAAAGTTTTTGTTTGCTACGCTTAATTCTGGTTAGACGGGTCTTAAAAGTTGAAAATATAATCGGACATATCTTCTGATCTATAATGAGAACAATATTAAAGAATTGAAACTTTATATTGAATTTTTCAAATTGTGGACAAAAATGACTATAAATTATAAAATTTTTTCGATAGAACTTGAAATTGTAAAAAATAACACAAAAAATTAAATTGTAATCAAAATTTTTTTTTATTCGAAAGATCAATACGTGACATTAACATTTGAAAATGATTTCGGGCATATGGGCACCGCGGCTGTTCTTGACGAAGCGCATTCTGGACGTCCAATTTTGGGCCACTTTTTCGAGCACTGCTGGCCGTATGTCACGAACAACACGAACAATGCTGGCCTCCAAGGCGTCAATTGTTGCTGGTTTATCAGCATAAACCAGTGACTTCACGTAGCCCCACAGGAAATAATCGAGAGGTGTCAAATCGCACGACCTTGGAGGCCAATTGACAGGTCCATTTCTCGAAATCAACTTATCGCCAAATTTTGATTTCAGTAAGTCGATGGTTGCGTTCGCCGTATGGCACGTAGCGCCATCCTGTTGAAACCACATCTCCTCCGGATCAATGTCATCCATATTTTCAAACAAAAAATCATTGATCATGGTGCGGTAACGATCTCCATTGACCGTAACGCGAGCTCCGGCCTCATTTTTGAAGAAATAAGGTCCGATGATGCCACCAGCATGAAAACCGCACCAAACAGTGCATTTTTCTGGATGTAATGGAGTCTGTAGGGTCTCTTGTGGATTGGTCTCACTCCATATGCGGCAATTTTGCTTATTAACAAACCCGTTAAGCCAAAAATGCGCCTCATCGCTGATCACAATTTTGCGATAAAACAACGGGACTGATTTTCAAAGTAAATTTGGATAATTTCGTAGCGTTGTTCAAGCGTGAGTCTATTCATGATGATTTGTCAGAGTATACTGAAACAAATAAAAAAATGTTTCAGCAAAATTTAGTTTTTTGTGTTACTTTTTACAATTTAAAGTTCTATCTAGCTTAAAAAAACACCCTATATGATGGTGATTGAACAGATACATGACATATTTGTAATGCCGTCGAAAAGTTTCTGTTTCCACATGCTTATGACGATATTGTAATGACCTAAAAAATTTGTGAGACTTCAGCAATTACGAAATTCCACGAAAAAGGCCTTCTTAAATTTAAGTTAAGTGTTAGCTTCTTCGCTCCTAACGTTTTAATTGCTGACTTGTTTGCTGCAAACAAGAAAATGTTTTGATCGGGCGATCGTTGTTGTTGTTTGTTAGGGGGTATTACACTAATTGTGCTCCGATATGCGCAAGAAAATTTTAGGCGGAGCTTTTGTGGTGTCTTTTGAATTGCTCATCATATGCCGCCGATGACGACAGGCTTTATAGTTCACATTTTTTTGCGCACGGTTCTTTACACTTTTTTTTCGCTTAGAGGCTAAATTTATGATGATACAAGCCAGTAAAGTCCATTTGCTTTGGAGTTTTTGTTACCAGGATTACGCGAGCGAGATCTCCGACGGCTGTGTGATCGTCGAAATTGTATTTCTTTGGTCATTTCACGTATTTGTTGTGGCAATGCAGAATTAGATGTTGTAGGTGGTGTATGTGATGTAGAAATTTCTTGGACTGTTGCATTGTCATTCACCTCCGATATCTTGTCAGCCATCAATGCGATTTAGTCGAGCGGTTCACTACTAACAGATATAATGACTCATATGCGTTGGTAAACGTGTCATTTACATTGACTTCAAGAATGCCTCAACCACTTGATTGTCGGCCAAACTTTTCATCTCTCGCAACAGATGTAAGGGACGCAAGTCTCCCAATTCCATATCTTGGAGTAATTTCTTTAAATGTGTTTGTTCCGATACAGAAAATTCTTGGAGCATTCGCTGTTTTGAAGAAGAATAATAGTGAAAGGCCAATGCAAGCGGCAGGCGGTAACAATGTGACCCATTTACAAAAAAATATATTTTTTATAAAAATATTCGTACATAAATTTCAACATATTGAATTTAATTTAATTTGGCAATGCCGTTAAAGGCGACCGAGCGGCAATGTTGAATTCAGTTTAACTTTTTGTTTTGCCGCTTCAATTTGTCAAACCAAAAAGTAAAGGAAAAAATAGAAGACAGAAATTAGTTTTCGGGTTTGAAAGTTCAACAATGGAATTTGTTTATTTATTTTGTCTTTAAAAAAAATCAAAATGTTTTTTTGTTTAATCTTCGAAGCACAAATTTGTCTTCAATTAGCCGCATTGATTTGCCTACAACAAATAAACTCAAGCGGCAAATAGAACAGGTGGTTGCCGCTCGTTGTCGCAAGTCGCTTACATTGGCCTTTCACTATAAGGGTTCTCGCTTGGTATATTCGATACCATGTCGCTAACTTCGGAAAGGATGGAGCTGTCAATTGATGCAACCACAGTATGATATTTTGTCTGCTCAAAAGTAATGCCTGCTGTGATAAATTGTGATTCAACTTGTGCAAACCACAGCTCAGGTCGGGCGTGCCAAAAAGGTGGAATCTTAACAGAGATACGAGCGAGCTTGCCGCCAAGTACACCCGTTGGAACTGTCCGCTTAGATTACGATCGTTTTGATTCCGGAGAGAAGCGATTGTCATCCATTGTCACATATCGACGCAAAAATTCCGGTTTGTTACCTTTAAACATGGCCAAACACTGCTCAGAATCATCAACACGTTCTCGTTTGTGCTAAACAGTGAGCAAACGCTGCACCCACTGTGAACAGAGCTTTCTCATAGTCAAATGCTCATGCAATATAAAGTCAACACGTTCTTTTGGTATCTTTACGATGTTAGCTAACTCACGCAACTTTTCGATCATTCAAAACGATTTTGCGGATTTTTTTTATGTTTTCTAGTGTTACCGCCTCATTTGGTCGTCCACTGCGTTCTGCATCATCGGTGTCTCTACAACCACGTTTGAAGTCAGCACACCAATGTTTTATTGTTACTTCTGATGGAGCGGAGTCCCCATTACACTTTTCAAGCCATTCCTTCGCTTGAATGGCATTTTTCCCCATCAAGAAGCAGTGTAAAATTAAAAATAGGAATTGTTTTTGATCCATTGTTTTGAAAATAACAAAAATAGCATCACTCTTAGCACAATAACTCATATATCATGAAATTTTGACAGCTGTCTTTTGAAGCTTAGTGTTAACTGAAAAAAGGTGACTGCAATAAAACTAGCGTTAACTATGTGTTAGGCCCGGGACTTTTCAGTCCATATAAAATGTAATAACTAAAAGGTTCGTCAACATCGTCAAGCCTTAATTTTGTTCCGTCATTTACTCCGTTTGTGTGGTAATTAATTATATCTATTTCTATTTAGGGATTTTTATTAAACAAGGTTACTGAACATTGCTGTTTATAGCATAACGTTAACGCTTGCTCTTATTTAAGTTAATTGCGCTGTAAGAACTCGAAAGTATGAAAATAACTTCCAACTCAAAAATGTTGCTAAATTAAAAGCAACATTTTATCCGTTTTTTTTTTTTATATATGGGCATTTCTATGAAAATTTCAACTACGACCGAAAAAATAAAATCCCTTGAAACTTGAAACATGGCAATGATTAAAAAACCACTCAAAATTCAGTTTTTGTTTATAGCTTAGTTATTAAATATTACAGGACATTAATAGTTAAAACTGACCATATCTCTAATTTCAAGAAATTGCAGGCAGATATACTCTAGCCGCTAAATTTGACAATTATCCTTACAACAACAACATAGTTCGGTTAGAGGATTTTTTGGTTTACATTGCTTTGGATGCTATTCTAATGTCACGTACGTAGTGCAAAGATGTCATTTCTGTCATTTGAATTTGACCAGTCGCAACTGTTTGATAATGAAAGTTTTTGGCGCGAACGAAGATTGATTCGAATTTTCTTTCAGTTTAGTGTAATAAACATTTTATAAGGTTCTAAATTTCGTCACGCACGATTTTTGAAGTGCTACAATTGCAATTAAAAGTGTGAGAGTTCACTTGTCAATTAAAACTTTTTTGTTATGATGGTTAAAATACATTATGAGACTATAGGGAATTGGAGGGAGAAGTTGAAAAAGAATGTGGAAAAATGGACAAAAAAGAGGCTGAAAGACAGCGTGTCTGTCGAAGAAAGATAGCAGACGCAGCCATAAAAGACAAAAAAGTTTGAAAGTAACTAAATTAATGTCCCCACAAGTTTTCTCATATTTAGAATGTACCCTTATATAAGTGGAAGGAGTTAATTTGTTGTATGTAACCTCAATGAAAAATGGCAAAATGTCCAAACAATTCCGAAGATTAAAAAACTTCATACGTTTTCATATCACGACAATCAGTATACGAGTACATACATATATTTCTCGAGCGGTGTTTTCATTAAGAAACAAAATTAAAGTTTATTGTAGGCCCTTGTATATACTCGTAGTACGAAATGAACTTGACTATTGATTTCGCTGCTATAATAATAACTGAATAATTAATTATGTTTTGTTTATTTTTAAGGCCTCATTAGTTTTTACTTTCTGTTGCCGTTCTGGGACGTTCAGTTCTGTAACAAGTATTTTACAATTACTTTTTCCGTGAAAATATTCTGCGTTTTTTACAGTAGGGCATAAATAAAAGAAAAGCATTGGAATGAAGAATAAAATATGTGCATAAATATTATCTTGTATGCGCAAAACCAAAAAAAAGAGAAACAAATTAATAATTTAGAAATGGTGATCACTTCTTTCTCACAATCTGCAGAGTTTATGACACTTGTTATACAAAATATAATTTTTTCCTCGCTAAAATAATATTCTTTTGATCGTCCATAGTTGTTCTATTGATAAAAATGTATTAACTTTTAAAAACCTTTGATTGAAAAAATTTTATTTAGCTTTTGACTAAAAAATTATATACATTTGAATAATAAATAAATGTTTCCATACCTGAAGAAAGTACAACATACACATATCTGGACGTCACTTAACGTTCAATTCTATTTTCAAATTTATAATTTTAAATAGGATTATTTCAAAAAGTAATAAATTTTGTTCAAAGTTTGGTATTCGGCGAATACGTGTGGAACGAGTGTAAATTTAAGTTGTTCGTGAGTGCATAGACTATGAAATATCCCGCGGCTAGATCCCAGTCGATCTTCAAGGACTCCCAAAAATACTGGTTGAAAGCCCTTTACGTGAAAATCCACGACTTTCAATTTGGAAAATTGCAGCCTCACTGGGGCTTCCAAGAGCGAGTATTTATGGATTAAAAAAAAATGTGTGTGAAGTTAGCTCCGTCGTCAGCTACGTTTATAACAACCCTGTTCTTTTTAACAGTCTGCAAATTTTTTTAAAATGAGAAAAAATGGCCAAAATCGAGAAGGTGCTGTCATATGGACCTATATGGGTGAAAACCATGACAACGGAGATTTCAAAACTGTATAGCTTATATCCAAAATCAGTATAGATTTTGAGAAATTCAATTTTGAAAAAAGGGAATTTTACGATATGGGCAAATTTTGAAAGTCAAAAAAATGGCCAAAATCGAGAAGGTGCTGTCATATATACCTATATGAGTGAAAGCCACGACAATGGAGATTTCAAAACTGTATAGCTTATATCCAAAATCAGTATAGATTTTGAGAAATTCAATTTTGAAAAAAGTGAATTTTACCATATGGGCAAAAATTTGTAAGTCAAAAAATGGCCAAAATCGAGAAGGTGCTGTCATATGGACCTATATGGATGAAAGCCATGACAATGGAGATTTCAAAACTGTATAGCTTATATCCAAAATCAGTATAGATTTTGAGAAATTCAATTTTGAAAAAAGTGACGGAGCTAACTTCACACACATTAAAAAAAAAAGGATCTGAAACTCCATACTTTTAAAATTCAAATCGGTCAAGAATTCAAAGAAATTACTCTGATTTATGCAAAATTTTTGTGAAACGGTATTACGACGCTTTCGCTCTGTACATCCCATATTTTGGAGCGTCAGGGCGCATTTTACTTATACGGCCACGCCAACAAGCAAAAATGCTGTTACTAGTCTCCAGGAACCCGTAATCCTCGATTGAAACATCAAAGGCCATTCTATTGCCCAGCATGATATAATTGGACAATTTTTTCAAAACTTTGGAGGCCAGGCGACGAGTATCAACGGCGACAATTATCGATGCATGATTGCGGAATTTTGTTTGCCAAACCTGCGATCTCATCCATCGTATACTTCTCACACATTGTTTCAACAGGATGGGACGACTGCACACACGGCCAGAGTTTTGATAAATTTGATTTGGGAAAATTTCCCTTAAAAACTGAGTAGTCGCTTTGGGGACATCACATGGCCACAAAGGTCGTCCAATCTAACTCCCATGGATTTTTTTATCTTGTGGCTTTAAAGGAAAATATTCGTAGAGAAATCAGCTTAATTGAACGAAGTTCATGGCAGCGTGTGCCGCAGTTTTGAACAGTGTGTTCAACCCGACGGAAGACATATGGATGACATGCTCTTTAAAAAATAAAATGCGCATTTCCGTGTGTTACGGTTTTTATTTAAGTTTGAAAATATAAATGTGCTACCAGACTGCATTTACACGTATTCTAAAGAATTATTTAACTTAAGAACTTCAAAAAATCTAATAACAAAAGTTTCACAAGTCGCATATTTTCATATGCACCTCATAATACATAGGCTGAAAAGTCCCGGGCTTAACAAAGAAAACACAGTTTTTTTTTTGTTCAAAATTATCGACGTTATCTTGATCTCCATAAAGAGCAACGCAATCATTCCAGCGCCGCTCTTAACATTTCACTACTACTTTTGTAGAACGATTTATCTTTTGCCTCAAAATAGGCATCAGTTTCAGCGATAACCTCTTCATTCGTGCGAAATTTCTTACCGGCGAGCATTTTTTTCAGGTCTGCGAACAGGCATTAGTCGCTGGGAGCCAAATCTGGCGAATACGGTGGATGTGGGAGCAATTCGATGTTCAATTCATGTAGTTTTGCCATTGTTTTCATTGACTTGTGACATAGTGCGTTGTCTTGATGAAACAAAATTCCTTGCCATATGCGCTCGTTTATTTGCAGTTTCGGCCTTCAAACGCTCCAACAACTCTATAATATTCACTGTTAATGGTACTTCCTTTGTCTAGATAGTCGATGAATATTACGCCACGCACGTCCCAAAATACCGATTGTTGTGCTTTTGGGCGCTTTGGACGAGGTTCATCAGTTGCTGTCCACTTAGACGACGATCGTGAAGTGATGGATCCATGTTTAATCCATTGTCACATATCGACGCAAAAATTCCGGTTTGTTACCTTTAAACATGGCCAATCACTGCTCAGAATCATCAACACGTTCTCGTTTGTGGTAAACAGTGAGCAAACGCTGCACCCACTGTGAACAGAGCTTTCTCATAGTCAAATGCTCATGCAATATAAAGCCAACACGTCTTTACATATCATGACGATGTCAAGATTTTCGATCATTCTAAACGATTTTGTGGATTTTTTTTATGTTTTATAGGTGTTACCGCCTCATTTGGACGTCCACTGCGTTCTGCATCATCGGTGTCCATACGAACACGTTTGAAGTCAGCAACCTAACGTTTTATTATTGTTTCTGATGGAGCAAGCCATTGCTTCGCTTGAACGATATTTTCCCCATCAACAAGCAGTGTAAAATTAAAACACGAAATTGCTTTCGATCCATTGTTTTGAAAATAACAAAAGTATCATGAAATTTTAACAGCTGTCTTTTGAAGGTTAGTATTTACTGAAAAAAAGTAGCGCCATCTACGTGTAAGAACCGGTACTTTTCCCATGTAGTAGTTACTTGCGTCTTATATCAAATACGTAATGCTCACATTTCCCTCGATTTTTTAGACAACAGGGTTCCGAATGTGATAAATTTTTTTTATATATAATACCCTGTGTGAATGGGACAGAACGTTAAAGCTGCTCTTATTTTTGCACAAACTATAACACGTTGTAGGTGTAGAAATGTCACGTACGATGGAAATGTCCATATGTATGTATGTAACTTGATAATTGAAGTAACTCAAATGTAAGAAAGTCCCTTAATTCAATTGAGAGTGTTGAGGCAGAATTACTGAGGTAATTGTCTAAAATGGTTTTAATTTAAAATACGAGTATTTACGAAATTGTTAAAATTGTGACAAAAAATAATATAAAAATCACAAGTAACTGACACGATGCAGTAGAGTTTGATTGCAACAAGCTGTATGCGATGAGTAAAAAAGACTCACGACAAAATGTTGTTATGAATGTTCATACATATGTACGAGTATGTGTGTACGTACTTATGTATGTGCCTATTGGGTGTACCAATAAGTTTCCGTTGTTTTGAGAGAGATGATATACCGCGAGTTTTACATTAGAATTCACAGCTGATAATCGGCCATAAAATTAGACTGCTATTCAACAACATAACTCCATCATATTATTAATATATAGATACATATTTTTTTTAATAAAAAATATTTTCAGTGGAGCCAAATAAGCATCATTTGCGTAAACTTTTATTTGTATTTGTAACTACACAGTTGCAAATCAATTTGCAAGGTATAAGATGCACAGCATGGGCGGAGTAACGAAGACCTTATGCCCACGATGGTATTAACAGTAATTTTTTGCGGCGCTGTGGTTAACTGTACCGACCTATGCTTTCGCATAGGGAGTTGTCGCGTGGTTAACAACAAAATACCGCAAAAAAACCTTTAACTAATACAGTTAGTTGAGGTAGACAGCTAACCAATGAGAGTGAGACGCAAAACTCTCGAAGTCCAAACAACAACGACAAACCTGACCGCACTTAGGAAATAATTACGATGACTCGAGAGCTGTTTCCCATAGATTGCTCGTAGAAACTGCCTTGAGTGAGAGAACATGTAGTGAGAAATCGAACTTACATTAGAAGTCATTCGCAAACAGTTCTGATATTGATTTACCTTTACGGCCTAAACTGATGACGGACCAAATTCACGAGGTGAATTATTCACGATTCACCAGCGCCCCCATGTGGCTTGCTAGGCTCACACAGGTCGCAACTTTTTGTTATAAGTTTTTAGCCATATAGACAAACCCCTTGCTTAAGAGTTCGGGTCTGCTAATCCCACCTGTATGTAATTTCCCAACAGTCAATGTCATATAAGGCATAATGCGTTGGTAACCCGAAGTCCATTAAAAACATCAGCTCTTAACCATCTTACTCGTCTAATTATCACCCCTGGTTCCTTACACAACAGTTATCTGCATGCACCAAAGTTATCAGAGAAACTAATTCCTCTTTCTGCGATTTTAGGTTTAAACCACAGCCAAGGCAGACACCATAACCATGATCAACACCGAGAGATCTGCAAGAAAGTGTCTCCCGTGGGTTTTGAAGATCGCCGTTCTGCCAATTTTAACCCTTGGTAAGGATTTCGGAAGCCAACACAACATAAGTCATGCGGCTTCCTAAAGTTTTATTTACTACAACAAACGAGGGACCCCTTCCCCTCTTTACCCGAAAAACAGAGTGCCCTTGTTAGGAATACGCCAAGGCAAACCTTGTCAATCGGCGAACAGTTGTGAAAAAGATTTACATCAGCACCTGAATTGCGGCCTTATCTGATGATAGACCAATTCCACGGAGTGAATTATTCACGATTCTCCAGCGCCCCCGTGTGGCTTACCACGCTCACACAGGAGCAATTCTTGCCATATGATTGCGGTCATATGAGCAACTTCTTGTTGAGGAGTTTGGGCCTTCTAATCCCTCCTGTATGCAATTTCCCAGCAATCAATGGAGGACAAGGCTTAATGAGTAGGTAGCCCGAAGCCCACTAAGAGCATCAATCCTTAAACCAACTCACCCGTCAACTATCACCACTGGTTCCTTACAATACAGGTATCTGTTGTATAGGCAAGAGCTCCTCGGGAGATTGTTAGTCCCCGAAAAAAACCACACACCAAACAATTATCAAGGATACTAACACTGCCTTCCTGTGTTTTAGGTTTCAACCACAGCCAGAACGTTTCAGCCAAGATAGGCACCTCAACCATGATCAGCCCGGGTCGAACCGCAAGCAGAACTACCCGGGGGCCATGCTGATCCCCGTTCTGCCAATTAATACCCTTTGTAAGGGTTTCGGAAGCCAACACAACATAAGTCATGTGGCTTCCTAGAGTTTTATTTGCCGCACCAAACGAGGGACCCCTTCCCCTCTTTTCCCCGCAAAACAGAGCGCCTAAGTTAGGAATACGCCAAGGCAAAACCTGTTCCCCGGGGGGTCAATCGGCGAACAGTCTCACATCATTTGAAATCGTTAGGAATAAGTCATAAACACGTTAATTAGGTTCGATAAGAGTTAAAGCCGGCAGATGTTGAACGCCGTTGCTGGTAGCTAGGCAAAAAGAAAAAAAAGTTTCATGTGTCGAATCGTCTATGCTGAAAGAAACTGGATGCATTATATAGTAATGCATCCAGTCCAAAAAGAAAAAAATGTTAAGAACTACCTGACCACTACGTCAGCATAGACAACAAATTAAATAATCACGAAATAACCGTATTCTTTGTATTTTGTGGGGTCTACTACGAGTTGCTTAATCTAAGGGAAACGATCAGTGGAATACTTCACCGACCACAATTGATGAGACTGAACCAAGGTCTGAAGGAAAAAAGCTCTCAATACTACTGCAGACTTGATAATACTCGTCTGCATGGAGCGGTTACAGTGAAAAAACGATTTAAAAACACATGATTGGGAAGTCCTACCCAATTTGTTATATCCATCAAACATTGCGCCGTGTTACTAACATCTAATTAGGTCTATAACACGTGCTCTGTCGGAGCAGCAGTTCAAATGAAGATTCCAATTGGGTTGATTCGTAAATAGCCTCAAAAGATAAGGAGTTCTTCAAACGTGAAATCCGAACGCTGACAACACTTCGATTAAACTTTAACTACATTTTTTCAAAATGAATAATATTTTTTTGATAAAATATCTATGGCGGAAAATTATTTGTACTCCCAATAGGCAGTAAGTACAAGTGCTGATGCGAGTGCTCAAAACGGCAGAGAAGATAATTTCAGTTACAAACACACAAATTTTAACATTTGCAGCAATAAAACGTTACAAAAACAACGAAAGCGTATGAATTAAAAGTAAATGAAGGATACTTATTACTTCGTGCACACAAAAATACAAACATATGTGTGTACATACAAATGTAAATATATACAGTCACTCACATTTAAAGTCGGGCAGACGCATGAAAAAACTTTAAGTCCCAATATTTATAAGCTGACGGAAGAAAAATTCATTTTAATTTTGTTTATTTTATCACAAAAGTTCTTTTATTTGAAAACAACAAACACAATTTATCTCAAGTTCTTTTATTAAATGTATACGAAGGCTTAACTTAAATAAGGTCACTTTTCAGTCTCACATTTAAAGTCGGGCAATTAATAAAAAATTAGCATTATGTGAACATAACGCAAAATGAATATTTTGTAGATCCAACTTTTTGGGTTTCAACAGCTTGTAAGCGGTTAGGCAAAGATTCCACTAATTTTTTGCAAACCTCACGGCTTATATTATTCCACTCTTCCTGTAAGGCATTCTTTAGTTGTGGAATTGACGTACACTGCCTGTCCTGCATCCGGCGGCCTAATTCGTCCCACAAATGTTCAATAACATTGAGGTCCGGACTTTGTGCAGGGGTTTTAATAACCTTCGGACAGTTATAGAGCAGCCTTTTTGCATCATATGCTGAATGTTTAGGATCATTGTCCTGGTAAAATTGGAAATTAGTTTCAATGCCGAGTTTTTTACACTTTCTTTTAAATTTTTTCTCAAAATATTTAAATAAACATTCTTATTCATAACACCGTCAATGAAATGCAAATTTCCAACGCCTGAGGCTGCCATGCATCCCCAAACCATAACCGATCCACCACCGTGCTTTACTGTTTTTCTTAAATTCTTGCCTTCCATCTCTTTGTTTGGTTTGCGCCATACTTTGCCTCTTCCATCGCACCCAAATAAGTTAAATTTACTTTCGTCAGTAAACAATACCTAAATATCAATAATAAGCCTAATTAAATTTTTATGTTTGTATTGACGAGCAAAAACAAGCCGTTCGCTTTGGTTTTTCTTACTTATTAGAGGTTTTTTCCGTGCCACTCGGCCATGAAAGTCATTCTTGCGAAGAAGTCTTCTTATTGTTTCTGGGTTTACCTCCGTCCTAGAAGCTTCCTTGACCATTGCTGTCAGTTTTGGAGCATAAATAAAAAAATTTTTCTTCACCTGTTTTAAAATCATGTTCTCATCTCTGGGTGAAAGCTTTCTTGCTCGGGCTCCGCGTTTTTTATTTGCTACCAAACCACTTTCTTTATATCTAGAAATGATATCATGCACTGTAGATTTACTTTTTTTTTATCAAATTAGATATTTCCCTTTCAGATTTTCCATCTAAGTGCAACTCAATTATTATTTTCCGTTCTTCGAAGGTGGATTGTTTAATTTTGCGCGGCATTTTTCAAAAAACTTTTATAATCTTCACTGATCGAAAGAAGAAATCATTGTTTTGGAGACAAAAGAAGAAAAAAGTGGAAATAACGGTATATTTCACTTTTTCACTGTACAAAACATTAAGTGCCCGACTTTCAATGTGATACAGAGAATTTACTTTTTCTCATTTTGTTATTCGTATGTATTTTATAACGGGACTTAAAATAAAATTTCTATGGTTTTTCTATTAATAAGAGTTTTTATGATAAAACAAAAAAAAGTTAAACGCATCATCTTTCATCAAAACATAAATATTAAGATCATAAATTTTCGACAATGTTTGCCCGACTTTAAATGTGAGTGACTGTACATATGAATTTTTGTTTGTATTTGTATACGTTTGTACAACGATTGTTTTTGTTGATGTGTTGTTCTCGCATTTTGTAAGTTCATACCAGCAACAACCATCCTACCTATAAGAAGAAAACAAAAACACCACGACGTAAGTTGTTTCTCGTGGTTGTAACTGATGTTAATTTCATTAAAAAGATATAAACAAAATGGATCCTTGAAAAGGTTTCTTGACACTAACTTAACAAAAGACACACTTATTGGAACAACACAACCACCATTAAACACAACCATTATGTTTTCAAAAACAAAGGAACAACGTTAGCAAAAAAACGAATGAAGATAGAAAAAAAATCATCAACAACAACAGAAACTAAAAACATAAAGAGTAGATATTTTTGGAGAAAAAATTCTTTATACATTGTAAAATGTCCAGGAATCTCTATACAAAAGGGGAGGAAGGAAGCTAAAATAACACAAAGTCAGACGAAAATGTTTACACAAACAATATTACCATAAAGTAAAATTGATAAAAATACGCACAAAGCACAAATATAGAAAAGCAATGTAAAAATAAATAGGAAAAGAATTTGAAAGTTGCCAGGAGCAAATCCTTCTTAATGTTTCTCTAAAAAATGAGTTTACTAATATTTATTGCTTTACAGTCTAATTTATACAAATTTTTGACCGCTTTGTTAAGGGTTAATAAGAAGAAATCGAAAAAAAAACATTATTTACAAACACTTAATAGCACTATTCATATTTAATAATTTCCAAAAAAATTTTGCAGCCTTTGCTCTTCTCTCTAAACTTTAAATAAGTTCGAATTTATAATTATAATAACATTTTTGTTAGCAAATTTGGATAATTTTCCGTATTAAAATTAAAATAAAACGAACTACTTACTATTGGTAAGTGTGTAACAAATATGTATATGTATGTACAAGAAAAATAAATATATACATACATATACAGTACTGGACAATTCAATGGAAACTTTTCTAAAAATTTATTTATTTATTTTTAGAAGTCGAAAATCAAAAATTATTTCTAAAGAAACTTCACAAGTATTTTAGAATTTCATTTTATAGATTCTTTTTGATATATAAACAAAAAAATAATAACATAAAAATAACGTAGTTCTAAAATTATAAAGAAAAATTAAAAGTATCAAATTTTGAGGTATTGACAAAACAATGGAAACTTAAAATTTACTCCAATAAAAACCTTCGGCCTATTATCAAAAATTAATATTTTGTTGGGTATCCTTTGTTTTTAATTACTGCATCACAGCGACGATGCATTGACCCAATTAATTTGTCAATTGTATCCTTTGGTACCTTTTGCCATTCACTCAAAGCTGCATTGGATAAATCTTCCTTCCATGTGTAATTTCGAGTTCTTATCTTGCGTTCTACAATTTCCCATAGATTTTCTATGGGATTGAGATCCGGGGATTGGGCAGGCCACTTCAAAACACGGACCTCATTTGATTGTAACCAGTCAGTTACAACCCTAGAGGTGTGTTTTGGATCATTGTCATGCTGAAATCTCCAAATTAGTGGCATGTTCTCCTCTGCATATGGATACATTATGTCGTTTAAAATGGATCTGTAGCCGACACCAGTCATTGTATCCATTATAATGTGAGTTGGACCCATTCCTTGCCCAGAAAAACAGCCCCACACCATAATATTGCCACCTCCAAACTTGACTGTCTTGCTTGTGTACTTTGGGTCTAGTCTCTTTCCCTTTGGCCGCCTTACAAATGATCTTCCATCATTGCCCCTTAAATTATATTTGGACTCGTCTGAAAAAAGGACAGTGTTCCATTTCTCTTTAGGCCAATTTATGTGCTATCTGGCAAATTTTAAACGAGCAGCACGGTTTTTCTCCGATATCAGAGGTTTTTTCGCAGGGCAGAAGCAACCAAGACCAGCCTCGCGGGCTCTACGGCTAATTGTTCGAGAGCTAACATCCAATCCAAGAACATTTTTAACCTCTCTTGATGCCAATTGGGGGTCTTTTTTGAACTCTCTTGATATTAAATTATCCTGTCTTGGAGTAGTTTTACGTGGTCTTCCTCCTGAATGCAGAGTTTTAACAGTACCCGTTTCACGAAATTTCTTGATAATCTTCGAAATTGCTGATTTATTCATCGAATATTTATCACAAATAGTTTTTTGTTTTAAACCAGCATTAAAATCATTTATTATTTTTATTTTTAAATCTTCACTTATCTTGACTCTAGCCATTTTTACTAATTATGTATTCAAGATTCTTGTGTTTAAAATATTTGAAAAAAAGAAGCTGGCAAGAGAGTAATTTAAAAAATAACGGTAAATTATTATGCATTTTGCCTCGTTTTTTCATCAATACATTTTGCTTTAGTCATCTTTCGCGCAGAAGTGTAAAAGTTTCCATTGTTTTGTCGAACACCAAAAATTTTATACTTTTAATTTTTTTTTATAATTTTACAACTACGTTATTTTTATGTTATTATTTTTTTGTTTATATATCAAAAAGAATCTATAAAATGAAATTCTAAAATACTTGTGAAGTTTCTTTAGAAATAATTTTTGATTTTCGACTTCTAAAAATAAATAAATAAATTTTTAGAAAAGTTTCCATTGAATTGTCCAGTACTGTATATGTATGTGCATACATGCAAAGAAAATATAGTTTAAATATGGTTACAGCAACATTAGTATATCCACCATAACATTGTATATTATTATTAAAAACAGCCTATTATCAATTTAATTATAGTTTGCTTCCCTATAAATATGTTTACGTTTGCATTTCTGTAAATCGATAGTTACCGTCTATCAATTTCAGGCTATGGTTGCATGCAATGTTAGTATTAAGCGTAATTTTCTTTTAAATTACAATAGCTTTTATTGCACCCAATACTAAAATATTCGTTTTTATTATATCTATGATAGACTTACTCACATATAACATATATAAGTTCACAGAATAAAGTTACTATTTTCAACATTAAGGAATTACTCGTCAGCATATATATTTTTTCTTTAGTTTTGCGATTTTGTGAAAGGATTTTTGTTTTGAATTAAAAAAAATTCTTGTTGATCTAAAAATCAAAACAAAAAAAAAAAGCTGAAAATTAGAACGGAATTAGTAGATGCTAAAACCAGTTGAAGTCAAAATCAATGCAATTGTGAAACCTGATTATATTTTGAGAATTATTCTTAATTATTTAAAAACTAAAAAATATATTATAATCATTTATAGTTTTATTTTATATTATTATACATATGTATATTGTATGACATAGTTAGTTGTAAATAAACAAGATAGCATGGTTTATCCAGGAATGTCGTTTATTTAGTTAATATGTTGAAGAATGACTAAAATATTCTATGCCAATAAAGCTATTTATGGCATTAGTTAGGTTGTTTAATGAAGTATAATGTAATGATTGGTATAATAGCATGGTTGGGTACGACATTATTATGGTAACTTTTACTAGTACTGTGGTTGTTCACAATTATAACAATGTTAAACCAGAATTTATTGTGGTTATTTATATTTTTTTTTTTTATAAAACTATAGGGAAGCTTGTCAATGGCGTTTCAAATATAACAATATAAAATTATCCGTACCAACCATATAATTCAACAATAGAATGTTACATTTCTCTTCATAACAGCAAGATTTATGTAGACATATCATTACGCAAAAGACGCCGCAAAACTTATAGCGAGAGGATCGCCCTTCCAGGTATATAAAGCGAGATATCGTTTTTGGATGGTGCTGTCACACAAATGGTGCTATTTTTTATAAAACAATAATTATTGCCTATGGCAAAAATTTCGCTGGATGACGTTTTTTATATAAAACTATAGAGAGTCATAAAAAACTGTTACGAATACTACAAATTCCCTGAGGAAGTGAACAAATAGCTTACGAAACGCCGTGGTTAATTATGTAGTAAAAATTTTGAATTTATTGCCATAAAAATATGTCAGGCATTCCCAGCTAAGGATAAAACTACACATACAGGGTGTCTGCCGGGAAGATATACTACTTCGTTTTGCCGCCATTTTGGTAAACATTAGTTTTGACAGTTCATATTTGGCAGTCGTGATATAGGCACGTGCCAAATTCATTATGGAAAAATATTCGATAAACCAATGTGTTTTGATCGCTAAGGCATTTTATCAAAATCAATCATCGATTTTCATTAAAAAATCATAATGAGTGACTAGGTACATTTTCATTTGAATCGTCACCTTGTACATTGTCCAGTAATAACTAATAAGTTAAACTGTCATTTTTGCATAAAAAAATATCGTTAAAAAATAACCGTCATTTTAGAAACCAATTATAATACGAAAAAGCCTTAACATGATAAATCCTTTATTCTCTTTTTTAAGTCTGTGCTTTTGCGGAAACATAAAACACATACGAGTACTTGTATTGACAGAAATGCATAACCTGTTTAGTATTATAATATACATTCATAGACATATACATATATTTATATAAACTTTCCAAGTATTTTTTTATACTTTACGAGTATAGTGCATCTAGTTCCGGTTTAATTTAATTACTCTTTAAACGGGTTTCAATATTTGTGCATGTATGTAGGTAGAATTGAAAGAATAAAAACCAGCAGAAAGAATAATGTATTATATTGTAAAGCAAGCAATTTATAAATAAAAAAAACATAATTTTACATTTGTATGAGCTTTGACGATGTCAATTCATACAAATTTTAGACATTTGAAATACAAGATGAATTTTTAAATAAAAATATGGTAAGGAAAATTTTCTCGCATTACATCTAAGCGTTTGAAAATAAGTTATTTCTTTCAGGCGTTTGAGAAAAGATCCTAAAATAAAAATTCTTTAATTCTTTCCTCAACCTGCTACCTCATTTAGGTTGACAGGAAAACAAACGTAAATTATTGTGTGTGTAAACATATTTAAATGAGTTTTTTGGTCTTATCGACACAACCCAGCGGCCAAAGTTTGACTTACAGAAGCGATGATCCGATGCACACTTGTAAGTCAGTAATGCACACCATCTCATATACCATCTCATATACATTAGTAGAGTGAACGCCTACCAGCTGCGCATAAAGTAGTGAGGTGTTCATCCAACAAAAGCCCATTACTTCCTAACATACATTGTAAGTTATCAGTAGGCAGGCAGCTGGAATACAATCTCGCATACTTTGTAAGTTGGCAATAGGCAGCTGGAATACAGTTTCGCATACTTTGTAAGTAGGTCGAAGGTGAACTACGCACTTCAGTTTTTTGGGAATATTCCATTAAATAAATTTGTTCTGTTTTTTGTTTACGGAATTTTTTTAATTTTTTCACTAAATGTTTTATTTCTCTTGTACCTTTTTTGTAATGTTTTCTGGCACTCTTACCTTCAGCACTAATTTTGTTAATTAAAATTTTTGCAATGTAGTCTGACAAAGACGGTGAACGTTTGATTTACAACTAAAAAATAAAATACGTACATATATATGATATATATGTGATAAAAAACGTAATTCATTTTTGCCAACTCCGTGTCAGGATTTTAATTATAATACTTTATTTGTACAATTACATAAATTACAAATAATTATATGTATATGCTGATCGGTCGCACACGTGAGTAGCAATCTATATAAAGAATGACGCTTCAGCTGCAAACCGGAAACTGTAAAATTATTATTGCTTGTTGCATTACATGACATTTGCTCTTTATAAGCATATGCACACGTGTTAAGCTATGTACACACGGTTGTCAGATGTTACAATATTGTAAGATCTGGCAACATGCTGACAATGTGGTGACAATGAAAAATTGTCCCGCAGAAGTAAATTGTGTGTTCAGACGATCGCAAGAAAATCTTACAATTTCATTGTCAGACTATGGTCTGACAAATAATTCATCTGGCAACTAAAATTGTCAGTTCACACGGTTGTCAGATTGTTACATGAAAAAAATTGCCAGACATGTTGTAAGGCATTGCCACTTATGTATATCAACAACGATCTGTTTGGCAGTGTTGCCCATCAAACTTTTTTCTGACAATGATTCCATTGTCAGGTGCATTACAATACCAGCCACGATTGTCAGATGCCTGACAATATTGTCGTCTTACACTTGATTGACAATGGTTTTTTTGACAACGTTGTAAGTTAAAAATTGACAGTTCACACGATTGTAATACATTTTCAGATAATTTTACAGTCAATATTGTAAGATCTGACTACCGTGTGTACGTAGCTTTACATATACTACTGCTATACACTTTGTAAGTTAGCATTCATTGATTGCAAAGTGTTGCACACATCATTGAAGAGAAGTAATGTACTAGGCAGTGTTCGCCGATGAGAAGGAATTCAAAAGGTTAGGTCTCCCAAGAAGGTTGTCATGCCAGTAACCAATGGTAAAATTCTTTATATGAATGGGAAACGGAAATGGAAAGTACACTATGTAGCTCCTTGTACCCCCAAGGAATAGATTTTGCCTTGGCGTATTCCAAGCCAGGGCATTATGTTTTTCGGGTGAAGAGGGGATGGAGTCCCTCGTTTGTTGTTTCAAATAAAACTCTAGGAAGCCGCATGTTGGCTTCCGAAACACTTACCAAGGAATTAATTGGCAGAACGGATATCACTATTGTTCCCGGGCGGTTCTGCTTGCAGTTCAACTCGGGCTGATCATGGTTGAAGTGCCTACCTTGACTGGAGCGTTCTATCTGTGGCTTAAACCTAAAACGTAGGAAGGGGGAGTTAGTATCCCTGATAATTGTTTAGTGTATGGCTTTTTTCGGGGACTAACAACCTCCCGAGGGCCTGTTGCCTTTACAACAGATAATGTAAGAAATCAGTGGGGATGGTTGAGGTGTGAGTTGGTTTAAGGGCTGATGCTCTTAGTGGGCTTTGGCCTACCAACTCATTAAGCCTTGTCTTCCATTGATTGCATACAGGAGGGATTAGAAGTCCCGAACTCCTCAACAAGCAGTTATTCATAAGGCTACAAACATATGGCAAAAATTGCTGCCTATGTGAGCTTTGTTAGTTAGCCACACGGGGGCGCTGGTGAATCGTGAATAATTCACTACGTGGAATTGGTTCATCATTAGATAAGGCCGTAAAGGCAGGTGCTGATGTAAATCTTTTTTCACTACTGTATCTCCTTGTAGATCCGAGAGAAATAGGTTTCCTTTTATTAAATTCGATAGTTTCGGAGGAAAATAGCCCTCGTAACATCCACTCAATCGTAGTTTTGAAAAAGTACTCATATAAATGCTGCACAACCTGGCTGAACCTATACAGCCGACTTTGATGAATACAAATATCTATCTACATTTTAAATTTCATTAAAGTCGGCGTGTAGGTTCGGCTAGGTTGTTCAGGCTGCAAGTTTTATAAAAATGAGCACAGTTCTTTCTTAGTCCTTTTGCCTGTAAGACATACCATTCGCCTACAGGCTCAGATAGCCCCAGCCTACATTCCGATAAGTATGCCAACCCGTGCAGTATCGAGGGATAAAACTATCAGTACAGATTTCGGATATTCACCCCGTATACCTCAAGCTGCTAAGCTATGGCGCAGGCCACGCTGTGCTTATTGCATAGAAACCGCAATTCCTACTTGGATCATGGTTGGATAGCTTAGGGGAAGAAAAAATTGCCTCCTTAAGCGCTCTTCTTCCGAACTTTGGAGAAATATAAATATAATTTCACAAAAACCAGTTGGATAGTATTCCAGACGAAAATATTATCTCTGACTAGCTTCTTAGTCATAGTTTTGAAACAATATACAGGGTGTCTTAGAACTTAACGTCAAGCCGAAACATCGTGACAAGATTGATCATGATAAAAAATAAGGAGAATAAAACATTTGAACTGAGTAAAATTTGTTTTGTAATTTTTTTTTTATATTTTTCTCATGATGGTTACAATCAAGCTGGTCACTCTGTTGCGGCTTGACGTTGAGTTCTGGGACATCCTATATAGTAGTTGTGCTCCTTTGCACGCAGATTTTTTTATGATTGAAATTCACGAAAATCGGTTGGATAGTTTCAGAGAGGCAGAGATGCATAAATTACCTCTCCGCTCCCCTTGGCAACAGGTTTAAAAAACCTGCATTCTCGCGTAAATTGGGCTTTATTTTTATTTTGAGTACGAATTTCTGAAACTATTTTTTCAATATTGTAGATCTATTATAAAACGATAATATTTATATTTCCTGTGTGTGAGGGGGTGTACCGTCCCCCAAGCACTTTGATGGACACTATTTTTCAGACTTTCTGCAAGAAAAATGTCCATTTTAAACAAAAAATTTTTAATCCCCACCCTTTCGACAGTTTTTGTCCGCTCTGGGGCCAAATCACCGCATATGATACCGAGCAATATTATCGAAATTTTTCATTTTGGTATCATAGCATACGATACCGAATGCATTGTATTGCAATAATATAAAATAGTTAAACATTTTTTTTTTGTATTCGTACGTTTTGTTTAAATTACGATCCGGTATGCAACGTTTGCCGTAATCTAGATGCATCGTAATGTTATTCGATACGATAGTTAATTCGATATCGTATGCAGTGATTAGAGTCCTGCTGTATATGATGACAACATGTTGTGCCATAAAAGAAAACTCTTTTTATTAGTTATTCTTGTATTTTATTTATAACACTTAACTAGGTTAGGTTTAACAGACTGTCAGCCATTGAAAAGCCAGCGGTTTGTGTCTAATTCGGTCCTGTTGTGTAGCCTGATTTGGGATATGTATCGTAGCAGATGTGCATATCACTGGTCCAGTTCAGAACTAAACCTAGGGTCAGATGTAGGAGTCCAATCTGCCTACATCGCATTCCGATATTTATTTGTTTAATTTCAGCCTATGGATGAGAACAAAAATCTTTACAGACTATGAACATATAATTATTTAAGATAAAGAACAAAGAGAAATAAAATTAAATAATAACTAATAATTGTAAACTGTAAAAATAGAAAAAATGAGTTATTAAGAAGCAGCAGTTTAAAATTATTTTTTTTTCAAACAATTGAGATTTATTCACTTTATTAGCTTCTAACATAGATACCAATAAAAAAATTATAATTAGTTTGTTTTCTGTGTTTCCCAACTATCTATATGTCGACATTTCATAAGAGCTACCCTAATCATCAGTAGACTTTTGAAATTTTTGAAAGATGTTCTCAAACATTCATTTATAATTTGATTGGTATCAATGGTAGAAGCAAATAAAGTGAATAAAACTCAATTGTTTGAATTTTTGTTCTCTGCTTTTCGTTACTTTCAAAAAACAAATCGTAGCTACCAACGGCTGATCATTTGTTTGAAAGATGTAAAGAAATGCTAGAGACCTGTAAAAATGAAAAAGCTTGTTTTTTGTATTTTGACAGGTATTATTAGAGCATTTTTCTTTTTAATGGGATATAAAGTTGAATGTTTGAGAATATTTTTCAAAAATTTCCAAAGTTTACTGATGATTAGGGGAGCTCCTATGAAATTTCGACATATAGATAGCTGCGAAACACAGAAAATAAGCTATTTATAATTTTTTGATTGGTATTATTTTTTGTTTAATACTAAATTCAATAAAACATTTTTTTGTGTGGATTGTATCAAAAATAATTAAAGCAGATTGAACTTTTCGTCATAATTCCAAAGAATGTAAGCGTTGAAGTCTCTCAATACGAGACACAAGGAGGATTTCAAACGCTAGAAGCATACTCTTGTATACAACGGAAAATTCAGCACAATTTCATTCAATAATGCCAAGTATTTTATACTCCTTGGGACGAATAGCTGTCAAACACCACATCCAAGTCAAGTTTTCTATTCGACGAATTCAATTGAATACCACCAAAGTTGAAATTAAGAACAGATGGATTCCTTGATATATGAAAAGATATATTCAAACATTTAGTAATATCTAAACGCAAATTATTACGATGACACCCTTCATTTAGATAATTAAGCCGCTTTGCATTATACGTGTAAGCATCTCTAATAGAGTTTACTTTCATAAAAAAAATTTTCTGTTTACTCGCGTATAAAAGGTACCTTGATTTCAAAAAAAAAAAAACAGCTACCAATATCATTAGTAAATAAATTAAATAAAACAGGGCCAAGAATGTTACCCTGTGGAACAACCGATGTTTGATAATATGGTCTAGGAGTATAATCTCCAATACGCACTAAGCAGGTTCTATTAGTTAAATAGGACTTAATTCATAACAGGAAGTTAGAGTGAAATCCCATGGGCTCTAATTTCGACAGCAGTAATGCATGAGAAACGCTTTAGAAAAATCTGTATAAATTACTTCAACTTAAGAGCCAAGCTCAAAGTATTCACTAAATAAAGTAAAATTAGTAACAGTAGACCTACCCATATAGAAACCATGTTGATCTGGAGACATCCAGGGTTTAGTTACGAAAAATATTTTTTTACAAATAACGTGCTCGAAGATTTTTGACAGTGCATAATTTAGATATAGCATGTTACATCATCTCTCTTACCATCTTTCATCCTCGTAATAACTTATTTTCCTAGTTCCAGTACAGTGTTCTGAGTACTGGTCCAAGACAAAAGAAACAGGAGTTACTATTGCAAATTTCCACTCGCTAATAAATTCACCCCCCGAAAAATTAAAAGTCAGAGCGGCACTTAAGGACGCCGTAGTTTTCTTAAGGAAAAAAGAGCATAGGATATCACAATCTGATATGAAAGTACTCTTAACATGAATAATTGCCAATATTTCTGCCAAACACTGTTAACTCGTTTTTTTGTTCTTAATTTATACAGGGAAGTTATACTACTTTGTTGTGCCGCCTTTTTTTATATATTAGACTTGACAGTTCATATTTGGCCGTCGTGAAGTCGACACGTGGCAAATTTATTATAGAAAATTATGCGATAAACTAATGTGTTTTAATCGTTAAAACATTTTATCAAAATCAATCATCAATTCTCAAAAAATCATAATAAGTACCGAGGCACATTTTCATTTGAATGGATATGTGAATAAAGAGTCGATTCTGGGGAATGGACATCCCTCAACTTTGCATCCATTAAAAGTGACAGTCTGGTGTGCAATTTGGTCAGGAGGAATCATTGAACCTTACTTGTTTGAAAATGCAAACGGCTTAACGGTACCTGTGAATGGATCGTTCGTGATGTGATTAAAATTTTTTTTAACGCCACAACTCCATGCTTTGGGCTTCATTAACATGTGGTATCAATAAGACGATGCCACATCGCAGGATTACAATGGAATTGATGCGAGTAGTAAAGGTTCCCGGCGGACACCGTGTATACATATGTATATTAATTTATATACTTACATAGATAGATTAGTTATCAAATAATTGCTAGGACTATTTTACTTTCTTTATTAATTAATCGGAGTTTTCTAAAAGATATGTCTACGCAACATGTCGCTTAAAAATTTTCAGCTTAACCTCGTATTTCTACTACAACCAACACCTGTAGTATTTGTTGGCAACGACCAGTTTCAGTCATCAACAACTATGTATGTATACATACATACATATATGTGTATGTATCAAACACAAGTACAACAATTCACACAAGTGACCCTTTTCAATTGATTGCAATCATTGTTGGCTGTTTTGTTGGATGGTTGTTAGTTGTAATATACAAGTAATTTGCATTGTTGTTTGCGTATTAAAAATGAATGAACGTTAAAGTAGCAACAACATGCGATTCATTGCTGTCACTATTTTATATTCTTTGATCAAAAATTAGCAACACATGAACATCAGACGGACATCGATATGACACAATGGTACAAACCTAAACAATGGCCCTTTTAAAAATCATGATATCAATATTAATATCGTGCGACATATATGTGTCAATCGTTGTTGTTTTTGTAGTTGTGCACTACTTGCAGTTTTAATGTTAATATGAGTAAAGCCACTTTTACACACTATATATTTCTTTACACGATGTGTACACACAAAAAAAAAAAAACATCTTTAAATTTTAGGCTGCACTTGCAGTTCTAAAATTGTAAATTAGAACGTGTTCTATTTTGAACCGGAAAGACACCTGATACCAGCTGTCAATTTTTCAAGTAAAATTTGTATTATTGTAACTATGCTGCAAATTACAATTATTTTACTTTTCGGGATTTTTTTTTTCTTTCAAAAACACAAACTTGCGGGAAAAATAAAATGTTGTAGACAAATGAAAAAAAATCTTAACTAAAACAACAGCTGTTTGTTAACATTTGAAGGTTATGTAAGATAAAACTTAAACCCAAGAAATTTATGATAGAAGAAAGTTTACTTTAAAAAAAAAAATCGTAATTTTAGGCAAAAAATCTTTTGAATTTTCTGGCCCCAAATAGATGATTACTTTAACAATGTACTTTCAGATTTCATTACTTATTTGTGTAAGCGGAACCTCTGAAGTTTGGCAGTTGTCACTTTTTTGGTTTATTCCGAATATTAAAAAGGAATTAGGTGCTTTACGAAATAATAGAACGTTATAGTTGTGAAAACTATATTATAGCTGAGAAAAAAGTAATAATGAAATGAATTTCTATTCGAAGGGCTTCGTGAACACACAAAATTATCGAATTTAGGATTCATAATATACATACATACATGTGCAATCCATGAGAAACAACTGCTTCCTCAACAGGCGATTGTCTAGTGTGGATTTTGATCGGGCTTCACCTTGTCGAAGTTGGGGCTGAAATTGCATTCGTTGTAAGAACGAAATGTGGACGATATGTAGTTTTAGCAAGAAGGTGCCACTTGTCCAACAGCACATGAAACAACCAAGTTATTGCTACGATATCCAGAACAAATTATCCTAAGAAATTCTAATGCCAACTGGCAATCAAAATCATGTGATTAAGCGTCGTACGATTTTATCATTGAAGTTTTGGAATATCTCGAATTTATGCGAATTAACCAGAAAAATTCCCGAACTCAAATCCAATGCGTCATCGGTGAGATACAGCAACATATTTATTAAGCTCTTTTATTAAAGAAATTTTGTACAAAAATATTTTTTATAAATAAGGCAGTAAGTGTTTGACATTAAGTTTGTCAGTTAGCTTTCTCACGAATACATCTGCATTTTTATTTTTGAACATCATTGATTTATAGTTTTTATTTGGCTGTCAGGTGCCGATATAGGGTAATCAAACTTAAAAAATGTAATAATTGATACAAAGTTTTATTAAGAGCACTTGCACTCTGCGCAACACGCTGCAGTAAATTTGGTTCAATTCAGCTTATTTCGAATATTTTCCTTTAAAGCCACAAGAGATTTGGAATTATATATCCTCTCTTTGAGGTACCCCTACAAAAAAATTCTATGGGAGTTAGATAGACAATTTTCACCGTTGACATTCGTCGCCTGGCCTCAAGAATTTTCGAAAATAAAACGGTCCAATTTGTTCATGCGTGGATAAGGCACACCACACAGTTACCCTGGTGTGATGCAATGGTTTTTTATGTGTTAATCGAGGGTTGCCGGTTCTTGGAGACCAGTAGTGGCAGTTGACGTGACCGTTTAAGTGAAAATGAGCCTCGTCTCTCAAAAAAAAAAAAATGAGATTTACCTAGCGAGAACACTCCACATCGTTTCTCGAACATTTTTTCGTCAATCAAAGCCTCTTTCTTTCAGTTCTTGAACGATTTGAGTTTTAAAAGAATGGAACTTTAGATCCATTTTTTAAATTTCATGAATAATCGAATAAGAATTTTTTTGTTCGTTTTATATTGAGGAATTTAAAAATAGCAGATGTAACTTTTGTATTTTCTAATCTGAGTTGCACTGCGATATTGTTAAAAAATATTTTGGAAATTAGATATAGAGCCACCGCCGGGACAAAGTGGTTCTAGTTTACTGTAATGTCCAACTAAACTATATAGTTACATACACTGCGCGTCATCAAGTTAGCGCCCCTCTTTACACTTTCTTTTAATGTATGGTACGTAATCTATTTGTGTTATGGAATTACAATTTTTATCTATTTGTCTTCTATAAATTCTTCATAAAATAAAACAGTAATGGCTAGTATAACATTTAATTTTTAGAAAAAGTATACAAAAAAATGTACTCAAGATTAGCGATAATTTCTATATGTTTAGTTTATTTATTTATTCCATTTTAATACAAGTGGCCTATTGGCCAATACAGAATTTGTATTAAGTATATTATAAAATAGAGCGAAATTCCTTTGTATACACTTATATAGATATAGATATAAAAAGGAAGAAAAAACTCGATAAAAAGAGATCCTAAAAATAACATTTCCGTACCATCCTAGCATCACTCAATTACCACACACAACCAATATTGAAAGAGAGGGGAAAAAAAGAAAAAACTTAGGAGACCCTTAAATAATTGGTGACCATTGCTGGTTAGATATTGTAAAAGATGACGCCTAAAAGTAGTCAATGACATTGAAAAGGATCTCAAATTTCTTGGCAAAAAATTCCACAGGACCTGCTAAACGAAATCATTTGTGCGACTACCATCGGCCTTTGAAATTTAACAATTTTTTAAAGATATATGAGTAAACGAAATTTGCGATAATCATCAAACGACAACTTAAAAAAATTTACCAAATGACTGGAAACATGCGCTCTTATTCTTTATTTATTTATTATTACTAGTTTGTGATATTTTGAAAAGTTTTAAATAAAATTAGTAATGTGTGGTTCCGCCTTTATTTGAAATTACTTCGAAAATTTGATTGGGAATGGAATTGTGCAGACTTTCAATGTAATCCAACGAAATCGTGGACCAAGTGTGTTTGATATCTTCGATTAGTTCGGTTTTGGTGCTGTATTGCTTTCCGGACTCGTATACTTTCCTAGCCAACCAGCTCCATACGTTTTCGATTATATTTAGGTCGGGCGAGTACGGTTGCCACTCAAGGACATCATCTTTTTGGCTTTGAATCCAGGATTTTACGGATCTGGCTGTATGAATTGGGGCATTGTCGTGTTGGAAATGCCACTATAGACTCCCGAACAAGCTTTGGAATTGAGAAGAAGCCATTTCTAAAACGTTTCTATGGTTTTCCGCATATATGCGTGACTTTAAAAACCGCAATTCGCGGCTGCCAAAGTAGGATATAGCTCCCCACACCATCACATCTCGCTCTCAGCTGTGCAACCGGTCCAAGTGGTGTTCCTCTTTGTGTAGGTCATGGATGTAATAGTTGTACCCATCGGGACCTTCTAAATTGAATTTGTTTTCATCTGAAAAGACCACGTATTTCCACTGAGCAGACCATGTTTGCTCATGTGTGTTCGGGTAAAATCTAAGCGCAATTCTTTCTTAGCGTATTAAGTGGTGGTTCCTTTTTCAATTTCTGTCTTCGCATATATGCTGTTTTTCTTATTACCCTTTGCACCGTTGATAGGCTCGCTTTAACCAGTTTTTCGTCTGCCAAAATTAAGTCCCTCAGAACAGCTCTCCTATCTGCTTCAGAAATCACGATCGATTTCTGAAGAATCGATTGTTATCGCCTTTATAGTTTTTTCCATAGTATTCTTTATTTTTAGGAAAATTGGATACGATTTTCCTGTGTCTTCTAGTTTTTTCGGCAATTTTATGGAGGGATAGTCCTGCGTCACAATAGGCTTCAATTTTCGATTTTTCCTCCAAAGATAAAACTGTTTCTCTTTTCATATTTTGCGATTACTTGAAGATATTGAATATTTCAAGCCGCACAAAAAAACTGATGACAGTAATTACAAAGGCAAACTAGATAACTTAAATTCTATTTGGGGAGCGCTAATCTAATGAAGTAGAATAAATGCAAAGTATTTTGTGAAAAATAAAACAAAATATAACATAATATATAACGGTTCTTTTGTTGAGCTTAGTTTTCATGTGAGAGAGATCGCGTATGATGATTGCAAAAACAAAAATTAAGTTTCACGCAATATTGCAATAGAAAAGGTAAAAAGTAAATGAATAATTTGGGGGACGCTAACCTGATGACGCGCAGTTACATATGTAGGTGTTAAAAATATAACGACCTTTAAAGCAAATAATATAAAAAATAATATTGTGCTAATACTAATGATTAGGATAGCTCCTATGAAATGTTGACATATGGGCTGAAAAGTCCCGGGTCTAACAAAGAAAACACAGTTTTTTTTATTCAAAATTAGCTTTATTCATCAACGTAATATCGACCAAGAGCAACGCAATCATTCCAGCGCCGCTCTAACATTTAAATTCCACTTTTGTAGAATGATTTTTCTTTTGCGTCAAAATAGGCCTCATACGAAATTTCTTACCGGCGAACATTTTTTTCAAGTCTGCGAAGAGCCAGTAGTCGCTGATAGCCAAATCTGACGAATACGGTGGATGTGTGAGCAATTCGTAGTTCGGTTCATTAGTTTTGTCATTGTTTTGATTCACTTGTGACACGGTGCGTTGTCTTGATGAAATAAAATTTTTTTCTTTGCCATATGCGGTCGTCTCTTTGCAATTTCGGCCTTCAAACGCTCCAACAACAATATAGAATATTCACTGTTAATGGTATTTCCTTTCTCAAGATAGTCGATGCATATTGCACCATGCACTTCCCAAAATACCAAGGCCATAGCCTTTCTATCCGATTGTTGTGCTTTCTGGCGCTTTGTACGAGGTTCACCAGTTGCTGTCCACTCAGATGACGATCGTTTTGATTCCGGAGTGAAGTGATGGGTCCATGTTTTATCCATTGTCTCATATCGACGTAAAAATTCCGGTTTTTTACGTTTAAACATGGCCAAACACTGCTCAAAATCATCAACAAGTTCTCTTTTGCGTTCAGAAGTTTGCAAACGCGGCACCCACTTTGAACAGAGCTTTCCCATAGCCAAATGCTCATTCAATATAAAGCCAACACGTTCTTTTGATATCTTTACGGTATCAGCTAACTCACGCAACTTCAGTTTTCGATCATTCAAAACGATTTTGTGGATTTTTTTTATGTTTTCTGATGTTACCGCCCCATTTAGACGTCCACTGCGTTCTGCATCATCGGTGTCTCTACGATCACGTTTGAAGTCAGCAAACCAACGTTTTGTTGTTGTTTCTGATGGAGCGGAATCCCCATAACACTTTTTAAGCCATTGCTTTGCTTGAACGCTATTTTTCCCCATCAAAAAAGAGTGTGAAATTAAAATACGAAATTGTTTTGAAAATAATAAAAGTAATGTCACTCTTAGCAAAATAACTCACAAACTAATGAATAGAATATCATGAAATTTTAACAGCTGTCTTTTGAAGGCTAGTATTAACTGCAAAAAAATGTGAGGTATTTGTTGAGTTTGCTTCTGTTGTTTTACTTCTTGAACATTATGATATTTTCTTTGTTAATGATAGAAATGACGGCAAATGCGGATGTTTTTGACAAAATGTCTTTGCTAAGTTGTGTACATTCGAACATAAATATATGCATACATACAAGATACATAAACAAAAAGAAAGAAATTACTATTACAAAGTTAATGAACAACTCTTAAAATTTACCTTTAATACATTTTTTCATATGCCCGAGTTTACACGAGCGATTATTTGTAACAAACAACATGTTGTATTTTTGTATTCTCCTTTTGTCGTCGCCAATATTTCATCATTATTGTTACTACAGTAGATGCTCGTAAATTAGAAACACTTTGTACCTGGAATGCAGCGTTGGAGATTTTACCTTAATTTTGAAGATTTTTTTAAGCAAAATATTTCTCTCACAATTAAGATTTCTCAGATTTTCGAATAAATCTGTGCACTATTTTTAAACATTGATTGAATATGAACTTCTTTCATAAACTGACTCTTGAAATAATCTTTTGTGCACTACTTTTACTGCCTATTATCAGGGACCCAAAATACCTGCTTATCGTCGTCAAAACTATATTCCAGGAGCACATAACCATTACTGTCGAAAGAATTTACGATTATCGGATCAAGTTGCAGAATCGTACTACAAGCCTTTAAATTCGATTAATAGCAAACACAGTGTAAGCGGCGTCTTTAAAAAAAATTAATTGAAATATACGAAAATTTTCCAGAATTATAACTAATAAAAGACGATATTTTCCGTAATATATAATTAATGCAAACGTTTTCAAAAAGCTATAATTTATTTAATAATTTGGTCATTTCGCTTTTACCAAAACCGTAACGAATTCACGAGCCGTCATAAATACGAAATTCACTGTTCAGAGACTTCATTTATTGCAATATTTAACAAACTTGGTTCGATAGCAAAACACTCTCTAAAAGCAGCTAAAGAATTTTTCGCACAAATTATGTTAAAAACGGTGCCAAACGCACCGAGTTGACAACGCTGGTTACGAACCAACATATATAACATGCATGCTCCAACATATATAACATGCATAAAGTTGTACAGTCTTACTATTGTAGACTATTTATACTCATATTATCTAAAGAAAAATTAACACAGTACACACATTTTTTTGTCATAAAAAAGTTCATATTTATCTTATAAAGATGTTTGTGTGCTGTCCAGAGAGCGACTTGTCCTGAAATTTTGTACAAAAGATTGTATATTCTTAGACGTGTCACTCGCTTGTGTTCAGCAAACGGCATGAACTCTAAACTTTTATTAATTTGAATTCCTATTACAAATTTTAGGACCTGTCCCATGATATCGATCGCTAGCGTTCGCCAGTATTTTGTAGGTCAGAAAACTGATTTGGAGACTATTTATGAACTTTCTGTTGACAAGTTAATCTGTTAACCGCGTTAATGTATACAGACATGTCGCGATTAGATTTCTTAATTCGTCTTTAATAAATTTTTTAATGTTCAAAATGTTAGCGAACGCTAGCGTTCGACATAGTGGGACAGGCCCTTAATCTCTTTTTTAACAATTTAATGAAGTACTTATAAAATTAATTTGAATAATTTGGTGCAATTTTTTTTTTTTTTTTTTTGTTAAATAACGGGTTTTTCTCCTATTTTGGTGCGTTTTGAAATCTCAATGTTGGAAACGCTGAAAATACATTTCAAGAAGTGAATAAGTTATTTTTTTAAATGTACATAGGCATGATGTGATGTGTTCTTTTTGACTTAGTTTAAAAGTCTACGAGTACTCTTACAAATTTTGACTGACTCGAAATTAGTTTTGTTTTCATTTGTTCTTTCCAATTAGGTTTTCCAATCTGGTGTAAAATCGTCAAATCCGAGAAGAAAATCGCCAATATTATTATCGCAAATCGTCAGCAAGTAAAATTAATCGCTTTTGAATAAAATGTGTATATTTTATCTTTGTGCCTGCAGACGTGTTTCCTGTCTGTTATAACGTTGGATGGTTCAAGTCAAATGTTCACAAACACTACTCCCTCTTTCCCCCTCCTCACAACCTATTTTCCTAGTTCCGATACAATGCACTGCATATGTAGGGCTCATCCCCTAAGTACTGGTCCAAGATAAAAAAAGAAAAATAAAATTGATTTTGTTAAGGTTTATGAATTTGGATGCAAATTCAAACTCTTATCAAATTTGATGAAGATTACGGTTAGGTTAATATTTTTGCCTTCTTGCTTTTTTTTTAATCAGGACTAATTTTCTCTTATTTACGGTAAAATGAAAAAAAAAACTCTTTAATTAAAAAAAACACATGCATACACATTTGAGTACACATTTATTTAACCACATGTTATATATGGAGTTACAAAACCAAAGTTGCTTAAAAGATATGAAAGCAAAATTTTGATCTATAAATTGATCTATCGTCAAAATCGGACCTTAAATCGTCAAATTGTCAACATGCTTTTTTCAGCACCAAAAATCATCAGTAATAATTTGGCAAATATTACCAATCAAGGTATCGATTGGCTGTTGTTTTCTGTGTGGAATAGTGACTTCACATAACTTCTAAAAATATTGTAGCGGTGTTAAACCGCATGATCTTGAAAGCTTTGCATGATCCATTAAACCCATAAAAGCACATTGAGTTTTTTCAATTGAGCCATGTTCTTCGGCTAGAATTGTAGATGATGTTTAGATAAAAGCCTATATAAATCCATAGGTAAAATTATGTATAGGTAAGAGTATGTACTCATATGAAATGATAATGTAAAGAAAATACATACCAACTCATTCATCTACTAAAATATTTATATTTATAAAATATTTATATTTTTTTTATCGTCACTCATAAATATTTGTTCATGTTTGCTTCTTTCATTAAATTGGTGTGAATTATTAATGTGTTTCTAAGTAAGCTGTTATTAAGTATGAGTCAGTTAAGTAAAACAATAAATGACGGTGCCAGTATGTCTGGAGTTTTTGCCCCTTCTGCGCGGCTTCGACAAGTACCTGTGTTTCGTTTTTTTGTGATTTTTTAGCAAGCGTTTAGATTCTTATTCATTAATGGGATATATAAAACGCGCTGCATTATGAGGTACTTCTTTGGTTGTAATTTAATATACAAAGTTAGAAAACATCTGCTGGTAAAAGTTTAATACTACAAATGTCGCTGCTATTTATGATATAATAAATACATGTTTACCTGTTCAAGTGATAATTCTAAGCCAATGTAAAAAGTTTATAAGTGCTGTATTCAGCTGGCGGAATACTAAATTCAAAAGTAGTTACCCTTTTGAAATATATCGTGTTAATTGTTTTTTTTTTATGATCAAAAGTAATTCGTTTTCTGTTTGAGATTGTGTATTGGAAATTACTTGTTTTGCAAACAAATTTTTAAAGGCTTTACAATAATGCAGGTTTATTGAAATATTTGTACTTTAAAAAAAACCTTATTTTTCTTAAAGGCTCTACAGCAATGCGGGTTTATTTAAACATTTTGTGATTAAAAAAAAGCGCAACATACAGGGTGTCTGGTAGCAGATTAATATGTTTAAACTTAAATAAAAAACGTGACACAAAGTTTTCATTTCATTTATTGAATTAAATGTAATACAAATAGCCAACATGGCCAATATATATATATATATATATATATATATATATATATATATATATATATATATATATATATATATATATATATATATATATATATATATATATATATATATATATATATATATATATATATATATATATATATATATATATATATATATATATATATATATATATATATATATATATATATATATATATATATATATATATATATATATATATATATATATATATATATATATATATATATATTACAAGTTAATAACAATTCACTATGAGGTAATGGAATAAAAACAAATTGGCGAGCTGCAATCATGTTTTATATTAAAAAAAAAAAAATAAATAAAGAAAAATGTTAGAAATTAAATTAAACCGACACCTGTACGACTTCCATCCATAAAGACCATATACTAGCAAGTAATGAAAAGATTGGATAAACCCCAATAATCAGCGAACAGTTACGACTGGTTGATCAAGAACCAGAGATAGGCTTCGTTTAAAAACTGCCAACGTCATGCCGAAAGAACGTAGACCTAAAGGTAAAATATTCCACGCTCGAGCAGCACGTACAACAAATGAATGCTCATAAGCAGTATTCGAGATACGTGTGATAAGTATTTGCGGATTCCTAGTAGATCTGGTAAACAAAATCATCCGTACCATACGAATTGGTCTTTGATTCTTAATAATACCAAAAAGGTAAATTAACAAGCGGAACCTTAAATAGTTTTCAAAGGAAAGATTCAAAAAGCATTTCACACGATTGGACAACTGTGCCCTCAGCCTTAATCCATAAACAAAACGAACAATACGATGCACTATATATTTGATTTTATTTCTGTTGCCTAGGTTACAGCCCGAATAAACTTCTATACAATAATTCACTTGCGACATAAGCAGTGCATGAGCAATTGATTTCCTGATGTTTAAGGGAAGATAAAGGTTCAGATGATATAATCTCCGCAAGGTTAGACAGACTTTAAAACAGATAGCATCAATGTGCGGTTCAAATGACAGTTTATTATCCATAATTACTCCCAGGCATCTTAACTGGTTCACGAATTCAATTGAAGAGCCACAAATATTAAGCACTAGATCTACGTTCTGTGTTCTACTGGATTTAAAAATAAGAGCTTTAGTTTTTTCTGGATTAACATAAGGCTTATTTGATTCCATCCAAGTGTGCAGGTTCATCAGATCATAATTTATTATGCCTTGTAAAGAATCAACAAACTGATAATCCCCAAACCACAGCAGCTGTAAATCGTCTGCATAAGCAAACGGTTTACAGTAAAAAAGCTTATCAAAAAGATCATTGATATAGAGAGTGAATAATACAGGTCCAATTACAGAGCCTTGCGGAACGCCAGACCTAACGTAACCGATATCAGAGTTCAAATCATTTAAGGAAACAAATTGCTTGCGGCAACACAAATAAGACCACATAAGGCGGCATGCAGAACGCGAAAAACCGTGGATACAGCTGAGCTTATGAATCAGTATAAAATGATTTACCTGGTTAGGTCCACAGAAACTAGCACTCCTAATTTTCCCTCATTTAGCTTCGCCCTAATGTTATCAGTAAGCTCAGTTAATAGTAACCCAGTATTTCGCCCAATACGAAAACCAAACTGACTCTCATTAAGCAAATCCCTAAAATCTATCCACTCCATCATTTGTTCATTAATTAAATTTTCAACAACTTTGGATAAAGAAGGCAAAATACTAATAGGTCCTGCATTACTAACGGATAGAGTACGTCCCGCCTTGGGTATAGGTATGATACGCGAAATTTTCCAATCATAAGGATATATGGAAGATGTGAGTATAGTATTAACGAAATGCAAGAGATGCCTAGAAATATAAGGAAAGACGAGTTTTACTAACTTGATGGAAATGCCATCAGCTCCAACCGCCGCCGATTTTATTCTAAATAGAGCATTGAACAAATCCGATTCATTGCAATTTGAAAAGGAAAAACAATCCGCCGAATTCGCAAATTGAGAGAAATCCGGTTTCACATCATCAACATCTAGTTGACTATTAATAAAGTATTCATTAAAAGTATTAGCGTCTAAATCAGATGAAAGTGTTGGAGCTTCAGACATGCCAGCGTTTCGCAAAGAGCTCCACATTTGTTTAGTGTCACCGCTGTTGAACAGACGTCGGGAGCAAGTGATTTTAAACTTCCTTATTTTCGATTTGGTAAGGTTGCGTAGCTGTTGGTAAATATTCCAGTTCCTGTCACACCTCTCATTGTAAAAGGCTTTCAATGCGATATTAGTTAACGATCTGTGGTAGTTGATGTCATTAGAAAATTTGTATTTAGATTTATAGCAATTATTATGACGCAAGAGTTTCCTAACCGGCACATAGTTCAGAATGTCATTGAAAAGTGCATTAAAAAACGAAAGCTGTACATTCGGGTCGATAGTATTATATATCTGCGCAAAATCAGTATGCTCCAGATGTCTCACTATTGATGTCAAATCCGCATGATAAAAATCTCTAAAGTGTATAGGTCGACAATTCATACGACGTACCGGGGCCAGGAAAGCAGCACATATAAGGGAGTGATGAGAAATAAAAGGTATCTGAAATTGCGCCGAGATACTGACCGCTAGGCTACGTCTGACCAGGAAGTAATCAATTAGGGAAGTAGATTGATGGAAAGGGTCATAATGTGTAGGTAACGAGTTATGCAAGCACCTTAAGCCATACCGCCCGCACAGTAATTGCAAATTTTCAGATTTCGTTGGAACAAATAAGCCATAGTTGAAGTCACCCGCCACAATGATGTCTGTAAAGCGATCAAAAATACCACTAACTGACTGCTCAAATAGAGATAAGTTCCCTCTGGGAAGATAAACGGCACCTACGACCAAGGCGCTGTTCCCATTGTCAATTTCCACAAAGACGCCTTCACACGAGAAATAATCGGTACACCTAAAAATGCACTTGAATTTAATACCTTCAGCGATGTAGAGGGCCACACCCCCACCTCTGCGCCCAACAGGACGATCACTACGGCAAACAGTAAATCTAGGTATATTTATTGCCTGATCTAGTATTGACGAGTCCAACCAAGTCTCCGTAACACAGATAACATCGATCGGTGCATCCCTAGTCAGAGAAATAAGTTCATCGAGCTTATGTGATCTGTCCGATGGACAAAGGCTTTGAGCATTAAAGTGAGCTACTGTAAAGTTGTTCGAATCCTTCGGAAAGCTCCGCTTAACAGTACCATCACTGATTATGGGGCCTAGATTGGAGTTAATAGTCACAGGAGATTACCGAGATAGCATGGAGGAGTCGTAAAGATGTCAGAGAAAAAGTGTAAGAATAAGAATAAAAGTTATAATGCATAGTATTACAGCAAGCCAAATTAACAAAAATTTTAATAAAAACTATCTCTGATAAAGAAGTCTACTAATAAAAAGAATTGCACAAAAATTAAGCAAATATACAAAAAAAGAAATGTGAATAGAATAAATTAAATAATACAAAATTAAATAAGATAAATTCAAGGAATTCAGTGCTTACAAAAAATTCAAAGCTTTTGATTTACAGCAAAAAACCACAATACAGCAACAAAGCACCATCAATCAGGTCGAAGATACTCTCAAGCCGGAGCATTGCTCAAAATCCATTAAGGTTTCAGTCCCATCCGGCAATTTAACTTTAGCAACAGGTACATCTCTATTTAAAATCTTAAACCAGGAAATTTTATTGTTTTTCCGCAACGAGCGACAGAGGGATTGCAATTTAACTCCAAGCGAGGTGAGGTTATCATTTAAATATACCCGCGCCGCAACCTCGGTATTCACAACATTGCATAATTTAAGACCAGGGTGTTTAAAATAGGCTCTCATTAATTCATCTCTCAAGAAAATATTGCTAAATTTAACTAAGATGGATCTACCCTGTTGCACATACAGGCAGTGAGAAATATCTTTAGCATCCGCAGTTAGTTTATAGTGAGAGCAAATGGCCAAGATCGGATCCCGCAAACAACTTATGTCAGTAGGCAGACCGGAAATAATAACATCAGCACGATTCATCCTCCGCTCTAACTTATTTTCTTCCAGCATAATTTGTGAGATTTTTTGCGTTGTCTGTACCTCCACAGACTTAATATTTTCTATGGAGTTTTCTAATTTATACCGGAGATCATTAATTGAAGTGGTAAGATCCGCACGTAGGCCAGATACAGTAGTCTCAACTAAGGTTCGTAGAGCTTGCTGCTCTGTACGAACTTCCGCAGCAAAGGCAGCAAAACTTTCAGTAAATTTCCTTTTCACGGCATCAGCATATTTCTTGAAAATGGAAACATCATCTTTAGGCGGGCGAGCGCGACATTTCGGGCAGCTGAATTTTAAACTGTTATTATTCCCCAAAAGGGCATATAACTGAGTGGATATATTGTCACAAGCTATGTGCACCCAAGTATCGCACATGTCACATTCAACGGCCTGATCAGACTTAGCTACATTTTTCAAACACACGCCACATTTAACAGCAGGAGGCATCTTAAATATTATCAGTAGGTATGTATGTGTGTATTTACGTGAATGCAAGGGCGCCAAAACAGGTGTTTTGCAGAAAAATAAGAACAGGCAACAAGCTGAGCCTATATGCCTGGATGTATGTAAGCCAAAAAATGCAGAGTATTTGCAGAGGAGTCAACTGGTGAGCGAGTAATACAAGACGAAAATCTTTGGAGGTTAGAGTTGAATCCAGCATGTACACCCGCACATATGCACAAACTTACAATTGTATTGATACATACATAAGAATTTCCGGTGTATTAAAAATGTATAAATCCGCTGATGAGGAAGAATTAAATATCAGTAACCAGAATTATATTAACAAAAACTGCGACCGATAATAACTCAATTTATTCTGAGATAATTAAAAACACAATTGTGCAAAATTTATTAGCAGACAACCACAAAACACTACTTGCTCATAGCGTTGCCAGATATGTCGTCAGATATGTCGTTTTATTAAGAGCATTGAATGATAGAATGGAAATGCGGAATTAATTTTTAAAGATTTTGTCATCCAGATGTCTTCTGTCGATTCAATTGCGGCTTCAAAACGAAGCCTTGTGTGCGAGAATTTTCGAAAAAAAGTGTTACAATTATGTCATGAGTGGATAAGAGACCCCAAACCGTTGACGTTGCAATGGAAAGTTGCGGGCCAGTAATGACAGTTTTGCTTGTTGACGTGGTCGTTTAAGTGAAAATGTCGTCGTTACAAAAAAATGCGATTTACAGTGCGAAAACGCTTCAACAAAAATTTCTCCAGAGTAAACGCGCGATGTTTACTCGACCACTGCGACATCGTGACTGACAAATTCACACAATCGACAATTCCAAATGGCGCCACCCTCCGACCGCACTGTGTATTTTTTCTGAAATAATTGTATTTAACACTCCATATTTTAAAGATTTTCAATATAGTTTGTTATAATTGAAAATGAAAGAAAAAACAATTTCGTTTAAAAGTAGAAAATATTTCAATTATAATACCAAATTATATAAAGCTTTCACAACATACAAAGCTATTTTTAATTTGATTTTGGAGTGCGTAGACATTGTGATCAAATGCGGAGGGGGGGGGGGGGGGGTTGGTGATTTTGAAGATTTCCAAAAACTTTGGAACCAGTTGGGGCGCGTTCTTACCGTGGGACGTGTATCTGAACTATTAACGGTTATCCGCGTTAGTGTGAAAATTTACGTTTCTGTATTACTTTCGCGGACTCTTCAAGCCTATTTTGGGAATTCACAACAAAGTTCGGAATACGTTCATTAACTGGATCGGAACCGGTTTTTTTTTTATATTCGATGCACGTTTTTGCCGTGCAACGTGTATCTGAACTAGTAGCGTTTATTCGCTATGTGCAAAAGTTTTACTTAAAATATTGCTTCCTGAGAAGTTAGGGGATTTTGGGTATTTCCGAAGACGATTTTTGAAATTCCCAAAAACATTGAACCGCTTCGCTATCCGGTTCGAAATCGTCTTTTTTATAACAGTTCGTGTTTTTGCCGTGGAACGTGTGTATGAACTGTTAACGCTATGATGCGGAAATTTAAGCTACTGTATTGCTTCAGATGAGTGCGATTTTGGCGATTCTTTAAGCCGATTTTGGGAATTTCCTAAAAACTCTGAACTGATTCGCTAAAGGATACCGAACGAAAAAATACATATAGGTTAATAAAAACTAAAAAACACGCTTCGATATCGAACTAAAAATAAGAAATAATTTTAAGAATAAGCTTAAACAATAGTGAATGAAAAATACTACTATTATTGCATTGTCTTGTACTTTGTAACATATTTTTCTTATATCGATTTCGGTTGCCACTTTAAAAGATTGTTGCTAAAAGTTATGGCTTAAATTCACCGTCCAAATAACCTCTTTGTAGTTGCAAATGAAAACTTAGGAGATATTGCCTAAGTTTTATTTTTGTACTAAAAAATTGAATTCCTAAAACGGGCACAATTAGTTGTAGTATTTTCCATTGAGACCCATTTGCTCATGTGTTAATTCTCCAGCATATGAACTTAGTAAATATGTGACGAAAATTCTTAAAAATGTTAATAATGATTCACAGTATAACATAGAAAATTCATTACAATTTAGGGAAAGAATTAGAAATGTGAATTTGGATAATGATGAAAGATTAATATCATTAAATGTAGTATCGTTATTTCCAAGTGTAACCATCGATTTAGCTAAACGTATTATCGAAAGTAAATGGGATAAAATAAAGGAATACACTAGTATAGATAAAGATTTTTTCTTACAGATAGTGAGATTTTGTATAGAAGATAGTAGATATTTTCAGTACAATGGTATGGTTTTATATCCAGCAAAGAGGACTTCCAATGGGATTTTTAGCATCTTCTATTGTGGCTGATATTGTTATGGAGGAATTACTTGATTGTTGTATTGAAAAATTGGCTATTAAACCGAAGATTATTACAAAATATGTTGATGATTTATTTTGTATTATATCTGACGGTGAGATAGATAATGTTTTGAATGTTTTTAATAGTTACCACAAGGACATTAAATTTACCATTGAAAAGGAATCAGATTCTAGACTTGCTTACTTAGATACATTGATAATAAGAAAGGGCAACAATTTATTATTGGATTGGTATCAGAAACCTATATCATCAGGAAGGATTATAAACTATTTTTCAAAACACCCTAGAAGAATAATTTTGAACACAGCTAAAAATATGATAAATAGAGTTTTAATAATAAGTGATAGACAATTTCATGGAAAGAACAAGGAGATAATTAAAGATATTTTGACGCAAAATAGCTTTCCAATAGAACTTACAAATAAATTAGTAAAACAATATAGAATTCAAGGGAGACACAATAATGTAACCACAATAGACTTACAAGTCATTTACATATATCCCGGAAATATCAGAAAGGTTGGAAAATCTAAGATATATAATAAAAAAAAAGTATATGATGGCCCATAAGACGTATAAAACATTAAGTACATTGTTCAGTAAATTAAAAGATAAAATAGACAAACTTGAGATATCAAATGTAGTTTATAAAATCCCGTGTGGTGGAAATGATATAGAAAATTGTGATAAGGTTTATATAGGAACATCTAAAAACAAACTTAAAACTAGATTAGCTGGGCATAGATCAGATCAGAAATATAGAATGAGGAACTCAACACAAAAGACAGCATTGACTGCACATGGTACAAGATCAAATAATTTCCCTAAGTTTGAAGACACAACAATTTTGAATAGAGAGATTAATTATAAACGTAGACTTACACTAGAGATGTTACAGATTATTAGCACACCAGAGGATAGGAGAATTAATTTTAAGACAGATATTGAGAATATAGCCCAAACATATAAGTATTTAGTTAAAATTAAGGGTTGTTTATAAAATGTTGATATTTGTGTTTGTTGTTGTTTTTAACTATGTACCTATATGAATTTGTAAGAAATTAAAATATTTTCTTACCCAATATATAGAAAAATATGAAAGGAAAAGAAAATATTTTTATTTCAAGTTATTTGTTTTTGTTGTTTTTTCAAATATTCTACAAATTGAAATTAAATAAATATTATTTGGCCTGAAGAAGCTATCCAAAGGAAAGCGAAATATTGCCAGATAACTAAAAACCAAAAAAACTAAAAATTCCAAAAGAGACCTTAAGCTCAAACAATTACACATATTATGTATATTAATGGTGAAAAGTTGAACATATTGAATATTTCTAATATTATATGATGACTCAAGCTCAAATCCGGCTATCGCCAAGAATTATTTTTATTTTTAATTATAATAGAAATTGCCGCGATCAATAACTCACAAAGAAGCTAATTTGCGCTTAATATAAATTTAGGTACGCATGCATTGTGCTCAATGCGTAAAAGAGCAGAAGCAAATTTATATTCTGCTTTACTATAACAAATCAAAACAAATAAGGAAGCTTCTTGTTTAGTAGCGTGACTTTTCGTTTATTTCAATATTTCAATAATCTAAAAAGTTTTCGATCAGTTTTGCTAGGCCTTGGGGGGAAACGGAGGGTCGTATGGTTCTAAAGTTTAATTTCAACACATTTTCAATAAGTTATCTGAAGAAAACTTTTAAAATTTTGTATTTTCTGCAAATTTTCAGTTATTTGAAGGAAACAAATTTTAATAAAGAGGTTGATACATAAAATATTTAAAAAATAAATAAGATTTGTTCTTAATTGTAAATCATAGTATTTATATTTGTATTGAATCTGCTTTCTATATCTAAATATAAAACTTCTCAACATTTGTTTCATAAAAGAAACTTAGAATATTTTTCCTTAAATTACGAGTACATTACAGATTAGGCCCAAACATCATGTGAAATTTTTTTAAGATACCTGAATCGTTCACTAGAAACTGAGTTGTTTGCAACAAAAGCTCTTAGAAAACACTTCGCTTCTATGAAATTGTCTTATATTGTCTTATATTGTCTTATGTTCGTGCTTAATATTACCAACTATGTCTTAGGGCTCTTTAACCACAATAATTTTTAATTTGTTAAATTTTTGTTGAACTTTATAATTTTTAAATTAAAAATTTTTTTTGGTTTGTACATATGTTTTAGTTCAGTTGTCCCCCAGCTAAAGATTTGATTATTATTTTTCTTGTCTTCTTCAATCAATAACAGCAAATTTGTATTGTAAAAAATCCTTCTTAAGAAAAAAACTTAAGAAAGGAAAAACTTGAACTAAAACCCGATGTACATATGTACAAACCAAAAAATTTTTAATTCACAATATTTTTTTTTTTCATATTCAGTGTGTTACTTCTTTTTATAAAATCATTAAAACTTGTCGGCCTTCAACCACTTTTTAAATTATTTACGTTTATACGCTCTACTGGAAATCCACAAATCATGATGCCTAGAATTAATTATTCTACGTTTGAAAAATCATTTCTGGTAAGGGTTGCTCGGTGTTATAATTATTTGCCGCATGATTTTCGAGTTTCTTCACATTGCAATAATTTATTTTATCTCAAGCTTTATAGACATTTTAATGGAAATGACGCCTAAGTAATTTGCATCATTTATAATCTCAATTGTTTGTTTTACACTTGTCATAAAACGGGACCTTACTTTACATGTGTATTTAATTTTTCTTTCGCGGTAAAAACTCAGGATAAATAGAGTATTTATGAGTTAGAATATATATAAATAAAAATGTGAGTGAAGATAAATTTTAAAATTTTTAGCCTCAGCCATAAACCTGCTATTTTAACATACCTCTGCTAATCTGTTAACATGGCTATGTTAAGCATGAAAATCGTAATTTAAGCAATAAAAATGTGTTTTAAACCAATAATTTAAACAAATTTATAAGAAACAATTTGGGATAATATTCTTGAATCAAAATCTGTAGTCACAAAAATTTGAAAAGAATCCACTAATAAAAGAAAATTACAAGAAATCAAATTTATAAGAATTATAAAATTTTTCACAAATAAAAAGAGATAGAGAAAAAAAGTTATTGGACGTCGTAACAGTGTGTTTTTCTAGAAATAAAAGCCATTTTTCAAAAATTGGCTTTTGTAATTTGAAAATGGACTTTGGTCCCTTTTACGAAAATGACAGGAGACGGATGAGAAAAAATTATTGGAGATCACTCCTTAGCCCGTCCAATGGTCAAAAGTCGTAACAGTGTGTTTTTCTAGAAATTTAACAAGTTAATTTTTGGCTGTTACTCGTAGGTGAAAAAAGTGGCCATCTTTTGAAGCGACCTACTAATCGATCCAATGTGTTACTTATTGATAAGATGGAAAGTGCTGGTCAGCCAGGCCGTGTGCCATTGATCGAACCAAGTGATAGTCCGAGGGAGAAACGTGTGGAAAATACGGCGGTAGGACTTCCGATTTCAACGTTTTCAAATATGTTTACGTACATATAATGATATGTCTTGACCACTTTCGCAACATGTGATCGAGCTCAAAGGCATTAATTGCGTTCGATAACGATCGTCTGTGATTGTTTCAGTAGTTTTAAATAACTCGGGCGGAATGTCCCCATGATTTTATGTGCTTGACATTATGGCAATGAATTCATTTTTCGTCCCCAGTCACAATGTGATGCAGAAATCTCTTCCGTGTTTGCCTTGCAAGGAGCTGTTTGCAAGCAAATAAACGCCGTTCAACATCCGTCGGCTTCAATTCGTACGGCTGACAAATTTCTAGTTTCTCTATCATTCTCATAGCTTTCAGGTATATAGCTCGTTGCGTCACTCCCAAGAATTCTATCATTTTTTTTTACGTTTGACACGAATCTTTTACCACCAATCGTTATCGGGAATTTTATGGGAACTCTTGTACGTGCTATCAATATGTAGTGAATGTAAAATATTTTTTTTTTTTTTTTTAAGCATTTTTTTATTTATTGAATCTTCAAAATGAACTAACAATAAGTATTCAAATCTTAATACTAAATTTAAAATTAAAAAATGTAATTCTTAAGTCCGGCCAATGCTAGACAAAAAGTTTTATTATGCGGGAGCTATTTCGGTAAAATCACCTATTGAGCAATCTGATGGTGGCAGCGGTATCCCTTCTTTTAAGCCGAGTGTGGCCGCCAAAATTAAGTATATTGCGAGCAAGAGGGTTTGGATGAAGTTCCAGTTTACTGATATACCTTGTCGCGTACTTAGAAAATTCCTCTTTTACCAGCGGAACACTCAGATCGTTATGAATTCGTGAATTTTTTACGTACCATGGAGCTGCAGTAATCGTTCGTAGAATTTTGTTTTGTCGCCTTTGGATTTTTTCAATGTTTGACGCTGAGGCGGTGCCCCATAACTGAATTCCGTAGCACCATATAGGCTTTAGTATTGCGTTGTATAACAAAAGTTTGCAATCTAATTTCAGTGTCGAATTTCTGCCCATAAGCCAATTTAGCTGCGCTGCTTTTAGTTTTAACTGAGTGACCTTTGCTTCAATGTGAGACTTCCATGTTAGCCTACGGTCCAGGTGAATACCAAGGTACTTGACTTCGTTGTGCTGCGGAATAGGTGAGTTGTTAATTTGGATAGGCGGACATGTTTGCCTACACAGTGTGAATGTAACATGAGTACATTTCTGTTCATTAACTTTGATTTTCCAAAGTTTTAGCCATTTCTCTAATATTGAAGTATATTCCTGTAAATTTCGTGATGCTAAATGGTGGTTTTCATGAACACTCAAAAACGCTGTGTCATCTGCAAAGGTAGAAGTGTGGATTCCAGATGTCGTTGGCATGTCAGAGGCGTAAATCAAATATAAAGTAGGCCCCAGTATGCTGCCTTGGGGAACTCCTGCCTTGATTGGCTGAGTTGGGCTAATAAAGTCGCCTTCTCTGATAACAAACTTCCGCCCGTATAAGTAGCTTTCCAGAAGCTTGTGTGTATTTGCAGGCAAATTTAGCTTTATTTTGTGCATTAAGCCGTCGTGCCACACTTTATCAAACGCTTGAGAAATATCAATGAAAAGAGCTGAGCAGTACTTCTTCGCCTCAAAGGTTTGTCTTATGACATTAACTAGTCTGTGCGTTTGTTCTATGGTGCTATGCTTAGCCCGAAAGCCAAATTGATGATCAGGGATGCATCCCACATTGTTCAATATTGGACTCAACTTCGCCATTAACAATTTTTCGAATAGTTTTGAAATTGTTGGTAAAAGACTTATTGGTCTATATGATTCTACCTTAGTCAGATCCTCCCCTGGCTTGGGTATCATAGTAATCATTGAGACCTTCCACTCTGCAGGATAATACTCAAGGCGTAAAATGGCGTAATGTAAAATATGTAAATAAAAATATTAAACTGCCAGTGCAGTGAAGAAAAAATGTGAAAATTTGTTTGATTGAAATTAAAAAAAAAATGTTTAGAATCGAAACATTAATTGAATTGCCGGAGGAAGAATCTCGACAACACCGAATTGCTCGTAGACATTTACGAGATGAATCTAATCCGTTAGAGTTACGCGATACATCGTAAGTTACTTATTCTATAAACAAATTGTGTTGGTACATAACTTTTTTGTTATAGATTTATTCAACATTGTAGGGTAAATAAAGCCGCATTTATATACATATATTCTAGAAGTGCTGAACAATAATATTCAAACAACGAAAACATAGTTTGGAATAACACCAATAATAAAATAACATTGTGTGCCTGCCTGCGGTTCTTTGTAGAAGGTGGTTACCAGAAAGGTGTAGCCAGAAGATCATATTTGTAGATGCCACACATTCAGGAGCGCGCACTATTTAAGTCTTCCGTACGAGAATTCCAAAATTCAGGGTGAATTGATGAATACAGTCCGCCAGCAAAAAAGATGTGAACAAATCAAAGGGAAAAACAAAAATAATTCGAGGGAAATAAATGTTTACGATTAAGTGAATTTTGTCCGAATGTGAATTGTTTTAGTATTATTCCAAACCTAATTACACGTAGAAAATATGAATTTATTTCTAGGGTAAACGTATTAACGATTGCAATTTTGGGGAATGGGATATTTTTTCATGGGAATGATTGTTTACGTTAGGAGTGGTGACTATTTTCTCCTTTATGTACACTGTACACAAAATTTTTCGCACAAATTCATTTCTTAAGATATATAAAAATAGTTTTATCCTAATATTCTTAGATCTGATATGTTAAATAATTAAAATTTTTGCAGCTTAAGATCTTGTATTGTCGTTTTATAAAACGTTTTTATAAAAGCGTAAAAAAAAACAAAAAAAAAAAAAAAAACAAAAAAAAAAACAATAAAAGATCTTAAAATTTAAATTATGTATTATAAAAATAAGTAAGAGTGCAGTATATTTGGTTGGGGCAAAACTAAAATACCCTTCACAATAGTCAGGTAAATATATAGTATATATTACAAATTTGAACTAAATATGCTCGGACCTAAATACATGGACCGATATCGGAGAGAAAATTTTTTTGCCTTGTAATCGCCAAGCCAAAAAGGTAAAATTTCGGGGACATTTTCTTGGAAAAATCGGTTTGGGTTATATCTCGGGTATATACATATTTACCGATATTGGATACTTTCCTTTTCTGTATTTTAGTACCCTCCTTTTATTGCCAGAACAGGTTTTAAACAAAAAAATTGTTTCATGGACAATCGGTTTAGGCTATGTCTCGGATATATGCGGACCGATGTTCGAAATATTAATTTTCTGTATTTTACTAACCTCCTTTTATTACTATAAGCGCTTTTAAGCAAAAACAAATTGTTTCATTAAAAAAATTCTGTCTATGCTATATATCGGGTGTATAAGGACCGATATCAACAATTTTAATTTTCTATATTTAAATAACTTTAAACAATTGAGTTTTTTACTCACTATTTTAGCATTAATACCAAAAAAAAAATTATAAATAGCTTGTTTTCTATGTTTCCCAGCTATCTATATCGACATTTTATAGGAGCTACCCTAATTGATAAATTACTAAACCATTAAATAAATTATAAAGTTTTTCTAAAACGTTTGCATTAAATATTGATTATGGTAAACTTCGTTTTTTATATGTTATAATTCTGGCAAATTTTCGTATATTTCAATAAAGTCTTAAAAAGACACGTCTTAAGAGAACACAAATAAAATTTACACTGTGTTAGATAGAATTGCTATTAATTGAATTTGAAGCCTTGTAGTGCGATTCTGTAACTTTCAATGATCCTGTAATCGCAAATTCTTTTCACAGTAATGGTTGTATGCTCCTGCAATATAATTTTGACGACGTTAAGCAGCTGTGTGTTTGTGTACCTGATAATAAGCAGTAAAAGTAACAGCTGATTTCGGTCGGCAGCAAGTATAATTAAATAATAATGCTTAATAAAAACTTTAATAAAATGTCATTATAAGTATTGTAAATGTAATACGATCTTAATAAAACTAACAGAGTCGTACTAGAGTACAAGTTTGACAAACACGAATTCTAGCCATTGAACGAATTTGATGGTATGCCATCAGCCGGTGCTATCTGGCCCAGTTTGATTGTATAATAGTCGCTTAAAAGGCTGCTCCATTGCTGTGTTTTTCATATAAAAATATTGTACTTCTTAAAATATATAAAAAAGGTTTTTAAAAATGAAAGGCAAAAATTCAAAATTCAGTGCGTTTTTGTTGAAATAACGAGCTTTTTTCCCTATTTTGGTGCGTTTTGAAATTTCTAAGTTGACAACACTGCTCAGTACTAAAACAGCTGTGTTTGCAGATTACTTTTACAATAAAAACATGTAAACCCTTGCGCTTAAAATACTTTACTTTACGCTGCATTTACACACGCAATTAGTGGTATGCAAATTTTGTATACGTATTATCAACGAAAAACAATTCGAAATACTCGAATCTCTTGCCACTCGCTTTTCAATTTGCACATGCCATTGCAATTTCATTTTTAAAATGTCATCGAAGCGTACACTTCAAGCAATTTGTTTACTTCTCGAATTTTGCCTCCATTTTGAATATGTTTTCTCTTTTCAAAATAGAGTTACCGAGTTCACCATATTTGGAGAAACGATTAAAATTTATTTTTCTTAAAATTATTTTAATAATCTAATGCTTTATAATTAACGAAGCTGTTCTTTTTATGCGTATTTCAAGAAATAAATCCTAATAATACATATGAGAAGCTAATATTTGTAATTACATTTTGCTATAATGCAGTTAATTTGCATTAAGTTCTTGGCAGGGTAACATTGTTTATCATCTTAACATTCAGTGGCATGCAAATGCCAAATTTTCACTCGCATGCAAAATTTGCTGCCACTGGAGCTGACATTGCGAAAAAGTGGATGTATTAGTGAAAAATTGTGAATGTATTGAGTTTTTAGAACTCGCAGTGGCATGTGTAAACTCTAAGTTAGTCTCCGGTATAGGAATATTTATATTTCATTTACCTTTGTGCTCTAAAATCTACATAAATTCAATTTCATCAACAGCATTTTGAATAAAAAAATTTATGATTTTGTTTTTTTCTATTGGCTTAGGCAATCCAAAAATACTTATTTTTTCGTTACTATAAAATCAGCTGTTATAATTAACTTGTAAGACTTTCACGCTTTGCAGCAAAAAAGCATGATATCTGATATCAGATGTGCAACGAAGAGTGATTTCCGCTACTGTTCCAGTTCAGACTGTGTAGAGCTACTTACATCAACTTGCATTTACCTATCTGCGACAGTTTTCAAGATATCAAAAAACTGATATTTTCGTCTTACGGCAGAACAGTTTGTAATGTACACATACATATCCATGTATATACATAATATGTAATATAAATACATATGTACATTTTCCATGTATAGGGATAAAGATTGCATTATGAGTACTTGAACTCAACTCAATGAAAATTACAAAAACCTTCAAGACAGATAATCAATCATAATTTGATTTCCTGTTGTTTCTTTAAAAAAAAGTCAAAAGTACTTGATTAAACGCAATTTTTATAATAATAAATAAATGTTTTATGCAAACAGCTTGTGTTTTGTTTCCTACATTCCATAGAATAGCTGCAATGAAATGTCGACATAAAACAGCATAAAAAACAAGCTTTTTATAGTTTTTGATTGGTATCAATATTAAAAGCCAATAAAGTAATTAAACCCAATTGTTTTATACATCACTCGTATGTAAACAAATGCCTTTGAAATACAAAAACTAACTTTTCCATAAATACATAATAATTCGTGTATAATACATAATAATAAACTATTATTTTTTCTTTTAGAAGTTTCAACGCTAACCGAACTAGCTGCAAAATGCGTGGCATCGTATATACCCTTTGAACTAGTAGAACATGTTTATCCACCCGTACCAGAACAATTGCAACTGCGCATTTCGTTTTGGAGTTTTCCGGATAATGAAGAAGACATACGTTTATATTCATGTCTTGCAAATAGTTCATCAGATGAATTTAATCGTGGTGATCAATTATTCAAAACAGGAGCCGTTAAGGAACCTCTACAAATAGGTATGAAGAATTCAATTAAGGCTTATTAACCCCCTTATTTTTAATTTTAATAAATTCATTGCAGGTTTTCATTTATCCGCTACGGTAGTGTGTCAAACACCCGGCCAGAATTATAATGTGGCCGTTACGTTTGATCGTCGACGAATATCGTCATGTAATTGTACATGCGGTTCAACGGCATACTGGTGTTCACACGTTGTGGCGGTTTGCTTACATCGAATTCATTGTGTAAGTTTCGAATTTCATTAACAGTTTATTCTTTGTTTGCAAAGTTTTTGTGTCCATCAGAACTATTTAATATACATACATACGAGCACATAATTACTTTGCGTGTTTATTTTGCTGTTTCTCTATGGCTAATGGCTAATTATATTTTATATTTATAGCCTTTAGAGGTGTGTTTAAGAGCTCCTGTTTCCGAATCATTGACACGATTGCAGCGTGATCAATTGCAAAAATTTGCACAGTATTTAATAAGTGAACTACCACAACAAATTCTGCCCACAGCTCAACGCTTATTGGATGAGCTATTAAGTGAGCAGCCAACTGCTATAAATACAGTTTGTGGCGCTCCTGATCCCACAGCAGGTGCGTCTATTAATGATCAAACAAATTGGTATTTGGATGAAAAAACGCTGCATGAAAATATTAAAAGAATATTGATCAAATTTGTGTTGCCGGCTCCTATGGTTTACAGCGATGTGAATTATTTAACAAATTCCGCTCCACCAGCAGCAACAGAATGGAGTTCTCTTTTGCGACCCTTGCGTGGCCGAGAACCAGAGGGAATGTGGAATTTACTGTCCATAGTAAGAGAAATGTATCGCCGCTGTGATCGCAACGCTGTTCGGCTTTTGGAAATAATCACAGAACAATGTATGGCGTGTGATCAACTTTTACTCTGGTGGTATCAGACCAAACTCTCGTTAATGATGGGTTCTCACGGCCATAGTGGTGGCAAACATTCTAGTACTCATTCCAATTTAAAAGCAATTGAACACGCCTGTTCTTCTCTTTTCGATGAAATTGTTGTTCTGTGGCGTTTAGCAGCTCTTAATCCTGGCTTAGCTCCCGACGAACGTGATATGTTGCATGCTCAATTTACAGCCTGGCATTTAAAGATATTGGATCGTGTTGTGAAGTGCCGCATAATGCCCTCTTCTTACAATAATAAGCATCAGCAGAATATGAGATCCGATGCTGAGATGTTTGTGGGATTCAAGCCAGCCATTGAGGCTTGTTATTTGGATTGGGAGGAGTATCCTATAGCTGGCATAACACATACGCATGAAACGAATCCCATTTATTATTCTCCTTTTACCTGCTTTAAACATGCGGAAAATAAATGCGAAACGAATAACTGTGGCCAATTGAATGCCACACAGGCCCTTATGGCCAATAATAAACATTATAACTATATAAGCACATCGTCCGATCATAACCAGCACAGCGGTTTTAAACAGAGAGTGGAGAGACCGTTTCGAGAACGGTTTTATATATCTTCTAGTAATAATTCTAGTAATTCATCTAGCGACAGTGTACATGCCCGTTTACATCAAGGTTTGGAGGTACAAGCAGTGGGAGGCGCAAGTGCGGGGAATTCGGGAGGAAATAATATGGCTGTAAGTCTGGTCCATAAGACTGTCAATCAGGCAACTGCCAACTGCAGCTCAATGCCTGCAGAAAACCGACCTTCAGCCTCAGGACAAGGTCAATCATCTGCTACCTCTGTAGTTACTGTACAAGATTTACCAAGGGTACCACTTGTCGGTTTAGTTAGTGTTGCAACAGTAAGTGGTGGCGGTAATGATGGTAACCGCTCCAGTGCCAGCAGTGAGGGATTTTGTGAAAACGATGATTTTGGTGGTGATAGCAGCAGCAACAATTTATGCGCTTCAGATACAGATGGCCGTAGTATTAACCCAGCTAATTTCGTTAGTAATAAACCTTCGAATAGCGCTTTCCCACAATCGGATTCACAGCAATCGTTTGATGTGTCTTCACCCGAAGCAACTGGAAAAATAGGATTCTCTTTACCCACAACACCTACTAATAAAGCCACAATTGTAGCTGCTTTATCTTCACAATCTTCTTCAGATTCAGCTTCCTCTGCTTCTTCCGCATCTTCGAATTCTTCATCTTCGTCTCTTATAGTTGCGGCCTCAGAAACACCCGCTCTGGAAGTGGTCAAATCTTTGAGTTCTAATGATACTAGACGTTTGTCAAAAGATGAATCCTTTTCCTCGTCAAGCGATGAGTTTGTGTCGCAAGACATCGCTAATAGGCGATCAAATGAAGATGTTACACCTGTGCCAAGTACTTCAGCAGCTGCTAGAGCTGCGTTAATGAAGGTAAATAGCAATAGCCACAAAATAGTGGTCGTAAGTGAGAGCTCTGTAACGGGAGGTGCTATCAACTGCGGCATCAGTAGTGTAAGCAGTAAACCTGCACCCATCGCAGCTGCGATACAGTCTGCAGTGTTTGCAGGACCTTCGGCTTCAGCTCAAGCTATTTCGACCAATAATACATCAGGGACTGAAAAACCTCATATTTTCTCAAACGTTCGACCATCGGACGATGCTTGGGACATTTTGCTGGCCAGAGCTGAGGGTCTTCACGCGCATGGACATGGCAGAGAAGCCTGCACCTTAGCCGTACGTTTAGCAGAAGAAATGCTTGAAAATCCGCCAAACTTAATGATGGAAATGCCTCCCGCACCAAAGAGAAAAGGGAAGAATAAAAATATAAATCCTATATCGCACCATTTGACGGTTTTGGCTTCGGCTACTCTCACAAAATGTGCATTTCTTTGTACGGTTTTGTCGGAAAATTCAGAACACTACCACATAGGTTTCCGTATTTGCATATTTGCTTTGGAAATGCCCAGACCTCCTGCCTCAACGAAACCTTTAGAAGTTAAATTGGCAAACCAGGAAGCTGATATTTTAGCTTTGCTCAAGAAAATTCCAATAGATGAACCGGAACTAGAAGTTATTAGGGATAGAGCTGAAAGATTACGGAATGGCACATTTAAATCGCGTGGAGAGGCATTGCTGCCCATTAATTTGGCCTCTTATATTTTTGATGCTTTGGTAATGCCTTCGGTGTCCATGAAAGATCAACGTATAAGATCGATGAGTATTTATAGACCGATTACCGATGAAAATCTTGGCTTTGAAGCTGCAGTGGCAGCTTTAGGATTAAAAGCCAATGTCTCTGAAGCAGAGCATCCCCTTCTATGTGAGGGTACACGCAGACAACGTGGTGAATTGGCTTTGACATTATTATATTTCTATAAAGATGAGCCCCACAAAATTGCCAAAATAATGGAAAAACTATTGGATCGTGAAATACACACTCTGCTTAAGTCACAACTACTGCCAGCCTATTATTCAAATAATCCGCCTGTCAGAACTCCGGCTAACTCGAGTAACCGGCAAGGAGATGATTATAATAACAGACATGGGAATGCTTTACATGGTACTGTACACACTGCAAGTGGAAATGTGGAAATGTTTCAGCCAGACTATGCTTCAGTTGGAGGCAATAGTAGACCGACCAGTTCGACTAGTGCTGAATTAGACGTAAATATGGCCAACATGAACATATCCTCTCCTGCCAATCCTAATTCTCATTTGACACAGTCACAAAACAATCAGAATTTAACGTCTACAGTAGCTATGACATCTCAACAAACTACCACTACTCGTGTTAAGGATTTAAGATATAAAGGCAAACGAGCATATCCGTCAATACCTAATCAACCTTCAGAGGCTAGCGCCCATTTTATGTTTGAACTGGCTAAAACGGTACTGGTTAAAGCTGGAGGTAATAGTTCTACATCTTTGTTCACACAGGCAACTGCCAACCACAACCATCATGGTCCTCATCGAGGCTTGCACATGTGTGCCTTTCAATTGGGCCTTTATGCCTTAGGATTGCATAATTGTGTAAGTCCTAATTGGTTATCACGTACTTACTCTTCTCATGTTTCGTGGATAAGTGGACAAGCGATGGAAATTGGTGCACCAGCAATAAGTTTTCTAATCGATACATGGGAAGGACATTTAACACCTCCTGAGGCTGCTACTATGGCCGATAGAGCATCTCGTGGCTGGGATAGTAATTATCCAGCTGCAGAGCTGGCCCTCTCGGTACTGCCACATGCTGCCGCATTAAATCCTAATGAGATCCAGAGAGCAATTCTACAGTGTAAAGAACAGAGTGATTACATGTTGGAAAGAGCCTGCATTACTGTTGAAACTGCAGCAAAGGGTGGAGGTGTTTATCCTGAAGTACTCTTTCAAGTTGCACGCTACTGGTATGAACTTTATTTGCGTAATACTCCTAACAATGGTGAACATGAGCATGATGACCATCTGGATCATTCGGCTGCTGTAAGTTTATCGGCGCTAATAGAATCGCATCAACATCATGAAATGCAAATGCAGCAGGCAGCAGCTCAACAGCAGGCTGCAGCAAATCAACAAGCTATGGTAGGACCACCTTTACAAGGACCTCCAGGAGGACCGCAACCGCCTGGTCAGGTGGTGGTGACAGCGGTGCCATCAGCTTTTCAGCAACAAGTTCCCACACTGGCACCTGTTGGAATATCACCCTATAACCCATATGGCTTTTGTCAGAGTTTATATCACCATAATCTTCAATATCCGACCAATCAAATACCCATATATTTGCCTCAAGCTCCACCGCCTGGGCCGCCGCCGCCTCAGGCATATGCAGGCTATCCACCACCCCAACAAGTACCGGGAGGACCGAACAACCAAACGGCCAATGGAGCTAATGCGCCACCTCAGTCGTATGTGCATAGTGCCCAGCAAGGGGCATCGTTCCCCCAAATACCACCACAGGCAGCTTACCAAGCTGCTGCCATACAATGTGGGCCACCACCAACTGCATTTGTGCCACCTCCACCACAAGGTCCTCCTGTCCCACCAACTGGACCACCACAAATGTCTCAACCGCCAAGCATGCAAGCTGCTGCCACGGCCGTTTATTACGGGCAACAAGGGCCACCTTCATCCGCTCAACACCCAGCAGCACAGCAAGCTGCAGTAGCTCAAATGGCTGCAATAGCACATCAGCAAATGCGCGTCAATCAACAGCAACAGCAGCCAGTATATCCATTTGTACAAGTCTCGCAACCGCAGCCACCACAGCAACCACAACACAATATAGGACATGCTGGGCAACATCATCAGCAGTTACAGCAGCCACCGCCACCCCAGCAGCAACAAGCTAATCGGCAAAGACATCCTCATCAGTTTACGTAAGTTTGTTCTAACCGAAAATAAAAGAAATTTAAACTAATTTCAGCTGCTTGTTAAATATTCCAGACCCGCTCAATTGCGTTATTTGCTGGCCGCCTATAATGTTGGCATGCTAGCAATGGAAACATTAGCACGTCGTGTTCATGACGATCGCCCTCAGGCAAAATATGCTCGTAGTCCACCTTATGGAGAAGATGTAAAGTGGCTTTTGAGAGTATCGAAAAAACTGGGCTCACAGTATTTGCATCAGTTTTGTGTTTGTGCTGTTAACTCAATTGTCAGTCCATTTGTGCTGCATGATGTAGCTATTGAATCTGCTCACTATTTAGGAAGAAATAATCATCAATTGGTCATGCAACATTTGAGATCGGCCCTAACGCCGCTTGTACAAAAATGCCAACAAATGTAAATTGTTTAAAATTTATTCTAGATCAAGTCAGCAATTATTATGTGTCCCGTTTTGGTTTTCTTTACTCCCCAGGTATATTCAATGTATTCATCAGAAATTATATCACTTAACTCCAGCAGACTATGAAGATTTCGCTAGTATTATAGTGGCGGCACGTGCTGCATTTCAAATTACACCCGAAGGTAGTGCTCAGTTCAAGGATTGGTTGCAATCAATTAAAAGGTAAAAACTAGAATTTTATTCATTTGAAAATTCGTTTTTGGCGTGTTAGTTCCATACTTGTATTGAGAGGAGTCGGTGTACCAGCAAAATAATTTGCAAATAATAAATGGAATTATCAAAACGTACTTTTTTATATTCTTGCTGATAAGTCATAAGAGACGATATTTAATCTTCTTTATACTAGAACTTATTCAAAATACATAGTTTTAATTTATCTTTAGTTATAAAGGGTAATATATTTGGCTGGGCCGAATCTAAAATACCCTTTACGATAGTCACGCATATACTCGTATATAGTATATATTACAAATTGGAACTAAATATGCTCGGATATACTTATATGGACCAATATCCGGGAAACATTATTTGCCTTGTAATCGCCACGCCAAAAACGATATCTTTCATGGAAATTTTAATGGTAGAATCGGTTTAGGCCAAATACAGAAAAAGAAAATTTCCGATATCAGTCTATATATACCCGATATAGTCTAAACCGATTTTCCCATGAACAAATTTTTTTTTTGCTTAAAAACAGTTCTGGTTATAAAAGGAGATTACTAAAATACAGAAAATGAAAATTTCCGATATCGACCCATATATACCCGAGATATAGTCTAAAAAGATTTTTCCATGAAAGATTACTTTTTCGGCGTGGCGATTACAAGGCAAAGAAAAAAAAATCCCCGATAACGGTCCATAAATGTATATATATTTAATTCAAGTTTGTTACATATACTATATATCTACGTGACTATCGTAAAGGATATTTTATAACATCTTACTTGCTTTTTTAAATTTTCATACAAATCTGCAAAAAATTTAATTTTTCGGAATTTTTAATATATATTAGTTATACATCAACTGATTTTACTGAATTTCAATAGCAAACCCGTGAATCGATGGACTAATAGAATGGTGAAAGAAAAAAGTTTCACAGACGGAAATCGCTTAATTCAATTTTCTATTAATGCTGATTCAGAATTTGTATACTTTACAGAGTCGGAAACGAAAATTGTAGAAATTACAAACGGAATCACAAATTTATATACGTGTATGCCCTTAACATTTTTGTGAAGGGTATAAAAATACTTTTGTTATTGCACCAGCGTTATGGTGTGCAATAGCATTGTAGCAGAGTTATGGTGTGCGTGCCTGGTATGAATGTTTTGATGTAATGCATTCGATTTTAAGTTTCAAAATTTTTTTTCCAAAGACTGTTAAGAAACAAAGAAGATATGAACTCGTTCGATTCTAACAAACCCGTTTTTCACTACATTTACCGTTGTAAAATCACTTTACGAAGTGACCTAAAAGACTCACGAAACAGAATTGACACATGAAAACCCTCAACTTTTGCATCATAGTGCAATCCAAAGTTCTTGGATTGTTCCTTTAAAGTAATAATTTAAATTGGATATGCTGTCTTTTCTTTTTAGAAGGATAAATAATTTTATGAAAAACAATTGAGTTTTATTCACTATACTAGCTTCTAATATTACCAAACAAAAAATTATAAACAGCTTGTTTTATATGTTTCCCAGCTCTCTATATGTTGACATTTTATAGGAATTACCCTAATTATTAGTAGACTAGAAATTTTTGACAGATATTCTCAAACATTCAACTTTATACATAACTTATTGAGAATTTAAAAACAAACAACAAATAGTAAATTGTTGGACTTTTTTATAAATTGTTCAGAAAAAGTTGTTTAGTCAGGAGACCACTATTGGCATGATTTTTTTTTTTATATTTCAAGATGCTTCCACATTTATTTTAAAATTCTGTATTCGGTTAAAAATTGCGAAAGAAAATGTCTTCTGAATATGGAATTTTTAGAGTCTTTAAATAAGTGAACCGGAGAGTGTAGTATGAATTTAACTACAAATATATTTCTAAATGGTTTTATCCATTATTTAAATACTTTTTTAAATACCTAGGTGTACAACTTTGCTTTCGCCATAATTTTTTTTTTCGAAATTCGAGGATTTATTGTAAAAAACTAGCTATACATTTATGATTCAAAGTATTTCACATCGCTGGCCACTACTTTCTTTCTCCCATTTTTCGGACGGCGTACGAATCCCGCGTTAAAAAAACTGGTTATTTTTTGAAGCGATCCCCGAATCGATCCAATGTTTTACTTCTTAATAGGACCGGAAGTGCTGGTCAGCGAGTCCGTGTGCCACTGATCAAAACAAGCTATAGTCCGCGGGAGCAACGTCTGGAAAATATGGCGGGTGGGGTAGGACTTCCGATTTCAATGTTTCCAAGTATGTCTTGACCACTTTCGCTAGATAGGGTCGAGCATCGTCATGCTGTAAAATCACTTTATCATGTCTCTCGTTGTACCGCTACCGTGTATCTTTCAATGATCGGCTCAAATGTATTGATTGCGATCGATAACGATCGCCTGTGATAGTTTCAGTCGGTTTTAACAACTCATAATACATTACGCCAAGCTGGTCCCACCAATTACGGTTTGGCTGTCGACGTAGAGGCATGGTCGCGCTGTAACCATGATTTCTTGCGCTTGGAGTTATCGTATCCATTTTTCATCCCCAGCCACAATGTGATGCAGAAATTACCTTCCGTCTTTGCCTTGCAAGCAGCTGCTCACAAGCAACTAAACGGCGGTCAACGTTTCTCGGCTTCAACTTGCACGGCACCCGATTTCCTTGGCTGTCAGGCGTGTTGAAATAACTTATTGCGTCACTCCCAATGATCCTGCCAATTCTTGTAGTGTTTAATATGAGTCTTGATCAAGTAATGCCTCCAATTATGCGTCTTTGAAAACTGTATTTCCTCCACCGCCAGGCTGGGGTTTGACGTCAAAATCACCATTCTTGAAGCGTTGAAAACGCTCTCGTCCCGTTTTCCCACTAGTAGTGGCCTCACCATAGGTATTTGAGAGCATTCGATGAGCTTCAGCTGCAAATTTCTTCATATGTATATTGAAGGCGAAAATTAAAACCTTCCTCAAAAGATGAGAATTTGGCTCGTAGGCTGCAATGTTTAATCGAGAATAACTGTATGATGCAGACACAAATCGGCTAATGTTTCGATGGCGTTATGTTTAGAAATACCTAAACTTATTGTATGATATTTACGATATATGTATTTATTTCGACTACCACTTACCTAACACCTAAAGTTGTACACCTAATATTATCTTATTGATGTAAAATAGAATAGCATAAATGAACATGACTGCATATTTCACGATTTCATTAATTTATGTGAATATTATTTTTTAAGACCTTTTATTATTCATTCTTTATAAATTTTTCTCAAATATATATATTATTTGATTTTGAAATAAGGATATTTTTAAAATGTTTATTTGCTTAAAGATCGAAGTCGTGTAAGAAAGAGTTGTGGACGCAAATAAATGCCGCCCTCCAAAGCAATGCCAAATGACAAAGACTTGATTCACATAGTATGAGCACAGTCGCAGCGTCCGCCGTAGGAACATCAGCTGCAACATCAACCACATCCGCATCAGCAGTTTCCTCAACATCAACACCAGCTGTTTTACCAGTAAATGCTGTTGCCGTAACAAATGCAGCTGCTACAAGTACAAACAACATTATAGCTGGACCATCGACGGCATCGACAAAACCGTCTACTACCACAAATCCAGCCAACAGCAATAGCACCAACATAAACAATGCCAAAAGCAATCCGTCAAATGTTCTCTATGAGGGACCTTCTTGCAGTAGTAAAAATGTAATTAGTACAGGAGCGGAGGCCACACAACGGAATTTAACATCACCACTTTCTACAACATCAGTTTCGTCCGCACTATCAGCCACTCCGACAACCACTTCAGCTGCCTCCTCTCTAACATCGTCAACTGGCTCGTTTTCATATGGTTATATCAACCAACAGCAGACACAAACTGTTGCCATTGATGCATCTGCAACAGGAGCGACATCATCGGCTTCCTCCAGCTCAGCAGCTACTTTACAAGCTTCTCAAAGTAGCAACAACAGTAGCAGTAGTGGTGGTATTAAAAACAAAAATGAAGCAAGTTCTGCCTCAACGGCAGTTGTTGCCTCCTCAACAACAGCAATATTGTCAGATGCCTACCATCACCAACAAATGCAATTGCAATTGCAACAACAGTTCGAGCAGCATTATCAAATACAGAATTACTACCATCAAACCCAACAGCAACAGCAAATACAACAATATCAAGATTTTTATGATCAGCATGTGTATTTGCAACATCAACAACAACAAACGCAGCAAAATCAATTGTTGTATACAAATGAACACCTACAACAACGACATCTATACAATGTAGCTGCTGTCGCGGCTGCTGCAGCCGCAAATGCTCATACTTCTACAAGACAACAGCCGCCCCCTCTCCCACCACCGATGGCAGCATCATCGCAACAACAATCCTTGGTATTACTGGCTGGCAACGCAACTTCATCAACAGCATGTTTAACAAATGTCCCAAATGCAGCTGGTACTGCAACAACCACAACCGCAAATAACAGCAATAATAACAACAATAATGCAACCACATTTACGCCACAAGCTGTGAACTTTGTAAATGTAACAAATGGCAGTTCAATAGCAATGGATTTTCAAAATTATCACCCCCACCATCATCATCACCATCACCATCCTCAAATTCATACAACCGTTACGACAAACAATACAAATATTGCTGCTGGTACAGCTTCCTCGTCATCGACGTCATCCGCATCAGGCTCCTCATCATCACCATCTTCGGCATCTTCTGTTTCTTTAAATTTGCAACAACCCTCGTTTGTGGCCACACCTCCAACCGTTGCGGTTGTTCATCCATCATCAATACAAACTCTAAATCAACAACATCAGCATCATCAGCTGCAACAACAGCAACAACAAACGCAACACCAGCAACAGCTGCAGCAACATCATCGTCCACAGCAACAACATCAGCTTCATCATCAATATCATCATTTGTCCCAACTTGGCCACTATCATCAGCAACTTTAACAACGTTTTTATTACATGTTCATTGAATTGTAAGAATTATCTAAATTATTCAAAATTTCTTTTACTCTCCCTACTTTGGTTCATTTCCCTGTTAATCGTTATTTATGTGCTTTTTAAACAAAGTTTTTTCTAAATTTATTAAAGTCATATTCCCATTTAATCGAATTTTCTTTCAAGTAAAACTTACAATGATTTTTTTCTAATTAAATTTTAAATTGTTGAGGATTGATTTTCTTTCAAATTTAAAAGTTATGGGAGCAAGTAAATAAAATATTCGTCTGATGCACTTTGATTAAACATCTTATTAAAAACTTTATTTCAATGCAAGAAAGTAATAACCGTAGCAATAATAGCTCTGTTTAGAAGTTTTAAATCCTGGTACAATTTTGTTTGAAACTGTTCTTAAACTATGAAATCAAATTTTGAATTAATACTTAGTACGTGCTTATATACATACATATATATATTTTTTTATTATTATTACATATTATTATTATTATTATTATTATTATTTTTTTTTTTTTTGAAAAATATGAAATAATTTCGGTTAGTTACAAAGGTTGTTTTTTCTTTATAAATTCCACTGACGAAGTTGGAGCATAATTTACATTTGCAGAAATATATATGAAATCGCTTTACGATTTCGGAAAACCAGTACATTTGCTGTCCTATCAGTTTTGCTGATTTTTTATAAACTGGTATTGTTATCTTTAAAAATCCCTTGTTGTAGATTTTTTTTATAACTTCACATAATTTGTCGTTTAATTAAAATCACTGTGACTCTTTTTTTTTCTTCTTTCGATTATGAAACACAACATTTTCGCAAATAAGCAAACATCGAATCTAATTCACCTACTATGAAATTAGAGCACATTTGCTGCGGTTTGAAAATATCGCTACAAAAGGTGATTTTTAGAATAGGCATGTCTGCCTGATATAGGCTTTTGTTTCCTCTGCTTGAAGAGAAAGAACATCCAAATTAAAGAAGGTAAGGCAAGATCTCATCTCAGATAAATAACTTCTTGGTAATATATTAGTTTGGGTTTTCCGCTTAAATTTATTTCAATAAAACTATCAATTTGCAGGAATATGCAGCGGAAAACTTTACAATTGATAAAACAAATATTTTCAAGCACTACCATCTTCAATATGAGTTTTATGACTATTTAATAAATCTTTGAAATTAAAAAAAAAATCATTAGATTTGTTGAAAAGAAAACTATTTGTTAACCTGCTAAAAACTATATTATGCCGCGCTTTTTTATTTTGATTTACCGGCATATGCGTCAAATCAATTGTCAATTTTCTACAGGATAAAGCTGGTTTGTTATCTTTTATTGCAAATCTGTATTCCAGTTGTCATTACTACCATATATTGATAATTGGAGAATATTTGACGTTTATGTTGTTTTTAAAAATTTTGTCAGAAGATGGCAATAATTGAACAATGTCTCTTATTTCTAAAAAATAAAATTCAGTTTAACACTACCCAACACTGAGGTGGTACTATTCCTGCGAAAAAATCAAAATGTCTCTGCCAATTTTGGCTCCACGATTTACAACACATGTCTAAACCATAACTTATTTGACATCTGTCTAGGCAGTTTTCTTTCCACTATTGGGTTTTTTATTTTCTTTGTCACTCAAATCCAAACTGAAAAAAATCTTTTTGTAGTTAAATTTATTCACTATTTTTTTACATTTTGTATACCAAATTTTGTTAACAAAAACCTTGAACAAAATAGATAAGTTTACCCAAATATTAAATATATGTGTGTGTTAGATGAATGTCATCCTAAAATTGTTAGGAAACACGATTTCAATATTGATGTTGGGTTGAAGTTCAATAGAATAAGTGTGAATTAAACATATGCTCGTATACACTCAAAGCATAAAAATTTTTTAAATTTCATATATTTGTAAACGTTTTTGTCAGGATAAGTTGAGTGTGGCAGTAAGAATAAAGCAAAACAGCAGCATACAATAAAATAGTCTTATCTGAATAAAAAGTAATGCGTAGTAACTTGCTTAAACTGTTTTCGCAACACTTTTTGTTACACTCTAGCACATGTTTAAAGTGAATTTTAATTATCCTTAGATTCTTTAAAAATGACTAATTAAGTCTGATATTTTTCATTGAAAACAAAACGAAAGCATTTAAAATTGTTATTGGTTTCGATATTTCCGAACGCAGTGATATGATATTTTCAGAGATTCTAGTGATAATCTCTGGATTCAATGCATGATATAACCTAGTTTGAAAATATAATTTTAAAATGTAGCCCTGTCTGTCTGTTGGCTACTTTATCTTTACGATATTCAAAGGATATTTCCGAACGCAGCGATATGCAATTTTCAGATATTCTAGTGTTAAACTCTGAATTCAATGCATGAACTCAGTTTGAAAATAAAATTTTAAAATTTAACCCTGTCTGTTCGTTGGCTATTTTATCTTTACGATATTCAAAGGATGGAAAGACTTTATGTCTTAAAATAATAGCATGAAAAAATATGGCTGATGCATGTTGTAATAATTTAGTGTTTATTTAAAATTTGAGTCAGTTGACATGTTTATGTTTTAGTTATGACAAAGCAAAAATACACTTTAAAAAGTCCGTTCGAAGCACAACAACAAGATTTTTATGCTGTCATAAAATATTAGGACATTATGAGTGAAACGACGCCGTTTGAATCCCCAAATATTTTTTTAGAAACACTTAAAATACTTAAATACACACATCTTACGATCTATTTTATGTCTAAAACTCAAATTTTGCTGAGCCACTAACATAGTAGTATCGCTCCGATTCCTTTAAAGAGAATCAACTTAAAATTTTTCAATTTCCACTTTAGCAATAAATCGATCTACAGATCTACTATGTATCGTCAGTAAAAGTTTTACATCATTTGCTCTACTCTTTCGCTAAATATATATATCTTGATATAAAAGTAGCTTTTCCAGAGCTAACTGCAAATACAAAGAGAAATATTTTGAGTTGTTCTCAAATGTAAGCTGAATTCATATCAGTTTAGTTTCAGTTAAAGAGAAATTATTCAACTTGTGCTAGTTTTTATGCACATATTCTGTTTTTTACATAAACAAAGTTCACACAAAGGAGGACAACTCAAAAACCTTGTTATTTCTCGCTAATCCCTGCAAAATTCTTACTCGTTTTTCTTTAAAACAATTTAAAGAACAATTTGTTTGAGAAAAAAAAACGCTTTTAAAAATTTGAGAATTTTGAGCTTATTCACTTTAGAGCAGGTACGTCCAAGCCCTATGCGCTTGGTGTTCATTTGTTTTTGTAAAAGCACTTAGCTATAGGCTGTGCGCATAGATGCCAGATAAATCTGGTTTAAAATCGTTAAATTCAGGTGTCAAAACCGTCAATATGATTATCGCAACTCGTCAAAAAATCGTCAGCAAGTAAAATTAATCGTTTTTGAATAAATTGTATATACATATGTATATTAAACGGGTTAAATATTGCAAAACAATTCAAGCTATAACAACAATACTCGTGGGAGTATAAAGTTATTTTCATATATAAATTATAAGTATTTTTGTACATAACCCATTTTTTAAGACAAAATTTCTTTAATAAAAAGTATTTTGAAAGCTCATTGTATAACTAATTTTAAGAGTTAGGAACTCATTATTGTATTAAACATTTTATTAAATCGGGATATCGTATGAGTCAAAACAATCATATATGCAAACTTTTAAGTAGTCTTTAGTATAAAACATTTCTTTTAAAAATGGTTTCTTCAACTAATTTCACACTTCGATTTTGTTAAGGTTTGTGTATTTGGGTGCGAACTCTTTTTAAATTTGTAGCACTAATGTTTTTGCTATCTACTTAGTCAAGGAAGGAACAATTAACGCAGTAATTTTTGATACTTCAAAATAGTACTGTATCATAAAACAAATTTTCCAAGTTTCATAGACTTCGAACTAAATTTCTCGTCTTACGAATTCTACGATGAAAACTTTGATTGATCAGAAAAAAACACTTTCTTCTTTCACAATATTGTAATGATTTATAAGACTTTGAATTCATGTATCTTGAAATTCAAACCTCCTTAATATGAACATGCCGTTATATAAGAATTTATATAATCTTTAACTTGTAATTTAACTTTAATTTAAATGCAATTGGCATATAATATTTCAAATACATCGCTAACGTACACATGAATGTATGTATACTCCCAAATAAATTTCACATAACGTTTCAGTGTTACATGCATATTTACGTATACATTTATTTTACTGCTGTTACTACATATTTAGTTTTACTGCTGTTACTAAATATTTAGTTGTAAACCCAAAGTTGCTTGAAAGATATGAATGTAAAAGTGTGGTATACAAAAATCGTCAAAAACAGGCCAAACTCGTCAAAATTACGCTCAATCGTCAAATATGGTAACCGTAACAAAGAACTTTTTCTTTATATTTTTTTGTCGTTCTTCACTGTACACACACAAGTGCAAAGCAGCAACACTTTCGCATGCTTTGGTGGCAAACATTGACGACAGCGATTATCAGTGTAGGGGCCAAATCACCGCATACGATATCGAGCAAAATTATCGAAATTTTTCATTTTGGTATCATGGCATACGATATCGAATAAATTGTATTGCAATAATATAAAAAAGTTAAAGGATTTATGATTTGTATTCCTACTTTTAGGAAACGTATGGTCTTCAATCTATTACATTTTGTTTAAATTACGATCCAATATGCATCGTTTGCCATAATTTAGATGTATCGTAATGTTATTCGATACGATAGTTAATTCGATATCGTATGCGGTGATTAGACCCTAGATTTTGTTTAACGTATGATACCATTTTGCTCATTACAACAAAGAATATTAAGTAAAACTATTTTTTTCTTTATATGCTTGGTGTTTGCTCTTCCATATAGAACTCTTGGGCACCCCTGCTTTAGAGGAACCAGAGAGATTTATTTTTTCCAATACTAACATATATTTCGAATTATTTCTTTGAATATATTGTAACGACTTGATGCAACAATTCTATAGCTTTTACTCCGCTACTTGATTTAGCTGAGAGAATTTGTTGGCAATTGATTGGTTTCATAATACTTATTGCTCATCTGTTAATGCGTTAACAAACTCTGTAAAAAAAATCATATCTTGTATGGTAGTATTGCCAGAATGTTTTATTTGAAAAAATTTCTTCCAACTTTTTTTTTTTTTTTTTTTTTTAACAGGAAGAAATCTAATTATAAATCTTGGTATGTTGTGACAATGCTATTATTAGTGCACCTTGTGAAGACCAATACTTTACAAGATTCTACACTCGTATAGATTTTTGTTATAAATTCATATTTATAACAAATATTTCGAACGAGTTAATTTCGAATGTAGAAAATGTATTTTAAGACATTTAAAATGAATTAATATAAATTAATTTTTTAAGTGTGTAGTAAAAAATTTATTTAAATTATACAGCTAAGATGTTTTCTTAATAAAACAAGTATGAGGTGGAAATTGTTTTGAAAATTTACTACATTAATATAAAAATTGTTGGCGAGGTAATCAATGTATTTACTTGAAAATATATTAAAATCTGTCACACTTTATTTAATTTCCATCGCATATAAAATAAAATGCATACCTGCATACATACATAACACCACCGTTTTATATACTTTTTTAATTTCGTTATATATAATTTAGACAAATGAAATATAATGTTCTCTTTCACAGACTGAAAAATATATGTTTTTCTATTTAAAAGAAATAGTAATAAATATTATGTTTTTATAAAAAGTAAGTGTTTTAAAAGATACTCTTCATTTTACGAGAGCGTTCACAGTAATAAGCGACCTAAGTTTTTTTATATTACATATATTCTGTTTTCGATAATGAAAAAAGGGTGATAATCTAATTTTCACTTAAGTGTTATTATTTTTAAAGCCTATTTAGAAAATGACTAAATTGACTTTGCTTTATTGATAAATTTTAACCAAAGAAAAGGTTTCGTCTGTACAAAAGCCGTAACAGCAAGCACTCTTAAAATGGTGAGACACAGGCGGGCTGAAAAAGAAGACTTGAACGTTTGTCCAAAGTTGACTTCACGATAATCTGTCTCCTTCCAATACAACTGCAACTAAGAGTAAGTCAAACTGCCTGTTAAATCATTTATTATTCTATGGCATTAATTCCGAAGGCGAATAGAAAGCTTTGCGCAGAAGCTATGACTTTGGAGTCACCAATTAATCTTTGCGCTTGGATCAACAACTTTAAAGCTTTTTTATAATTAAAAAAAAAATACTCAAATTAATTCAAATATGGAAAATATTATACGTATTATGGCACACGGAGTTTTTTTACTTTAAGTACATTTTTGAACTTGTGTTTACCAACCTGTTTCTATCACCAAAAAACGTTTTTAGTACTCCGCAATTGCTTTCTACTTGTAGACAATGAAAGGGTGTTCAGACATGCACTTTTTTATTGAAAGAATACAAATGCACAATTTAGTTTACGCAATTAGTTATTGACAGTTGGAAAAAGTATTTGTTCAATTCGGAAGCTCTGAACAGACAAATATGTTGTACCATTATTTTGTTGTATTCCTAAATTTTAGAAATGGAATTTCAACCAAGCATAGAAGTTAGAACTTTATGTAAAATGGCAATAGAGTTCTCATTATAAGCACTTTCAATGAAAATAGTTTAAAAATCAAATGGAAATGAATTTAACATGTGTTAATCATAAAGACAAATTGAAATTCTGGTGTCAGTTATTTCCCCACATTTACTGGTACATCCAACCTGCTGTCAAAGTCTTCGGATAATAGTGCATCCTTGAGACGAAATTTCTCTAGCTTCTAGCTCCATCGCTTCACATAAACATATCTACATTACTAAATATTTTCATTTGATTTCAGGCAGAAGTTTCCAGCAATATGCGACAACACTAACCTATAGAATTTCTGTCAAGATAAAACACTAATTAATTAACATTCGTTCTTTTATAAAATTAATTATAATTTTTTCGACCTTTACAATTGTCACATGAAAATGGCAGGATTTTTTTTCGACCGTGGGGTGCAATTCTTAATTTTTATTTTAAAATTTGCAATATTTCTTTAAACCACTGGGTAGCATCATCAGGAATTTACGTTGCCTTTACACAGGAAAGTACTTTCATGGAATTTCCGTATACGTATTATAAATAAACACTTCAATGAAATAGACGACTTTCATGAAAATTTCTTGTTCGTCTACCCTGGAAAGACAAGTTCATTTTAAAAATGCCAACGAAGCAAACAGTTGCATAATTTGCCTCTACTTCTCTCCATTCTTATTTTGTTTGTTTAATAATTAGAGTTGCTAAACTTATTACATCACTAATCATTATAATTTTTTTTATTAGATTATCTTTATAAAAAGACTTTAATTGTTTTCTTTATGTATATTAAATGGAAAAATATTAAAATTCTTTTCATATACATGCAAAAGAACTTAATTTTATAATTATTATTTTACTACAATACTGCAGCATTGCATAATTCTTTGCATGTGGCAACAGTGTTTATCAATTTATCATTTTACTTTCAGAAAATGTAAAAAAATTGTTTCAGGAAATTTTTGTTGCCAGCTGAGTGAAAAGTAAACGAAATGTGAGTGTGTTAGTGAAAAAGTGTGATTGTATTGGTATTATTACCCATGCCATAGACTATGCGACCGTTGCTACAACACGTTGGTTTGCCCAGTTGTGTGTCTTGCGCACAAATTGTGCAACATTAACTCACAATTTCATTTCTTAAAAAATTCTGTTGAGTAAAGATCACCGCAGATGTAACAATTGTATATAAAAATAAGAGCAAATCGAAATAAGGTTGTACAACATGCTCCTAAATTATACAACCAGTCGATAGAACCACCCAAAAAATCAAAACTTTTTATTAATCTTTCGTACAACCGAGACACAACTTCATACGACGACCCCTCAAACTTTACAATCTAATAACCAACATCGTCATGTTGTACAACTAGTCGCATAGTCTGTGGCTTGCTTTACCGTACTTAATAATGTACGGTAATAATACCTAAGTTAACAAGATCCCTATTTTGTGTTTGTAGAAGTCCTTATGCTAACTAACTAGCTGCTAAGTTTTTTGTGTGTAAATTCCCATAAGGGAAAGATAGCATCTAGTTAGTTAGCACACGATTTTTTTATTATACATAAGGCCGATAATAATATCTAAATCTCTGATGTTGCTACCCAGTGGTGTAGCGAGATATTGGAAACTTTAAAATAAAAATTGGACCTCAACCCCCCAAAGAAAATCCTGGCTTTTTCATTTTATTCATCTTTTAGTTTAACTCTGTTTTAGAGTTTTCACTTTTGAATAATTGCTTGATTTATTTCTTTTTAAGGAATTCTTGAACGGCTCTCGTAACCTTTTCTTTCTCATTTCTTAATGTTTATATAAATATTTAATAATACTTACTAAAGTTAAATTATTGAATAAAGAAAAAAAAAACTCTCAATAAATTAAAAGAAAAAATCACCTTTTATTTACAAACTTCTTTGATTTTGTTAAAAACTTAATTTCTGTGTGTGTTCATCATTTTAAAAATATAAAATATAACAAGCTTATTATCTATTTTTTTTTTTTCATAAGACGGAAACAAATAGAATATTTTTATTTACAATTTAATGCTATTTTATTTTATATATTTTATATACATACATATATATTAAATTATATTTTTTACACATACATTTAGTTTTTTTCAGCTAACTTTTAAGTAATTTTTCTATTATTTTAAACAAATTTATCATTTCATTGTTTTTTTTTTTGCAGTTTTGAATAAATATGGTTTTTTGGATTTATTTCAAAACTCACTGGAAAACACATATACTTGGCATTTTTTATTTCAACCTTTTAGATTTAAGTAAAAAAGAAAAGTCTCAGAAAAAAAAACGAATAAAATCTCTTCAAATTGAAGATTGTATAAAAAAAAATTGAAATTTTAAAAATTAAAAAAGTGTAAAAAATATGTATGAAAAATATACACACATACATGTGACAAACTAACACATGTAAAGATAATCATGTAAATCATTTATGAACACTAACTACATTCAAAGAACAAATGGCGCCAAAATAGTTTTGAAAAAAATTTTAATATTTCTTTTTGTAAAAAAGCAATTCATTTAAGACCCGAAGAAATGTTCTTGTTGCCATATTAAATAAATTTTTAATTTTTTGTTCATTGCCTTTTTGAGTGTAATACCGAAAATCATTAATTTTGTCTAAAATAACCATACATGCATACCCATATACTTACATATTTTGCTTTGCAGAAAATGGACTAATTTTTCAATAACAAAACTTAATATTAAAAACTGAAATACGAAATATGTAACTAATTGCTTAATACAAAAACTGCCAACCTTAACTTATCTTTTTTTCCAAATAATAGCATTAAAAAAATAGACAAAAATCACTATAGCCTCTATAAAACAGCAAAATGTGATCTTTTTCACTTTCCAAAAATATCATTCCTATTCATGAAATCAGTGATGCAAGCTAGTCTGCTTTTGACCTAAATTATCAGACATCTTATGGGAATGAAAATTGCTTAATTTAGCGTTTTTGATTTTAAAACGCCAAATAGGTGTTCCGGCAAACGTATAACGCAATATATATACGGGCATGTTCTGACACTCGCATTTCACATGACATTTGCGATTGTGACTTGAACTTGCAAGGAAGGTGTTCTGTAAATTGCAATTAAATCACAAGAGTATACCAAAGTGAACTAATGAGTTAACACTAAACTAAACCTTAACTAAATAATAAAATGACGGGATATATTAAATTAAATTTGATTCTTTGTACTAGAATAAAAACGAGATGATTTTTCGTAAAATTTTTGCTAAATACATATGTATATGTTCTTAAAACGCGAGCCAAACTCAACATGTATTTTTTTTATTATATTTTTAACCCAAAATGCATAATATCACTGCTGCTGCCATTTTCAATTTAATATGTCTTTTTAGCATTAACATTATGTCAACTCGCAAGCAAAACACGTGAGTCATAGAAGACTTAAAAATAAATTTGGCGTTTTCAAGTCGGCTGGCGGCTTTGAAAACTTGCGAGTGTGGGAACATGCCTGATAGTTTTGCGATTTGAAATCGCCAAATAAGCGTTCTGGTAAGCGCATGTGTATATTAAAGTGAACTGATTGAATTTATTGAAACTCGCAAAAGGAAATAAATTTATTTACGTGTATTTTTTCTTTCTATTTCAATAAAAAGTTAACAAAATTTGACACATTTTCAATCAAAAATACGAAATAAAAAAATGTCTCTATTTGTTGTCAATACCACATACATATGCACGTATGTAACATGAATGTTGTATTTTATCGTAAATAGCTCGTTAACGCCAGTACAACGTAAGTTTCTTAGAACACCTAAAAGTTGATAAACAGGTATGTTCTGAGAAACGCAAATCACTTAAATCTAGCGTTTTCGATTTGAAATCGCCAGATAGGTGTTCTGACAAACGTATATCGCAAGAAGTATAATTTTGCGATTTGAAATCGCCAGATAGGTGTTCTGGAAAACGCATATCGCATAAAATTGCCGACTTCAACTCGCATGTGAATATTGAAGTGAACTGATTAAATTTGCTAAAACTGGACTTGCAAAAGGAAATAAAATTATTCACATAAAATTATTCATATATTTTCTTTTTATTTCAATAAAAAGTTGAAAATAATTATAAAATTTCTCTATTCAAATTTTTTTTGTTTACTACCACTACATATGCACGTATATAAAACACATGTTGTATTTTTTTGTAAACAACTTCGAAACGTCAGTAAAACGCGCGTTCCTTAGAACACCTAAAAGTGATCTTTTTTCAGAATGCTTTACGGTTTCAGATAGCGCGTTCTACAGAATATGGCTGTACCCTTAGTAAGTTCATTAATTGCTATGGGTCAATTGATATGATCGCTTAAACTATCTTAAAAGGGATAATTCACATACAAGGCAGCTGAGAGGAGGACGAGAACGGTGTCAGATTAAAGAGAACTTATTTGGTAAACGGTTGGTTGCTCAAACTCTTAAGTAGGGAAACTATTGTGCACTACTAAAGAAGACGCACGAAGAAAGTGTTTCACGGTGTGCGTTCTCATAAAAAGCCCTTTCGTGTCTAAGCAGAAAATTTTCCACAAATGAAGCAAATGTTGGAAATCCTTCACGCCATTCCATAGGTTGGGTATACAGAACATGTTTTGTAAGTATGGCATTTGTTTGTTCAATAGACCATTTCACTTGCCAAACCACTTGAGTTTTCATTTTAAGGCATTATGATGTATTTAACAGTTACTTTACAAACTTAATTTGCGTTGCATTACTATGCTTAGGTGGGATTTTAAGACTTATATTCCTACTAAATGTGGATGGATGGCATTCATTACTAAATAGTTGTTCTGCTGGTCTTCTCCAGGTCTTAAATACTTTGTTCTTCCAGTATATGTGTTTAAGATATTTCCAAACAATATTAAGCAGTGCTTGTTGTAAAAAAATGTGGCTCTCTAAAAGCATATTAAAAATTTAAAGAGGTGGAGCCGTCGTCAGGTATACATTTGAGTTTCAGGAGAGAAAACTCTTAAGCCCAGCTAATGTTAGCAATGCTGAAAGTCCCTTGGCCTACACCCGAGAAGGCAACCCTTGAATAATTTTATTGCACCATAGTGTAATTTGTGGTAATGTAAACAGCTATAAACTGCACCAACTATACATGAATTATAAAGTGAATTTCATTTAAAATCCAAATCCCGGGAGGGAGTAAAAAACATTGCTACATGCAATACTGTTAAGAGACAGTTGTGAAATTGATTTACATCAGCACTTGTCATACGGCCTAATCTGATGATGGACCAACTGCACGGGGTCAATTATTCACGATTCATCAGCGCCCCCGTGTGGCTTGCTAGGCTCACACAGGTGGCAACTTTTCGCTATAAGTTTGTAACCCCTTGCTTAAGAGTTCGGGCCTTCTAATACCTTCTGTAGGCAATTTCCCAACAGTCAATGGAAGACAGAGCTTAATGAGTTGGTAGGCCGAAGTCCATTAAGAGCATCAGCTCTTAACCAACTCTCCCGACCAACCATCACTCCTGGTTCCTTAAAGCACAAGTATTGGTTGCAGGATAACAGCACCTCGGGAAGTTAGACCCCGAAAATCGCCATACCCATAGTTATCAGGGAATCTAAATCCCCTACGATTTTAGGTTTAAACCACAACCAGAACGTTTCAGCAAAGCTAGGCCCCTCAAACATAATAAGAAAAAAAATTTCTTGAGTAATTCAAAAAAGCCGCATTACTTTGTGAGCCAAACTGTTAAGATACTATTCTACTTCCCTGTTTCCTTCGTTTTAGGAAAGTTTTTTTTTTTAGTTTTTAAAAATTATAAAAATACTTGAAGAAAGTTACTATAACACAAGATTTTCTTAGTGCCCTATAAAGACTAATTATAGGACTATTTGTACAAAAATCCATTTAAATATTAAAGCTGAGTAACATAGAATCCGTAGTACATCATCCGTGTACGTTTTTAACTGACATTAACGTAACGACGGAGGCACTTAGCACAATCCCCGATGTAAAAATTTTGCCTGCAAAAATTTTACTTGTTGAGAACAACGATTGAATGCTGTCGGCAATCTCGTATTTAGATCTATGAGGTATAGAAGGCCTATCACAAAATATATTATTGATATATATATGTGAGTGAGTCCGATGACGCCTTTCCGAATATGGAGGAATGAGTATTTTGCTGACCAATTTTTAATCAATCAAACAACCCATAAATCTAATTGAGAACATATCAATAAATCAACTGATAGCTTTCCAAATACTCAAGGTACGGTAAAAGTAGCACAACTTTTGTTCTCTATGTTGAAGGGGACGAACGGAATGTGACAAAGCTAATAAGATTACTTACAGCATTACGAGGGATTCTACTGTAAATCTCCAAAAACGTGTTGGGGAGCTTTTACATCAGAGTATTTTCGTATTTTACATTGAATGAAATTTTTAATTAATAGCTACGAGTACGAGTACAAGGAAAAAGAAAATTTCTTAATTTTATCAGCAACATACAAAATGTTAAGAGCTTGAAGTAGTTTAATATGTGCTTATTTTTTTACTTTATAGTAAAATTCAGAAAATGAGCAATTTTGCAGTAAATTGTAAAAACTACTCTCTGCTAAATCTCTTTTCCAAAAAAAAGTACTCGCACAGAAAAATAATAAAAATTCGTAAACTGTTGATAAAACTGCACCCATATGTAACAGCGCACACAGTGGTAATTGCTGATCTGACTAGCCAAAATTTAAGTTTCTTAAACACATTTTAGTCATCTCCCCGTAATCGGCCATGCTTATAGTAACCAGTCAAAACTTCCAGCTTTAATTGTACATACGTCGATTATCGTAATTGTGATCGTTAAGTTTGTGATCAAATAAAATTTTTTGAAGTACTCGTATTGAAAAATAATAAAAATTCGTAAACACAAATTAACTTTTTGAATAGAGGCATTTATGTGATATTTTGACAACACAAACAAGCCACTAGCCTTTAATATTTATATGGAATTCACACAAAAATTGAGTGCTTTTCATATCATGTCACTTGCTTGTGATGTGGAAACAACATATTAAACTTTATTTACAAGTAAACGAAATATTTGATAGTTTTATTTTTAATTATTGCGACTAACAATAAATTATCTTAATTAAAATCAAAACACAGTTTAAATAACACAAAACTTAAATAAATTTTGGGCAGCCGAATTTGCGATATACCCCTATGTGCTGCGTCACAATCTTTAACAACTTTTTCACTTGATTACTAGGTTCTGACTGATTACTATAAGCGCACAATTGTAAGTACTCAACAAAAGAACTGTCACATTATTATTTTTTTTTTGTGTTCTACTTTACTGCAACTTGGGTAAAATAACAGCATTCAGTAAAATGCAATAAAACAGCAAAAATTTTTATAAATTTTTGGGTTAACGAACAGACATATTGTTGTAACCTTCTTCTGAATGTCATCAAAATTTATGAAGATGGTGTATGGAAATAAAATTTTTTATTGGTGTATAAATTCTTCAGAAACTATCGTTTCTGTTCAGAAATAGAGCTCAATCTGTGTTTTGGACATTAGGAAAAGGAAAAACTAAATCGTTTTTCGCACCGAAATTATTTTTAATTTGAAGAACTACTTTAATATTGTCACGTTTTTGCCTCTAAAAACGCTTGAGCGGATTCTTCAATTGCAAATGAAATAAAGGCTCACACACTTATTCATTATACAATACCACTGTGTACCAAAACACTAGACTTGCTTACTTTGACTTATGACTGTCTTGCACAAAGCTTAAAAATAAACTGACTCGTTGCCGCCGACCTGCCTGCTGTTTATACTTCATTAACATCTTATACAATTATCAAGATTATTCTAGCCATTCATAATTTACGCATGTACACATTCATACACATACTTGCAAACAATCAGCAAGTTGTAAAACGAAACGAATACAAAGAATACAAGAAAAATAACAAACTTCATTTGCAGTTGATTTACTTGGAACTTTACGTACTTTAAATCATGTATGTTTGTTTGCTTGTGTATTATGCTTTTAGTTTTATCTTGTTTGTATGAATGGGTTGTACATTTATAATAAGCAAATCAACAGCTGCACACTGGATTAGATGTGACAAAAATTCTTAACAATATTAATCATTTCATGTGAAAACATTTTTATGTTTCGTTTTCGGAAGAGTAGCGCTGTTAACAGTTATACATTACTTTAATAAATTTTACTACAACGAATTTATTCTTCACATCGAACTAATTTTGGAAACACTGTATTTTGCTACGGGGTTTCTTCTACAACGAATTTCTCTAAATCGTATTTACCTCAATAAAAAACGTTTTATTGCGATACAACTTGCGCTTGATATGCTAAATACTTTTCCTGTATTGTTAAACCTAAACTTTGTATTCATATTCTTGACGTTTTTCATTCATTTACTAGGGGGTTACTCTCTATTGCGATGCGAAAGTAAGTTCGATGCGAAAAATGCGATAAGAGTATAATCTGGTACTCTGTGCCGTTTGCGCAAACTTTTTCGCGAAATAATTTGAAAACGAAGCAACACTGGTACCACAAAATAAACAATAGCGAAGAATGATAAAATAAAATGTGCGAGAGGGAAAATTAAATGCGAAAAAAAAATACAAAAACGCAATACAGGGTACCAATTCTTCAGCTGTGCTTATACCACTACCCTGGTAAAGTTGCCTTGATTGTTTCGAACAAAGTTAACTCCAAGGCGAATCCATATCAGGTATATGCAAGGGCAATAAATACAACACTACAAAAATAAATCTTTTTTAAATGTCAAGGGAAAAATATAAACACAAAAAGGAATTTAAAAAAAATATAATAAAAAAAATTTACAGGAGAAGAAAAACTTTTAATTATATCCAGAAAGTTAAAGTCTCAGATCATAGAGCTTGGAAAGGAGTAAATGGCCAGCCAGATTGGGGAGGATTCTGGATGATATCTGGCGCTCAAGATAGAATACACAAAATAAAAAATTGTTTTAAATTTGTTTTTCCAATTTTGTTTTAATTATGCCATTGACATCTGAAACAGATTAAAATTAAAAAAAAAAGTTATCAGCTGCGCTGTCAATTTCACCTGTTATGAATTCGCCTTGGTTAACTCTCTTTCGCTCTCTGTCAAAAAGAGACGTCAAACCACAAATAAAAATATATGTTTTAGAATAATCATTTTGTTCCGAAACCAGAGATGAATCCAGCTTTATAAATCGTACCAAGATCGACTCTTAATCAACGAGACGAAAACATCAAATCACAAATACACAGAGATGAAAAAAGTGACGATTGAATAAAATAAAATCACACTTTTGAATTTTCGAAGAGATCTCGAGGTAGAGACAGCAAAAATATATTATTGCTTTCTCCTAATTACCTATACTATAGAGGTGAAAAATGCGTTTGTTTACGAATAAAAGCACAACATGCGGGGAGAAAAATTTATAGTAATACACATTGATATAGAGTTTCCCACATTTTCTCTTTCTGCTTATTTTGTTGTCAGCTTACAAGATTTCAATCGAATAAAAGTGTATGAAAGACAGCTGTGTTTATTCCACTACCCTATTAAAGCTGCCTTGGATAGTATCATAACGTTTATATTCTCGAAGAAGACAACAAATCCCTGTGCACAAGGGAAAATGGTTAGAGCTTGAAACTATGAGCATGATTTTACAGCAAATTTTCTTAACCTTAATTGTTTTTTCATTATATTAAAGAAAATTTGGGATTCTGATGATATAAATTTAGATCAATAATTCTTAGAGTGATTTCAGTCAAAGAAAATTTTGTTTTAAAGCGGCCGAGTCATTCGAGCGATGTAAGTCCAAAAGAAAATTGCATTAAACACAGTCCGTGCAAGAAAACAGAATTGCAAGAAAGATCTCTTCTTAGAAAAATATTGGAAAAAAGGTATGAAAACTAAATAAAAAAAACTTGTTTTTTTTGAACGAATAATAAAATTCTAACATTAAAAATGGAAGAATTGCCTAAACTTTCTAACTTACTCATATATGGTTTCTATTGATTTTAAATTTTGTCTTAAGAAATAAAAAAAATATGTTATTCAGCAAAATTCGTATGTATTTGACGTTATAATTAGGAAGCATCTGAACCCTTAATTGCCAAAAATAATATTTTATATATCGTTCATATTTTAAAATAGCAAGCTTCTCATATTTATGACTTTTTCGTGTGAAATAGAGAGAGAGAGAGACCGAAGAGACAGCAAGTACAAGAGAGAGAGAGAGAGAGAGAGAGCGAGTGCAGTAGAGAGAGCGAAGCTTATTGGTGACAGTAGAGTATCCAACTCTATTGACCCACTGGAGCATCGCCGCAGTGCGCGATACGTTATTCTGTGTTATCGATACTGCTATGGATTTTGCTCTGATGAGATAAGGATCTTGTTTCCGAAACCCACATTTTTACGCAATACACGTACATACATCGTCTAGAGCTCTTCCACTTGTGAATCGCACAACGCATTATAGAGATAATTTGTTTTTCAGCCGTACGTTTCGTCTGTGAAGCAAGTTGCATGCGAACGTGTTTCCTGTCACATATAGCGTTGCAAGGTTCAAGTCAAACGCTCACAAATGCCACTCCCTCTTTCTTCCTCCTCATAACCTATTTTCCTAGATCCGGTATAATATACTGTATATGTAGGCGTGATTCCCTGAGTGGTGGTCCGAGGAAAATAATATAAAAAAAATTTCTTGTTGGAATTTTTAGAATTGTATAAAAGTTTGTCTTCTTTGTAGAAAATAAAATAACAAATATTGCAACAGAATCTCAAGAAATAGAGGCTATAACAATTTATATCTTATGAACTTCACTTAACTAGCGAATTGCCGCAACACAATAGCTGTCCACTCTCAATCAAAACAAAAATAAATGATTTATTTGTGATTGTATGTGTTTGTATTTGTATGGGCTATGTCCCCCCGGGTAACAGGATTTGCCTTGGCGTATTCCAAACTAGGGCACTTTGTTTTTCGGGCAAGGAGGGGAAGGAGTTCCTCGTTTGTTGTAACAAATAAAACTTTAGGAAGCCGCATGACATACGTTGTGTTGACTTCCGAAACCCTTACCAAGGGTATAAACTTGCAGAACGGGGATCAGTATACCCCCGGGTGTTCTGATTGCAATTCAACCCGGGCTGATCATGGTTGAGGTGCCTAGCTTGTCTGGAACGTTCTGGATGTGGTTTAGACTTAAAGACGCTAGAAGGAAGTGATGATGGTTGGAAGGGTGATTTGGTTTCAGAAGGGCTTCGGCCTTCCAACTGATTAGGCCTTAGCTTCCATTGATTGCTGGGAAATTGCATACAGGGGTTGCCCATATGGCTGGAAACGTATGGCAAGAATTGCTACCTGTGTGTGCCTGGTAAGCCATACAGAGGCGCTGGTGAATCGTGAATAATTCCCACCGTGCAATTGGTCCATCATCAGATAAGGCCGTAAAGGCAGGTACTTATGTAAATCCTTTTCATTCGCTGTATGGGTTATGTGCAAGCGGAATACGAAAACAGATTGCGTAGTTTATTTGGCCTTTTAGGATGCCAATCTGTACGAAAAGCTTTCCCAGCAGTGTTGTCAACTCGGTTTTGCACCATTGTTGATGCTGTTTGAAATTTTTTTGTGAGAAATTCCTTATCCGGTGTGTGGTGCATTTTTTTAAGTTTTCGTTGTGTTTTTAAAATTTCGGTGGCACTAAACCGAATTCAACATAACATTTTTTTACTATATATCAGTAATACATACAATGCCATTTCATTCAGGTGCGTAAAACACATCATTTTACAGATCGCAATAAGTGTACGGAGTAATGATGTATAAAAGGCGCCAAATCATTTGTCCAAAGTAAAGCAATATTATTGTTGTTGATTGTTCTCTAAGGAAAAAGGAATATTTAATTTTTTAAATTTTAGATTAAAAACGTAATTGTATAAAAATATATAATAGGGTGTATTTTGTTAGTGTACAGTAAAAATATACCCCACTATTTTGCAAATGCAACGAAGCAACACCATTTGCAAAAGATTGTGAATAGGGCTAATATGTTTTAAATAAAAAATATTATACTCTTTATAAACATATTTATGCGGCGTCCATAGAGCGCGGGCGAGCAACTCTCCTAGAAAATTTGTATGAAAAGCAGTAAGTTTTTTAATGCTATTCATACAAATTTCTGAACGTATAGTTCGTTTGTGTTTTGTAAATAGCACATTAGTAAAAAGACAAATTCGGTACTTCTCCGTCAACGCAAAGTATTCAAGTTGAGCAACTTTCAACTTTTAACGTACGTTGTGAACTTTGACAACTATCTAGTAGTATTTTTTGTATATATTAATAAAATTTTTCGTTAAAAAATTAAATAAATTAAAAAAAAATTTTTTTTGTTAGATTTTTTGTGCTGTGTCTGAAATATAAATTCAAACTAAAGTAAAATGCAGTTGGTTTTATATCCGTTATCAAAGTACTGATTGTGCCAACTTCATACTTTGTACACGTGATGTCAGTTGATGAAGGAGCTTTTATTCATTCTGCACCTCTGTTACAAATACTTGATAATTTTATCAGTTTTGTGAAATAACGCGTTTTTTCTCCCATTTTGGTGCGTTTTGAAATTTAAAAGTTGACATCGCTGATTCCCGTACTTTATTAAACTTTGGCCTGTCAGAACAGCAATGCCAACAGTTTAAAAGCAAAGAGCGCATTTCGAAGCGGAAAAAGCGCTAAGTTATGAATATTCAAAAAGCGCTAAAAAGAACTAAGTATTAGTAAAACACAACTTCAATGGTTTAAACAAACTAACAAAAAAGCATTTATTTAAATATCTATGTACTAATGAAATAAAATATGTCTATATTTTCTATATTACTTAAAAAAAATCATTGCATTAAAAACCCTCGACTTCAGCATTTGAGTATCGAAACGTCAATATATCAATTACGAAGCTTGATAGTTTTAAAAGTGGGGTTTCCTTTGCTGCGTTTTCATAACAATGAACTTCAATCAGTCTTGTGTTGATATTTCCACTTACGAAGTTTTAAGTTATCAAGACACTTTTCATACTCTCAAGACACTTTCATATGATTTCAAGAGTATTTTTCGTAAACTCTTTTGTGACGTCAATAAAGTCCTAATAAAAGTATTTGTGTTTTCTCAGAATTATGTAACTCGCAAATAAAGCTTTGACAATCTTCCTGCATAAAAACAAAAGATAACTTATACCACTACCTGGTAAAGCTGCCTTGGTACTAAATTTACCTTGGTAAATCTGTTGCTTAAAAAAGCAGTTGCAAAAAAATGTATGCTCCAATTTAGCGCCTTAAAAAAGCGCTAAAATATAAAAATTCGCGTTTCGGGTAATTAAAAAGCGTAAATCTAACGCGAAAAGAGCTAAATTGGTATCGCGGTATGAGAGACATTTTGAGGGAGCAACATTCTGCTTCTGCTTTCACGAAACAGCCCGTGCATTTTCTTCAGGCTAGTTTGGTCAAGAAGTTTAGCAATCAGCTGTTTACGAAACAAATAATAACAAAGAAATAAAATTCATTTGAATTAACTGATATATAAATCATTTCAATGCTATTATATTAATATTAAAGAGTACTCGTATGTGCAAAAGAAAACCTAAAAGTGTAAAAAATCATACCAGTTTATCGTAAAACTAAATGACAATTTTTATATCTTCATCAAAACACTGCATATGTTTCTTTTTGGGTTAGAAATTTGGTTTCTGCGTTCCTGTACTTTTGGTAAATTTTATCTCTCTTTGCGGGAAAATACTCTGATTTGCACGAAATTTACCCAAAAAGCAATGAAACACAGCTATTGTAATAAAATGTAAAAGAAAACTATATCCTAAGAGAGTTGATGTTATAAATATGAAGCTCACTTAATACTCGTACAGCTGCCATATTGTTAAAATTGAAAAGGTAGAAAGAGGCCACACTACTGTTTTTTACAATATATTTCGATCCCCTAAAATATGCTATTTATTTTTATAGAACAATGAAAACACCTGTATGGTTGAAATAAAATTTGGTGTTTGTTTTGCAAAAGTCAAAAGTATTTGTTATAAAATAAATATTTATTATACTCGACAGTACATAAAAACATGAAGATTAATTTACTATAAAATATATTAACTATAAATTTTAACACTTAAGGCAAGATTTTAAATAAGAAAAAAGTGTTCTTTTTAAACTAAACCAGTAATCTAATTTTAAAAATAAAATTAATATATATATAAAATACTTCAGAACAAAAAATAACAATATATTGTAAATTACGAAACTTGCAAATAGTAGTTGTTAAATTATTTTACATTCAAGCAGAAATTTAAACAAAAATCACATTTTAAATAGGAAAAAACAAAATACTTGTAAAATTTTAAGCACTTAAAAAATAAATCTAACTTAATAAGAATACATACATACATATATAAAACAAAACAAGAAATAACATACATAAATAAGAGACAAGTATTAGTAGTTTATTGTTTAATGCTGTTTTTTAAACGTTTTTATTCGTCTAAATATTATATTATTTATAAATAAAAAGGAAAATTAAAACTATAAATACTTCGCTTCTATTTACATTATAAAAACAAACTAAGTAAAATAGCAATATACATATATTTATATACATACATAATAGTTTATACACTTAAAAAAATATGTATACATATATACAGATACATACTTTACATATACACATATAACATATATTTAGTATATACAATAAAGCGATATAAGTACTTACATATATTTTAAAAATCATTTTTATCAATAAGCAAATTATGCCCACAACTTCATAAATCATTTACATACATGCAACCATACTTAAATACATATGTATCACAAGATCCTAAACCTTCTTCACACTCAAACACTCAGATACCAAAAATTTTAACCAAATAAGACAGATCACATTTTTACTTTTCCATACAAACACGAATCTTTCGACAAATTGACAAAGTTCTGCGGTTAAATAGTATTTCTATTGATGTATTTTTTTTTACCGGTTTCTTAAAAGTGGGCGCTAAAAGTTTCCGTTAGGGAAAATCGTATCTAAAAAAATTGCAAGCGCATTGTAAAAAAAAAAAATTAATTTACAGACAGAAAATGAGTCAGCGCGGTCATATACGCCAACTTTCATTGTTTTTCAATGTAGTGAAAATCTTCATTTCCTAAATATAAAATCTTAATTTTTGGAAATAAATCTTAAAATAGGTTTTTATGTCTAAACACAAAAATAATATTTGTTAAAAATTATAAAAAGATTACTATTGTAAAAAAAGATAAAAAAACAAAAATTTAAAGCGAAAATTCAATGCAACAAATTTCCTTCACTAAAGTTATTACTATATGAGGTGTTGCAGGACAAAACGTGCCTTTTTGATTACTTGAAAATGTTGGAAAGCCAAAGACAATTTTTTTCGCCCGATTATTTTATAGCAGGAGTCCTGATCGGTACCGTGAAATAACTCCCAAATGAAATAACTACCAATGCAATAACTCTCAATGAAATAAGTCCCAACAAAAATGAAATAACTCCCAAACTTAAAAAAGGAACTAATTCCCAACGCCAAAATCAAATAAGACCCAAAAACTTAAAATAAAAATGTTAAAAAAAAGAAATGAAATAACTCCCTATGTAAATTATATTTGCACTGTTTAACTGTTTTAGCCTCTAGGGCAAACATGCCTTGATACTCAACTGTTTTTGTAAATGCGCTTAGCTATAGAGCTGTGCTCTTTAATATACAAATACTGCGCTCAGCACTAGCAACGAAAAATACACAAACCACTTCGTCTTTCATATTTTTTTTTGTTCTCAGCGCACACACACAAAAGCAAAGCAGCAACACTTTCGCATGCTTTGTTGGTAAACACCCAGCGGCGAACATTGCCTACCACATTACTTCTCTTCGATGATGTGTGCAACACTTTGTAATCAATGAATGATAACTTACAAAGTGTATGAAAGTAGTATATGGATTTCCCAAAAATGAATTACATTCATCTTTTGTATCACATTTATATTTATGTATTTTATTTTTTAGTTGTAAATCAAACGTTCGCCGTCTTTGTCAGACTACGTTGCAAAAATTTTAATTAACAAAATTAGGTAAAAGTGCCTAGAAAACGAGTTAAAAAAGGTACAAGAAAGATAAAATATTTAGTGAAAAAATAAAAGAATGCAGTAGACAAAAAACGGAACAAATTTATTTAATGGAATATTCTCAAAAAACTGAATTGCGCAGTACGTACGAGCTGCCCTACTGCCGGCTTACAATGTATGCGAGATTGTATCCGAGCTGCCTACTTCCGACTTACAAAGTATGCGAGATTGTATTCGAGCTGCCTACTGATAGCTTACAATGTATGTTAGGAAGTAATGAGCTTTTGTTGGATGAACACCACACTAGCTCGCTTACTTTGTGTGCAGGTGGTAGGCGTTCACTCTACAAATGCGGCAATGTATATGAAAAAGTATACTAGGTTCGTATATGAGATGGTGTGCATTACTGACTTACAAGTGTGCATCGGATCATCGCTTCTGTAAGCGAAACTTTGGCCGCTGGGCATTGACGACAGCGATTATTAGTGTGAATTTTGTTTTTTTTGTAAATTGTTTTGCTTTCTACAACAAAAAATATTAAATAAAAGTAGTTTTTCCTTAAATGTATTGGTGTTTACTCTTCCATATAGAACTTTTGGGCATCACTGCTCTAGGGTATAACAGGTAGCTCCCGATGATTAACTTTGATATCATACCATATATCATAGATATATGACCAAAGGCCGGCTATATAGACAATGTACAGTCGGTATTTTGTATAAGTACCATAGAGAATAAAATCCTTCTGGCTGGTTATGCTATGCAGGAGCTTTTGGTGAGCGAAGCTGGTGTCTCCTATACCATAGAGAGATTATTGAGCCATACCGACCTGTGTGGTCAGATGGAAGGGTTTAACCGCTCACCAAAAGTTTTCTGCGTAGCCGGCCTTCGGCCGGGCTGAAGGATTTTATTCTGTATGGTACCTATAACAAACACCGGCTTTGCTGACTAAAAGTTTTCTCTGTAGCCAGAATAATCGAATTAATTCCTAATTAAATAGCTTCCATTAGGTGACTCATAATAATAGCTCTTTATTTAATTAAAATGAAATAACTTCTATACCATACCTGAAGGTGGAAGGAGGAAAATATTTTGCTAGCGAAGCCAGCGTTCGAAATACCATAGGAGAGAAAATCTTACAGCCTGACCAAAGGCCGGCTATACAGAAAACGTTTGTAAGCGAAACCGATTTTAGTCAAAGGAGATAACTCCCAATAAAAATGAAATAACTCCCAATTATCAAAATAAATTAAATAACTACCAACAGCATTCAGTTAAGCCCAGTTCAGACTATTATACAGTGTATTAATACTTGTCGAAAATTCAAATAATACGTGCAAGTCTGATAGTCTGAATGTAATCCCTCATACATATGATAAATAATACGATAAAAATTTGACATCCCATACGACTTTTTTATTTTTAGAAATTTTTCAAAACGATAATATTTTTCATTGGATCAGGGTTGTGTTTTTTAGGAAACCAGCAGTAAAAAGATTTACTAGCCGACTATTTATTGGGTGATGGCGTGCCATCACCAATTGTATATTTTGTCGTTATTTCTTTTAGCTGAAATTTGAGATTTAACTGTCGTATATAAATGTATTTTGTCCATGCTATATGGAGAACACAAAATATTTTGGTGCTTTTAACTTTGTATCTGTTTTACATAATTATTATATTAGCTGCTAAACATTTTCAAATGCCGGCACGTCTACCGCCTACGACGAAGAGCTCACCTGCCGCCGTGTAAAGTTTTATGTTGGCACATCTCTCTGCTGGATAAATAAAAAAATACGAACAGCTGTTTTCTTTTCTACTCCAATTTTTTGGTTTATATCCAGTGTGATGGTGTGAATGCAAAATCTAATTTACGTTACACTTTTAGACAGTCGCAAGAAATGTGTTTAGACTTTTATCCCACATAATCGAATGAAAGTATTTATACTTGTATAATAGTCTGATCGGGCCTTTAGGAGTTACTTCATTTGGGAATTATTTCATTATGAAATAGCTCCCAATTAAAAATTATCATATAACCTCCAAAAAATTGGGAGTTATTTCATAAGGAAATAACTCCCAATTTCTATGGGATTTTTGAATATTTTGTTGGGAGTTATTTTATTTTTTTAATTTTTATTTATTTTTTTGGAGTTTTTCATTTGGGAGTTAATTCATGGAACCGTCCTGATTATCAAACATTCCTTATTTGAAAATGCATCGGACGGCAATAAGTCGCCCCAATAAATGTTAACGTTCTACAAAAAAAGCTCTTTTAATTTGCAAATAGCACGTTTTGTTAAAATAAATCAAAAAACTCACGTTTTGATAAAAATAAAATTAAATGTATGTACATATATAAAACTATTTTTGTTACTTGAGCTTGAAAATTTAATTAAATATTTTTGAGCTGAACTAGATTGTCAGCATCTTTAAATATTCAATTTTCAATATTCTTACAGATATGTTTGTAATATACATATTTATATATTTAAAACAAATAGCTCGATATATACCTACACCGCTGTGGAGATTTTTTAAATGTATGCTCCTTTCATGGCTTCTACACACGAAAATTTACTTTGCAAAGTCTTGAGTGAGGAGGTGGAAAGTGAATATAAAGAGTGCAAGAGAACCACTCTCTTTTCCCTTGCCACCACCACACCCAAGACTTTGCAAAGTGAACTTTTCGTGTGTGAAAGCGGAGTTTCGTGGTACAACTTCTAACCGTATTTTGTATTTCTTCCATCTCTCAAACTTAATTTTTAGACTCGTATGTTATATTTAATAACTTTCAAATACGAGATAATAGCCAGATTAATGAACACAGTAGTATGAATGTATACAAGTAATGAAAATAAGATTTATTAATTAAATGAGAAATTCCGAAAAAATTATTGTTACATTTAGGGAGGTGCGTGTGCGTGTGTGTTTTTTGACTCGTGATCCTGCACGCTCGCTCAAGCTACAATCATGCGTAATTCAAGAAAATCACAACATTTTCCCATCTTTATTTTTAACGAAACAAACAAAAATAAATTGTTATAAAAAACTACGTTTTATTAAAACAGAAGAATAAAAGCACTTTTTGTTCTGCAGAAATTTTTAAAAGACAAAATTTTTCAATGAGAAGGAAGAAATATTATGCAAATTAAACTTTTTTCTAGTAGAACTTAGCCAAATTAATGCAAATACACCAAAAAACCATTTTCTAAAAAAATGCAAAAAAGCACATTTTGCTCCGCGACTCCTTTAATGTAAATGGTGAAAAAAAAACAAAAACTGCTTAGCAAACATGCTAAAACTTTGCATTTGTACAAATATTTTGCCTTGTTTAGGGGGTATTTGCTTGTTGGCACAAATATTTGAAGCACTTTTGCACGAAAATCAAACATTGTTGGCTTTCGCGCCAATATGTTAGTGTTTGTCAAACCAGTTGTGTTGTTTACCGCTACACTTTAGCATTATAGCTGTTAATGCCAAGAGCGTTAGAAGCACTTTGGCATTAATATTAGTGACGGGCTTACTTTTTGCTTTCGATTGTAAATGAAAGCAAAGGCATTAATATTAGTGACGGGCTTACTTTTTGCTTTCGATTGTAAATGAAAGCTGAATGGTATGTTTCACAATGACTTTTGCAATGTCAGCTAAAAATCTAACTTACTTATCCTTCTGATAACGAATACTAAAGGTAACAATAAAATCATCATTTTTTTTTCTATTTGAAAATACTAATTCTTTTGGTTTTATTTCATTTTCATGGTATTTTGAATTGCCCTTTTTGTACGAGTAAATAAAACACGGATCGATATAAATTCACGATCATTTTGTTTACTTGCTTGGTTCAGAGACTTCCATCCATTTTTTTCCGGAGCTCTTATTTCAATTCAACAATAGCTAAAATTTTGCTGAATGGATCAGGAAAAAGTTTTCTATATAGAATTTATAGAACTGTATTTGTGGAAAAATTAAAAGGAAGGCCTACAGCAACTGAGTCTTAAGACAGAAAGGTTATACAATTTTTGCAGAGAGGTTAATGCCAACCAGTGATGCCAGAAATTTTAATCGAAAAACCTTTACTTTCCAAAAAAAATTTTAATTTTAGAGAACATTTTGTTTGTTTTCTTTATTTCAATGTTATGCAAATGCAAAAATATTGTTTCTTAATTCTTACTAAAGAATGATTATAATAACATAACAAGAAGGGTAAACAAAAATTTGAAGCAAACATTTAAGTAGTGTTTGTGGGAGACGAATGAATGATGCGCCTAGAAAATTTTTATGAAATATACCCAATATTTTCAATCTATTTCATATAAGCTTTTTAGACGTATCACTCACTCGTGCCCCGTAATTACCACATTAATTCAATACAATTCTTTTCTAAAATTACTAGTATACGTAACTATGTAAACATGTCCATATATATATATATATATATATATATATATATATATATATATATATATATATACTTGTATTTTATTTTAAATTCACTTTACTTTACTTACATACAGTGGTGGTCAGCTATTTAGGGACAACTATTCTTTGTACACTGACTGGAGTTTTTTTAAACTATTCAATGGGCTTATTATACCCTTCACAAAAATGTAAAGGGTATATATAAGTTTGTGATTCCGTTTGTAATTTCTACAGTTTTTTTTTGCGACCCTATAAAGTATATATATTCTGAATCAGAATTAATGGAAAAGTCGATTAAGCGATGTCCGTCTGTCCGTCTGTCCGTCTGTCCGCTGTTGAAATACCGTTTCTGAGAAAACCATAAGACTTAGAAACTTTTTTCTTTCACCATTCTTTTACCCCATAGATTCATGGGTTTGCTATTGAAATTCAGTAATATCGGTCCACGTATAGCTGAGATATATTCAAAATTCCGAAAAAAGCCATTTTTTTTTGCATTTTTGTATGAAAATTTTTGAAAACAAAAGTTGTTCGTTTTGCTTCAAACTTCACACACTTATTAAGCATGGTGACTAAAAGACAAAAAATTTTTTTTTCAGATATCGGTCCATATATACCCGAGATATAGCCCAAATCGGATTTTAATGAAAATGTCGCACAGGCGAAGCTAAATAACTTTTTTTTGCTCAAAAGCAGTTCTGGTAATAAAATTAAGTTACATAAATATGGAAAATGAAAATTTCCGATATCGGTCCATATATACCCGAGATATAGCTCAAACCGGGGTTTCCATGAAAATGTCGCGTAAGCGAACTTAAACAACTTTTTTGTGCTCAAAAGCAGTTCTGGTAATCAAATAGGGTTAAATAAATATGAAAAATGAAAATTTTCGATATCGGTCCATATATACCCGAGATATAGCCTAGACCGGGGTTTTCATGAAAATGCCGCGTAAGCGAACTTAAACAACTTTTTTGTGCCCAAAAGCAATTCTGGTAATGAAATTAGGTTACATAAATATGGAAAATGAAAATTTCCGATATCGGTCCATATATACCCGAAATATAGCCTATACCGGGGTTTTCATGAAAATGCCGCGTAAGCGAACTTAAACAACTTTTTTGTGCTCAAAAGCAGTTCTGGTAATGAAATTAGGTTACATAAATATGAAAAATGAAAATTTTCGATGTCGGTCCATATATACCCGAGATATAGCCCAAATCGGGTTTTTCATGAAAATGTCGCGTAAGCGAACTTAAACAACTTTTTTGTGCTCAAAAGCAGTTCTGGTAATGAAATAGGGTTATATAAATATGAAAAATGAAAATTTTCGATATCGGTCCATATATACCCGAGATATAGCCTAGACCGGGGTTTTCATGAAAATGCCGCGTAAGCGAACTTAAACAACTTTTTTGTGCTCAAAAGCGCTTCTGGTAATAAAATTAGGTTACATAAATATGGAAAATGAAAATTTCCGATATCGGTCCATATGTACCCGAGATATAGCCCAAATCGGGTTTTTCATGAAAATGTCGCATAAGCGATCTTAAAAAACTTTTTTTGCTCAAAAGCAGTTCTAGTAATGAAATAAAGTTACATAAGTATGGAAAATGAAAATTGTCGATATCGGTCTATATATACCAGAGATATAGCCTATACCGGGGTTTTCATGAAAATGCCGCGTAAGCGAACTTAAACAACTTTTTTGTGCTCAAAAGCAGTTCTGGTAATGAAATTAGGTTACATAAATATGAAAAATGAAAATTTCCAATATCGGTCCATATATACCCGAGATATAGCCCAAATCGGGTTTTTCATGAAAATGTCGCGTAAGCGATCTTAAACAACTTTTTTGTGCTCAAAAGCAGTTCTGGTAATGGAATAGGGTCATATAAATATGAAAAATGAAAATTTTCGATATCGGTCCATATATACCCGAGATATAGCCTAGACCGGGGTTTTCATGAAAATGCCGCGTAAGCGAACTTAAACAACTTTTTTGTGCTCAAAAGCAGTTCTGGTAATGAAATTAGGTTACATAAATATGAAAAATGAAAGTTTTCGATATCGGTCCATATATACCCGAGATATAGCCTAAACCGGGTTTTTCATGAATACGCGGCGTAAGCGAACTAAAACAACTTTTTTTGCTTAAAAGCAGTTCTAATAGCAAAATAAGGTTATATAGGTATGGAAAATGAACATTTCCGATATCGGTCCATATATACCCGAGATATAGCCTAAACTGCGGTTTTAATGAAAATGTCGCGTAAGTGAACTTAGACATCTTTTTTTGCTTAAAAACAGTTCTGGTAATGAAATAGGGTCATATAAATATGGAAAAAGAAAATATCCGATATCGGTCCATATATACTCGAGATATAGCCTGAACCGATTTTTCCAATAACATTTTTTTTTTTGCTGAAAAGCAGTTCTTGTTATGAAAGAAGGTTACGAAAATAGAGAAAATTAAAATTTCTGATATCGGTCCATATATACCCGAGATATAGCCTAAATCGTGTTTTTCATGAAAATATCGCGTAAGCGAACTTAAACAATTTGTTGTGCTCAAAAGCAGTTCTGGTAATGATATAAGGTTATATAAATATGGAAAATTAAAATTTTCGATATCGGTCCATATATAGTCGAGATATAGCCTAAACCAATTTTTCCATTAAAAAAAATTTTTTTTTTTTTGCTGAAAAGCAATTCTCGTTATAAAAGAAGGTTACTAAAATACAGAAAATAGAAAATTCCGATATCGGTTCATATATAACCGAGCATATTTAGGTCACATTTTTAATATACTATACATATTCGTGACTATCGTGAAGGGTATTTTAGATTCGGCCCAGCCGAATATACTACACTCTTACTTGTTTTTAGTTTAAATACATAATAAATTCTGTAAAAAATATTTTTTAAGCATTTACTTATTTATTGAAATTTCAAAGCGAACTAACAATAAAAGGCGGGGAACATAAAATCCGTCGTACTTTATCCGTCTCCTTTTTCAACTGACATCAACGTATACGAAGTATGAGGTTGGCTCGGTACTTTATTAACGGATATAAAATCATCTGTTTTTTTTATTTTAGGCTTATTAAAATCTTTTGATTTATTTTTCAGACACAGCACAGATAATCTAACACAATTTATTTTTAAGTTTGTCAAACTTCTCAACGTACGTTAAAAGTTGATCAACTTTAATACTTTGCGTTGCGTATCCTACAAGACATCATGTTAATTGAACACGAACCTTAAAGGAAACACAATTATTTACGTTTGTGCTAAGATAAATTTTACACGGACATATTTTTAGCACGCGTAGTTTGCTATTCTTATAATCCTTATTCAATTAGGAAACTGTTTGCCTAATTTTCGCTTTGTTTCAAACACATGTTGCGCTTAGTACTATGATGCCAATAGTGATAAATATCTCAGATTTGTGCTAAATAGAACACATATGCTTCTAAAATTTAAATATATATTTAAGATCAATTCTGAATAACAAATTCGGCTTATTTTATTGACCGCAGAACTTTTGTCCAACTATACATATTGGCAACAAATTAAGGTTTTGCTTTGACGATTTTATAAAATGAAGTATATTAATGCTTCACAAAAAAGATAGTTTTAACAATTTTACATATAAAAATACGTATAAATATTATACACATACATATATATTATATAAAGAGAAAAAAAAAAATACAAAAATGCAAAAAAAAAATCTATAAATATACATATTTAAAAATAAAATTAAAATATTGAGCAAAATAAAAATTTAAACTATTTAAATATATATTTCAAGTGAATAAAATATAAAAAGTAAACTTAAAAAAACTTAAATAAAAAAAAAATAAAAACAACTTCAAAATTGTTAGTATCTTTTCTTCAAAAAATTTGGAAAAAGGTAAAAAATTTTTTATTAAAACTTTTTAACTTGAGGTTTCTACTAAAGGGTAGTTAAATTATTTAGGAATTATTGACATTTTAATACCTTATAAGTTGATTTGCGAAAAAATTATGGAAAATAGAGAAAGTAGAAATAGTAAGATTGAAGTATATACGAGTACATATCGCATCATTATTGCAACATAGTCATATCTCAAAAAATAAGCCTTTCGAGTTAACAATGCAGAATTGTTAACAATACTACCTTTTTTCTTAAAAAAAAATTCTAAGACTTGTATGGAAACGAAAAATTTGAAATGTGTTTTTCTCGAAACAAGCTTTTTTGCGTTATGACTATGTTGCAATAAAGGAGCGATATATGTATATGATTAGCCAGTCAATCAATGATTTATATTCAGCAAGTGAGAACACCAAGAGACAGAGAGTCAAATTGGAGTGCCGCTATGTTATTAAAAGAGTTAAGCTATGTACACACACACGGTTGTCAGATGTTACAATATTGTAAGATTTGGCAACATGCTGACAATGTAGTGACAATGAAAAATAGTCCCGCAGAAGTAACTTATGTGTTCAGACGATCGTAAGAAAATCTTAAAATTTTATTGTCAGGCTATGGTCTAACAAATAATTCATCTGACAACAAAAATTGTCAGTTCACATTGTTGTCAGATTGTTAGATGAAAAAAATTGCCAGACATGTTGTAAGACATTGCCACTTATGTATATCAACAACGATCTGTTTGGCAGTGTTACCGATCAAACTTTTTTCTGACAATGATGCCATTGTTAGGTGCATTAATTTTATACATCTGACAATTAAAACTGACCTTACAATACCAGATAATTATCAGGCAATGCCGACGAAGAGTGTTCTCACGATTGTCAGATGCCTGCCAACATTGTATAGTTTTTCATTATCCTGGAATGTCAGAAAGATTAGAGAGTTCTAATATATACGATAATACGAAATGTAGAATTGCATATACAGTTCATAATACTGTAGGTAGAATTTTTAGTAAAACAAAAGATAGGTTGGAAAAGTCGGACATGTCTAGTTTAGTGTATAAAATACCATGTAGTGGTAACAACAATGAAAATTGTGACAAAGTATGTATAGGGACAACAAGAAATAAACTTAAAACTAGGTTAGCGGGTCATAAATCTGACCAGAAGTATAGGAACTATAACTCTTCGCAGAAAATTGCATTATCTATCCATTGCCGTGATTTTAATCACTATCCAGATTTTGGAGGAACATCTATTTTAAACAAAGAAAATTATTATAAACGTAGATATATGCTAGAAATGCTACAGATAACTAACGTGCCTGTAGATAAGAGGATAAATTTTAAAAAGGATGTAGACGGATTAGCCCAAAATTATAGGCATTTAATACATAAAAACAAAAACAGGAGTAGATAGGTATTTTGCCTAAAATTGTTTAAAAACTTTTTCATTTCTTTTTAAAAAAGTATTATGTAATATGTTTAATGTTATAATAATGTAAAATATGTTTCTTCATTGTAAACGTTAATGTAGTTGAATATTTTGTTTTTGTTATTTCAATATGAGTTTTTAAATTTATTATTTTGTATACACAATTTAAAAAAAAAGCAAATATTTTCCTGAAGAAGACACACAACGTAGTGTCGAAATATTGAAAAATAAAAATCATACTTTTTACCAAAACAAGAAGACCACTAGCTCAACAACGAATAATAATATAAAGTTGTCTTATTCATGGGTTTTCTGGTTGTTTTACATTTATCTAAGTGTACAAAAACTTATTAATTGTCTTACTCAACACAATCCTGCCCATGACTGGCTTAAAACAAAATTTGTAAAAATTAAATGTGTGTGTGTGTAAGTATTTCAGATATAATTTAGCATTTGCTACCGCTTTATGTATGCATAAGTCATTAAAAAAACTCGGTCTGTAATTTTATGCGAAATACAGCTATTGTGTTTCTTTTTTGCAGAAGGATTAATTGTGTTCAAGAGAAACTTTTCCATCGAATTTTAACATACATATACTAGACGGAAATAATTTTTTTTTCATAGTCAACAACAAAATTCCTGGAATTAATTAATAAATTGTTAGAATGCGAAACTGCAAAAGAATTCGTGGACTTAAACAAAAGTTTTGTAAAAGTAATTATTGAATAAAAGCAACAACAACAAAATACGTGTATGATATTAAAAGGTTCCTTTTTTGGTATACGAGTACATGTATATGAGTACAAACACTTTTTTTCAAAAAATTTTAAAATTTTATGGATTTTATTTTGTTTCCCAGCTATCTGTATGTTGACATTTCATTGGAGCTACCCTAATCATCAGTAGACTTTGGAAAATGTTGAAATTTTTTTTCAAACATTCAACTTTATACCCCAACAATCTAAATAAATTATTGAGAATTTAAAAAGAAAAATGTTTAATACTACCTGTAAAAACACAAAAATTAAACATTTCCTTTTACACACGTCTCTACTTTTCTATACACCTTTCAAATAAATGAGATGGTTGTTTCAAAGGTGTAAACAAAAGTAGAGACGTGTGCAACAGAAAATGCTTGTTTTTTGACAGGTATTATTAAAACATTTGTCCTGTTAAATTCTCATTAATTTATTTAGATTGTTGGGATATAAAGTTAATGTTTGTGAATATCTTTCAAAAATTTCCAAAGTCTACTGATGATTAGGGTAGCTACTCAACTCAGCGGCGGTTGATCTTGGCGGGTATAATTAGTCGGCTGAAAGAAACATTTCACAGCAGCAATATATATATTATTATATTACGATTGTGTCATTGTGCGGTTCCCACCATTTCTGGTGCTTTTTTAAATTATTTACGCGAAAAATTCTTTAGACGGTGCATTGTGCGCTTTTTTTAAACTTCAGTTGCGCTTTTTTAGATTTCGTTGGAACCCAACAAATCAAATTCAACTCAACTTTTTGTTTTAATGTAAGAAAAAAGTATTCATGTGTCCAAAATTTTTACGTTTACGGGAATATAGGAATTTTTGGTGGGATGCAATGCAGGAGGAGTACAAATCTTTAATCAAGAATCGAACATGGGAATTAATAGATTTACCACAGGGAAAGCAAGTTATTGGTAATAAATGGGTATTTGCAATTAAAAGGAATAATGCTGGGAATATTGAAAGGTTTAAGGCAAAACTAGTAGCAAACGGATATGGTCAAAAATATGGTGTGAATTACACGGAAACCTTTTCACCAGTAGTGCGATATGAGACTATTAGAATGATTATAGCATTAGCGGCCGAGTATAAGTTGCATTTACATCAGATTGATGTATCGATAGCGTTTTTGAATAGTGAACTTAGTGATGAAGTTTTTATATCTCAACCTGAGTGTTTTGTTGATGAAAATTATCCAGATAAAGTCTTAAAATTGAGACAGGCATTGTATGGCTTAAAACAATCAGGTAGGGAGTGGAACCGGACATTAAATAGTATTTTGCTTGAAATTGGTTTTAGACCTTGTAAGAGTGAACCCTGTTTATATGAAAGAGTTGATAATGGTAGAATAAATCTAGTGGCAATATATGTCGATGACATACTTTTGGCCTCGTCTGATATAAATGATTTATATCATTTACCAGATCACAATCAGAACACGGAGTTATAGTGTAGAAAACGCACCATATTATATGCACAAAGACAATCTTGCTGTATTATACATATTATCGAAAGAAAAATAAACATTTCGTTTCAAACTGTTTCAAAAGTCTGTCCGACTTGAAAAAATCGTTTCGAAATGGCGTTGTAGGCCGCACTATTATACAAGTATGACTGAAATAATTTATATACACAATAAAACAATTAAAAACTTTTATTAACATAATAATTTTACACCAATAAAAATTATAAATAGCTTGTTTTCTATGTTTCCCAGCTATCTATATGTCGACATTTCATAGGAACTACCCTAATCATCAGTAGACTTTGGAAATTTTTGAAAGATATTCTCAAACATTCAACTTTATATTAATCAATTTCGACTGAATTCGCCGATGCATCCACCTAATAATTAATTCGCCTTGGTTACCTGATATTTATGTAAGAGTATACATATATTGCATAGGTTAGAGATGTAATTAAAAGATCATATGTAAATAGTACTTGAAAAAAGTATAAGTTAAAAATCCTACAAATTTTGATACTCAAAATTTTACTAATCCTTACAGTATTATAAGTCTCATTGGAAAAAACGCGAGAAATAATCACCTGAGCTGTCAAGTTCACCTAGTAATGAATTCGCTTTGTTCCCGCGTTTTTTTCCAATGAGACTGTCACTTTTTTTTGTGTTTACAAACATTTTCGCGCTATTTTAATCTGAAGACGATTTTGTATGATATAGTGCAATTTCACGATATTTGTGTGAATTTAAAGGTGAAAAACTAATATAATCTGTGATTTTAATTACAAACAATTATAAAAGTTTATATTTAACGTTTATATGTTGTATATTAACGTATATTTTTTCTCTGCTGAACAATCTTAGGCGAATTCAGATTATGACATTCTCATAAAATTTTACAATAACAAAACACATAATGCTGAATTCGCCTTCCCGCTTGCATTCACATGGTGAAATTCGCCTTGATTTATATTTATATATTTTGTTTGTTAGTGTTAGTAACAAATTAGTAGCCGTATTCAAGGCGAATTCATTATATAAAGTATAAAGTCGCCTTGTAGCCGTATTACTCCTGAAATACTGATCAAAATGAGATTAACAGTTGTAAAGCAGCCCTGGGCTGGGGAACAGCTCACGCGTCATCGTAATTATTTCTTAAGTGCGGTCAGGCTTGCCCTTGTTGCTTGGCCTTCGAGAGTTTTGCGTCTCACTCTCATTGGTTAACTGTTTACCTCAACAGTTTACAGTTTTTTTTGGGAGTATTTCGTTTTTAACCACGCGGCAATTTCCTATGCGAAGACATAAGTCGGACAGTTAGTCACAGCGCCGCATAAAATGCTGTTAATGCCATCGTGGGCATAAGGTCTACGTTACTCCGCCCATGCTGTGCATCCAATACTTTGCAAATTTGTTTGCAACTGTATAGCTACAATACAATACAATACAATATGAGATTAAGCTAAGTTCACTTCTGTGCAGAAAGAACTTTAAAACGATATATGTATAATTTTTTTTTTAAATCGGTGCAGTAGTACGGTTACAAAAGGGATTTTAAAAAAACATGTTTGCCTATTAATTTATTGAATTTTTGTTGAACTTTGTAATTTTTTGACGATATGTGTTTTCTCATAATTTTGTACTTTGTAAATAAATTTTGACTTCTCTTTTGGAACCAGAACAAAAGACTATCTCCCGGGTTTCCTGGAAATGCGGGAATATTCATAGTCGAACTCAAATATTTATTGAATTTGTAGCAAGAGAAAGAGATTGAGAGCAGTAAGAAACAGCCGGCAGTAGATATGTATGTAGATAGATTATACGAGTATGAAAATGAACGAACTGAAATAGCGTTTGCAATTGTTTTTATTGTTTGGATGATGGCCCGCTTTGATGGTAGAGGTTGGTTAATCTATTGCAATCATTGTATGTACATGTTGCTGCTGCTAACATTGCTGTTGTTGTTTCAGCTGTAGTGTGAGTGCGTGTGTATTATAAAAACCTAGAGCAAGTTCGGTAAATTTATCATTCGCCCGACAAATTTCAAACGTTCAATAAAAACAGCTAGTACGTTTGTTTTCTTGTAGTCGTTGTTTTTCCTCCAACTAGCAAACAGCAACATTCGTTCTTAATCTTCCTTTTGTTTTAATGATTTAAACATTTGTTTTAAAACTAATTAACGTGTTAATAAGAAGTGCGGTCGCTTAGTGCAAATTATTTAAGATTAAAAATATAAATAAATCCTTTTAAATAACAAAATGCCTTTTGCCCGTGAACAACTTGAGTCGGTCATAAATGAAAAATTATGTAAAACGGAGACTATTAAATTGAGAAATAAACACATTGGGTAAGTTGCCACAATTTTTGTTTTATAAATTATAATTTTTTTATTGCATAACTTAAACAAAATATAAACATTAAAAAATTTGTTTGTGTTTAAAACAATGCCCTGTTGACGTTTTGTAAGCCGAGTGAATGCAGTCAAAAACAAAACAATCAGAGTGATAGAAATTCTTTTTATTAAAATTTAATCTTTTCTGAATTTAAAATTAATAATTTGATGGCAAGAACTAATTTTGATGATATACATATATTGATGATATTGGAGAGGTAGTTAAATTTTGTATTTTTACCAAACATTTTCAATATTATTATTAAAAGCGAAACATTTTTGCTTTTTATATCCAAAATAGATTTTGTTGTTTTAAAATTAAGTAAAACTGTAATCCAAATGTGAAACAAAAAGTTAACAGAAATAAAAAAATCGTTTTGGTTAGAATTTTCTGACACCTGATTACGCCCAAACTGCATCGATCGCTGTGTCACGGAAATTTTTTTTTGAAAACGGTTCGCTGTTTTTTGAATAAGCCGTTTAAAAAAACTGCAGTTTATCATCATTAAATAACGAGCTTATGCGTACATCAAAATTTCTGGCAGATATTTTGTCGAATCGATTGCCAAAATAACCTTCATTCTACAAGCAAAACCTAAGTCTTAATAAATCCACGGCCCAAAATTTTTTGTAAGGGACTAAACAAGTAGACTGTTTAAAATAGAGCAAAAAATATCATAAGTGATGAAACTATATCCATTCGATTTTAGAAAATAATAAAGGAGGCACAACAGCAAACATGTAAGAAAATATTGAATGTAAGAACTGCGAAAATCGGTTCACAAGCGCCAAAAGCTATTTGTTTATTAAGTTCAATCCTTACAGACTTGCAACAAACAATACCATAGACTATAAAATACCAACGGCTATAAGATTTATAAATTAGGATATATAAAGTAAAGAAAAGTAGAGACGATAAACGAAAAAAGCATTTTTCTTTCTAAATTCTCAATAATTTATTTAGATTGTTGGAATATAAAGTTGAATGTTTGAGAATATGTTTCAAAAATTTCCAAAGTCTACTGATGATGACTATAAAATGTTGACATATAGACAACTGTGAAGCATAGGGAACAAGCTGTTTATAATTTTTTTTATTGGTATCAATATTAGAAGCTAATATAATCATTAGAACTCAGTTGTTATATAAAAAGTAAAAAAAATTTTTTTTTGTATGTTTCCTAGTTTTCTATATGCCGACATTTCATAGGGTCCCCTATTAAAGACAAAAAAAAAAAAAACAGCACAAATAGCCATGTCACGGAATTTGATTCTGTTCGTTTTTTGGCTAACGAAAAACTAAAAATTCTTTTGGAATGAAATCATTTACATGAGACAATACTAGTTTCATTTTTGGTATTAATAATGACGGCACAAACGTAATTTACTATGTTTTTTACCAACCATTTATTTATTGACTCTTCAAAATATAACTAACAATAAATATTCAATTCGCAATACTAAACCTAAAAAATTAAATAAGTCCAGTCAATTAGACAATAAGTTCTATTTTGCGCGAACAATATCGGTAAAGTTGCCTTTTTAACGCTCTGATGGTGGCAAAGGTATCCCTACTCCTTAACCGAGTGCGGCTGCTAAAATTAAGTGGGAACCTTCCCTGGCTTGGGTATCATAGTAATCATAGAAACTTTCCACTCTACAGGATAATACTCAAGACGAAAAATAGTGTTAAAAATAGAAAGAAGAATACTTTTAGCCACACGAGGTAACTGTACAAGTATTTTACCACTAATTTGATCAATACCTGGAGCCTTCCTGGAGTTTTTGCTACTGATAACGTTCTCAACATCTTGGACAAAGGCGGTCTAATAGCATATTTTCAGAATCGGCTCTTGCCCATTCCCCAGTTAAAGCTCGCAAAGGTGCTTTACCTCTGCGTCTTTTTAAACCTATTGTCTTTTTCCGAAAGGAATAGTCAGGTTGAGGAGTACCATTTATTGTGCTAAAGCACAATATTTTTACACAAAGCGGATTACAATTTCAGGTATTGCTATAAATCCTATGCAAAAAAATTTTGCAATGTATACTGTAATTTTTGTTATTAAACATAAACAACACATTGAACATGATTTGCCAATTTTTTAACGTTTGAAGTTTTGTTAACGCAAGCCTTTTCGTATACATATTATAACGTTGGAAAGTTCAAGTCAAATGTTCACAAACACTACTCGCTTCTCACAACCTATTTTCCTAGTTCTGGTACAATGGACTGCATATGTAGAGGTCATCCCCTAAGTATAAAAAAAAATTGTAAGATTTTTATCATTGCCCAATTGGCAGTCACGTGGGGAGAATACAAAAACTGACTCCATGTGTTGACAATGTATATTATGAAACTGGTCTCACATAACTGATCCATACTGCAGACTAAATCTAACCAAGCTACTTTGATAATCCCTTAGCCTAATGTTTTTTAAATATTAGAACTCTAGTCTTGTTGTTGTTATGCAGCAACAAGCATTAGAATAAATACAAACAATTTGATTAAGTTGGTAAGGAATTCAATTTTCGCAATTATAATCGCTGCAAAAAGAAGGAACATGTTTCGATTTTCTATTGTACTAAATCTGATTACAGTCCTTATTAATTAAAGATTCAATTTATAAACATTTGTGAATTAATTTTTTTACAGTATAAAAATGAAATGTTGAGAAATTCTATCTTTTCGAAAAATATGATTTTTTCCTCTTAAGTTGTTTTAAAGCTTTTTTCACAACTTATTTATATTTTAATATAATCTAAACTTGTCAAGCCTACTTATGTATATATACATATATTTTCCTTTTCTTAAATCAATACTTGAAGGATGGATATGTATCCTTGAAGGTCATTTTCCATTTCGAAAACACATTTTCATTTCTTTGTCAAGGTCATGATGACTCTGGTTGCCAACTACGAAACTAAAACAAAAAAATGTTTGTTTTTGCTGCAGTTACATTTTTTTTCAAATGAGTTCGTTGGCACTTTTCTTTCGAGTAAATTTATTTGTTTGTACCTGCGTACAAAAACATGATGCGTTTTTGTAATAACTTTCTCTCCCTCTCTCTCTCTATTGCTCACAAATTTTAACAGTAAAATTCTTAATGAGAATTAAACTATTGTTTGAGAAAATAAAATGTGTAAAAACAAATTTCCTTTTTGTTCAAGTACTTGTATTTGAGGAAGTGAAATTTAATGTAGTTGTGTGCCAAATTTTTCATTAGCCCTGACAATGGATTGCAAACCGTAATACATATGATAGAAAATAATTGCGTTGGGCTAGAAGTTGTTGAAAGTGTTTTAAAGTGCTAAATTTGTGGCAAAGCAAGTTGTTAAAGTAGAGTGGTTCATAGCAAAACCCTATTTTTGAGTAAACAATATTGTATTCTAATTATCATAAATTAAACGAATGTCTTAAAACTAAAGCCGTAATAATACTTATTTTTATTTTATTTTTAAGATTTTGGAGAAGAGTAGAGATATAGTAGAATTGAAATTATTATTATAAGCAAAGAGTTTAGATACAGAAAAAAAGTCTAAATCAAATCAAAATTCTCCATGTTAGCGGTAAAAAGTAGGAAGCGTAAAATAATATAAAAAAATGTGTGCTTAAAGGTGACCAAGGTGCATTAACGTCTACAAAGTAGAAGCACTTTGCAATTTTTTTCACAATTATAAACTATGAAACTACCTTTTTATAATTATATAGTCAATTATTTTTCAAACAATTTAGTTTTATTTACTATATTCATGGTTGCCATATTTGACGATTTATCGTCAATTTGACGGTTTTGGGTGCTAAAAATAGCACTTTGACGATTTTAGGTCTGTGATAGTTCCCTGAAGGAAGTATGGGGTTAAGTGTATCCATGTCAACATTTTTGTCAACATTTACGGTGTCTTTTTGATGACACTGCCAATAAGTTTTCTTCCCTGTCTTTTGTTTTTGATAAATAGAGAATATTTTTTGTATTATTCACAATTTTCTTGCGGCCACAGATAAATTTTAAAAACAAATGAAATTATTAAATTTCATTTGTTTTTAAAATTTATCTGTGGCCGCAAGAAAATAGTTAATTCTAATAAAAAATAATAGTAGAAAAAGTGATATAAAAAGGTAAAGGAAGGTAAGTAAAAAGTGTAAGATTAGTTAAATAAAAATGTCTATAGGTAATCAGTACAGTTTTACTATGGACATTTCCCACAGTACAGTAATATCGTCAGTAGTAAGTCAGTACAATCTTACTATTGACATTTTCTCCATATGACCCCACAAAAACTACCTAGTCAGTATTGACGCAGTCTACAGGTAGATTTCGTAGGACAAGCATGTGTTAAATGTCAATAGTAGTTAGCAATAATAAGGGTACAATTTGTCAGTAGTATTGGTGACATTGTCAATAGGTAATCACTATAGTTTTACTATTGTAAAACTAAAACTTTGTAACTGTGGTTGTTATGACTTAGATAGATATGCCCGATCTAACAGAAGTGTTTAGTATAATAATAGTAATGAAATCTTATTTTAAAAATACAAGTTACAAAAGTTAACGAGTGTATAATGTAAAAGTATATATTTATTGTTATAGCTTTAAATGCTGTAGTTTTTTATTAAAGGCAACCATGACTTGTTTTTCTATACTTTACAGCCTTGAAATAAATCGTTTATTAAAAATAATTAATTTTACTAGCTGATGATTTTTGGACGATTTGCAATAATTATATTGACGATTTTTTTGTCGAATTTGATGATTTTAAGCCAGATTTGTCTGGCATCTGTGACTATATTAGCTTCTAACATTGATACCAATAAAAAATTATAAACAGCTTGTTTTCTATACTTCCCAGCTGTCATAGGAGCTAACCCAAAATTTCATAGGCACTACCCTAATCATCAGCAGACTTTGAAAATTTTTGAAAGATATTCTCAAAAATTCAACTTTATATTACAACAATCTAAATAAATTATTGAGAATTTTAAGGAAAAATGCTCTAATAATATCTGTAAAAACACAAAAACAAGATTTTTCAATTATAGGGTGTTTTTTTAAGCCCGATAGAACTTGAAATTGTAAAAAATAACACAAAAAATTAAATTGTAATCAAAATTTTTTTTTATTCGAAAGATCAATACGTGACATTAACATTTGAAAATGATTTCGGGCATATGGGCACCGCGGCTGTTCTTGACGAAGCGCATTCTGGACGTCCAATTTTGGCCCGTATGTCACGAACAACACGAACAATGCTGGCCTCCAAGGCGTCAATTGTTGCTGGTTTATCAGCATAAACCAGTGACTTCACGTAGCCCCACAGGAAATAATCGAGAGGTGTCAAATCGCACGACCTTGGAGGCCAATTGACAGGTCCATTTCTCGAAATCAACTTATCGCCAAATTTTGATTTCAGTAAGTCGATGGTTGCGTTCGCCGTATGGCACGTAGCGCCATCCTGTTGAAACCACATCTCCTCCGGATCAATGTCATCCATATTTTCAAACAAAAAATCATTGATCATGGTGCGGTAACGATCTTCATTGACCGTAACGCGAGCTCCGGCCTCATTTTTGAAGAAATAAGGTCCGATGATGCCACCAGCATGAAAACCGCACCAAACAGTAGGGTCTCTTGTGGATTGGTCTCACTCCATATGCGGCAATTTTGCTTATTAACAAACCCGTTAAGCCAAAAATGCGCCTCATCGCTGAACACAATTTTGCGATAAAACAACGGGACTGATTTTCAAAGTAAATTTGGATAATTTCGTAGCGTTGTTCAAGCGTGAGTCTATTCATGATGATTTGTCAGAGTATACTGAAACAAATAAAAAAAATGTTTCATCAAAATTTAATTTTTTGTGTTACTTTTTACAATTTAAAGTTCTATCTAGCTTAAAAAAACACCCTATATATACGTCTCTAACATGTATTTGAATTATGTCTATGTTCACAAAATAATTTTTAAATGTTTAATTCAGAATAAACCACTAAATTCATTTTCACATTTGGAGTAAATAGTTTACTATATTGCCAGTAGCAAAAAATTGTCACATGCCGTAGCGCTGCCACTTTGTCGGCGTTAATGCACCTTAACGTTTGGAGCCGAAAGTGCTACAGTGCTGTTAACTTTTTATTTTTATGCCTGTATATAGAGATTTTTCAAGCATACAATAATAATTGCATCGCTAATTAAAAAAAAACAAAAACTAAACAAACGCAAGAAATAAACAAATAAATAATATTCCACAATTTAAATTTGATTGCCAAACTATAAACTAGTATATGTTAAATATTATACAGAAAACCATTGCATCAATAACTAAAAAGAGAAAGGCCTGTTTTGTCATTTGAATAATAATCTTTCATTAATTAATTGAACAAACTATTCGAAAAAATACATTATTGAATAAAATTTCATATTAATATCATTTTGTCTATCAAATGTCCTATTTAGGCATACGTAAGTTATTTCGTTTAACGGGTAACTTATATAATTGTCTCTTTCTAATATTGACTCTTTCAGTCTCAGATTAAGAAAAGTAAAAAAAGTAGATATGATTACGGAAAATATTAATTATACTTTAAGACAACAAAAGTGAGTTTTAAAACAACTAAACTAAATAATTTTAAGAGTCGACTCTAACTCATTCATTGACAGTATTAGTCATTGATTTATATCTGTGCCTGCCCTGACGGCCTTATATGATGATGGACCAACTCCACTGGGTGGACTCTTTACAATCGCAGCTTTTGTCATACGTTTATAGCCAATTGAATAAACACATTGCAGAAAAGCTCGGGCTTTCTAAATCCTGCTGTATGTAATTCCCCAGACAGACAATTGTTAGGCCTAAGCTCAAACAAAATCAGGCCTTATACCATCACTACTAGGTCCTTACATCATAGCTATCTGCTGCAAGACAGCAGTTTCGAAAATTAGCATTTATCATACTTCTCAGGGAAGTCTAATACCCCTCACTGTGAATTTGGGCTTAAACCACAGCTAGAACGTTTCAAATCACGCTTTAATCGTAGAATTTTTCGCAGTATTTCGCTACTTTTTTTTATTTTTTTTTATCTGGAACCAGTACTCAGGGGATGACCGCTACATATGCAGTGCATTGTACTGGAACTAGGAAAATAGGTTATGATGAGGAGGAAAGAGGGTGTAGTGTTTGTGGAGGTTTAACTTAAACAATACAACACGAAAGACTAAAACAAACTCTATTGCAGCATTTAAAATGTTGGAATTAAATAAGTTAAAACTGATCAGTGCCCAGTGTATATACCTTCGACACTGCTCAGATTAACAAAATTTAGCCCAACACCTTCCACACTACAAGGTAATGAAATGCATTGCGTTCCATTTGGGTTCGCTATCTAAATATACTGCGGTATCTATACTATGATCAATATAGACGTTTCTCGCTCAGGCTAATGCCGATCTACATTCCAGCGTGAGCAGTCAAAGAAGGTATGCTCAGAGCCATCTATCACACATTATTCCTCACATAAATAAAAACGAGTACAAGACTTCTATTTTATGAATGAATTTTAGAAATATTTGCGATCGGATAATACTTGGGTGGTGTAGTAATTCACCTTCCTCTTCTCCTGATTATCTATTTCTCAATAATTTGGAAAAACCTTGCCTTCCTTCTTTCATGCCACACTTAAAGAGTTTGGCGTCTAAGAATTTTCATTACCATGCGATTAGTCCTGTTCCTATGCAATGCAGTACAAACAACTGGGATTATAACAAATCGCATATGTGATTAATACGAGACAAATAAAAAAAATAAAAATAAAATGTTTTTTATAATATTTTAATTTTCCTGATAATACTAACAAACTGTTAGCGAAATATCGAAATAAAACTAAACAATCCGTTACTTTTTTATAAAAAAGAAACAACACAAGATCTTATGCAGCAAAAATTTAAATAATTTAACATAAAAGAAGATCAAATAATTTTAGGATAAAATTAAAAATAATACTAGTAATAATATTATGAATTTTAGCGATATTAATTATATAATTAATAAACATCTTACAGACAAGCTTGCCAATTATTTTATCGCTCGGATCCTTTGAAAATTGTACGCGGTCAAGGACAATATATGTATGATGAACAAGGCACACGATATTTGGATTGTATCAACAATGTGGCTCACGGTAAGCAATTATAATAACTTTTTGAAAACTAAAACATGTCGTATAGAATATTGTTGAAATAGAAAATGTTTAATGTTATGGCAAAATAATATTTAGGTTTTTAAAAGTAGTAAACTAATCAAAGTTTAAAAGCAAAAGTAAATTTTTGTTCGGGTAATTTCTTCACTTTTATCTACCAGGCAGTAGACCTAAAATTTGCGACTTCCGATTTGAAATCGATAAAAAAAAGTCTTGTGCTAAACGCATATCGCTTAAAATGAGCGATTTCTGCTTACAAGTGTTTACTAAAATGAACTGAATACATTTGTTTAAACCAGTGGTGCCCACAAGTTCTACATGGAAGAGTAGACACCAATACATTTGAGGAAAAACTATTTTTATTTAATATTTTTTGTTTTAAAGAGTAAAACATTTACAAAAACAAAGTTCACACTGATAATCGATGTTGTCAATGTTTACCAAGAAAACATGTGAAAGTGTTGTTGCTTTGCTTCTGTGCGTGTGCAGTGAAGAACGACAAAAAATATATAATGGGTGATTTTATAAGAACTATCGGAAATTAAAAAAAAAACACATAAAATTCAGAAAAATGCATGAAATATTTATTTGGATCGATAGTTGGGTCGATATAATTTAATGTTTGAAGATTATTTCATGCAAATGTTGGCCGCGGCTGCGCCTCAAATGGTCCATACGCTTAGTCCAATTTTGGCATACTCTTTCCAACATTTCGGCCGGTATCTCACGAATAATGTTGGCAATGTTGGCTTCCAGTGCATCAATTGAAGCGGGCTTGTCGCTATAGACATTAGCCTTAACATAGCCCCACAAAAAATAGTCTAGAGGTGTTAAATCGCATGATCTGGGCGGCCAATTGACTGGTCCCAAGCGTGAAATAAACTGTTCACCGAACTCGCCTCTCAATTGGTCCATTGTTTCGCGTGCTGTGTGGCATTTGGCACCGTCTTGTTGAAACCACATGTCATGCAAGTCAAGCTCTTCCATTTTGGTCAAAAAAAATTTGTTATCATCGCACGGTAGCGCTCACCATTCACAGTAACGTTGTGATTCGCATCATCTTTGTAGAAATACGGCCCAATGATGCCGCCAGCCCATAATCCGCACCAAACGGTTGTTTTTTGTGGATGCATTGGTAGCTCTTCCAATGCTTCTGGCTGCTCTTCACTTCAAATACGGCAGTTTTGCTTGTTCACGTATCCATTCAACCAGAAATGAGCCTCGTCGCTGAACACAATTCTTCGATAAAAAAAGTGGATCTTCATCTAACTTTTCAAGAGCCCATTCACCAAAAATTTTGCGTTGTGGTAGGTCCTTTGGCTTCAATTCTTGCACCAGCTGTATCTTATAAGGCTTCACACCCAAATCCTTCCGCAAAAGTTTCCACGTAGTGGAGTAACAGAGGCCCAATTGCTGCGAACGGCGCCGAATCGATAATTCACGGTCATCACCAACACTGGCCGATACGGCTGCGATATTTTCTTCAGTTCGCACTCTACGTAAGCGTGTTGGTGGTTTAATGTCCAACAATGTAAATTTGGTGCGAAATTTTTTTACAATAGCCCGAATAGAAGCCTCAGTAGGTCGATTAAACATTATGACACTGGGCATTATGTCACGTCACCATAAAAATATATCTTTCGCAGGGAATAAAAAATATTTGATTTATTTATTATGAACTACAGAATTTTAATTAATTTTTCAACATGATTCTTGAAATAGTTTTTATCTCTTAAGCACAATACTTACACATGTATATGTATGAGTATATGTGCATAGTTATAAACATGATATAAAAAATACAAGGTAGTTATTCTCTCAATTTTCCTTAATAAAGTACTGTCCACACTTGACATCAGAACACTAACAGGGACAGCAAAATACTGTTACTGTCAGGTGTGGACTGCAAATGTTACTGTTTTCTTGCCGTCTTGACACAGCTGTTAAGATGTCTGTTTTAAATGCTCTGTCTTAACAGAAAATTACATTTCAATACGGGAAAAGTAAAAATATTTTTAAATTAAACGAAATTATCGACAAAGTTTTTCAAATTTTTATTTTAGATTGCAAATTTTGCAATAAAAATACATTTTTTTCCACAAACTATAGAAAAGGGAATAAAAAGTGATGATGTGCTTTTGTTGACGGAGTTGAAATAATGAAAAAACAAGACATACATACGTATACTCCACCATGTAACAATCGGGCCGTCAAAGGTTTGTTTTAACAGTATGTCTAAAAGCTTTTCATATCTAATGTAGATGCGCAGTAACAATCACCATCTGACAAGTATAAGGATTGTGACATTTTCCATAAAATTGTGCTATCGTATTAGTTTATACATTTCCTTGTTTTCAGTTTTGTTTGAAAATAATAATAAAATTGTGACTTCTAACAAAAATAAATAAAGATTTTAAAATGTGTACATAAATCTAAAATATATAATAATGGCCTGAAAAACAGACTAAAATGCTACCGACATCATGTTTCAATGTGCCTTTAATATAACGTGGATTAAGACGTTGGCTTTTTAGCCATCTAAACAGTGTTAATCTATCGGAACCTTTTAAATTAAATTTGGACTCATCGGAGAATAGTATGGAATTCCTTTGTGTGGTGATCAAATTAATGTGTTCCCTTGCAAATTCCAACCTGCCCAGTCCTTTTTTCCACGGTACAAAGATCCTTTTTACACTTTTGTATGGTATGCTTTTAGTCCGCTTCCTGCAGCCTGCCTTTTGAGTCCATCTGTGGTTAGCATTTAATGACAGTTGTGTGGCGATGGTTCTTGACGACACGAATTGGTTTTTTTTTTATCAAACGCTTTATTGCTTGGCCATTTTGTTTACTGGTTTTTCGGGAACGTCCACGAAAACGGTTATATACATACATATAAAAGCAAAAGTACACTTTTTAAACAGTTTTGTATTTTTTTATTCGATTGTAAAGAAGACATGTTGGGACTATGTTTAGAATAAAATATCCGTCCAATGGCTCCCAAGGCCCGGATGACAGGCAATTACTCTTTCCATAAAATATTACAGCACTTTTTCATAAAGCTGTGGCTAAATCTTACCGATGACGCGTTGGATCACGGCTTTGAGCACAGGAACTATTTTTGGCTTATTCGCATTAGCTTGAAATTGCACAAAAAAAAAAAAAAACTAACGATGTTAAGTCGTATGATCTTGGTGACCAGTTGGCATTAAAATTTCTTGAGATATTATGCTCTGAAAATCGCAGCTGAAAAAAATCAGTTGTTTCATATGTTGCAGCAGATCGCGCATCTTAAATTATTCCCAACGTTGCGTTGGGGTATTGCCAACTCCTTCATTATTAAACATTATTAAATATGTATATATCACATTTACATATCGCTCCTTTATTGCAACATAGTCATATCTCAAAAGTTTTGCTTTTCGAGTTAACAATGCAGAATTGTTAACAGTACTACTTTTTATATTGTTGTTATATATGTTTCCTTTAAGATATATTTTCTAAAAAAAATTTCTAAGACTTAGAAACTAAAAATTTGAAATCTAGTTTTCTCGACAACAAGCTTTTTTTTAGTTATGACTATGTTGCAATAAAGGAGCGATATGTGTAAAAGATACCAATACTTAATTAAATTTAGAAGGTCAAAATCAGACACAAACCTAACATTAAATCAGGGTAATTTCAATTTACTTTGCTCTTGACTTAGTGCGAGGCTTACATTGTACAACTTCTGTCATCTCAGACTTTGCCGTTTGCATTTTCGTTTACGTCGTGCGATTTTGCCGCGGAAAATTTTAGCAAGTATTTGTAAGAAATAAAGTAAATAGGCTTGTAGCTAACTTCTCGTCCAAAAAAACCGATTACAATTCCTCTCTCCCTTCTTACCAGCAAAGTAAGAATCACAGCAACAAGAGTTGCGCAATGTAAACTAGGACTTATTGCCATATAATTTTGTACTCGTACGTGTTTATATAAAGTATATATCGTTAGTCTTACGTAAAAAGGCCCCAACTCGTATTTTCCCTGAATTGAACTCTTTTAGGTATTCTACTACGCTTCACACAAGTACACAGTGTCACAAAGATTTAATTATATATATAATTTCATACATATCGCTCTTACAAGCAATTGAGCAAAAAAGTTACTTTTAGATGTACCTATTTATAGAGTTTCCATTACGATTTTTCCTGCTCCTGTAAAATTGCAATTATTTTTGTTAGGGCCTTTCTACATGAGACCAACGATATGTATATATGTGTATCCGAGTAAAAGTAATCACTATGAACTACGTTTTATTCGTTGATTTATTGAACTGCAACAGGCAAATAACTTTTGACAAAACTAAGTTTCTCGGGTCAACTAATTTTAATTAAAAAATTAATACGTTGTACAAAATTTGCATACGCAAAAAATGTAAAATTTTCTAAATGCTAAATAAAACAAATTTATTAAGAAACAATTACGTCAAACAAAGATCATCTTCTAAGTTAATTATATAGCTATTTAAGGCACTTTCTATCAAGTATAGAGCAAACCGGTCATTAACATTTTAACATATTTAAACTGAGATAACGCGCTAAGAAAGAACACTTCAATACTCGTATTTTTAAAATTATCGCAATTTAGCACATGTGCTATTGCATAGATTATATTTTGGGTACTCGCTGAAATAAACAATTGACCTTAGAAATACGAGTAACAAAAAGCTAAATTAATTAATTAATCTTCATATTATAATTTAATCAGCATTTTTTGCAGGTAAAATCACTTGACGTTATTTATTATCTTTAAAAAATTTTCAAAATGAGTACCAAAAAAAAAAAGGGTTATATTTCTTTTTATGGTACATACATGCATACATATGTATGCATATAAATTAACTTTATAACAGATAAGTATTCTTTATTTCTTTAGTACAAAGAAAGGCCAACAAATTTCCGAAAGTTAGCTTAAACAACGGAACATACTTTTCATTAAGGTTAAACGCGTTCTTTGTTGTGTTTAAATCAATTAAAAAATATTTAATATACATTTCTAAGCGCCATTATTACAACTGACGAATAGTTAACATTAGGATTTTGTCGTACAGATAATTTTTTTTTTATTATTACAAGTTAACATTAACATTAAGTAGCTGATAAATTAACAGCAGGTTTATCCTCATGGTAAATTTCAAAGTTAGCTTTAAGCACTTTAAGCTGTCATACTGTCTGCTGAAAATTTTGTAACTTCAGTTATAAAAACGGAAAAAATTTAATGTTGACTTTATCGTTCACGTTAACTAATGTTAAGGTTAACTATCAAAAACTTTATCGTTAGGTTGTAGTAACCCGATAGTTAATCTTCGCGTTAATGGCCCTTAGGACCATTATTACAACTGATAAATAGTTAATATTCGGATTTTATCTTACAGATAATTTTTTTTTTTTTTTTTTGATTATTACAAGTTAACATTAACCTAAAAAGTAGCTGATAACTTAACAGCAGGTTTTATCCTCATGGTAAATTTCAAAGTGAACTTTAGGCATTTGTCGTAACTTCAATTGCAAAAAAATGGGAAAAATTTTAAAGTGACTTTATCGTTCACGTTAATTAACCTGAAGGTTAACTATTGGGAACCTTATCGTTAGGTTGTAATAATGGCCATAAATACAATAACATGTAGAGGACTATTGCTTAAACAAAAATTAGCTGAAAATACATATGATGTGCATACCAGAGGTCTGCAACCGGTGCCCTTTTTGATAATGTAAGTACACCTGTCTTAAATCGAGTTGCGGTGTGATTGGCCACCGCATATTGTTTGCACAACTATGTTCTCTACTCGTTAGAACTTGCGTCTGTTTACTAGAGTATATAACATACCCGGTCAACCGGTCAAGTTTGTATGCGGTGGCTGCTTGATTTGGTTCCTCAATTATTTTTTCCACATTCGGCAATCGTACTTCTTATTAACAATGAAATAATATTTGTAGTTATATAAGAATTTGCAGTCACACATTTACCTCATCACACTCGGTAAACGTATTCGTACAAAGTGCGACGTTGCCAGAAGGTTTTTAAAACATCATGTTTTGGCGATCGTGTTTTGAAGAAAATACATATATACACATATTTTATATGAACACATTTAGTACAAAACCGGTAAAAATAATAACTTTTACTTAAAACAAAAATTGATTTTTTTATGAAGCACATTTTCATAAAATTTCTTTTATTTTATGTTCCTTCATTTATAATAATTTTTATTTCTTGGTTTTAATCCATAACCACAATAAATGCACAGCTACACATCCATATAACCAATTGTTTGAGTTCAATTTACGTTGCAAATTTTTCAACAAAAACAATCTTAAAATCATCATTCAGTATGCTACTTTCAAAATCGTCAACATGGTTGTAAATTATTAAATCTGGCAACCGCGATTTCAGCTGATGTTTTATAAAAGGTGACGCACACACACAACAGAAGAATTTGTCCAATGTTGTTTTTACAAGTTGATTTTGTGACGTACTATTAAGAAAACGATTAGGAACGAAAATAAAAAATACTCAAAATGGTTATCTTAGTAAATGCTAGTAACAACAACATTCTTTTTTGTGGACGTTTCTTTTACTCTTAAAAAAATACACAAGATAAGAAAGTGATTGGATACATATTTAAGTACCAAGATTTCACAAACAATTGACAGGTATAAATACCACCGCATCAATTTTTATGAGTGTTTAAAATACTTGAATGTGAAAATGATTGGGTAAACAACCGGTGTACTTATGGTTGAGGTACACTGGTGCAGATCTCTGGTGCATACCTTGAAGAGAAGGGTTTTTGGGTAACTCTTGTGTACGCGCGTCTGTTTTTTTATTATTATTAAATGTTCATTATTAATTTCTTTTCAATGTAATTCAGTGTGAGAGGTCTTGTACTAGATTTTATTAGTTTGTGCAGTGTCGAGTATGTACACTGGGCTCTAAACAGTTTTAACTAAATTAACTCCAGCATTTTAAACGTTGTGATAACATTTATCTTTGCCTCTCCGTGTTTTTATTGACAGGTACAAGTCAAACATGCACAAACACTACTCCCTCTTTCCTTATCCTATTTTCCTAGTTCCATTACAATGCACTGCACATGTAGGGGTCATCTTTCCGCTGAATTCTGGTCCAAGATAAAAAAGAAAAACTCACAGCGGATAGTCACTGACTCCAGCTTCGGAAATTCGGGCATGCCATTTTTACAAATCGTAGTGTCTGAGAGTAGTTAATAACAAATGCAATGATATAATTTAAAATTTTGTAAAATAAAGTCGTATCCGTTAAAATACGGCGTTGCAGTTATAAATTGGAAGGTTAAACATGTAAGATAATTATCTATATAAGTTGATATAATATTTATTATGCTCAATATTCAAAAGAAAAAAAAAACGATATAATCGTAAAAGTAATATATGTATGTAACTGTTATTAATTAAAAAATTATAAGCAGCTTTTGTTTTCTATGTTTCCCAGCTGTCTATATGTCGATATGTCATATGAGCTACCCTTATCATCAGTAGACTTTGGAAATTTTTAAAGATATTCTCAAACATTGAACTTTATATCCCAACAATCTAAATAAATTATTGAGAATTTAAAAAAAAAATGTTTTAATAATAACTGTCAAAACACAAGAAATAAGCTTTTTCTTTTGAACATCTCTACTTTTCTTAACATCTCAATTGTTGGAATTTTTGTTCTCTGCTTTTTGATACTTTCAAAAAACAAATTGTAGCAACCAACGGTTGTATATTTGTTTGAAAGGTATAATACATATTTGCACCACTCTGATTTTTTTATGTTTTGTTTACGCAATAACAACTGAAACTGAAGTTGCGTTATTGGTTCTGAGGAAGTGGGAGGGATTTTGAAGTTTCCTGTAGCCGACTTTGGGAATTCCCAAAAAACTCGGAACAGCAGGTCTAATCGAATCGAACCGGTTTTTCATATTCGGCGCGCGTTTGGCCGGGGAACGTGTATTTGATATACTAGCAGTTATTCAATATAGTGGCTTGCCATATTGCTTAGCTATTTTGGGAATTAAAAAAAACAAAAATCGGATCGCGTTACCTGGATATTTCCTAATTGTTAGTTTGATATCGAATCGTGTTTTATAGTTTTTTAAATTATATTTATTTATATTATTATCGAGTTACATTTACTTCTATACAAAGTATATCTCTGTGTCTCATACCATGTTCAGACGGTAATATGATACACTTGGTTTGTTCTCTGAACCACTATTACAAAACTATGTGTTCAGATGGTTGTTTTTTGCTCCACACTGATGTTTACATATTTTGTGCAAACGTTTCACTAATTATATTTTCAATTTTTAATTAAATCTTTATGTCAGTATCCAATTTTTATACGTTGCATGTGTTTATTTTGATTTTACACATATTAATTATCTGTTTTTTCTTCGTTTACATTTCTTTGAGAGTTAGTTCAGATAAACTAGCGATAATTTATTATCAAATTTGAAGATGATAGTAATTTTTACATGCTTCGCAACAAGATTCAAAATGAACTAAGTTCGCTCTCAAAATTTTAAATGGCGAATCATGTGGATTCAATCAAGATTTGGCCGCCAATCACGAATGAGAGAGCGAACCTCAAAAATAAGCTTTCGTGTGAACATGCTATTACCTACAAAAAATTTAAGGTGCCATTCTTTTTTTATAGCAAAAATCGTCACTTTTAATGGAAATTGTCGAAACGACGATTTATCGTCAAATCTGCCAGCTATGATCACAACCCTAAACACCCGTTCGTCTAAGATATATCGTATGCTAGCTGCGCTGTATTACTCCCAAAGTACTTAAATGATTGAAATGAAACTGTGAAAGTCTTTTTAACCATATGACCGAAAAAGGGATGATTTCCGAAAAAGGGATTTACAAAAACGTTTCTGGTGTTATTGTATAGATAAAATTTAAAACAATATACAGTGGTGGCCATATAATTAAAACATTTACATCTTGGCAAAACTTGGATTCGTCTCTCCATAAAATATTTTTCCAAAATCTTATTGGTTTCTTAACGTTTTTCTGACAAAATCCAATCTGGATTTAAAATTGTTTTTGGGGACGAAAGTTTTTACTGTGCAATGCATTCACTTAAGGCACCCTTTTTTAGCCGCCGTCTAATAGTTCTAGATAATATACAGACATCAGTTGATGCCTCTAATTCAACTTTTAACTGTTTGGAACTTTCAACTCGGTCAGCTTTAAAGGTCCTCAGAATTATTTTGTCGTCTCTGGCTGTTGTTTTATGAGGTTTGAAGGCTTTGGATACAAGGTTATCAAAACTGTTCATTGCAATATTAATGTTTCCTTTAGAACAAACAAGTAATTGAGAAAATTCATTCTCCTTCTTCAGGGAACATGTGAGATTAATGATCACCTTCCTCTCTTCTTCGGAGCAACTTAGTTTTTTTGCCATAACAGCTGACTAATATTGGTATACAGTTTTGCTGATATCATTTAAAACATACTTATCTACAAGTTTTCACAAAAAAAGAAATTAGATATTAAAATAATGTCATTTAAATAGCAGAACAGAAAATGTTTTAATTATGTATCCACTTGAAAAACTACCCTTTCTCTAAATAACGACTTACTTTTGAAGAAAGCTGAACAGAAAATGAATGTAAAGAAAGAACTAAGTATAAAAGAGATCAAACTTATATTTTTAGTGGAAAAGTTCCATTGCAATAAGAATAGATCATATAAAATACGGAAAGAATGAGAGATCACATTTATATTTTAACCATTCCACCACTGTTATGCAGTAGTTTTTTTTTCTAATTTAAGATGCACCTTACCGTTTATTTTTCTTAAATGGATGAAAGCTTTAGATATGACAACTTCTTGTGAATTAGATTCGCCCCAGGTACAAAATGTTTTTAATTCACGAGCGTCTACTGTATAGTTTCTAGCTGCCACTCCAACATTAGCCTAATATTTTAAATAAAATGTTAAATAGTTCCTCAGTTGTGACGTTTGATAACTCGAATATTTGTATAATTATTTACATATTATTATTTTTTATTGACCACCTTGCTCTTATTATTGTTTGACAGTTTTATTTTTTTTTTTATTTATTTTTGTGCTGAGACTCCAGTTTAGACTGACCTTGTTTTTTCGCCAAAATAATTTTATTTTTAGTATTGTACTATTCTATTGCATAATTCTTTTAATCAATTAATTGAATTTGAATTATGCACTTTAAACTTTTCTCGTTGCGATTTTTTTAAATTGATTCAAAAGAATCGCACTACAATTTCAATCATCTACAATTCCTGTGCAAGGTTACATGTTTGATACGATATCGTTGTATATAAATTTTTATTTTGTAGTAGATTTGTTTTCTTAAATAATTATAAACTATTTTTAATAGCTTAGAGAGAATAAATCTTACTTGATAATATTTTCTAATCTACTTAAAAATGTGTTGTTTGTTATTTAAAAAACGTGCATTTAAAAAGGGGCAAACAGTATCAGCACGTTTTAATGATCGTGTTACGTATGTACATACGAACGAGTATACAGATATTCTGAGTATTCGTGAATGTAAGCTAGTGAGAATAAATAAAGCGTAGTCCAACCAAAACGTACGATGTTAATTGTAAATAAAATAATGTTTTCGGAGAATTATTTTAATATTTTTATTATGATGGAAAGATTAATGACAATTATGTGTGTAACAAAATAATTTTATATTTTGGGTCAAAATATAGGCCAAATGCCCTACCCTCCAAGGCTTCGGTGGTATACCTCTATCCGATGGTGCACAGTTTCATTGACTTCAACGCATAATTGAGTTATACGTTACGAAGACTTCTGCAGTCGACATGCTTGAACAGTTTTTGGTTTGACTGACTTCAACTTCAAATAAGTTCGGAAGTTGAAGTTAAAGAAAAGTTGTAGTTTTAATAAGTTCGAGAGCTAAAGTTAAAGAAGTTTTGCTTTCTTTTGACTTTGAAGTGCGCTTTAAGTTAAAATATTTATTTTGGTTGGATGTTGCTTTTATAAATACTGTAAATTCTTTGGTGCATGCGTACTGAGTGATGTTAAATAATAATATAATTCCAATGTTCACCACTTTTTACATTTATTTGAGAAGTATCTTTATAAGGTAAATAAATAGATTTTAAAGCATTTTGAAATTCGTATGTACATATAAGTATGCACCTATTTGAAATAAATGTATTGAAAAACAAAAAGATCTCCAAAAACATTCTGAACTACAAACAAAGTAAATAAATGTTTCAAAAAAGGTTATTAAAAAAGTATTAATGTTGTTTATCTTTTCGAAAAAGTTAAAAATTTTTTATATCAGAATTGATCAAATTGGTATTCGGCTTCACTAGCAATATCTTTTAAAGCGTTTCCTAACTTAATCAGTTTCTATTCTCCATTAGTGCGATCTTTAACGCAAAAACTGCTCGTTCAAAAGTTACCTGTAATAAATTAAATTTATAAAATTAGCAGTAATAAGTGTTTTATTATTTTGAATAGAATAATATTTTCCAAACTTTAATGGGCGTATTGTAAGTAGTGATGTGATATTTTTTTCAAAAAACCTTTTATTTGCTGAAAAAAATTTTTTCGACCGGTTTTTTATTCCATTTTGTTTAAAAAGTATAAAAAAGTAAGCTGCCAAAACTTTCCCAAAAAACTTTTTTCATAGAAAAAAAAAAAAATTGTAATCTCTTCAGTATCTCAAAAAGGATAAATCTTACGATCTGACAACAATACTCAATTGTAAACAAAGTCAAAAGAAAATACACGCAAGCAAAACTTTTCTTTAACTTCCGAACTTATTCGAAGTTGAAGTTAGTCAAACAAAAAACTGTTCAAACATGTCGACATCAGAAGTCTTCGTAGTATATAATTTTACTAGCTTAACTGCGACTGTTTGCATGATTGAAATCAGAAGTCGAAGCAACAGTTTATGTTTGAATAGCAAAAAATTGAGAAGTCGAAGAAAAAGCAGAATCTTACGACTTTTGATACTTTGACTGCAGTTTTTTAAACACTGTTTAAAATTATATAATTATTTTTTATTATAAGTGGCATATATTAAAAACGGTCGAAGAACTAACGTCAAGTTGTACATTTTTTCTTCATATGCTCAAAGACCATATGATCGCATCGGGCAATTAGCGCCACCATTGTTTTTTTGTAGCTTTTATTTATTTATTGAATCTTTACAATGTGAACTAAAGCTATGTACACACGGTTGTCAGGTGTTACAATATTGTAAGATCTGGCAACATGCTGACAATGTAGTGACAATGAAAAATTGTCAGGCAGAAGTAAATTGTGTGTTCAGACGATCGTAAGAAAATCTTACAATTTCTTGTCAGACTATGGTCTGACAAATAATTCATCTAACAACAAAAATTTTCAGTTCACACGGTTGTCAGATTGTTAGATGAAAAAATTGCATGACATGTTGTAAGGCATTGCCATTTATGTATATCAACAATGATCTGTTTGGCAGTGTTGCCCATCAAAATTTTTTCTGACAATGATGCCATTGTCAGGTGCATTAGTTTTATACATCTGACAATTAAAACTGAGCTCACAATACCAGCGAATTATCTGGCAATGCCGACGAAGAGTGTTCTTACGGTTGTCAGATGCCTGACAACATTGTCGTCTTATAACTAATTGACAGTGATTTTTCTGACAACGTTGTAAGTTAAAAATTGGCAGTTCACACGATTGTAATACATTTTCAGACAATTTTACTGGCAATATTGTAAGATCTGACAACCGTGTGTACATAGCTTAACAACAGCGCCGCCATTTTAAATCAAGTATGTTTCGTGCCAGAGGGTTTCGGTGAAGTTTTAGCTTACTAATATCGCGTACTTAGAAAATTCGTCATTTACTAGCGAAATACACAGATTCTTTTGAATTTGTCAGTTTTTTACGTACCTTGGAGCTGCAGTAATTGTTCGAAGAATTTGGTTTTGTAGTCTTGGAATTTTTTCAATGTATGATGTTGAAGCGATTGCCCATAATTGAGTTCTACAAAATATGCAATTCAACTTCAATATAGAAATTCTGCCCATAAGCCAATTTAGTTGCGCTGCTTTTAGTTGCAACTGAGTAACTTTCGAGTCAATGTGAAATTTCCACGTTAGCCTTCGGTCGAGGTGAATATTGACTTCATTGTGCTGCGGAATAGTTGAGTTTTTAATTTTGATAGGCGAACACGTGCAACATTAATACATTTTTGTTTATTAACTTTGATTTTCCAAAGTTTTAGCCATTTGGCTAAGATAGAAATATATTCTTGTAAATTTCGTGAAGCTAATTAACAGTGTTCATGAACGCTCAAGAGGGCTGTGCCATCTGCAAAAGTTGAGGTATGGATTTCGGATCTTATAGTCTTACATAGTAGATCCCAGTTCTACTTTGGGGAAGTCCTGCCTCTATTGGTTGAGTTGGACTTATAAAACCGCCTTCTCTAAAAACAAATTTCTAGTTTTCTTTCGGGCGGCGTCAAAACTGTCATCTTTTGAAGTGATCGATGAATCGATCCAATTTTTTACTTCTTCATAAGACCGAAAGTGCTGGCCATCTACGCCGTGATGCATTGATTGAAATAAGTGATAGTACGAGAGAACAATGTCTTCAGAATATAGCGGGTGGGATAATACTTCCCAATTACAAGTTTCCAAGTATGTCTTGACCAATTTCGCAACACGGGATCGAGCATTGTCATGCTGTATAATCACTTTATCATGTCTCTGGTAGTTTGTCTTTTAATGCTCGGCAGAAATGCATTAATTGCATTCGATAACAATCGCCGTTAATTGCTTCATTTGGTTTTAACATTTCAAACACTGAGCATGACCTCGAAACCGTCAATATTCGGTTTGACCGTCAACGTGTAAACAAGACCGGGTTATCACCATGATTTTTTGAGCTTGGTATTATCGTAATGAACCCATTTTTAGTTCCCAATCAGAAGGCAATGCTGAAATCTCTTCCGTATTTGCTTTACAAGCAGCTGTTAACAAGCAAACAAACGCCCTTCAACATCTCTCGGTTTCAACTCGTACGGCATTTAATTTCCTTGTTTCTGAATATTTTCCAGGGTTTTCAGACGTTTTGAAATAACTTGTTGCGTCACTCCCAATGATGCTGATAATTCTTGTTGCGTTTGACACGAGTTTTGATCAAGTAATGCCTCCAATTCTGCATTTCCAAAAATCTCCCCTTTTTCATCGCCATGTTTGTTTCAACGCTAAAAAGCAACGTTCTTGCAGCGTCGTGAAAACGTCGGTACGTTTTCTTCCCTAATAGCAGCTTCACTTGAGAACATTTGATGAGCTTCAGCCGCAGGTTTCTTCATATTGAAGCAGAAATTTGAAACCTCTCGCAAAAGACGGGAGTTTGGCTCGTAACTGGCATATTTAATCGAGAATAACTTTATGATGCAGACACAAAAATCGACTAATATTTTGATGACGTTATGTTTATTTTTAAGTTTATTGTATGATATCTACGATCTATTTATTTTAACTACCATTTACCGCTGCAGCCATATACGAGTATTGCAGAACGGCGAATACAAAGTTGTACGCCTAATACAGTTTAACAAGCAGCGTATGCTAGCTGGCAAGTCGAATTCCTACCAGGTATATGCAAGAGCAGTAAATACAACACTACAAAAAATAAATCTTTTTCAAAAGTCAAGTGAAAAATATAATCGCAAAAATAAATTAAAAAAAAACATATAAGAAACAAAATTTAAAAGAAAAGACAAACTTTTAATTATTTCGTGAAACTTTTAATTATTTCGCGAAAATTAAATTCTCAGATCTTAGAGCTCGGAAAGGTGAAAATGGCCAGACAGATTGGGCAGGATTCTGGATGATAGCTGCCGCTCAAGATACAATACATAATTTAAGAAACTGTTTTAAATTAGTTTTTTAAAATTTCTTTTAAAATTTCCATTGACATCTGAATCAGAATAAAATTAAAAAAAGTTATCAGCTGTCGATTTCGCCTGTTATGAATTCGCCTTACTAGCTGGATAATTTTGTTCCATGTATACATTCTAAATTTTTTAAATAGTGTTATTTTATTTTACTTTTTAAATAGCAGTAGTTTTTTTTTATAACTGACACCATTAATATTTATTAACTTAAATTGAGCAGAAATAAAAACAAGTTTTTATTTAAATATTTTAATAAAACTATTAAAAAACACTAACAAAACTTTGGCACTTGACCAAACATGTTGAACAAGTTCAAACAAATACGAGCATAAAATAATCTCGTGAACTAAACGTGATATTTGTAAACCTACAAAAACACCAGTTGGGCTCATTACGTGTACATTGTACGTCAGTCTATTACTGCAACGTACATTCATGCTGCGCGTAATACACTTTAACTACATTCTAAGACCCACGCCCATGTTTTGAGTTCAAAGATTTGGCCATCAAAAATCAACTATCACTATAAAATATTTAATTAGTGTGCAAACAAACAAACGAGAATTTTAAATTTAGCACTTTTTGTGTTCGCATTCCAAAGTTCACGTGAACTTCATGCAAAAACGAAAATGTTATCTCGTATAATTTTCAAATGACTTGAAAACTTATTTTATTGCACGTATTTATTTGTATCATATTACGTATTTTGGCGCACATGTTGAAAAACAAAATTGTAAAAAAAGATTATAATATTAATACTCGTAATAATGTGAATAAGTTTTTTAATATTTAGCATCACAGAGATGCTGAACACTACTATACAAAGAAAAGGGTTTAAAAAGTATTCAAAACTTATATATATTTTTGCTAAATAAACTTGTTTAGTCTAGCATGTTATTGAATGCCAAGCTACTTTTTGTCAAATACTCGTATTATTATTGGACTACTTTATAGACCATTTACATTGTTTCAAATTCTACTGGATTAGATTTGAAATCTCTCTCAAAATCTAGTTCATTTATATTGTATTTTTTGGCACTAGTTAGATTTTATATCCCTGCAACAAATGCGACTATCCCATGCATGCGTGTGAATAATGGTACGAACGCAACGGACTAGGAGTAACCCAAAACTAACTCAATTGTATGATAAAAACATATGATTTCCTAGAGCTGGACCACATATAACCCAACTTTGCATTACATAAGAGTAGTTTCAAAATAACTCCATTTCACTAGTCCATGGATGACTCCATAAGTTAGTGCCAATATTACTCCATGAGGTACTCCAGAATATACATATAACCCAGCTTTGCATTACATAAGAGTAGTCTCAAAAGAACTCCTTTTCACCAGTCCATGGATGACTCCATAAGTTAGTGCCAATATTACTCCATGAGGTACTCCAGAAGGTTAGTGTCAATATCACACCATGTCACTGCACCATGGCATACCACAAAGAATTAGTTACAATACTACTACACAGAATACTCCAGAAGGCTATGGACAATACTACTGCATGTCCCTACTACATGGACAATGGTACACCACAAAGGATTAGTTTGTGAAATACTACCTAATACTTTATGCTAATACTACCTAATATTCTACCCTAATCACTACATATGGGATGTTCTGCAGATATGAGAACATGCTTATATGCTGTTCATACATACACTTTTTAATTAATTCAATTTTCAGTTAATTGAAAATTTTTTTAGGTGTTCATACATACTTAATATTGCTAATGCAATTAACATTTGACAACAGCTGACAGAAAAGTTGTTTACATTGTGAGTGTGAATATTTCTTCTTGCTGACTCGCCATCTTTTGAGTTGTCAAATTTGAACAAAGTGTGTTCATTGGGTATTATTGTGTCAACTAAATACGGTTGCCACAGGGTTGTATATTTAATTTTACTAAATATTATAAAATTTAACTGTTAATTGGCAATTAAAGTAATTAAAATTTTGTATGGGTAATTAAAATCAATTAAGGCGTTAATTGCAAAATTTTAATTAAACGTGTATGTATGAACAGCATATTAGTTTCGAATTTTTATCTTACTTTATTAAAAATATACACAAAACTTTTGTTTATCAATGAAATTGTCCAAGTCTGCATTACATGGGACAATGTTGTAGTGCCATGGTCCAAGTCAGCATAACATAGAACCACACAGTAACTAGTTTGCTAAATTAGATCATGTCCAGGTCTGCGAATAGCCAGTAGTCACTAGGAGTCCGATCTGGCGAATACGGTGGATGTGGGTGAGAGCAATTTAAAGTTCAATTCATGGAGTTTTGTCATTGTTTTGATTGACTTGTGACACGATGCGTTTCCTTGATGAAACAACATTTTTTTCTTTGCCATATGCGGTCGTTTCTTTGCAATTTCAGCCTTCAAACGCTCCAACAACGCTATAAAATATTCACTGTTAATGGTATTTCCTTTCTCAAGATAGTCGATGAATATTAGACCACGCACATCCCAAAATACCGCGTCCATAACCTTTCCAGCCGATTGTTGTGCTTTCGGGCGCTTTGGACGAGCTTCACCAGTTGTCGTCCACTCCGATGACGAACGTGTTGATTCTGGAGTGAAGTGATGAATCTATGTTTCATCTCTACGATGTCAGCTAACTCACACAACTTCACTTTTCTATCATTCAAAACGATGTGGTGGACTTTTTTTGTGCGTTTTGCAACGTGTTGTTTCTGATAGAGCGGGGTCCTCATAACACTTTTCAAACCCTTGTTTCGCTTGAGCGTATTTTTTCCTATCAAGAAGTAATGTAAAATTAAAACACGAAATTATTTTAGATCCGAAATCTGAAAATAATAAAAGTTGCGTCACTCTTAGCACAATAGCTCACAAACTAATGAATAGAATATCATAATATTTTAATAGCTGTCTCTTGAAGTTTAGTATTAACTGAAAAAGATGACTGCGATAAAACCAGCATCATCTATGTGTTAGAGGCTTTTTCCACTGAACAACATCTAACATCTACCATCAGTTTCCCATAAGAAATATATTGTAAATACTAAGAGTCAACATTTTTCAAAATCTTTATAAAATGTTCCTATCTCATTTTATTCCTTTCGACATCTTTCGATTATTTCACTGTCATCACTAGAAAAGTGGCAATAATGTCGATTATTCTTTTGGTATCACTACAAAAACATTTGTTTTGAAAAAAAAGAATCATAATTTATTTATCATGTGTCACTTGTTTGCGTGTGTGTTTTCTTCCTTAATTTTTTTTCTGAAACGCTTTTTTCTCCATTTTTGCCAAATTTTTTTTTTGTGTCCTACATTTTGTTTATAGACATACATATATTTTATAATTGATCCTCTTTCGTCTTTCAAACTAATTTTTTCCAAACAATTTTGGGCGCTTTTGTTGAATTGTTCGAAAATTGAAATAATAATATTTTTGGTTGTTAGTAGATGTTAGATGTGAGCAATGTAAACAACGTTTCACATTTTTAACTTTCTTCCACGCGTTCCATGAAGATGTTGATCAGTGTAAAATGCCTATTAGGCCCAAAACTTTTCAGCCCATGTAGTATATTTTTAAATACGATTATTTCAAAAAGTAATAAACGTTGCGGGCGGAGGGTAGCACCGTTGGAATTATCGATTGTGTGGGTCTGTCAGTCACAATAACCCAGTGATCGAGTGAGCATCGCGAGTATTTTTAAGCAATGATGTCAAAATTTTGACAACTATTCGTAAATTCTACCAACAAAAAAAATGTTGATGTTTGTTGGTGTTGTATTTATTGTAATTCTGCCACTACCTGTATAAAGCTGCCTTGGCTCTGTCTTAACATTTTAATATGACATTTTAATATGAAAAAAAGCAAAAATAGTTCCAAATTAAAAAAAAAAATTCCCAAAACAAAAAGTTAAAATTCTTATTTTAGATTACAAATTTCGTAATAAAAATATAATTTTTCCACAAACTATAAAAAAGGGCATACAAAGTGATAATGAGCTTTTGTTGACGGAGTTAAAATATGAAAATTCAAGACATACGCGACAAAGGCATGTTTTAACAGCATGTCTAATCAGCTTTCTATGTCTATTGTAGACGGGCATTAAGGTTTCGATAAGGCGAAGTCATAACAGGTGAAATTGACAGCGCAGCTGATAACTTTTTTTTTTATTATAATCTGTTTCAGATGTCAATGGCATAATTAAAACAAAATTGGAAAAAAAAATTTAAATTTTTAAATTATGTATTCTATTTTAAGCGCCAGATATCATCCAGAATCCTCCGCAGTCTGGCTGGCCATTTTCACCTTTTCAAGCTCTATGATTTGAGACTTTAAGTTTCACGAAATAAGTAAAAGTTTCACAATATAATTAAGTTTTTCTTTTATTGTAAATTTTTTTTTGGAAATTGGAAAAAAAAATTTTCAAAACAATTTTTTAATTTATGTATTGCATTTTGAGCGCCAGCAATCATTCAGAATCCTCTCCAAACTTGCTGGACATTTTTACTTTTCCAAGCTCTATGATCTGTGACTTTAATTTTCACGAAATAACTAAAAGTTTCACGAAATAATTAAATGTTTGTCTTTTATTGTAAATTTTTTTATTATATGTTTTTTTTCAATTCCTTTTTGTGTTTATATTTTTCCCTTGACATTTGAAAAAGATTTATTTTTTGTAGTGTTGTATTTATTGCTCTTGCATTTACCTGGTATGAATTCGCCTTGGGTTTCGATATGTATTCTAAAATTTTGTAAAGTAATTTTAAAGTTGTAAAGACTGGAACACATTCGGAAATCACAAAGATTATGGTAGTTGTCCCAAAGCAATCGAAAATACAATATAACATTTATTGAACTCTTTCCGCTGATAATTTTGCGATTTATGTCTTATTTAATGACACAAAAAGCAGTAGATGTTTTAATCATCGTATAAAGAACATTCCTAGATTGAAAAACGAGAGTATCAGAAACTTTATTAAAGGAAATAGAAAAAGTACATGTTTTTATTATTATTACTCTTCAAATAATCATTGCAAGAACTTTTACGTTTTGTATATTAAATGCAATCCAAGGCAACTTTAATAGGTAGTGGCAGAATTACACTAAATACAATACCAAAAAACATCACATGTATATATTTTGTTGGTAGAAATTGCGAAAAGTTGTGAAAATTTCGTTTTACTTTTGTTTAAAATTTAAAAATGTGTTTTTTACTAATTTACGCAAAGGAAATGGTAGACAGCTGTGCTTATACCACTACGCTGGTAAAACTGCTTTGATGCAATCGTTTAACGAATGTCGTATGCTGGCTGGGTATTTTCAAGGCAGCTTTATAAAGCTTTATAAAGCTGCCTTGGGTATTTTCATTCAAACTTCAAAAATAATTTAAAATCGAACACTGCAATAAAGAAAAAAATATATACATACATACATATATAATTCAAACAGCAACATGTTTCGCGATAGTGCCGCAAATCAATTGATTGATTACAAGAATAATCTGGCCACTTCACCAGGCACAATAACAACGAGCAGCGGAAATCCCATTGGCAATAAAGACGCCAACTTAAGTGTGTGCTCAAAAGGACCTCTCCTCTTGCAGGATGCCGTATTTCTTGATGAAATGGACCATTTTGTTAGAGAACGTATACCCGAACGTGTAGTGTTTGCCAAAGGAGCAGGAGCTTTTGGATATTTTGAAGTTACGCATGATATAACCAAATATTGTGCCACAAAAATGTTTGACCGAATAAAAAAACGCACACCTGTAGCATGCCGTTTCTCGAATTATTGTGGTGAATTGGGCTCGGCGGATACAATGCGTGATCTCAAAGGTTTTGCAATTAAATTTTATACTGAAGATGGTATATGGGACTTAGTGGGTCAAAATTCTCCGGTATTTTTTATACGTGACCCGGCTTTATTTCCCAGCTTGATACATTCACAAAAACGTAATCCGCAAACAAATTTAAAAGATGCCGATATGTTTTGGGATTTTGCAACGCTTAGACCCGAATGTGTTCACCAGCTGTGTTTTATGTTTGGCGATCGTGGCATACCGGACGGCTTTCGGCATATGCATGGTTATGGTGGACATTGTTATAAATTACTTAATGCGCAAGGAGAGCCAATTTATGCCAAATTTCATCTTCGCACTGATCAAGGTGTACAAAATTTAGACGTTGAAAAAGCAGCCGTATTACAAGCCAGTGAGCCAGATTATGCAGCTCGTGATCTGTATAATTCTATTAAGAACGGTAATTATCCCAGCTGGTCTTTGTATTTGCAGCTAATGACTTTTGAACAAGCCAAACAGTTCAAATACAATGCTTTTGATGTTACCAAAATATGGCCTTATGGTGATGCTCCTTTAGTGCCGGTAGGCAAAATAGTGCTCGATCGTAATCCTTGCAACTATTTTGCTGAAATTGAGCAGATTGCTTTCAATCCTGCCAATATGGTGCCTGGCATTGAACCTTCTCCGGATAAGATTCTACAGGCACGTATATTCGCCTACTCCGAAGCCCAACGCCATCGTTTAGGTGTGAATTTTACACAAATACCAGTAAATTGTCCATATCGAGTTGAAGTCAAAAACTTTCAGCGTGATGGCCCTATGACAGTGACCTCTAATCAAGGTGGAGCGCCCAATTATTATCCGAATTCATTTTCTGGTCCTGAAACCTGTTCACGCGCACAAGCCTTGGCATCTTGCTGTCCGGTGGCAGGAGATATTTATCGTTTTGGCACTGATGATTTAGATGATAATTTCAGTCAAGTAACCGATTTGTGGGTTTTAGTTTTAGACGAATGTGCCCGTAAGCGCTTAGTTGGTAATATAGCAACGCATTTGAGCTGCGCTAGTACCTTCATACAAGAACGTGCTGTTAAAATCTTTACCATGGTTCATGCTGATTTTGGGCGTATGCTTACGGAAGCTTTGAATTTAGCAAAAATGGGTCAGTTGAGTGTGGGTTAGAAGGTGAACATTTTGATGCCAAATTTATATATAGACATGTGTATTTTTATTAAATAAAAAATTTTAACCTGAGATTAGGTGTGTTTTTTAAGATTAGGGGCGTTTCTTTACTCTATTTTATCCCGAAGGATTCCAGTTTGTATGAACAGCATTCCAGCAATTTAATACTAAGCAAATGAAAGGGATGTCGTAAGAACAGTATGAAAAACATATTCATGCAGCATACATTTTTTCGGGCTAGCTTGGGCAACTATTTAAACAATCAGCTGTTCGAGAAGTCCTCACTCGTTTTTAGTTTCTGTTGCCGTTCTGTGATATTCTTTGGCATTTTACAATTACTTTTTCCGTCAAAATATTCAGCTGTTATTTATATTTATTTTTTATAAATAAGAGGTCGGTGGCTGAGTTGGTTAAACTGCCGTATTGAAAATACATCATGTTTACATGGTACTGAGTTCGAATCCTAGTGGGTGCTGATAAGTAGTGTAGCGACTGCGAAACAGCTATGTAGTTGTCCCCCAGCTTTATTATTGATCGCGGCAATTATTGTTATAATTAAAAATAAAAATATTTCTTGGCTTTAGTACTATTCCATAGAATTTACAATCAACCAGACTTACTATATTACAAGAAATAATACGAATCTAATGATAAAAAGATGTCGGTTAGAAACTACAAAACTACGAATAGAATATGCCGGCTGCCAGGAATTAAATCGCTTTCCAAATGATATACAAAACTTGTACATAATTTCAACGTTTAAGCTTCATCTCAAACAACATTTACTTGAAGCCATAGACATGCTTCTACTGTAACTAACTGTAACTGTATTAGTACTCGATTATTGATCTCGGCTTTAGCCCAAACAACAAACTATACATAATATATAATATTTTTTGGTTGCAAATATTTTTATTTATTTTATTTTTTCTTTTATAGTGTTATTGTTACTGAAATTAGTAATTGAATTGTATTCATTATATTTATAAATACAATACAATGCCAACTACCCCCTTTAGTGTCCTATGAGGCGCTGGGGCATCAAACTAGTCGTAAATTTTTATTTTTGTGGAATAAATAAATAAAATTAAAAATTAAATTAAGTGGGTGTTGGATTGTTAACATTTTTTATTCTTTTGTGTTATAACATATTGCGCAACTTTTTAAACTGCGGTCTCCACCTGACTTGAAAACACAAACTTTAACGCTAACTTCAAGTTAAAGTTAAATGTGGACCGCTCATGTTGCAGTTTGGTTAAAGTTATAACTTGGTAGTTAAAACATTTCATTTGGAAACTCTGCTATAATTTCAATTGACAACAGTCTGATATTTGTAGTTGTTTTTCGCCATTTTTATTGTTTTACTATGAAAAGTTATAACTCTAACATCACTCACGTAGTGATACGCCGACTTTAACAGATAGATATTTAAACAGCAAGTTTTAACTTCATGTTTTAACTGCGTTTCAAGTTAGGTGTAGACTGCATGTAAGGGTGATTGATGGTAATGATAAACATTTAAAAGGCAGCACTTTTTATCAGAAAACACCATAACAGTGCAACCTAAATGAAGGCGTAAATCACAACGTAATTTAGCGCTTTGATTTTACGCTGGAGTAAATAACTTAAATAAAAGCGTTAAAGTTGTGCCATGAACAGTGTTGTTCACTATTCGTGTTTAATAAAAATCACTGAATAGGCATAATAAAAAGTAATAAAGGCGCTAAATTAGTCTGAAAGCATCTAAAATGTGATTACTAATGGCTGCAAAAATTGAGTAACATTTCTTTTGAAGCGAACTTTACTGCGAGACAGTAAAGCTTTCTCTCTTACGCTCTGTCAAAATTGAATTTTCCAATTTCAAAGCGTTGATGCCGCGGTATTTTGATTGGCCTCATACATTTTGTATGTATAAGAGGATTTTTTGCACAGTAAGTCCCCGTCCATACTATGACACATTGGCAGCAAAACTTTCGAGTTTGGTTGGATGTTACAGGACAAGGGAAGGGAAACATGTACTTTGTTTCGTCTACATGCAGTTCTTGTTGAGTTTCTCATTCACACTTTCCGGTATAAAGTTAGCTACAACAATATTTGACATTTCTTTTTATTTAATTTCTTTCAGGCGTGCTCTGAAAAACGCGCGATCTGAAACTGCAAAGCGTTCTGAAAAACGCTTAACGCAATTTTAGGTGTTCTAAGGAACGCGCGAATTTGACAACAAATAGAGTCTTTTTTTAATTTGGTTTTTTATATTAAAAAAGTGTAAAATTCTTTCAATTTTTTATTCGAATAAAAAAGAAAATATATTAAATTTTAATTGTGAATAATTTTATTGCCTTTTGCAAGTTCAATTTTAGCAAATTCAATCAGTTCACTTCAATATACGGATGCGTATTGAAGTCGCCAATTTTAAGCTATTTGCGTTTCTCAGAACACCTATTTGGCGTTTTCAAATCGAAAACGGTAAATTAAAGCGATTTGCGTTTCTCAGAACATGCCTGTTTTTTATTTGAGCCAATTACAAATACAAATTACATATACAAACACTTTTCTAATTTTGTTAATATTAAAAATCAAATAGTTACACCCAAGATAGCGTAAAGACCACTACCCAAGGCAGCTTTAATATGGTAGTGGTATAAGCCCAGCTGTCTTTTGTTTCATTTGCGTAAATTTGTCAAAAACATATAGTCTTCCTTGCTTTTTCAAACAAAATTTTCGTAAATTCTACCAATAAAATACATGTTGATGTTTGTTGGTGCTGTATTTATTGCAATTCTGCCACTACCTATATAAAACTGCCTTAGTTACACCAAGACAGCTTTATAAAGCTGCCTTGAATTAAGGTAAGTACTCTGTTCAAGTCTGCGAAAAATGTTGAGCAACATTAATAATTTCACTCGGAAAATATGACATTTAAAATGTGGTGCCTATTTCGCGTTTTAGGCAAATTTCACGGTTTTCTTGGTTTTAGATATACCACATTGTTCAGCTGTTGTTTGAAATTTCACGCCAAATAAGTACCACTCTTATTATTTCACAATTACAATACAATGTTGCCAGAAACATTTCATAAGTTTTTCACAAATTGAACAGAGTACCACTTCAGCAACATTATTTCATAGATATTTCACACAAGTTTATTTTTATATAGAGTTTTGACAGCATTTAGCTTTACACAAAAAATAAACAAATTTAAGGGAAAATGTGATTAATTCATTTAATTTCAAACAAAGAATTGCCCAAAACTGTCAAAAACTAAATAAAAGAAGAAGGAAGGAATGTACTGCAAAGAAAAACTTCAGTGTGGACACGAATGCAGTTTCAGAAGATAATTTAGAAATGTTTCATAGTATGGACGGGGACTAAGGAATATTTCGCACAAAAAATTCGAAAAAGCAGCCAAAAACGATGCGAAAAGCACTGAGTTGACATCGATCACTGCACATGCTTCTGCTTACTGGACCTAGATAATAATAATATGATAATTTTCGATTAATTCGACGGGAACATACGAGTATTAATCTTTTTATAACAATTTTTTTTTTTAGTTCTATCTCACGAGCACCTCGACAATGCACAATACACCATTTCGGTTTGCTGATAAAACCATCCAGCTGAAAATGCATCTTAAAATTTGTTATCCGATTGAAGTTTGTGCATATAAATCACAATTCTATCAAACGAAAATTTATTTCGAGCTTAAACAATCTAAAGATCTAAGCTCTTTATTGTTTTTAGGCCACCCAGTTTTTGCAATATGCATATGTACATAAATCGCAATATGCGCATAATATAAAAAATTTTTAACTTTTATACTGTTCTAATAAAGTTATCTTAAGATAGACCGTCGTACACTGCAGTTCTTAGCGGCAATACTTGTGATTATAAAGTGGAACTTTTTTATTATTATCGCCTGTTTATGTTTTCATAAGTGTTTATGACATACATTTGATAAATAATATTTATTTTTTGCGCTTGCGAACAGAGACGAATGATCACGTGTAGATGCACTGCAGCTTTCAAAAGCAAAAACAAAAAGCAAAATCAACATTGACGTTTCTTTTTCAAATCACTTTGTTCTAAAAAAATATTAGAGAACAATGCAATAGAGATCAGACGATTTAAAATCAGGCTGCTAAACAATTGACAAAGAAACCACTTGAAACAATTTGCATTATTATCTGTTAAATAATATAAATATATTTATAAAAAAAAAATATTGCATGAGCAAATAAATAAATTATAGCATTTAGTCATGATGTTAGAAATTTAAAGTTAATATAACTACATACGACAAACATGATTGATCATGTGCTTGCTTCTTTGCTGTAAGTTTCTCTCCACACAAACTTATTTGTTTAGATTTTTGATTATTATTTATTTAAAAATAAAACAACCTTACATATGTGTAATTAAAGGCCATGATATGTTTAATAACATGTACATTTATTTCCACACGAGACATGAGACGTTCACATGTTTCAAAGGAAAAACAAATGATAAGAATTCGAGTGCTAATCTGTTTCAATTAAGTACAGCACGAGATCGCAGCAGACAGTTTTAAGGTCTACTTGTTTAAAAGTAATTTTATAAATACTCAAATGAAAACATTGGAAAATTTTTTAGAAGATAAGCGAATAGAAACGACATGGTCTATTTACAACATATGCCTACACATACGAGTATGTATTAAAAGGCTTCAAAGAATATTCTAAAGAACACATCTCACTACTATAGGCCCTGATTCACTATCCTACACGATCGTACGATTCATTCACAGGAAACTGTGTCAAAAGTCTGGCCGACTAGAAAAAATCGTTTCAAAATGGCGTTGTAGGCCACACTATTCACAGTATGATTGAAATAATTTATATACACAATAAAACAATTAAAAACTCTTATTAACATAATAATTTTACATTACTTAAATTTTTTTCTTGAGGCACCAACAATATTCTTATATTTTTCATAATATATATCACACTGATCGCACAGAAACCATAATGTTTTGAAAAGTTTTATAAAATTTTTCAAATCGCACGATTTGTCAAAAAGTCTGTTGCACGGTTGCATTTTTAGTACTTTTTCAGCACACATGCTTTATTTTGTAGATCGCACGATCATGTATGATAGTGTAACATGGCCTTATACACTAGTTCCAAGCACTGTGTTTTAGAACAATCTTTAAAACAAAACAAACAAGCAGTAGAACATTTGGAAATAGAACAAACTCTTCATATCGATCAAAACTACTAGTATCGGTCAGAAATACTATTTTATTGTTGACAGGCAAAAAAACTGAGTTGGTCACCATTTTGATCATAATTTTATTTGTTTTCAAATCCATGCAATCAGTGCGTGCAAATGGGACTACCAAAATCGGGTGTATGACTGCATTTCATAAAAATTACGATAAGATTGCGGTCACGATCATGATATACTAAAATAGATAGTCCAATTGCTAAAACCATTCGAATTTGTCACTAAAAAATCTTCGGGCCAAAATTGTGACTTTGTCGCAGATTATACTAATGATAAATTGTCTTACATCCAAGCTACAAAGTTTTTCTTCCTCCATTGAATGTGTCAGACTGCTACGAGATAAAATATTAGGCGAATGTCAAAATTTTGCTTTTTTTTGTTTGAAAAAGCAAGGAAGCCTATGTGTGGGAACAAAATTTTGACAAATTTCGCAAAGGCAACAAAAGACTACTATGCTTATACCACTACCCTGTTAAAATTGCCTAGGTTATAACTAATGGCATGTGTCTATATACCAAGTCACTCAAAATTGTTTGTTGATTGAGTGAAAAAAAAGTGTTTTGGGGTTCCACTACACACATATCAGTTTTTTATTTGTTAACAAGGTAAGGTGATTTCTGTATTGCAATTGCAATTGTGACTACTGTCAAAAACAGACAAGCACAAAAAAGTGCTTGTGTACGTTATAAAATAATAAACTTTCAGTAATTTTCATAAAAAACAATTTTTTTTGCTAAAAGTAAGTAAAATTACATAAATTATATATGCAGATATGGACTTGAACGATAAAAAATTGTAAGTATGCATATATGTATGTATGTATGAACATGTATAAGAATCAATGAATTTATAAACAAAACCAGCTGTTTTTGTTTTTGTTCAAGAGTTGCCACTGAGTAATGAAATTATTGTGTTTTTGTATGGAAAAAAGTAAACACAGTACAAAAATATTCACTACGGCAATCCTGCAGTTTAATAAAACTTAAAGTACTACGTAAGCTAGACAAGTGGTTTAAAAATACTCATATTTTTACGTACTTGTCTGTGTGGTACTTGTTTGTCTGAACACTTGCCTGCTATGTGGAAACATGCCATAAGAAAGTTTAATAAAATTACTGATGGTTACAATTCTACAACATTTACAAAAACAACCAGCAATATTATTGACCTGCAATTCATAATTTTTATTGAAAATCTTTGGTCTGGGAGTAACAATGAAAAATTGAAAGAAAGTGCCGACCGTTTGTAAATTTTAATAGCCTTCACAAAAATGTAAAGGGTTTATCGTTGGTCTCATGCAGAAAGGCCCTAACAAACATAATCGCAATTTTACAGGAGAAGGAAAAGTCATAATGGAAACTGTATGCCTAGGTTGATTTACAAGTATTATGTGAAACGTAAGAGAATCCCTAAAAAAGTAAATACGATTTAGGGCCTTTCTACATGAGACTAACGACATATAAGTTTGTGATTCCGTTTGCAATTTCTAAAATTTTCTTATCCGTCCATACAAAGTATAAGGCCCTTACAGCCAATCGAAGCAGGAGTTCCCCAAGGTAGCATTCTAGGACCTACTTTATAATTGATTTACGCCTCAGATATGCCAACGAGATCCGGAATCCACACTTCAACTTTTGCTGATGATACGGCATTCTACAGCGTACATGAAAACCAGCAATTAGCTTCGCGAAATTTGCGGGAGTATATTTCAATATTATAGAAATAGTTAAAATTTTGGAAAATTGAAGTTATGGAACAAAAGTTCGCTTACGCTTTAGACAAGGTATATCAGCAAATTGGAACTTCACCCAAACCCTCTTGCACGAAACATACTTAATTTTAGTGGTCACACTCGGTTGAGAAGAAGAGATACCGTTGCCACCATCAGAGCGTTAATCAGGTGATTTTACCGATATAATATGCGTATAATAAAACTTTTTGTCTAGCATTGGCTTGACTCAGTTAATTTATTGGTTAGTATTAAGATTTGAATACTTATTGTTAGTTCACATTGTGAAGATTCAATAAATAAATAAAAGCTAAAAAAACGCTTCATTCACGCTGCGTAAACAAACAGCAGCAGACATCATTATGTCAAATATCTTGGTATACACCTCAACGTAGGCTAATGTGGAAGTCTCACATTGATGCGAAAGTTACTCATTTAAAGTTAAAAGTAGCGCAACTAAATTGGCTATTGGGCAGAAATTCGACATTGAAGTTGGATTGCGAACTTTTATTGTACAACGCAATTCTAAAGCCTATATGGTGCTATGGAATTCAATTATGGGGCACCGCCTCCACTTCTAACATTGAAAAAATTCAAAGGCGACAAAATCAATTTCTTCGAACGATTACTGCACCTCCACGATACGAAAAAAGCTCACGAATTCATAAGGATCTTGTAAAAGACGAATTTTCAAAGTACCCGACAAGGTATATCTGTAAACTGCAAGATACTTAATTTTGGCGGCCACACTCGGTTGAGGAGAAGAGATACCCTTGCCACCATCAGAACGTTAAGTAGGTGATTTTACCGATATTGTTCGTGCAATATAAAACATTTTTGTCTAGCATTGGCTGGACTTAAATACATTTTTTATGTTTACTATTAAAATTTGAATACTTACTCGTATTTTTAGTTCATATTTTGAAGATTCAATAAATAAATGAATGGTGGAAAAAAAGGAATTCACCTTGTAGATAACAATTAAAAAAAAATTTATAAAAGTTTCAAAAAGAAAATTTTTATATAGCGAACCGAGACTAACAGGCACCTAAGAACCTGTCACTGTCATGTGATTAGTTGCAAAGATTCCTAACTAGCATACTTCAAAAAGTTCCAACATTTTGTCATATACATATGCATTATACTAACAGCTAATCTAATTATTTTTATTATTATATAATTTTGTTAAATTTTTTTTTTCAGTTGGCCACTGTCATCCCAAAGTCGTAAGTGCTGGTTGTCTTCAAATGGCAACAATTTCCACCAATAATCGCTTTTTGCATGATGAATTGGTTCAGTGTGCTAAGACACTGACTTCCAAAATGCCTGCACCGTTATCGGTCTGCTTTTTTGTGAATTCGGGTTCAGAGGCTAACGATTTGGCTTTAAGGTTGGCGCGCAATTACACAAAACGTCAAGATATTATCACCCTGGACAAGTAAGTTGCAAATTATACCATTTCAGCAGTTTACTCTGATTAAGGACATTGATTTTCGTTAACTTATGTACTTTGGTTTTAATATTTGGGACGGATTAGGCATTTGTTTAGTTGGAGCTTATCGCACATTTTGAGTAATCTGAGTAAAAAATCAATTTTTAAATTTAATGTTTTTTTGTGCAAGTGTAAACTTTTAAATCGGGGAAAAACAGAGAGCATTTTTATAAATACTTCCACTGGTAATCGGGGAAAGATTCCTCCTGACTCACTTTATTTTCTCCATAAAAAGAAATCTGATGGTGTTAGATCATACGACCAATTCTGATCACTGAAACGAGGGAATACACGACCTGAAAATTTCTCATGCAGTAAACGAATTGTTTCACGGGTTGTATGGCATGTGGCTCCGCTTCGTTGAAAAAACTACATGTTACTGGTAGCCACATCTATATCATTCAATTTCGGTAGAAATAACTGTGTTATCATGTCGCGATATCATTGACCAGCCTCATTTTCAAAAGAGTATGGTCCAATTCAAATTCAAACCAAACAGTGACACATTGTGACATTTGTGTTTCGACAATCACTTGTGATTTTTTAGAACCCCAAAAGTGGCAAATTTTAGCGATTTAAAAGCCAATAAACTGAAAATGTGCTTTATCGCTTAGGACGATTTTGTTCGACAATGCGGTAGTCACGCTTTCATTTTTGAAATAATGAATGGAAGACAAGGCTTAAGGAGTAGGTAGAGCGTAACCAACTAAGAGCATCAGCCCTTAACCAACTCATCCGTATAATCATCACTCTTCGTTCCTTAAAATACACGTATCTGTTGCAAGACAACATCATCTAGGGGGTTATTAGCCCCCGAAAACCAGCATAGTACCATAGTTGTCAGGGAAAGTAATTGCTCTTCCTGTGATTTTAGCCAGAACGTCAAGGATACGCACCTCAACTATGATCAACACCGAGATGTTCTACAAGCAGAGATGTTCCCGGGGGCGTTGCTGATCCCCGTTCTGCCAATTAACTCTTGATTAGGGTTTCGGAAGTCTAACTTCCTAGAGTTTTATCTGCTACTACAAATGGGGAACGTTTATCCCCCTATGCGCCAAAAAGCAGAGTGCCCTGATTTGCTGCAAGGCGAAAGCTGCTGCCCGGGGTGTCTAAACGAGATAGCGGGACATTCGAACGTGGAGCTTTTCTAGGTACAAGGGCACAGTGAAGTGCACGGAAATATTGTAGTGGACGAACTGACAACGGCTGGAGTCCGGCTACAACCAGGGGATATAGATGGGATCGTTGTAATCTTGCTTAAGAGCTGTAAGGGACAAATACAGAGTCAATTCTTAGGGACCGCACAAGACAAATTGTCTAGTGGGGGTACTTGTCGAATATCAATGCTGACATGGCCCAGGTATGATAATAGGATGATTATTATCCTTAGGGGTCTGCTTTGAAGGAGGTTGTATTCTACTGTGGTGGTCCTGAAGGGTCATTGTCACATAAGGACGCATGCGAGAAAATTAGATCAGAGAGAGAGAGAGAGTGTTGAGCATCCTCTTCTAGCTCTTTTTCATACAAAGGCTTTGTATCTAGGCAGGACGATGCTGCACGATTTGACAGAAATATCCGAATATGATGTAGGAGAATCGGACTTTTGTTTATGGTACTCTTGCCCGTTTTACCTCAGAAAACTTATGGAATACTAGAATTGTTTTCAATTATTAATTTGAAGATATTTACATAAGAATATGAACGAATGTTTATTAATTTTACTTTTTTCCACTTTCAGTGCCTATCATGGCCATTTAACATCAGTTATGGAAATTTCACCTTATAAATTCAATCAACCCGGGGGCGACCCTAAGCCTGATTATGTTCATGTTGCTCCCTGTCCTGATGTTTATAATGGTGTCTACAAGGACAAAGAGTTCCCCAACCGTGATATGACTGAAATATATACAAACCCCATCAAAGACATTTGTGAGAGGTTAAAGGATCAGGGTAAAGGAGTAGCCGCTTTTATTTTTGAATCGTTGCAAAGTTGTGGTGGCCAGATTATACCACCAGATGGCTACTTAAAATCTGCTTTCAAATCAGTGCGTGTTGCTGGTGGTGTCTGCATTGCTGATGAAGTACAAGTGGGTTTTGGCCGTGTTGGCACCCATTACTGGGCCTTTGAAACTCAGGGTGTAGTGCCCGATATTGTTACCGTAGCCAAGCCTATGGGCAATGGACATCCTGTGGGAGCTGTGGTCACAACACCAGAAATCGCCGAAGCATTTTGCAATACTGGTGTAGCATATTTTAACACCTACGGTGGCAATCCTGTATCATGTGCGATTGCTAATGCAGTTATGCGTATTATTGACGAAGAGGGGCTGCAGGAGAATGCTAGCATTATTGGTGAATATCTGCTGAAAGAGTGTAACGAGTTGAAACGTGAGTTCAGTGTTGTGGGTGATGTGCGTGGCTTGGGCTTATTTATTGGTGTCGAGTTGGTTAAAAATCGTGAGACCCGCGAACCTGCCACCAAATTTGCTCACTGGGTAGTGAATCGCATGAAACAAGTACACAAGGTATTGGTATCTTCCGACGGGCCAAATGACAATGTCATCAAGCTAAAGCCTCCCATGGTATTTAACAAAGAAAATGCTGATGAATTTCTTTTTGCATTCCGTGAATGTTTATCTCTGATTATGAAAGAAAGCAAGGGTGATGATTTGCCTGCTGTAAATGCTCTGCCAAATATTTCTGGTAATAGCAATGGCAACAATGTCGATTCTATGGCAAATAAAACCCAAATCTACGAACGTCATGATCGTTTAATTAAATCAGCTTAAGTTTTAGAAGTTTAAGCCTCTAATATTATTTCATATCCAAAGTTTTGTTTTAAGAAAAAGAGCCATAAAAATATTTTTTTATCCTAAATTAAGTTCTAGCATCTAGAATTATTTAAGCAATAAATTTGACTACAAACATATGTATATATATTTTTAAAATTTGCGCAAAATTTCTTGTTGTAAGTCAAAACATGTTTAGAGTTAAGTTATTCTATTGTTTGAAAAAATGCATACAAAAATATACATTCATATGAACATATCAAAAATGTAGAATTATTTTTTCAAGAGGGCGTGCAAAATAAAACAATATACTGCCATATTATAAAAAATATATATTTTTCACCAACTTATGCCGGCGACTTTATTTGCGAGAACAGGTGTTTTCAGTAGCCTTTTTCGACTTAAAAGTAAAAGACTTTATTACATTTTATTTACGTGGTGTTTATGGGACACGAGTCAGTGATACCTCTAGAGAATTTTTATGAATTTGGGTGCACTGAATATTTTGAGTGCACCCAACACATTTAAGTATGCAGTTTTTTGTTTGATAGTTCTTTACAAAAACGTAAAGGTTTTGTAGAAACCATAACCCTGGATTTGCAAATCGAATCTTTTCCCATATAATTGCTCTCGGCAGTACTCCGTCTCAAAATGTATTATTTTGCAACTGTGTAGCACTACAGAGTCGTGGTGCAACAAGAGTTCTCATTAATACACAGAAAGAGAAAACTTGTACTAAATTTAACAGGCAGTTTACCAATTTCGAATGAAAATGAATACGAAAGAAAGCTAGTCACTCACATTCGAATTAATTTGGGTTTGTCTATCTCACTATTATTCGTTAGCATATTCTTATGTAGTTTCATTTAGTTTTGACATATTGTTCGCATAAAAAAAAGTTAGACTAACCCAAATCAATTTTCTTTCGCTTAGATTGCGAACGCAAGCACGCTGTCGAGATTGGTAAACTGGATGTAAGTATTTTTTTTATTCTTGCTTTTTTTTAGTACGAAGAAAACCAATCCTGTGATGTCTTAAGGCCTAACCATAATGTGCATAGACTGGCTTAAACTTATGTTAAAATTAAACGAAAAGTCTGTCAAATGCACTATACGAGTTGTTATAGATGGGGTCTCATCAAACGAGTTCAAGATTAATTCAGGGGTACCGCAAGGCTCCGTTCTTTCTCCTACTCTATTTCTTATTTTCCTCAACGACCTTCTCTATCAAACTTCTAACCCTATCCATTCTTTCGCGGATGACAGCAGCATTTGTCACTCGTACTCTTTTAGTTATAGGCCCAGCCTATCAGAGATCGCTGCCAAGAGGCAAAATATGGACGATTCACTGAATAGTGATCTTCTATTAATCTCCGAATGGGGTCGTAAAAATAGGGTCACCTTTAACGCTCGTAAGACCCAATGTTGCCTATTAACACACAAACAAACGATCGCAAGTGCTGCTTCATCTGTACTCATGGATGGTATAAATATTGAGGAATCGGATGATCTTGATGTTCTTGGTATGAAGATACAGTGTGATGTTCGCTGGACTGAACACATTTTTCATATCTCTAAAGAAGCATTCAAGTGCCTAGGTTTTTTGAAACGGTGTAAGATGTACTTCTCGCCATCCGATCTCCTTACTATTTATACCACCTACATCCGACCGA